>MU968363.1:25771592-26449010 GCA_034641835.2 Pinus albicaulis | reverse complement strand
TCTGGTTGAATCATGGACTATCAAAATGTACCCGTGCTAAATACAACAAAATTTCTGGTATGGAGAGATAAGGTTAAAATAGAGTTAATGGCTTATGAACCTGAGGTATGGAAACTTGTATGTGATGCTTACTGCACAGACTCTCCCTCATTGCAATAACAACAGTGGAATGCCAAGGAAAAATGTGTGATATATAACAGTATTCATAACAAGGATCTTGATTTAATAATGGATCTAACCTCTGTAAAAGAAATCTGGGATAGATTGCATTTCATGCATGAAGTAGACACCAGGGGTTGCATTATCAAGAAGGAGAAGATAAACCAGAAGAAGAAGAAAAATTCCTTTCAAAAGGAAAAAGGTCAATCAAATGAGATACCTGCCAGGGTGAATGGATGTGAGTACCATGGAGAAATTACAGTTGAGGAGAAAGCGAAACTTGACACGGCCTTGACTGAAATAGAAAGATTGAAGTATGAAAACAAATACCTTAAGACATTGGTGCAAAGATATGATGAGAGAGAATATGAAGATAAGGAAGAAATTGTTGGCCTGAAGGCACAACTTGAAGAAGCTAGGAAAGTAGAAGACACTCTACTGCAACAAATGAGAGAGAAAAGTATGGAATGCAGAAGATTGGAAGAAGAGGTGGTAAGCCTGAGGATGAAATTAGAAAAGGCCCAAATTGAACTAATTATGAATATTCCACAAATGAAAAGCTCTAGACAGTTGGACCAAATTCTAAATGCTGAAAGGTATCCTCTCATAAAGACTAGGATAGGCTATGAAGTAGAAACAAGTAAATCCAAGGTAGAAGATAACAGGAATATCATTTTTGTAAAATATGTAAAGGATAATGAAGCAACTCAGAAGATTCCTACAGAAGTAGAAGCCAGCAAGAACATGGTGTGTAAAGAAACAAACAGAAACAAGTAGCAACATGAAAGGGCAGAGAATGAGAGGATGAAACAATCAATTGCTAAAGGTTCATGCGCTCCTAAGGATGGATTGAACAAATTCGGAAGATGTCAAAGGAGGTTCTTTCCTCCTATGAAACATATCACATGTTTCTCTTGTCATAAACCAGGACATATTGCAACACATTGTAAGACGAGGCATATCAACTTTAACCAGCAAAATATGCAGCAAATGAGAAGAACCCCTCAAGCAAGCAAATGGAAAATACAATCTTTCACCAGGTACACAAATCATTTATGTGGAAACTTCTATTCATGCAATGACTTTGGACACGTAGCAGCTCAATGTAAGACAAATAAAATCGAGTTTAACTGGAAAAATATGCAGCAAATGAGAAGACCACCTCAAGCAAACAAATGGAAATGAAAACCACTCACTAGGTACATAAATCATTTCCAAGGATGTTGTTATTCATGCAATGAATTTGGACATAAATATTTTGAATGTAAACTATGTTCAAAAAGGAACATAAAATATTATACATCAGCTCAAACGTACCTTGGTAAAATAAGATGTTATGTATGCCTCAAGCCTGGTCACAAAGAAAAAGATTGTATACTACCATATACATTAAAGAACTCTAGATAGATGGTGGAATCTAATCAAATCAAACAAAACTGTGAATCAAAAAGAAGTGCAGACATTATGAAGAACCCCAATAAAGTATGGAAGAAAAAGAGAAAGGGGGAGCCTGTTACCTCAATAACATAATGAATCCATCATAGTCTCAAGGGGAGCTGCTCTAGGAAGAAACACATATATCCAACCAGTGATAGATATGAAGCAACATCCCAGGGGGAGAGCAGTTCATAAAAAGTCCCCATAAAAGTAGTCTACGAAGAGCTCCATGGAATAAGAACAGCTAAAAGGTCAGGAAGGGAAAGGACAATTCCTCTAATAGAGAACTATAGAGGAAGAAGATTATCTGAAGCATTCAATAGCTAACAGATTGATGGAAGTAGAGAAAGCAAGCAGCCATGATGGTAGAGGGAACATCAGCCATGAACATGTAAGCTCAGAATACATCAGCACATTAAGTGATGAATGGTTAAGATCACAACAATTATGTTTCAAGCTACAGAACTGGAAAGACCCATAGAGGATGATCACACTGTGCATCACACTGCAAGAATTAACAATGAATCAAATTTAAGAAGGATGAGTAAGAGAAATGTTTATCATCATTATATCATTACATCATTCATCTATGAAAAGTCCCCTTGGAGGAATGAAGTTAAATAAGTGACAAATCTCTGAGTGGTCTGCCCATGAAGATTCCAATTAAATAAATTGAAGATGTCTTCCCGAAGATCATTATGTTAGAACAGTTGAATTGTATATAAAGCAGCAATGATTCTAGAGCATTCCTAGAAAGGAAAATGCAGTGACATTCTTTTAAACCAGAATGATAGAATAAGAAAAAGGTTAATGATGCCAAGATCAGATTCAGTATATTGATGATTGTTGTTGAGAACAGTGGAAAGCTCAATAGTAGAAACCATGAAGGTTGTCTTAACTATGGGTGCATGTGCGAGCTGAAGTGAAATTACTGCATAGTCTATCAAATTAGTATCAATTGGCATTTAGATCAAGCAGTTTTCCTATTAGCAGAATACCAAGTGTCATCAATGGAGCAGTGGTATGGTACAGGTCCTCAAGATCAGAAGTACATCAAGGTAGTTTTCCGAGCGTTATCTGCGTTACTAAAGCATGAAAAGGCCAATAACAGTGCTAAAGGATCACTATTTTGTTTACACTTGAAGCATTATATTGAGCATTGAAGTAGTTTCTATTTATATATATAACTGCATGCCTTCCTGAAGTCAATACATATATATCTTCAAGGCCTCTCTCTTAAGATCATTCATAACACCGTGTGAATTCTGTTTGCTGAGATTTCAATTAAACATCTTGAATATGTTTTTGCATAAGATCATCATGATAGAATAGTTAAATTATCTGAATTATGAAGGACTAGTTGTGTTGATCTTACATTTTAAGCTCAAGAGTCTGTTATTGATTCATTGTTCACATCAGTAACAAGGACCTTTCATTCTTTAAGTGTAATATCCCTGTCAGCAGTCTAGCACATATCACCAACAACAGGCAGTAAAGGTGAACCACAACCACAAAAGATATATTGGAATCATCATATTTGAACAGATGTGTACTGTAGATGTGTATTACAAAAAAAGACTTACTCCATCTACAACCTTCCTCAATATATATGCATCGTAGATGAATATTATAATATAGACTGAAGTATAGTTGGAGCAAACTTGATATGTCACATGGAGCATTCACAATATTTAAGTATTGATCAAATGATGCATCTCTAAGCATATAAGTCTAACTATATAAGTCTGTTCTATGAAGTGTCATTATCTTCACTTTCAGCTTTATACAAGTGAGAGGAGTCTATGCTTTGGGATGGTATCAACTTACTGTGTATTTCAATGATTCTCAAAGTGTTCTCCCAACAACTCCTGTACACCAGTCTGGAGCAGCAAGGTATAAATTCAAAAGAAGAAGGCATAAACACAACTCAGAGAAAAGAAATGAAAAGATAGAATATACATTGGGAAAAGTGCAACCCTTTGCCATTGATGTCAAAGGGGGAGGAAAAGCAAGCAAAAGAAGAAAGGGTCTTCTAAAAAGCAAGTAGAGGAAGCCCTGGAGGGAGCATTGGATTATTGCCATCAATGCCAAAGGGGGAGACTGTTGGAAATATTGTCATTGATGGCAAAGGAGAAGACAAGAGTAGCACCTGAACTATCACTAAGGAAAAAGAGCAAAGAAGAACCAACAATAAGGCAAAGGAGAAGATAGGAGTAGCACCTGAAATATCACTAAGGCAAAAGAGAAAAGAAGAAACAGCAATAAGGCAAAGGAGAAGACAGGAGTAGCACCTGAATTATCATCAAGACAAAGGAGCATAAAGAAACAGCAACAACCAAGGTAGAGAGGTAGCAAAGATAGCAAAAGAGAAGAAAGGAGCAGCATTAGACAAGAAATAGAGGCAGCAAAGGCAGCAAAGGAAGAACAAGCTCAAGAGTGGGAGTTAAAGTAGGAAAAAGGTTTTTGTAAGCCTTCGGGCAAAGTTGGAAAAAGGCCACTGATTGAATATCATGCTTGGAAGGAATTTTCCATGTAAATACTGTTTTTAAATACAGAGATTTTATTTCTGAATTATAGAGTTTGCAGATGAATTGATTTTGAGAATCTGAACTCTGGTTGATTTATATTATTGAGAAAATATTCATTATTTGAGTTGTGTGGCATTGATTGAGTAATTCAGCATCACAGTAGGTCGATGCTATGAAAATGCCGTAGTGGGTTGAAGTCCATATAGGGATTTTTCTATAAAGGAATCAATTAAATTGAATTCTAGGAATGAAGAAATTCTTGTGCACCTGAATGGTTTAAGGATCATGAAATAGAAGAGATGGTATGGTCAATTCGTGCAATGGAGCAGCATTGAAGAGCCATGAACCGAAATCGAAGAGGAATGATATAGCGAAATTGAGAAGGGCAGATTGAGTTGTTAGCATTGGACTCTATATTGTAAAAGCATTTGATACACATATAATTGTGCGCACACTGTGAAATCCGGAAGTGGAATGATGGCTCAATTGCAGAGATGTGCGCATAAGGAGAGAGGATTTACACATTCAATTGTGTAAATATGATACCGCAATATCAAGGGCCGGTTGAAGCGGTGACTTGAACAACAGTGAGATGGGAGTGGAACATTGAATGGAATGTAGCAGTGGTTAAATTGTGAAGAGTATGCAGAGGTTTGCGTTGAGGTTGAAAAGCAGCAAACGGTGTAAGGAATTTGTGCAAAGAAACAACGAAAGGAAAACAATGAAGGCGCAGAAGGATAGCATAATACCACACTAAAAGAAATGCAACCTTGAAGTCGGAACCGTGAGGGTGGTTTTGAGAACAAAAATTAGCAGTTTCGCGCTACTTAAAAATGGTAAGTGGATTCACCAACAAAAACGCGATATCATTATTCGAAGGACGCGTGGCATAAGTGGTAAGTTTAAAACCACTTTTATCGCGTAAATTCTGAGAAGTAAAACTCATGCATCTAATTTGCGCGATGATCGTCAGATGAGCATTCAATTGAGTTCTGGAACGCGAGAAGCTATTGACCCTCAGATCTATTCGATAGTTAATGAAGGTATGTATGGGAACAAATCCAATTATTGTATTGATGTTGGGTTAATGTTAAAACATTAATATGGTTCAAGCATAGTGTGATAAACAAAGTCAACAATTTGTTATTGATATGAGTTGAATATGCTGTGGGGACCAATGTTAAAGGTGCAGTGGTTTATGTTTGAACCAAGCTCGAATTTTTAATTTAATGAAATGTCTGCATGATTGAAATGTGGGGCCCAAACAAGAGATACATTGAGATGTTGGGGTTTAACCAAAGTTTGGAATGCTTATATGGCTCGAATACTATTAACGTTATTTACACTTGAGTGGTGTACTCAAAACCAAAGGATGAATGTTAATATAAACTAAGTATACATCTGGTGAATGGAAGATATTAAGGCGTGGGTCAAAGATAATGCATATTGATACTTTGATAAATCTATCAAAGTCAAAGTAATAAACGCATTCATAGATGTTAAATTGCTGAGCATTTATAAGTATTATAAGTAGGAGCTAGTAAGTTTGTTGGCCGGGGTTATAATTTGGATTTTACTCCAAATTCAAAATTCATAAAGTGGGTTTATTTATACGGTTTATAACCTCAGATTTTTTAGGGGAGAAATAATATAGGCTTCAACATTAATTTAAATTTCCAGTCCAGAAAATAAAATGTTGAAATTTCCCAGATTCGGAATTTGTATTGGATTGAAAATTGGAAAATACAGTCTACAGGCATAGAGAGTGGAGATTATAATTCTGGGTTGAGAGGTGTGGTTTTATAACCATAAGAGGATTTTATTTCAATATCTCAAATCTTAGATTTGAGATATAGAAGGGTGACCCACCATCAGGTGGTATCAGAGCTGGAACAACTCTTTGAAAAGTTATTTTGAAATGCATGTGTACTGATGCAGTGAAGAAAGTTTGGTTTTTAAATCTGTCTAACAGAGATTTCAGATTTGAAGAGGTGTGTAGTGAAGGTATTCAGATTTTTAGAATCTGAATTTGAAATGTATAGGAATGAAAATGTGGGTTTGTTACACTACAGCAGCAGAAAATACAAACATACAGTGAGCCGAGAACTGAAAGGGTTGAATGAGATATATCCATTGCAAATGTAAATGTAAATGTCTTAATTAATTTCATATTGTTTGTGATGCAAAGGCAAGTCTCCATAGGCAAAGAAATACCCCACTGTAATATTGAAATGTATACATATTGTTATATTTTTCTGAATGTGCTAGGCAAGAAAACGGGAAGGTGGAAGGCAAAGAGTCATGGTTGTTCACTTCGAATTCCTTATGGAATACAAACAAACATGAGGTGATCTCCATAAATAATGTTACCAACATATGCATAGAGAATTTAGAGAATGGAGATATGAGGCAGAGAGGGTAAGAAGAAAGAGGAGCAGATAGAGAAGCTGTGAAGGTTCAAAGATGATATAAGGCAGATATGAAAGCTGGAGGACAACAGTGAAGAAGGAGGAAAATAGAGCTGATATCCAGGTAAATCAGCATATGATTTTATTGTAATGTGAGGAAGTTGGTGCTTCCATATCAAGTTGTAGCTTGATATATGTCAGTTGTAGTTGGCTAAGGTAGGATCCTCCTGTAGGTTTAGCCTGCAGAAAATAGATGGGAGTTGGAGCTTCCTTGCAAGTTGTAGCTTGCAGAATTGAGGTAGTAGCCTCCTGTAGGTTGGAGCCTATAGAAAATCAGTGGTGAGAGGGAGTTGGAGCTTGCCTTTGCATCACAACAATAATAAGATGTGGCTTTCTCCCTTATGGGTTTCCACTTATATCTGGTGTCTATTTGCATGATGATTATGTGTTGATACTCTGTATTTAATCTACTTAATACCTGTTTCTCACTTATTAAGATTGTTGTTTCATTATGCAATAAGTTGATCACGAAATGAAGGTGCAAATAAGTTTAAAGGAAACTTTTAAAAGTCCATGAATGTGTTAAACTGATTCACCCCCCCCCCCTCTCAGTTTAACTAAGGGTTCAACACAAGGCGACAGATTCGATTTCCTATGGATAAAAGGATTGCAACCTAGAAGGATCTCCCTTTATATACTCGACGGTACGGGGAGCGCAAGTCCATACTAGCGCTGTCTAAAGCCAGATGGTGAACGACAAATACTAGGTTTTAAGACACCGGAACACGTCTCTAGCCTAGACCACTAAAAATGTTTCGTTAGGTTTCAATGCTTCCTTAGGTTAGTGAAATAAATTTTAAACCTGATCTTGGATTATGTTTCAGTTTTAAGATCCTATCGATATTGGATCTCAAAAATCCCTAAATGCAAGCTATATGCAAATGAACATCATTTCCGATTCAATGAATGCTAGTTATGAGAAGGATAGAGATATGTCAAATAAAAGCAAACAATGAGAATATGCGAAGAAATCCACTAATGCATCTAAAAAAATATAACTAAAATTAAACTCTTTCCTAGATAATCAGATGCTAGTTTTGCAAAAGTGTATTTCACTTTCAATGCAAAGAAAGAATGCAAAATATGTTTTTTTTTTAATTTTTTCAATGAAAAGAAGTACATGATGCACTAATTACATGAAAAACGAAAACAAACACCAGCTTAAGTGTTTCTTAGGAATCAAAATTGAATGACCCAATAAAACGTGAAACAAACACAAGAAATCACTCAAAATAATGTCGCAATCTTTCAAACCAAGAGACATTTTTTAAAATGATCCAAAACAAGCAATGTAATCTATGCTTGGAGAAATAAGGCGAAGAACCAAATGAGAAAATGAAATGACTCTACAACCAAGGCAATCACACAAAATATTAAGAAAACTAAGTGCAATCAAGCCACAAATGGGACTGACAACAATCAAATCGACTCGATTTTCGAATAGAAGGCTCAGTGCACTAGGACACCTAGAAACCCTAAGGTCTCAACTGACACTGATAATAAGATAGAAAAACAACTAAGAAAATCGAGTTGACAGCAATTAAAACAATCCTAAAGGCATAATCATGCATAAAAAATAACCCAGAAGCAAGCACAATTGACCAAAAGACTCATCAAGGAGGTCAAACCAATTCCTACAGGGGTTGGCGCGACTGTAAGGCTGTAATCCGCGCCATACAGGGGTTGGCGCGACCACAAAAAGAGAAACCTACACCAATTGGCGCGACTATTCAGAGGAGAACCACGTCAAGCCAGATAACTATGGGAAGAAGAGTAAAAACCAAAACCTAATGAGCAGAGGTCAATCTTGACACTCTGGAGCTGAACAGAGGATGAAAACTAGCAAGAAAACTAGAAAAGATAGATAACTAAATCAATTATTGAAACTAACCCAACAAAAAGAAACGACAAACTCACACTAATCCCCAGTGGGGTCGCCAATTTGTTATGCAGGTAAATCCTCTCTGCGGACAGAGATGATCCCTCTAGCCCTAGAGTGGGTCTAGAAACAAAGGGACACACTAAAGTGTTGCTTCCTAATTATTGAATGAACAAGGGACACGGTAGATCGACCTACCTGGAATCCAATGCTGTCACTGTTGCTGTAGTAGTGGTGGCCTCTCGCTCCTACCTCGGCAAGTCACAATCCGTTTGCCATTACATTTGGATACCTGCACATAGAACAAGAAACAAGAACATCATACAAGATAACAACATTTCATTCATAACTATTAACCAATCAAAGAGGGCTAAACATATTGCGTTAAACAAACATCATAACACAACAGTGGAACCAAAAAATAGTCATGTATATAAATGAATAGAAGGAAGAGTTACAACCAATGCTTTGACGTCGCAGTCTCCTCCAACAGGGTTCAGGTGAAGCGCATCTCAGATGATCGTCATGGAATTTGGACAGGATGAAGGCATGGACTCAAGCTCTCTCAGAAGTCATGGACTCAAGCTTCCTCAACGTAATTCCTTATTATTCTATCTTCTCTAGTCATTCAGCTGTAGTATGTCTAATTCTCCAAGTTCAGCTAGCTTGTACTAAGAGAGATAGCTTCTTTTATAGAGGAAAAGGAGGAGGTTAGGATCCCTAAAAAGGTGGGAGGGAGGCCTATCCTATAGGGATTTCCCATAAGAGGTGGAAACCATAAACCTAAACGAGGTAGTATGTGGTTTATCAGTTCAACCACTCCCAATGACTCATCCTCGAGGTGGTTGGAGTGGAATCTCCACCTCTATTTTTAAAAAAACATTCCATAAACAGCTTGGCGTGGGTGGAAAACTAGGACAGAGTGCCAGCTACTGTGAGGCCTAGTGTTAATCTTCCTCTTTGGTGCAAGGGCATAACTGATTACCCACGCCAAGGAAAAAACAAGGGTTTTTGAGTCTCTTCTCAAGGAATTGTCAATAGGAGGAATGTTACTCTCATGTAAAGGGACACAATGATTGTTTTTGCAAGGCATGACACTACTTATTTGTCATAGAAATGACCCTCTAATGGGCGAGATGGGGATTGCAGGGATAGTGACAAAATGTTGTGTAATATTATACAAACTCTGTTGAAACAAAATATCCCTAAAAAGGCTCCATTGTTTTGTAATTTAACTAGAATTAGGTCTCTTAGTAACGCATCGAGTCTAGCCCAGGTGGCAGTGGCCTCACTCTGTATATATGAAGCTTTTCCACTTTGAGGACGATGGATGAATAATGAAAGAGCCACTTTTGTAATATTTTCTTCATGAGCTAATATACCATTTGTAACAGATTGTTTTCAGACCTGAGATTCTCTGGGCTTATGTGTCTTTCGCCTCCTTATTTTTTATATTGGTATTAGTTCCATGGAAATATGATCACTTGCAATTCATGATTAAATTCTCCAACTTCCTTCATTTGTTGTGTTTTTGGTGTAAGAGTTAATTTTTGAGCCAATTTGCCTCATTTTCCATGAATACCAATTTGTATGTAATTGAATTTATTTAGCTGAGTCCATGCCTAATGGTGGCTGTCACTACACTCTTACATTTGTAAAAAATCTCATAAAGTATAAACAAGCTTAGCCATTTGCAATTTAAATTTCATCTTGCATATTTCATTGTTTTCTTTGAGAAAGCCCTCTCTGATTTGAGGGCTAACTTCCAGTTTAAAGTTGGTTTGAAATATTTATGCTAGGTTGATAGTTGACACAACCCAACTTGTCACAACCTGGTGATAACACAGGGTTGAAAAGTTCACTTCCATGTTTTGGAAAGAGTTGTTTGTAGGGTTAGTTACAAAGTTTGCCTTCAGTACAACTTATCATCCGCAGACAGATGGACAACATGAGAGGTTCAATAGAATATTGGAGGAAATGTTGAGGATGCATGTGATGCATCAAAAGAGGAGATGGGAGGAGTAATTTCAATTGGTTGAGTTCTCCTACAACAATTGTTACCAGAAATCACTGAGGATGAGTCTGTTTGAGGTACTGTATGGTCGGAGTTGTAATACTCGCATCAGTTGGAGTGATCTGATGAATAGGGTATTGATTGGACAAAACATGTCAGCAGAAATGAAACAAGAAATGCAGGGGATCAAGAACAATCTAAAGGAAGCATAGGAGAGCCGGAAAATTTATGTAGATCATGGCAAAAACTTAAGGAGTTTTGGGTTGTTTGAACATGTGTACTTATGCATGAAGCCATATGCATCAAGCCAAAGAATAGATCCTTGTGGATTGAATCATGTGCCAAGTTGGCACCTTGGTTTTGTGGACATTTGAAGATTCTTGAAAGGATTTTTCCAGTAGCCTATCGAATTGCACTTCCTCCAACAGTGAAATTCCATGATGTTTTCCATGTGTCATTGCATAAGAAGTATGCTAAAGGTGTTGATCATGTGATTGGTTGGTTTGTATTGCAGGTGGATCTATATGGAAAATTTCAGTCGAGACCTCAATGTATATTGTAGAGAAAGATGCTCATGCTCTGGAACTAAGCAATCGAGCATGTTAAAGTGCAGTGGCGGCACTTTGGGCCCAATGAAGCTACATGGGAGATGGCGGATAATATGTGGGCTATGTATCCTTCTTTATTCATTGGTGGAGTGAATTTCTTTGATAGATGTTTTGGTATATGTTTGATGTGATTTTTTGGTATGTGTACATATGTATATCGATGTAAATACCACCATGAGATGTGTTATAAATATCCAATAAGCAGTATGGGTGTCATGTCATATGGTTGTAATTTTTTTATGTTGTCATATTTGTTTCTTTTGAGAAGGTTGATCATTGACCACTGAGGACGGTGTTCCCCCAAGGGGGAGGGTTCTGTAACAACCCTGGTGAAAATTCCATGTAATAAAAGTTAATAAAGGAAAATTAATAGCCACGGTTATGGGACACTTATTCCAAGCTTAATGTTGATAAACACATCCTAGTGTGGGTTTTCATTTTCTTTATCATGGCTAAGTAAATTGGCAAAGAAATTTGGAAAGGAAAAATGGAATTTTTGGCAATTTATGTATGAAAATAATGGAAATTAGGAGAAAAGGAAGCTAAAAGGCCATAAGTTTCATGTGAGGAGTAAAATGAAGGAAAATGATGGAAAATGAAAAAAATAGAGGCCTAATTGATAAAAGGATTTTCAGGATCAGTTGATACCTTTTTTCAGTTCAGTTTTGGAGCTCTCTCTCTATTCTTGCTCTCGCACACTCTTGGACACTTATAGTTTTCTTGGAGCACTTCAACATTGGATCAATAAAGGAAAATAAGGAAAAGAGGAATGAAATATCAAGCAAGGAAGGGTGGGATCAAGCATATACAATGGGTTTACTTGCACGTGTTGATGTGCATGTGTGATTTACTTGCTATATTTGGGATGCATGGTTATGCATGTATGTTCTTGGTTCTCTTGCTGTCATGGGCATGGGTTTTACCAAGTGTGACATCTTTTCTTCATCCTTGCTTTTCCATTTCCAGATAACCATGGTGTTATGGGATTCTCATGCTTTCATTGAGTTGGATTGCCAGATGGATTCGAAACTAAGTGAGGTGGATATTTGAATGAAATAACACATGTCGTAGTGATCCTTGAACCAGACTATGGATTGCGGTAAATAAATTGGCCTAATAACCCTAAACCTAATTTTGGGTTGTGGTAAATATAGATATTGTGTTCCTTGGTCGGCCTAGGAATCCTCAACCAGTGAATGGCGGGATATACGGTAAATCCTAGATTTGGATTCCCTTGATCAGGCCTAGGAATACTTATCGGTGAATGGCGGGATATACGATAAATCCTAGAGTGTGGTGTCTCAATTATGGCCTAGGGATACCTGGATCGGATTATGGATTTCGGTAATGCCTAGAGACTAGGAGACAAGAAAATTTCTCACGCTGTAGGTGGAGAATCTGGTGGCATCCATGCTTGTTTATAGCCTAGTGATCTAGTGATCATTGTGGAAAATCCAATTTATATTGATGAGGGTGATGTTGTTTAGCCTCGGGAAGCCCTGGTTGGTTCTATTTGGTTTTAATTCCACATTCATTCTTGGAATATGGCATGAGGGTGATTGGGTGAAGAGATTTGGCTTAGCCAAACTATGGTTGGGTGGAATGTGGTAGTCCCATATCGGGTTAGTGTTTTCATTCATAAATAAGAGTTTCTAATCCTTGGTATTTTATGTGAAAATGTATTGGTTTATATGTGGATTCTATGGTTGTTGTATCCATATTATTTATGTTGGTTATATGTTGGTTATGGGCATGTTTTATGATAGTGATGATGTATGGATCTCATCATGTTTTGGTTTGTAAATGAAGGAGAAATGAATATATGACCTAGTATATGATAATGCAGCTAAAGCGATAATCCACCAGTGCTTCTTAGCGATTCTAAGATAAGTATGAGACCCCTATTCTCATATATATTGTTTAAACTTGTAGAATGCATATTTTTGACATGTTTGACGAAATTCTTATTGTGGCTAGTAGGGGTCCTATCATGTCTCGGTTCAATAATTTGCATTGGCATCATTGTCTCTATGTTTCATTTCATTTCTATAAATTTCATGAAGTTCTCGATAGTTACTGAGTCCTAGCCTTGGAATTCAAACTTAAATCTCGCAGTTGTTGGCATAGCACTGGCATAAAAAGGCCACAATTGAATTCAT
The DNA here is from genome assembly GCA_034641835.2 of Pinus albicaulis. Classification (NCBI taxonomy): domain Eukaryota; kingdom Viridiplantae; phylum Streptophyta; class Pinopsida; order Pinales; family Pinaceae; genus Pinus; species Pinus albicaulis. Next base: position 26,435,758 of record MU968363.1, on the reverse strand, counting down.
GCATGTTCATGGGAGCGACTGGGACCCAAATACACTTGGAGGGCTTGGAAAGGGAGCGACAGAGGCTCTAGGAGCTTGAATTGTTGAGTTTCCTTAGGGGTTGGTCACCTGGAAAGGAAAGGTATCTCTTGGAGCTTCTGTTGGTTTTTTTAATGATCAGATTGGTGGTGTTTTATCGGTTCAACTTCCTTAAGGTGACCTAGGAAGTTGAATCAGATCATAGTAGCCTCTCATCACATGTTTACCCCAACGAATTGGTTAACTTGGGTAAATGTGGGAGGAAGGTGTTACATATTCTAAAGTCTCCTAGTTCCATCTCACTGGTTATTCAGATTCTGATTTTGATGGAGATAAAGAGTATGGGGTTTCCACTTCTAGTTATTTGATGACTCTTGTATAAAAAAATACCACTTGGAGATCATGAAAGAAATTTGTACCTGTTGATTCTACCATTGAAGTTGAATATGTTGTTGCAACTCAAGCTACAAAATAAATAGTTTGGCTTCAGAAAATACATGAAGATTTGCAAAAGAAACAAAATACTTCAATGCCTCTCTTTATTGAAAACACTTCTGCAATTCAATTGGACAAGAACCCTAGATTACATGATAGAACCAAACATATCAACATGAAATATCACATGATTCGACATTATGTAAAGGCCAAAACCATTCATCTGACACATTATCCTACTTCATATCAAATCACATATATCTTTACCAAACATTGGGACATGAAGTTTGAAAATTTTCGAATATTACTTGGCATGTTAGATGCCCCTTCAAATTAAGAGGGGAATGTTGACTAATCCTTTGATATTACTTTTTATATTATTAGTTAGTATTAGTTGGTATTTTTCTCATTTTTCTCGTTAATAAGTTACCGAGAAGTTTTTCAGACATAATATTCTCATCTCTATTTTTCATTTGTATAAATATGTGTTTTCAACATCAATAAAATGATTTCGATTGTGGAGTTTATTCATGAAAGAGTCTATAATATATATTTATTTTATGGAAATTACGGTTATTGGAGTTTTAAATAGTTTTTGTAGTTTCTATTTTACTAATGATTTCAATCATATTAATAAAATAATACTATGTTTCCATTTCCTTTATAAAAGTTCATTGCAATTTTCTAATTGTTAGCACTCTGTAATTTTCCTAGGCTAAGGAAGAAAACTACAAAGGTAACCACAAACCACTTTTAAAGCTGGTATCTAGCCCTTCCAGCTTTAGAGGGGGCTCTCTATGTAGGATTTAATTTATTCTTTCAAGATTTTAGGCTAGATATTAGAGTTCGAGTTGGGTTCAAAATTTTGGTTGAAGAATGTAGGAAAATTCTATTGGGCATGAAGACATTAAACTTCTCACTAATCAATCACAAATAAACAGAGTAGCTGTAACAGGGTAGGGTAGGAAAACTCCTAGATCTTAAAATATTTATGGTGTGGGTGAGAATAATTAGATTTAGAATCAATTTAAATATAGAGAATACACAGATGAAATATGTACTGAAGTCTTAGAAGAAAACACTAAGATTGTTTAACAAGCCAGAGAAGAGTATTGAAAGTAAATTATACTCATCATATTCTTGTAAACAATTAGGAAAGGGAATCCATATTAAAACTCAGAAATTAGAAACATTCAAAGTGAGGAAAAACATCACCATTTGTTTGACACAAGAATCCTGGAACAAAACTATCTTTGTGTTTTTGAAATCGATTACTTGGAGTAAAAACTTATAGCTTACATCAAGGTAGGGCTATTTTATTCATACATAATCCAACCCTTTTTAATTCTTATTACAAAATATTTATAAAATTTCTATTGAACTAACTTTGGATTCCAAAAACCCCGGATACGACGTGATGAATGGGATAAGGCATGATGAAGAGATGTTTTGCACAACATTACCCCCTCTAGGGTACTTGTCTGTAGCAGTCATCATTAATGATTAACGAGACTGATATGACAAACAACCATAACTCTTCCCTCAAGCCTGCTCAGGGAATTGGATATGGCACATAGCTGCATGCTAGGCTAACTCATGACCTTCCCCATCTCATGTGTCCCAGACCTTATAAAAGGATGGACCCTCAACCCAAAGAGACTCACAGTAAGTTCCTTCAGCCTTTCCTTTTGATTCTATTCTTTCCCTCCTTCGCCACCAGCCTGCCACACATCCCTCTTCCCAGAGTTGCACTGTGTAGACCCCTTTGGGATGTGACTATTTAGCCTACGCAGCTTAGCACTGAACCTTCTGCTCCTCTAGCCTCCTCGATTGTCTATCCTCCTACTGCGCATATTTCCAGTGAAGCCATTCCACTGCTTCTATGCATAATGGCTCCCAGACTGCACCAAAGAACCATCAACGACAGAAAGAGAGGGGCTCTCCCTAGATGTTACCACCGTGGAATGAAAAACCGTCTGGAATCTGTTGAAGGCTCCTCCTCTAGCAACTATGCCAAACAGAGACCCGATCCTAAGCAGGAGGAATAAGCCCCTGTCCAAGCTACACAAAGAGGTAGATGTGGTCCCCAGAAGTCCACCATCACGCACCAGGCGCACCCCCCACCTCACAAGACTGATCCCTTGCCTACTGAGGAGGATGAAGATAATGAAATAGATGTATGGATTATGGATTCTGAAGGTACTTGAGTATCTAGTGTCCCCCATCCTATGCGCACTAGTCCCCAAACCTATGCGTCGAGAAGAATATTCAGAGGAAGTGGCTGCGCAAGAGTATGCTTGCCCCATAGAGAAGGAAGTACCCGACAATAATGATGAAGATGAAGACTAAGGACTGCAAAGCTGCTCATTTCTTCCTTAATTTTTTTTTTCATGCATAATACTACCAACGAATCTCAAGTTATACTTATGCTTCTGCACATTTTGTAATATCTAGATACATCAACGCTGCGGCACATTTTGTAATTTATGGTGTCAATAATTTTTTGGGCTAGTTTCCTCCACAGAGGCAGCCCCGAAACCATGCAGCTAAGGCTGGGATTGGTTAAGAGCAACTTACCAACCCCGCCTGTAGCATATGTAATGTTTCTCTTTTTCAAATTAATATAGAGTAGCCTAATTTACCCAAAAAAAAAACTTTGGATTCCAAAAAGGAATTGATTACAAAATAATATATAAAAAAGATGTAGATATTTCTAGAATAAAAATAACAAACAAGCATTCTGGACAAATTCATCTTTTTGTTGAATATTTGGAGGAAATATGTTGTTGAATATAGCTACTTTCCAGATCCTTCAGTTTGTCTATTTGCAAAAATGTGGTATTTTCTGTTTACTTTTACTCGATTAATTCCAATCATTTATCCCATCGTTCTTCACTTGGAATAGAAAAATTCTCCATGCTTCTAAATCTTTCACCTACTTCTATGTATGTTTGGAAAGTTGGCTTATTGAGAAACAAATGATGAATCTCATGCTAAATGTAGAGGTCGAGTTGTAGGAATTCCAAGAAGTCTTCTCCAGTGATGGTTCCCTTTGCCTTTGCAAATTTAGAGGCATCTGCAAAAATGTCGCATAGTTTCTCTTGATAATTTTCTATTGGAATCATTTTTATAGTAGAATTTCTCAGAGTTGGAAGACCTTTATCCTATAACAAAGAAAAAATTATATTAAATATTCTGACCCACATCTCTAATTCTTTGCACTTATTTTCCAATTGTGCCATTAGATATTTCTTTGTGACCACTCTTTTGAGTTCCATTACTGTTTCTGTTCTATCTTAGATATTGAGCTCTTCAAGCTTGTATTTGGTATTATAGTTTAACATCTTGATAATTTTATGAGCTTCTGCTGGAATTTGTTCAATATCAATTTAAGTTTTCTCAATTGTTGTTTTAACTCTCTGTATTAGTTCTTCTTGTTCAAAAATAATTTGAATAGATGGCCATAGTTCTATAAAATTTTCATTTATGATATGCCAAATGTTGTGTTTCTATTCTGCTAAAATATGAATTATAAATGATTGATCCTCATATTTTTGGATTTGTTGAACTAATTTGAAATTCTTTTGTACCTTTGCTAGGTAGGAATTGTCAGTTTTTATCTTGTTTTCTTCAATTATGGACAATGCTACCATTAAATTTTCAATTTATTTATTTGTTAATGATAATTATCCCAAGGATTTTACTATCTTGTCAGAAGAATGAGAAGTGGATCCTTGTGCAGTTTGCGGTGCTGATGTACCTGTTGCTGACGATGTACCTGATGTTGGTGAAGTACTTGCTGCTTCCAATTGTTCCTTTTCTTTTATTAATACTTCCATGTCTCTCTTCATATTTTGAATCTGAACATTCTATTCAAAAATTATCTTGAGTAGTTTCTCTTTCACAACCTCTAAAATTTTTATTTCCTTAGCTTGAGGGTGCTCTGTGGTTGGCAGCTTAAGCCGTTTTTTGACGACCTGGATATCCACATTTTTTCCTTTAATCATTTCCTCTACTTCCTTAACATTGCTAGGATAATATCCTAGCTTAACAATAAAATATTCCAAAGCCTTTGTTCTGGTGTCTTTGGCCAGAGAGGACATTCTCTCTATCTTCAATTGTGAATGCACATTGTTTAGAGATGTTTGTAATTTGGAAGCAACCATGGATGAACTGGTGAATTTTGAGTATATCATCTATCTTTCTTGTTTATGCAAATTTATTTGATCGATTGCGTGAAATTTATTTCTGTCAATAGAAAATATGGAAGATTTATAATCTTCAACACTCCTTGGCACTAGCACTATAGATTCTAAGAAGGCCAACTAAAACTTTCCTTTCTCTATTTAAAATGTAGATAAGAGTCTATGTTGTGTAGTGGAAGTATGCTTCCAGAATTCTGAATAAGTTGTAGCTTTAAGGGGTTCATTCTTTCTTTTGATCTCCTTATACCTGGAAAAGATACTTTGCTGCTGTGTGGGCATTTAAGATGAAGAGGACACAGGTGAATATGTTATGTCTTCAACATTAGTGAAAGGAATTACTAACAAACCTGTTAAGACAAATATGTCCTATTCTTGTGTTTATTTCTCTTCTAATGACTCTTCTTGAGCATTGGTCTGTTTATCATCTTTGATGTCGACGACGATTTTATCCTTGGGATCTGTCTTCTTTCTTCTTTTGAACACCCAAAAATATTGTGACTCTAAATCAGTGGGGGACATGCTTTCCCTTATTATCTTGATGTCTTTTTCCTTTGGAATTGGAGTCTGTGGAGAATTTTCATTACCAAGTTGTTCTTCAGCTTCCTGTAGAGTGTCTTGAGTCTACTGCTCCTGATGAGCATATTGATATATATCTGGTCTGGGTTTGTTTTAATATGGAGTAGTTTTATGTTGAACCCTTAGCTTAGAAATGATTCCCAATGGGTCATAAGACCATTTTAAGCTTGGTTTAAACTTCATTTGTTTCAGTAATTAATCCACTTCCTTATTTTCTGCTCTAGTATTGACAATGTAGGGTCCAATTTGTGCTTTTAACTTGAACTGTGATTTCTTTTTGCTTGACACAAAATGCATATCATCCATGTTGAGCATCTGTCTGATATATTAAAGGGAAAAAATCCTCAATGGTACAAACTTTGGAAATTTATAGGGATGAAGCTCACACCCATAGATTCTAATCTTTGTCTAATTCTGGTATAAATACTAGTCTCCAACTTTAGTTGGCTCTATGGCATGAAAAAACTTCCTGATTTCTGGTGAAATTATCGGTATAACATCACTTCTAAGAACAGACAAATATGTGTGTAGAAACTGATCTACAAAATCGATGAATGAAAATTCTTTTAAGTTCATTCTTGGTAAAGAAGTCCAATGGACAACTGATAATTTATTTCCTTTCCCATCCAATATCTGTAGCTGAAACTGAAATCTGTTTGCTTGATAATATAACATTAAATAAATCAAAACTATTTGGTGTTTAAAAGAACATTCAAATTTGAATGTCATAAACTTCTCATGAAGGATATCTGACAAATATTGACTGTAATTGAAAAGTATTGAGGGTTTTTCCCAGCTGAAAACATTGGTAAGAAACATAATACCACTTCATCCAACCATTGGTCTGAATGCTAACCCAATAGATAGGTAGCCATAGAGATTACCTGCCTATAAATTTCAGTAAAAATGGAGGCAGATTAAGGAGGATTTCTTTCGGGTAATTCAGAGTTTTCAGGCAAGAAATACTCAAATATATGGGCTCTTTTGGCAGAAGTAAGTTTCTAATATATTTCTGTTAGGGTATTAGTTTAAAAAGGATGTAGATAAGCTTGTTAATTTACTTGAAGGGCCTGGAAGATACTCTTTAGGGCGATTGAAAATAAAACCCGGTCATTTTGGGAAACAATTGTTCTGTGCCTGGGGAGGTATCTCAAATGACACCAGGTAACAAACTCAAGGAAAAAATGGGTTTGAGAGAAGAAATTTTTTGGCAAGATGGATTCCCAAATGCCCAGATCATCACTATTATCTAGAAATTTTTGGTTTTCCCAATTCCTAAGCTCGTATAGGTAAATTTCACATTAGTCCTGACGATATTGTACTATGTGTCCACTAAGGGTAGCTGATCTAGATCAAACACGGGAGGGACCAACGAATTCTCATAATTTTTTTCTCCTTTCCCTTATGCGAAGAAATTTTCAATTGCAAAGGAGAAATGGAGGAACAAATAATTACACAGGGAAATAGAAGAATAGAGCTACCAGAATGTTTGTTTAATGGAAATGGCAGAGAGAGATGGCTTGCAAATGACGTTGGTAACTTCGAAACGCTTCAAGTTTGACCTGCACAATTCAAATACACATTTAAAGAGGAAAATTTGTAGGCGTATGAGGGATATTATAACGGGATTCATAGATGTTATAATAGAATTATTACCATTTTGGGAGCAGGACATTAATTAGGAAGAGATCATTTGACGGAAGGGATTTAATATCTAATGTTCATTTGTAATTTGGTATGCGATTTGAAAGCTAAAGATTGAGTGACTTGGAGGGGTGGTGACATGGATGGCGAGAGGGATTCCAGGTGGGTGTACATGACTGTCGCGGGGACTAGATGGCAGAGGAAGGATTGCGATGGTCGTATTCGTGGGGGAGTAGGCGGTTTATGGTTTTAGAGGAGGGGACCCTGAAATGGCTGAAAGGATTCCACGTCTCTGTGGGTGGTATTCAAAAAAATTCTTTTCAGACCACCCCCCTCCTTGGTTATACTTTTATAGCATGGGGGGGGGGGTTCAATTTTCATCCCCACCATTGATCCAGGCGGGGGGTAATCTCCACCATTGTTTCTCATTTGGGCTTTATCACAAGTCGAAAAATATATAAAATAAATCCTTTTTATTTAAAATATAACAATTAATCCATGATTAAAAATAATATAAAAATATTTATGGTGGCATTTAAACAAGTGCGCCTTTACCTTTGGGTTTTATTATTATTATTCTCATATATATTCTTTTATCCCATTTCATTATTATTTTCTTTTTTCTAATTTTCTTTCTTTTATTTTATTTATTTTTCCTATATTTTCAAATGATGAAAATGAATTTGAAATAAAGAAAATCATTTACAATATCCCATGGGACAAAAATCTAAATAATAAAAAATTGTTCACTATATTTCATAGCACTCTAGACAAATGAATGGGAAATTTACTTATAAGAAAGAAAACTTAATTTCATTGTATTTGAAGAATGGTGTGGATAAGATGAACAAGTAGAGGTTCCTATAAAATTCACTCCATATGATTTCTATATAGATTATAAGTAAATGGTCCAATTGGATTATCTCCATATGATTCATGTCTAGAATGCAAGTAAATGGTGATATAAAATTTCTTCCATATGATTTCTATATAAATTGTAATATTGGTGAACCAATTCCATATATGTGTACTCATTCAAATGCATTTAGAGTTTTTGTTGCTAGATAAGATTCTTCTAGAGTTTTACTTTGTAGATAATATTCTTCCTTTAAGGTCTGTTTAACTTGACATAATATAAATTGTGAAGTGTGAGGTATATATGAAATTTAAAATTATGTTTCGTTTTCATATGAAAGCAATAGCTTATTTTAACTTGTCAATATTGAAAATATAATATAAAGTTAACCCTTCAAATTGAAATAAATCCCTTTCCTTTAACTTTGATCCATGTCACCCATGCAAAAGTATATTATGGAAGATGATAAACATGGTTGGTATTGATGCTTAATGAAACCGTACATGATAAAAAAAAAATTTCTTTTGTATAAAAATTAAAATGAAACAAAAGAGGTGTGTTGTAGGACCCAAAACGGAGTTGATCAAGAAATATAATTAGATTGTATTCAAACTGTTTATCCATGTCCATAGCCTTTTATATTTCCATGACAAATAATAACTTTAATGTTTGTTTCCTAGTCTTAAGTGTATCAATGAACAAATTATCTGGTAGAAGAACAATCTTGAATAACAATATGGATTTTTCCCTACATTCCTTAGGTAATATGGCCTTTTAATGTTAAGCCATCAAAGCGAAGTAAACCTTTCAACATGCTAAAACAAGAAGAGAATATAGAAAACATGTGAAAAATAAGAATTCAAATTTATTTATATAGAATATATGTGTTCTAAGAGATTATAGCTTTAAATTTAAAAAAAGATGGAGTATATACACCTTAATATATTTGAATAGTTAAATCATTGAATAAAAGGGTCATTTGTCTCAAATCATTAAATCATTGAGTAGAGAGGTCCCTTCTCTCAAATCATTAAACATATATGCCTTTATCTTAAATCCTTACTCAATGGAGTACCTTATCTAATAAATAAACCAATTTGATTTCCAAAAAATTAGGGTATCATTATTAGTAGAAATGATTTAGACAATAAAGCTAAAGAAATTTTCTCACAAATGTTTTAGTATATCAAGATGAAACTAATGTAGACGCAGTGCTTCGATCATATCAAAAGAGATTTGGTGTGAAAAAAATGCACCATTTTCATAACTATAGAAATTATGATGTATATTTGCAACTGCTCATGAAGTTTTAATCAAAATTACAAGACACAAACCTACTCTACTCATCTACGAACATTAATTCACAATTTAGAACAACAATTTCAGCTATGAAAGAAGAATAACACATATGCAACAAGTATTTTGTTAGTATGAATCTTTCATCGTAAAATATCACTTTAGCTACGCATAACAAATAGCCCTAACATCGATTATGGCTGCAAAATACCTTTAAGATTGCTGCACAAATTCAGATCTAAGCACAAAAGATATTAGGCAGATAAAAAACAACATAGCTCCATAGATCCAATGAACAAGACAAGAAGAATGTATATGAAAGAATTTTGTATTATATTAAAGAATGGGGCACCTGAGAGGAAAAAAAGAAAGGTGTTTTCCGGTTCTCCTCGGTGGGATGGGTTCTTGGAAGTCCTCAGTGTTTCAGATCTAGCATTTCTCTCTCTTATGGATGTGGAAAAGCAAACATAGAACTCAATGGGAGTTCACAAAGCAAAATGGAAAATGGTGACCAAGAGAAGATCCAGAGTGATCTAATGCAATGAAGGTGACTAATGAATGGGGAAAAACCCCCTATTTATAACAAAATATTGGGGCGTTCTAGAACTCGGTGCATGAATAAAATATTATTAGTCGAATTCTAGAAGCACCTTTTAGGAATATTTTATTATATTTGTTGGAGGGAAAATGATTCTTTGACTTGGGTCAATTCCTTTATTTATAAATAATAAATAAATAAATGATTTATTTATCATTTTAGGGGAATGATGGGAATATAATAAAATAAATAATGGTTTATTTAATTATTTATGTATGATTTAGTCAAATTTAACTAAGAATATTATTTAAATAATGATTTAAATAACTTGTTCTTAGGAAATAATTAAATAAATAAGGATTTATTTAATTGATTTCCTTGTTTTGGGTTAAATATGATCAAATAAGTTATTTTATATGGTGAAAGCAATTTTACTTAGGGTAAAATTGGTCTTACATGGTGTACTTGGGTTCATCTAACAATAATAGGTTAGATGACCAAAAAAATGGTGTAACAGATTGCCCCCCAACGTACGAGTGTTAGGAGCAAATCGTATGACCGAAGTACGTTGTAAGAACTCAATCACTAGATATGAAAAGGGAAGTGAGAGAGAGAAATGTAACGTTTTCTGATGTGTTTAAAGGACTAGACCCTGAGGAGACGAGACTTACAGGTGCAACAAGTCTCTATGAAGTGGTACCTGTGCTAAAGGCAGCGGGGGAGGCATACCTATGCCTGCCGAGACAAAGTACAAAGAACAAGGCGCCCAAAAAACCACGGAATGCAATAAGTACAAAGAAGAAGGTGCCCGGAAAACCACGGAACGCAATAATGAAGCATGTGCTGGCCGAAGCATGAGCCAGACAAAGAACATGATGAATCCCACATACATGTGAGGCCTGGAATAATCGTCAGGACTTATTCAGTAATATGGTAGTACATGAGATACAAATACACCCAAATGCCCCCCTACACGCGGGGGAGGACTCGCTAAATCAGACCGACACGTGAAAATAGAGGAGGGGTTGCAAGCGACTAAGGCTGATATCATCAAATGAGAAGAGCTGCATCAAGGGCTGGAATGAAGTCATCCGGGCATGTGGGGAGCTACCTGTAGCGCCACCCCTCATGAGGGTGGATACATCTCACACACTCCCGGGAATCACCAATAACGGCTACTGCATCACTGGACCATCAAGTGTATATCTCGTGATCATGCTGAGAAGAGCTCGAACCAAGGTACATTGCCCCCTAGACTTGGCTTCTAGAATAAATGAGTTGATGTCGACAGAATGAGGTCCGCCATAGGTGAGGCAAGAAGGGAACTCCGGCTAAGGCACGAGGGGGAAATAGTAGAGCGAAGACGAAGTAGATACTGATGATGATGATGGAATGAGAGGAATGGAGGAGTGGTTGGATGACTTCCCTTGTTAGAGCATCAAGTGGATGAATGGCTTGGCAACGACGGACACAATTTCGTGAAGGATAGTGTACAAGGGTACTGAAGGCCATAATGTGTGACATGAGAGAGGGACCAAGCAGGAAAGGATGGAGGACTATGGTGGGGTACTAATGGACTCGGGGTAGAATCTATGAATGTGCGGGTGACTCGACGGGGATGCTCCAAACAAGGGCGACTCGATGGTGTTGCCTCATAAAATGGGTCCAATGGGGAACCGTAAAAGCATGAGTACAATAGGGTAACTCATGATGAAAATCGACATGAACGAAGACGAGTAAGGAGGAAAAGTGGTGCCCCAAGTACAAGTGTCGTAAGTGAAGAAATTCGATTTTGAGAAGAGGTGAATAGACCCTTTATGGACAAAATGTGTCCTGGTGAAGTATCAAAACATAAAAAACTGATAGATACCCAGTTGAGTGCTCGGTGAGTGCTTTCCAACGGTGCAGACGGTGTGTCAAACGGGGCTACGGTTTGGTCGTAGCGGGCGAAAGAAAAAACAGGGGTTTTCTTCTAATAGGGTGTTTTCCCTCCAAAATCATTCATTTGCTTGTATAGCTATGGTGAATGTGGAGAGGAGAGAAGGCCCTAAATCTTGCGGCGATCATAGCGGACAAACTGACCTTTGGAATTGTGATCTGTCAGTTGGAGGTAAGAGGCCTAATCTTAAGCTTTGTTTTTGATGGATTGAAGTTGGAGATTAGGGCTTTAAATCTCAGTAAGTGCCCCTACTGCATCCTTACGGTCGGGTCACACTTTTTGGGGCAAAAGCTATGACCTGGGACGCAGGTTTTGGCCTGAAAAGTGCGACCTGGCCCAGGTTTGGCCTAAAAAGTGCGACCTGTGAGATGTGGGGATTTTCGTGTTGTCATGGACTGAGATTCTATTTGGATGTAAGTTAACTCAGTTTTGTTGATCTAGAGACTGAAAAAAATGATGGTTTTGTTCAGATATGGCAGATCTACCGATCGAGTGGAGAGAGAGAGACTTTAGATACATTACGGACGGAGATCCAAGTGGATCAGGGTGTCCGTCGTGCGTTGGCTAGGTATGGGGTTCTGAAGTTTTTGGAGAACCCTTTGATGAGGGCAGGAGAGCCCTTGTTGGCCCGTATTATCAGTTATTGGGATCCAGATCGGGAGGCATTTGTAGTGCAGGGGCACAGGATCGAGCTGACGGTACAGGATTTGTATTTCTTGACTAGTCTCCCGCCATTAGGGATGGTGGGAAATACACAGACAGTGTTACCGCGTGGGCGTAACATTATGGAGTTTTTTGAGCGACATGGTCGACCGGGTGTTCGAGTCAAAGGGACTTGGATATCCATTGGTGATCTCGAGAGGTTGGAGACCCAGGCGGTGGCTGCGACAATGTTGTGGATCTTGGGTAGCTAGGCATTCCATCACATCACTAGAGCGCAGATGATGATCGTGGAGAGTGTGCTGAGTGGGACCTACTATGGGTGGGCCCATATGATGTTGGTGTCGGTGAAACGACAGCTGTCGCTATGCAAGCGGCAAGTGAATCATGATTGCGCCTATGGGACGATGTTGTGCTCTTTCTTCTTTGAGAAGATCTGACCTTACGACCTCGTGTACAGTTGCCTGATGGAGGTCCGAGAGAGCCCCGGATGCGTCGGTGGGGATGACTGCTATGTAGAGGAGGGGGAGGGGTAGTCGGACGGGTGTGCCAACCAGAGTTCTTCGCACATTGGGATCAGATTCCATTATACATAGACGACTATCCCTATAGTGGGATGAGTTATTGGGGAGATCTGGACTTGCTTCTTCCGCCTGGGCGAGTGTGGGGGCCCGATGGTAAGTGACAAGCAACTAATCTGTTATGTTTATTTTAGAGTCTTGTGACTAGTCTATATGTGGCTAATTGTGATGTTTTGTGGAATGCAGATATAGCGCTAGTAAAACCGGCTGGATATATGGGACAACCTGCAGCGACAGGAGCTACAGGTGCAGGTGGTTTGAGGATGGCGCAGAGCGAGGATATGGTTTCTCTGGTGGAGAAAATTCGTCGTAGATGTGAAGGGCTACTGACTGGTGTATCGGAGCGTGGTTGGAAGGATTTAGATGACTAGTACATAGAGTTATGTATTGGGCTACCCTCGGAGTGGCAAGGGATCATGCGACGCATGGCGATGGCCGGTCAAGCTGTGCATGAGCTGTGAGCGACGGGAGGAGAGCCATTGGCTCAGGATCCTCCAAAGAGTGATTAGATGTAGGGCAGGGGGTGCCCCCCAGTGTCTATGTAGGGGCAAGTGGTGCCCCCCATTTTTTTAGTTTTGTTATTGTAACATGCTATGGGCATGTCATATGTTTCAGAGTAGATGGACTCTAAAACTCATGATATATAATATATATGATGCATATGCATTTTATTGGTGGTGTTAAATGTTATTGTGTTGTGTGTGATAAATGTCAGTCTAGAATATGATTTGCAATCTAATCGACGTAGTGATTTTGATCTCGTGGTATGTGGTGAAATGTAATGAATCTAAATTCATGTATCAAGAGTTTCGCTCGTAAATATTGTCTAAAAAGGAGGGGGTTATGCACACAATATACACCGTTAAGTTGTAGGACAACAAGAAGGGAATATAAATGAACATGTAGATGGAGGATGCGGTGAGAAAGGGCATTGGTTAAGAGACCATGAACTGCATCATATTCGGCCTGATTTTTGGTGGCCGTACCAATGCAGAATCCATTTGCAAGGACTAGGGTATGCGAGGGGGTAAAGATGGCCCATGCTATGGAAGCGAGATGACGGGAATAGCGACTTGCTCCATCGGCATAGCTCAGATGAGGTCCGGACGAAAGGGCCAATGTAATAGTCTCATAAGTCAAGAAAGGGGAAGGATGAGACAAAGGAGGGCAGCATGAGTAGGGGATAGACCTCCAATGACGGCTACGGGAGGGAGCAGTTTGGGTAGGAAATCTAGGACTCATGGGTCGACGAGAAGGAGAGGAAGGAGGACGATGGGAGGGAGGGCGGGTACTCAGGCTGCAACGAACATCGAAGATACGGATGGTATGATTGTGATGAGGAGAGGGAATGGGGGGGTCAAAGAGACCAGACGAGGCTGCAAAGGTACCAAGATCATCAGTATGGGAAGAGATACGCAAATACGGGTCATCACGAGGAATGAGAGAAGAGCAAGTAGAAATATGGTCAAAAGATGAGGAACCCGTGTCTGGAGGAGAATCAAGCGGAATAGGGGGAGTGGGTTCAGAAGGAATGTACGCTAGGGAATGCGTGGATGATGATAGGTATCGAATAGGAGCAGCGGGGTCGGACATTTCAACATCAAGGGGAGGAATGTCAATGGTAGCAGGGAGATCCTCAAGTAGAGTGGATGCATACTGAGCAAGGATGGGAGAGGCGGATTGATTTTGTTCAACCTCGTACTCGCAGATGACCTCTAAAGAGGCTCGGTAATGGGTGAGGTGAGGAAAATGGTGAGAATAATGTCCATGGACACCACACAGAGCACAAGTTTTGTTGGTGCGGAGATTCTTTGGGTTCTTAGCTACGGATGAGGAAGAAATAGAGGTTTCAGGGATCGTAGATTCAGGGAATGCGACTTTAACCATGGGTTGGAGACAGGGAGATTCAAGACAAGTATGGGTGGGATAACCGATACCATCACACAAGGCGCAAGGCTTGGTGGGTGGGGGCGGGGTAGGGTCAGGAGTGGTGGCCTTGTCATTGGATGCCCCCTTGCGAGTTTGTCGTTTCTTGCCATTAGTTGTCGCAGTATGAGGAGGGTTTTGCGGAGGGGATAGGGGCACTGTGGTGGTGGAAGGAGTGAAGGGAATCGGTTGTACCAGTGTCATGGCTATGTATGGTTTGGAGTGGCCTGGTGGGGTCTCGGCTGGAGGAGTAAGATACCATACTGGAATTCCTAAGGTTAAATTAGGTAGGGAAAGGGTGGCCATGACGGGGACCGAATTTGAAGGTTGAGGTCAACAGTGAGAGGTGGGTCAGAAGCCATCATGAGAATCTAGTAATCAGAGGAACCAGAAGGGGAAGGGTGAGTGGTTACCGGGGTGTGAGGTGGTTGAGTGGCCACAAATCCTTGTTGCGGGAAAGGATCAGTAAACACAGCAGGTTGAGAAGTAACGGGGGTGGGAGGGGTAGTAGGGGAGGAGTTTTTTCCCCGTATAGTGGCTTGGGAATCCCAAAGTTGCCGCATTTGTGGTAATAAGGGATAATCGTGAGTGTAGTGACCATAAACACTGCAACACGAACAGGACTTATTGGTGCGGAGTGGCCTGTCCGGCTTGGGATGAGAGCCCTGTGGCTGGTTGGCAGTGGTAGAGTCGATATTAGAAGGATTGGGTCCACAATTACCAGCAGCGGGTGGATTGCCCCGTCTCCTTCTTTGAGAAGGAGGAACGTTAGGTGCCCCCTGTTGTGAAAATACCTACCCTGGAGGGGGTAGTACGTGTGGTTGTGGGGGTGGAAAAGTAAATGGAGTGGAAGGTCCAAATGCTGGAGGAGCAGGGAAATTAGGTGGCGGGTATCGATAAGGGGTAGGGTGGGCAGCAGTAAGGTAAGCAGAAGGGTGGGAAAAAGGAGACATGCCGTAGCCTGAATACATGCTACCGAGAGGGGAGAAAATGCCGGAGGGGCTGGCTCTTGGAGGAAAACCATGGCTTGGAAGAGGTTGGGAGGAGGTATGTGACAGGGCTCTAATGATACCTTCGGCAGAGTAAGATGCCCCCGAGGCATTAGGGCCATCAGGTTTGGGACGGTCAGGGAGGACGGTATAAACATAACTATATTGGGCGTAGATAAGGTCATACTTCAAGGCTATTTGGAGGGCGGCTTCTTCGGTTTGGGGAAAATGGGATGCGACATCTTTGCCAATGGGAGGTAAGAGGGAGCGAAGGAACCAGTCCATGTAAACCTAGTCTTCAAAGGGGGGAGCGTGGCACAAGATCCGTCTTCGCCGCCATTCCTAGACATGAGCAGACAGGCGGGTCGAAGAGGATTGATGGAAAGAGGTTAAAAGCTCGGTACCAGTGTCGTATTGGAGGGGGAGCTAGAAGTAGGATAAAAATGCTTGGGCAATGGTCACAAAAGTGGTATGGGAGGAGGTGGCTTGTTCAACATACCATTTAGAAGCGTCGCTTGTAAGCGTGCATTGGAACAATATAAGACGTATGGAGTCGTCGGTAATGGAATTAGAGGAACACCACATATGGAAGGATTGGATATGGTTGGAGGGATCCTCACTAGCAAGGCCTTCGAACTTGGGAATGTCGGAGGGGAGCTTGGTTGGCATAGCAGGCCAACTAACATCGTGGCGAATAGGATCATTAATCAACTGATTGAAATCAGGGAGATTAAGGCCAGCCATATAAGGGAGAAATGGGGCAGTCGAGGTAGGTCCCACAGTGGTTCCACTAGAAACAGACCCAACAGTAGTACTGGGGTTGCTGCTGGTAGTAGGCCCTGAAGTAGACATGGTGAAAGTGACAGGGGGAGAACCAGAACTAGGGGGAGAACCCAAACAATCAGGGGAAGAGTCAGAGTGCGGACTCGGGGGAGGAATTACTCTATGACGATGGGAAGGAGGAAGTCGACCAAGCGGAAACTAAGGGTGAAGGCCAAGAAGTCCTCGGGAAAGGCGCCTTGGGGGCGCAATGATGACCGGAAGAAGAAAACCGACAAGGGCAGAAAGGGACAAAATCAAGTGAGGTCAAGGGCAGAAAAGGTGTAGTGACAATTGATTTTAAAGTCTTTGCAGGCGGTGTTAAACAGGTGCTTCTTCGCTTAGGGTCAGTGTGTGGTGTGCGTTAATTTTAATTGTTTAAACCCAGACGTTTTGAGAGTAAAATAAAAAGTGTGCTGCGTAATGGAAAAGAAATCTACAGTAAATAAGATTGAAAAAACAGAAAATTAACAACTAATAATGCAGCAATCTAACCCAAAAAGGCGGGTCTCTCAAAACCAGTCTACAAGAAGGAAAAAACCAAGCAAAGCACGCCAAAATATGCCAATAGATCTAAGGTCCGGAGGGACTGGGATCCAAAGGGTGAATCTGCTGAAAAGTGGTGCAAAGAATAGAAAAGAGGCAGAGGCAAGGTTGCTGCTAAAAAGGAGGAGATCAGCTTAAATATCGGAGAGACAAGGTAGTGGCCTTATAAATGAAACCAAACAAAACGAAATGAGGTGGTTTTGAGAGGGAGAAGAGCTGATCTAAAGGGATCTGAAAAGGAGGTATCAAATCTGAGAAAAAGAGGGTTGAAACTCTGGAAATTCAGACGTCTGAAACAGTAACGACTCGTCCACAAAAATTGGAGGGTACTAGAGCCCTAAGGGGCAAGAGTCCCGCTTAGGTGAGTGAAGCAGATCAGAACCAGGTCCAAACGGGCAGAGACAGAGGCTGGAAAACCCTGACAGAAGCTTCAGACAAACCCAGAAAAAAGTGCTGAAAATTTTGCAGAAAAAGTGCAGGTCGCAGGTTCTGACCTGTTTTCAGTCTAGGTCACAGGTTTGGGGCAGAAAAGTGCGTCCTGAGGCTCAGGTCTCACTTTTTGGGCCAATAAGTGCGACCTGCAGATCCGGCTGTCTCGGCGGCAGATTTCAGAAAAAATTTGTCGTCTCAGCTGCGACTGATGTCTGTCACCTGCGCAATAAGGCCAGAAACACACAGAAGTTAAAAATTTGACTGTTTAAATGGTTTTAGGGGTGAAAATCACCATAAAAATAGGAAAAATAAAAAATGGAAGAGAAACCCTAGGGTCTGAAACAGCTGGATATGTAGGAATAGATAAAACGATAGTGGTCACAAAAGAAAACCCATGTGGAGTCGCCAATTGTTAGTATGAATATTTCTTCGTAAAATATCACTTTAGCTATGCATAAAAAATAGCCCTAACATCGATTATGGCTGCAAAATACCTTTAATATTGCTGCACAAATTCAGATCTAAGCACAAAAGATATTAAGCAGATAAAAAACAACATAGCTCCATAGATCAAACGAACAAGACAAGAAGAATGTATATGAAAGAATTTTGTATTATATTAAAGAATGTTTTATGAACAAGAAAGGTGTTTCTTCCTGCTCTCTCATGATGGCTCCAAGTCCTCGTGTTTTTACTCATATTTTCTTATGGATGTAGTAAGCAAAACACAACTCACTGGGAGTTTGCAAAGCAAAATGGAAAATGGTATCAGAGAAGATCCAAGAGGACGAATGTAATGAATGTGATTAATGAATGGGGAAACCCCCTATTTATAATAAAATATTGGGGCGCTTGAGAACTTGCATGAATAAAATATTATTAATAATTCAGAAGCACTTTAGGAATATTTTATTATATTTGTTGATAAAGTGATTTTCTGACTTGGGTCACCTTCTTTATTTATAAATAAACAATAAACATTTGGTTTATCATTTAGGGGCTGATAATATTTAAATAAATAATGATTATTTAATTATTTATAAACGATTTAGTCAAATTTAACCAGGAATATTATTTAAATAAGGATTTAAATAACTTATTCCTAGGAAATACTCAAATAAATAAAGATTTATTTAATTGATTTCCTTGTTTTGGGTTAAATACACAAATGCTGCCTATATATAGTGCTAATTTTACTTAGGGTAAAATTGGTCTTACATGGTGTACTTGGGTTCACCTCCATACATTCATAGGTTAAAATGACCAAAAAAACAAAATATATTTGTATCTAGGTAAATAAATTTAAAACCAAATTCTCTTGCATTAATTGTTAAACACCATGTTAAAGCACACACATGGTGTATGAGGAAGATGAGCACAGACACACAAGAGACTCAACACACAATGAAAGATAAACGTGTAGCTTTTTTATTTTCCATTATACAAAGATGTACATTTATAGTACAATGGTGTGACTCTTGGTTTCTCATTCCAAGGTCACTTGGACTCCATTGTGACTTTTCATATTCCACACCTACCCATGTAGGATTAGGTGTTCCAACATCCCCCCTTAATCCGAAGGGGTATGTGTGAGTCCAAGAAAAGAGTTGTTGCACAAATCTCAAGCATACATACAGTGCACTTGGGCTGAACGGAACTCTTCAACAAGAAAAAGAGGTAAGCCAAGGATTACCACCAACACCGGAACGCAAACAAAACAGCCTCAAACTCTTCCAAAACTGGCAAGAAGCTGAAGGCTTCTGCTAGAGGAATTGTCCCTCATAAAAAAGGGAGACCTTCAACCTAAAAGAAGGGAGGTCTACTACCTGTGATGGTTTTAGGATTAACAACAACTCTAGAATGCTTGAAGCATTTCCTGGAACTCAAACAAAGCTGGCAAGAAGCTGAAGGCTTCTGCTAGAGGAAGTGTTCCTCATATATGAAAGGGAGACCTTCGACCTAAAAGAAGGGAGGTCTACTACCTGTGATGGTTTTACGTTATCCACCAACCAAAAATGATGGTTTAAGGTTGTCCACCAACCGACGACATGCTCATGGGCATCTGTGTCTCTGGCTACATCTCTGAATCTGGAATGACGAATTGTGGCTCAGGCTCACTTGAACTGATGTGTCTCTGGCTACAACTCTGAACATGGAATGAGAGATTGTGGCTCAGGCTCGTTTGATGTGACGTCGAAGCTTGTACATGACCACCATTTTCCCCCCTGTCAGGGACAAGGTGAGATGATGGCGAAAACTCAACTGCAAGTTTTCTCAATATTCGTGAACAAGTTTTGACATGTGTCTTAAACATCCTCTTGGCTGTTGATGCCCATTTCCAGGAAGTGATCCATCCAAGATGAATCTTTGTTCTTGTAGGAGGCTTGTTTCTGAAGCATTTGTCTGAATAATGAGTGTGCCGACCACAGTGCTTGCATGGATGAAGATCAAAACAGTGATCTTTCATATGGCCAACTCGATCACAGTGTTGGCATTTTACAATCTAATGTTGTTGTGGAAGTGGAGTAGGTTCTGGAACAACTGCAGGTGAACTGTCATATAGGAATCCGGAACTCTGAAATATGATGGGCTTGGTGTAGTCTAGAATATGAAAGGACACATCCTTGTCATATCCAAGACCAGTTCTGTGCTTGTTGTGGACAAGCTCTTCCCAAGGTCTGATGATGGGCTTGAGAAGTGCAGGCTGAGCTGCTGCATCTGCATGTAAATCTGCTCTTGTGCAAGGAACTGAATGGGAATCAACTGAAACTTTATCTTATTTCTTCTGATGAGAGTCCTTCTCAATCTTCTGAACAGAAAAAGGTTCAGAATGGTGACTCTTTTGCTGAAGTTCATCTTGTTGGAGTTGAGATTCCAACTGAAAAAACTCAATCTTTTCTTGTGCATCTAGCAAACAACTTTGAATGTTACAAAGAGAATTCTTGCTCATTTTTATCACATCATCAACATTTGAATGAATAAGGTTATTCAGCAACACTAATGCCTCATTGATTTTAGCCATTTTCAACAACTTAGGCTCAAAAAATAAAAGGGTGTCGGCTTCAACCGAAAATGCACCTGTTTACAATGTGATTCAACAACAAATACAAATGACTCTAAAGAATTTCCAACTATGGAAATCTCAAAGTACAAAATCTGCTCCTCAAATGATGGAGGGCAATCAACAAATTTTCAACTCAATTACACTTCAAGTCTTGAATGAAGATGCAAATCAATGTCACTTCAATACAATATTTCTGAAAAAAAGTGTAGCAAAAACAATGTGCAAGAAGCCTTTGAGGCAGCTCAATTTTTTTTCAAATAGTTGTTTTGCAATGATGGAAAACTTGTTTTCTCATGTGAAATTCTTCAAAAAATCACCCTTATGCCACAAATCCCACAATGTCAAATCTGCAATTTTCTCTATATATACTGTCCATTTACTGATATGTCATTTTCTTCTTTTCTGCTGTTCATTTTCTCTATCTGCTCTTTCTCTCTTCCTCTCTCTCTGCTGTTTTTTTTTTTTAATTAATTAAAAATAGATAAATGGGAATAATTAAAAATGGGGGGAATTTTAATTAGGGAAGGGGAAATATTAAAATGGGATAGGATTTTTTTATTTATTTTTAATGGGTGAGGGGGGCTATTAATTTTTTTTTTTTAAATATAAAGAATGAATTTAAAAAGGAGGGGGCAGTATTTTAAAATTTTTAAAAATTAAAATATGAAACCAAAATGGTGGGGGGGGAGGATTTATTTTAAAATGGCTAGTGGGAAGAAAAGCAAAGGCGTTTGGGAGAGCTCACAGAGAGGGGGCGCATAGTTGAGAGCTGAGAGATATGCAAGGGGGCGGGCGAGGGAATCGAAGGGGGGCGAGTAGTGGGTAGGGTGGCCGCGTTGGAGAGCGGGTTCATGGGTAGTGGGAGTGATAAGGAGGGGGCCATAGGTTGTGAGGGTGGGGTGGGTA
This sequence comes from Pinus albicaulis, assembly GCA_034641835.2. Taxonomy (NCBI): domain Eukaryota; kingdom Viridiplantae; phylum Streptophyta; class Pinopsida; order Pinales; family Pinaceae; genus Pinus; species Pinus albicaulis. The sequence goes on along the minus strand of MU968363.1, from coordinate 26,414,328 downwards.
GAAGGGGCCGCAGGTTGTGTGAGGGCAAGGCTGGAGTGATAAGGTGTGAGGGGGCGGGATGAGGTAGCGCAGGAAGGGGTGGGATGAGTGTTGAGCGTGAGGGAGCACAGGTGTGAGGTATGATGCGAGTGAGGTGTTGGTAGAAGGGGAGTGGCCGAGGGGTGGGCTGTAGAGGCGTAGGGGGTTGGGGTTAGGGGTCGCTGTTGAGTGTTCGCTGGTGAGGGCATTTAGAAAGGGGGAGCTTTAGGTAGAGTGGAGTGCCCGTGAGGTGGGATGGGTCGAGAGCTGGAAGGTAGGGTGGATAGCAGAGTGCGTAGGGGAAGGGGAGAATATGGGAGGAGAGGGGGAGCCGTAAAGGGTGAGGGTGTAGAGTGGGCGTGTGAGGGAGTTGTCGTGGAGCGATAAGGGGGTATGAGAACACTGGAGTGAAGCAAGGAGGGGAGTGCAATGCACGCAAGTAGAAGGGTAAGGAGTATGCGTGTATGGTGAGGAAGGCCAAGGGGAAGGCCGACTAGCAAATGAGCGCAGGTAGGTGGGATGATGTGTCCCTGCCTACAACTCTGAACATGGAATGAGAGATTGTGGCTCAGGCTCGCTTGATCTGACGTCGAAGCTTGTACATGACCACCATTTTCCCCCTTGTCAAGGACAAGGTGAGATGATGGCGAAAACTCAATTTTATTTTTTATTTTTTATTTTTTTATTTTTATTTTTTATTTTTTGTAATTTTTAATTTTTAAGTGTAAAACAACATAGAGGAGTTATTACAGCTGAGGAGTAATATACAGGAAAGGAAAAATGGAGAATTTGCAGAATCGGAAATTTTCTTTTAGTAGCAGAAAATGTACTTTTTCCAGCAGCAGAGAATGCAGAGATGATGAAATTTTCAGTAGAAAAACTCAGAATTTTCCAGAAAATTATTTTAAACACTTTTCCAGCAGCTTCAAAATGGTGCAAAATTTAAAATGCAAAGATTGCAGGAAAAATAAGCAGTGAGAAAACCTTCAGATGCACAAGGCCGCATCTCCAAACCAATTTCTGAATGCTTCCAAGGATTTTGAATGCTGCTCCTTCTCAAAACCAATGCTGCTCTTCTTCAAAACAAATTTCTAAATGCTGCCAATTTCTGGACGCTGCTCTTCTCAAAATAAATTCTTGAATGCTGCAGAAATATTTCACTGATGAATGCAACAAAAAGGACTGCTGCAGAAACTCTCTAAAATGCTGCAAAAACGGCAAGAATTTTTGCAAATATGCACACGCCATAAACACAAATGACTCACTCAATTTGGAGCAGGGCCAACAATCGCTCACTCTGATACCATGTTAAACACCATGTTAAGCACACACATGGTGTATGAGAAGGATAAACACACACACACACAAGAGGCTCAACACACAATGAAGGATAAGTGTGTAGCTTTCTTATTTTCCATTATACAAAGATGTACATTTATAGTACAATGGTGTGACTCTTGGTTTCACATTCCAAGGTCACTTGGACTCCATTGTGAATTTTCGCATTCCACACCTACCCATGTAGGATTAGGTGTTCCAACATTAATAAAATGAAACAGATATGTATTAAAATTTCTTTTCTAAACCAAGCTCACCATTCATGTGCATTACCTATCTCTTTGATCACTAAAGGCCTCTGACTTAGACTTAGTCAATTTCTGCCTTGGCTTGAACTCTTATTTCCTTGCATTGTTCCTTGAGTAATTAAGTCCCTATAATTTAAGAAATTACTCAAATTGATTTTGCAATTCCTTTAAGCTAATCATCTGACTACATGCAACACCTGCACACTCAAAACTAGTCTACAATTGATGTTACACTGCCTTGGAATCTTCATCTCAATTGGGTAACTAGAATTATCTGCATGCACTAGCTATTTTGGGTTGATTAATCAGTTAATTGGATTATCATTGAGTTTGAAAGAAGTCCCAAAGCACAACTTGACCCTCCACTAGTTCTTCCAACAATTGGAACTAGTTTAACTGCAAACAATCTTAGATAACTGACCTTGATTGCTACAAATTGGCAATCACACATGCTTAAATGAACTCTAGCTCCTCCAACTCAAATTTACTGAGTAATTTGTGAGACACAATCCATGACACTCAAGTTAACATCATCTAGTTGTTTATTGATGTGGAAATTCGAATTTCCACAATTTAATCAAGGAAAAATAAAATTGAGAATTTTTTGCTGCATTTTTCAACAATCATATTAGGGAAATATTAGTGTAAAAGAAATGGAAGCAAAGCAGTACTTTCATTATATCAAGACATAACTAGTGTGAAAGAAGTGCAAAAAACGGTAAAAGAGAAGTGAATAAAAAAGGTTAATGAGGGAAAATGTCGGTGCATACCTCGAAGGAAAAACAAGTAGCAAAAGAAAATAATGATAATTAAGACCTAACAAGAACTTGTGACAACTAGAGTAAATGTTCATGTGAAGATAACAAGATGAATGTGTTAAGAATGACAATAATTAAAAGATTATGTAAATGTAATTTTTACTTTAATTAGGCATTTGTATAACAATAGAAAATTTTTTCACGATGTCTTTCTATTAAAATGCTATTGCTCGGGAGGCTTATTGTGTTGGAGAGTCATTGATGATATTGATTAATAAATTATTCCAATCCGTTGCCATGTGGAGGTTTCCTTGAAACACTATTCAGATTTTACTATATATTTTTGTGTTTATTTATATAAATTCAATTTCCTAATTCTTGTGTGCATTCTTCTTTGTTTAATTAATTTTTACAAGCTCAAAAACCAATATAAGGCAACATATATTTCATCTTCTTCAAACAAATTAAACAAAAACATAATTAAGATACCATCGATGATCACACAGATGTGATGAGAAGATTCAGAAGGAAATGTGATTTTTGAGAAGGGAAAGAACATGGGACAATTATGAATAATATTCCAATATTTACTTTTATTTTCTGGAATAAAGGAATATAATTTTGTCATACATTGATATAGATTCATTTTAACTTTTAATTTATTATAAATCAGATGGATTTTAATTCATAATTCATATATATGATTTATTACTTAATTAAATTAATTTCAGGAGAATAAGAATTGTTTAACTATTTTGACATTAGGTTATTGAATTCTAGAATATTCATCAGTTTCATGGATGAAAATATGAGAATTTATCATTTTGATCTTTGTAGGAACATTATTTCCAATCTCTTGGGCCCAAATTGGTGCTCTTCCTCATCTGAATTATGTGATAGAAGTTTTGAGATTGCTCCATTGGACGATACAGATTCAGATACATACCTTATCTACTCTTGGTGAAAAAAAAATTCACTGACCTTCATCAATTGGGGTTCTGACTTAGGAGGACTACCTCTGTGTCACCCTAAAATCTATTGATTTTCTTACAATCACAATTTCCTCAAAAATAAATTTGGAGATCAAATCACTGAAAACAATCATAATTTCCTATAGAATGAATTTGGAGATAAAATCACTAGACAACCTAGACTCGATATATATATATATATATATATATATATATATATAATCAATTTTGATAGCCTTGATAACATGGAAGGGATTAAAACCTTGTAAATTATAGTGGACACAAGAACTTCAGTCAATGAGCCTCTGACATATCACGTGTGATTGCAGCATACTAAACAATACCCTTAATTTGAGTACATATTGGAAAACACCTTGAAAATTCACATTATTTAACCCCCTACCAATACGAACCCAATATACTTTCCGAAATTAAAACCCCCACTTTCACTAGATATTGTAGGTATCCATTTTTTCATTAAATTTTTTTATTCCCCTATATATTTTTTATTAAATTTAAGCTCCATTTTTTTATACCCACCAATATAAAAACTCTTTACCCCCTATTATATGCTCAATATATTATGTCATCTTTTCCTAAATATATATCCCCCAATATGAACGCACGTGGTATAGTATTTCTTCCATAGTGAAGCACCAATGAGAGTGGATTAAACTTTTTTGGAATGTATCCACCTTCATGTGGGGAGAGGTATTATAAAATTATTTGCAAATCAAAATTGAGTCAAAACTTATGAAGGCACTAACACCAAATAAAAGGGAGTCTACATTTTGTTAGCAAAGGGATCATTTGTAAAAGCCATTCACTGCATGATATTCATGATATTCAGTGTGATAAAACCAATTGAATAATAGTTTTTTAGATGTAAATGAAAAAAAAAATGAATCAAGATGGTAAATTTTCAAATAGTGTTGTGCTAAATAAAGATTTCAAGGAATATAAAGACAAAGGAGGAGACTACAACAATCATGTTTTAAAAATAGACAAAATTGTAATAAACAACACATTTTTTCGTATTTAATATATTTTGGAAGTACAATTTGAGTGGACCTAATAATTAATAATATGTGTTTTCTTCTCAGATATTAGAGATAGACAATATACAAACGAAATACAATTCTTTTACATATTGTGTCGCATATTGTCTCTAGAGCCCCACTCTCATATTCAAATCCAAAAATGATAAAATATGTATAGCTTCAACTATGACAATTTAATACTTACCTTACCTAACCAACAACATATAATTACAAAATTTGGATACTTATTTATTGATATATATTTTTTTTTATGTTTAAACTTATATTTAGTATTAACTCAAGTAAATCAACAATATATAATAACATAATCAATAGTATATATTCATAAGTTTTGAATAAAATCTATTGCATTTTGTGAATCTTTTCAACCAAATTTAATCCACATTTTTCAATTGCTAACATAAAATCTTAACGATAATTCAAAGACTCAACTCAAAAGCATTCAAAATCTCAAAGGCATTCAAAATGGATATATACAAAATGAAAATGAAAATGTCGTATTCATGTGAAATTAGCAATTATTAACTACTATTACGATAGTGCAAGACTAGGATATATATACAAAATGAAAATATTATTCAGGATATATATACAAAATGAAAATATCTTATTCATGTGAAATTAGCAATTATTGATTACTAATTGATTATTACGAGAGTACCAGACTCACGAGGAAAGTCATATTTTGTCAACAAACCTAAAATTACGTTGTCCTCAATAATTAAATTTACGAGCTCAAAAACCAACGGAAGGCAACATAGATTTTGTCTCCTTGAAACAAATAAAACAAAAACGTAATTAAGAGACCACCGATCGTGCAGATGCGATGAGAAGATTCAGAAGGCAATGGAAATTTTGAGAAGGGAAAACGCAAGGGGAATTTTGAGAAGGGATAATTATGATGAATAGGCCAATGTTGGGCTTGCTTTTATGGAATTAAGGGATAAAATGTTGTCCTGCACTTTTATTTATATAAATAAATAAATAATAAATAAATTTATTACAATTTTAAAAAGTTAAATCAAATTATTATGAAATTTTAACTTTAATATTATTTATTTATTTATTAAATTAATTTTAGTCTAATAAAAATTATTTAATTATTTTCATATTAAATTATATCAAGTTATTTAATTCTAGAATATATATATATCTATATATATAACAACATTGATATTAGAAAAAGATTAGAGCATTATAGTTTCGAGTGGATTGAACATTTTTTTGGAATGTATTCACCTTTGAGTGGGAGAGGAACTAGAAAATTATTTACAAATTGAAATTGAGTCAAATTTTATAAATGCATTAATATTAAATAGAAGGTAGTATGCATTTTGTTAGTAAAAAGAGAGTGTGTAAACACAAGGGATTATAGCCTTGTATGACAGAGTGGATTGAACTTTTTATTTGGCATGTATTCACCTTTAAGTGGGGAGAGGAACTAGAAAATTATTTGCAAATCAAAATTGAGTCAAATCTTATGAAGGCACAAATACCAAATAAAAGGGAATATGCATTTTGTTAGCAAAGGGTGAGTGTGTAAACACAATTCACTATATTTACTATGATAAAATCAATCAACTAACATTTTTGTATATATATATATATATAAATAAAAGGCCACTTCTATTTTTGGATCCACTTGGATCGATATTCCTTGAAATTTGCATTTAACACAACACTATTTGAAAATTTACCATCTTGACTCATATATATATATATATATATATATATATATATATGAGTCAAGATGGTAAATTTTCAAATAGTGTTGTGTTAAATGCAAATTTCAAGGAATATCGATCCAAGTGGATCCAAAAATAGAAGTGGCCTTGAAAATAAATAAAAAATCAAAGTCATCAGATGGAAGTGAAACTAGGACAATATCGTAGTGTTTGTCGCCTTGATTCCAACAACGCGATCGACACTCAAATCCAATTTCATATGTTCATGTTATAGCTGGTCAAACTTGGCCAATTCGCAGTTTTAATGAGGCAACAAATTGGCAAAATCTCGCCGCACAGAATTCGGCCATCAGAACGAGTGAATTTGTTGCCTACTTAATTTGCCCAATAGCTCTTAATTTCCAGGGGAAAATTTTTGTGTAGTGGCTATATATATATATATATATATATAAGAAAATTGGGGTGGCAAACCATCACCCCTGCCAGCCCCGGTCGTATCACATATATTATGAACAAATAGTTTGGGGCCCGACGGGGCTTGAACCTACGTCAATTGGGTGGCCAACCTGCCCACACGGTGGTCACATACCCATAACCGCCCACAATTTTGTATACACGCCATACCGTAATCGTTACTGCCAATACAACAGTCCTCCAAAAGTTAAATGGTAAAACATACACACGGTCTATATGTGGGTTGGCGGGGTTGGAACCCCCGACCACCCCAGCGATATTCAACCTGCCAAACCAATCCACCCAAATGGCTCATTGGGATATTTGTCTGCGCCTTTTTACATAAACCTTACTCACTTGCTATGAGGACCAACAGTGGAGAAGCAGATCGGAACCAGGAGCGGTCAGGGCCGGTAGAACCATGAACAAAGGTATCTTGGAGATGCTGAAAAGATTCTATTAGGGCTAAAGGTGCCAATGTCGGAATTTGACAACTTTATAGTCGTTTTTGCACTTTTTTGTACCAGGAATCCAACTGCACAGTCGTTTTCTCTAGCCGAGGTCTCAGTTTTTAGGCCATCATCCAAATTGGAGGTATAAGGGTCATTTTTATAAAAGTTGCTTGTAACTGATTTCTTTGATGTCACTTAATGAAAGAAGACCTCTCCACTTTTGAGCAGCGCCTCGAGACATAACCCACATTGGGTGACCTCCATAATGAAATTGTTGTGTCGTTGATCTCAGATTTTCTTATGATTTTTGCTACTTTTCATGTGTTAAGTTACTTGATTAATATGCTCATTTATATGCAATTTGATATGATTCCTTGAAGTTAAAATATCTGGATCAAATAAAAAGACAAATGGGGAGACTATATCAACAATCATATATAAAAAATAGACAAAATTGTAATAATAAAAAAGACATATTTTGATATTTTGTATATTTTGGAAGTACAATTTAAGTGGACCTAATAATTAAGAGTATGCATTTTCTCCTCAAAAATCGTATGTTTAAATCCAAAAGGAGTAGAATATATATACCTTCATAACCATGACAATTTAATGTGTACCTCACATAACCAACAATATACAATCACAATTTTTAGATATTTATTTATTATATAATCACAAGTTTTAGCTATTTATTTATTGATATATATTTTTTTATGTTACAAATTATATGTGGTGTGTGGTGAGTAGAACAACAATATATAATCACATAATCAACAATATATAATCACAAGTTTTAAATGTTTCCTTAAGATATATGACACTTCACTAATGAAACTAAATCTTTTCACTTCCCTAGTGAAAGTGAATCTCTTCAGCCAAATTTAATCTACATTTTCAATAACTAATATTGAAATTAAATTACATAAAATATATGACACTTATAACACTTCACTAATGAATGTGAATATCTTCACTTCACAAGTGAAAGTGAATCTCTTGAGCCAAATTTAATCTATATTTTCAATAACTAATATCAAAACTCAACTATAGTTCAAAAACACAACTCGTTTAATCATTCAAAATATCAATATTTTATTCATATGAAATCAACACTTATCCACTACTATTAAAAGAGTGCAAGACTCACAATGAGAGTGCTATTTTGCTTATGCAACAAACCTAATATTACAATACTACAATGCAATGCATATTAATACTATAAAACAATCATGCCAAAAGTGACTTTAAAATGAAAACATTTTTGGATTGAACATCTGGAACTTATGACTTCTGGAACTTACATTTTGAATGGAAATGGCGCCTACAATATATTATCTTTGAAAAGTTACAGTTTGAAAAGTAGATTATCTTATATAATACAGTATGTTATTATAAAGTAGATTATCTTTTTCATCACTGAGTGCACTTCGTTCTACTGCTTACAGTAACAGTAACTGCATTATTATATTTCAAAGTATATGTTCTCTTTCTGGAAAACAACTTTGCGGGTTATTTTGTTTAAAGAAGTGGGTCATTCATAAAAAGACTGACAGGTATAAAATAAGACTGCTTAGGAAGTGGGAAGTTGCATTTATAAAAGCGTGGAAAACTGCCAAAGATCGCTTCACAGAGCCTGATTGTTCCTATTGAGACACATGTCTTCTCGGTCAGATTGGATATCTTTGTCTTTGTCTTTATATTTATTTTTTTCCAAGATATTTGAGCAAGCTGTGAAAAGGGTTGTAGCAGACGTGTCCTTGGGATAGGATAGTTAGTGTTAGCACTCTTCTATGGAACATTGCAACCTTTATTGTCATTGGCATTTTGTGCAATAAAGTATTTTATTTTATAGGAGATATTAGATACGCTTAATTGTATTTTAGTTAGATTGGTAGAGTGAAGTTATGCATGACCTCATTATTATCACTAATATCTTGTGTTATAAATCTTGTGTTTCATCTCGGCATGCATGAGTTTTACTTATTTTCATTTGTATGAGATAGTTAACTCATGACGATATGGTTATTTAATCAGGATTAGTTATTAGTGCATGTTCATATTTTTATATATTCATTGTTATGAGACATTAGTTTAAGATTATAGAGTTTATTTTATGTAATTTGAATTTTTGTGTGTGTCTGTGTGTGAATGGAATTCTTTTATTCTTTTTAATTTTTTTTTTTTCTTTTCTATTGGCAAACTTTGTTTATTTTTTTAGCTAGATCTATTATGTGCAAGTTTAACTATAATTTCACATGGTACCAAAAGTCCATTGGAGCATAAACAATCTTTTAGTAGGTACTACAAATTGGAGCTATCACAAAGAATGGATTTTCCACCTTCTGCAATTCCAACACCGTTTAACTATTTTGAATGGAAGCTAAAGATTCCACTTTAGCTAAGAAGTAGAGACTTGTATAAGATAGCCATGGAAACCAAGATTGAACCAATTTCCGCGATTGAAAAATCCAAATATTTAATCCACATGGATAAGGCCTTTGGTCCCCTATGCTTACCAATTTCTCCAAAATTACTATTTCATGTCGAAGCATGCACCACTCCAAATGAATTTTGGACCACTTTGGAGACTCTCTTTGTGAAATAGAATGAGATGCGAGGTCACATCCTTGAAAATGAGGTAAACTCATTAGATATAAGTAGTTTAAAAAACATTCAATATTTTTTCACAAGGTTCAAAACCTTGTTACTCCAGTTGAAAGGATGAAAAATAAAAAAATCCAAGCAAGAAAGCGAGATAATTATTGCCATATTGTCAAAATTGCGTCCATAGTATGTTGTATTTGTTTCCACTTTTCACATAGTCATGCTTGCAACAAGAGCAGCCGAGAAGATGCCCACACTTGATGCTTTTATCGAGTCCATAATACATGAGCAACATAAGCTCATAAATATGGGAACATTGAAAAGTTCCAAACCCCACAAACTTGCTACACATGAAAAGGGTAATGCCAACTTTAAATCCAATCAAAAATCCAAAATGAAAAGGAAAGAAAAATGAACAAGATCTAAGAAAGGGAGGCAATCCCATACCTCTATATGAATCTACTAGTTTGAAGGAAAAGAAGGGAAAGAAGAGGCAATCAAAATGTAGCTATTGCAACCACAATTACCATCAAGAATCGTCATGCATCAAGAATATTATTGATCTCATCGCATATACTCTTTAGTAGAACAACCTTGGTGATTATATTCTAGAGAGTGTTAAGAAGAAGAGGGGAGAAAGAGCCCCTGAAACAAGAAAGAATATGCATGCATTTACTTGTTATTCATATGTATCCTAATGCCATGGACCATAAAATATACATCTTCATATCTCACAACAACCACCAAAGATGATTTCTCGTCTTTAAAACCATATATTGGTCCTCCTATTCTCATGGGAGGTGGTTCTCCAGTAGAGACATCAGGGCAAGGGAGGGTATATCTTGGAGATGGAAGTTTTGAGAATTTTTTGCATATTTTAAAGCTTTTAGTAAATATTCTCTCCATATATCAAATGAAACATACTAGCACCAAAAGGAGAGTTGAATTCACCCTATATTTAGTGAGCACATATGATGTACAATTTTAATGTAGATTCGAAACTGCTCATGTAATGTACTAAAACATAAGACTCAATTCTACTCTACTCATTTGTGAAAGAAAATTCACAATCTAGAACACATATCAAAAACATGCATCATGATTTAACACACATACAAATATTTAACTAGGGGAAATAAATTTCTCAAAACCCCTTCCTCTCTATATTGCATTAATCAAATAATCTGGATGAATACAATATGGTTACTCAAGCTTGAGCACAACCTGCAAAAGTATCTTCTATCCTCTGCTTGACTGACTGACATTGGCCGACACTTAGCCAATTTCAAGCCTTGCCAGGCTCCTATTTCTTTGTGTTGTTCCTCAAGGAATTAGCCAACACTTAGCCAATTTCAAGCCTTGCCAAGCTCCTATTTCTTTGTGTCGTTCCTCGAGGAATTAACCCCTATTATTTAGGAAATTCCTCAATATATATTGTGCAATTCCTTTAGGTCCTTCTCTGACTAATGCACCACTTGTACAACTTGGAATATTTTACAACTAATAGTACATTTCCCTTGAACTCCAATCTCAACTAGGTAACTCAAATTTCATGCATGAATGAGTTAATTTAGGTTGATTGATCAATTCACTAGTTAAACACTGAAGTTACACCCACTACTAGAGCTCCCACTAGTTCCTCCAACAGTTGGAACTGGTTTAACTAACCATAACTCAATTTAATTGAATTAAATTGTTAAAACTGAAATCAACTCAACCTGTGCTCCTATAATTTAGGAATCACTGTACAAAACTCAAGTTCATCCCCCCAAATTGAATTAAATAAGATAAATGAGTGATAACAGCTATATCACCTTAGTCAACTCATTCAAGTTATCTGTTGATGTGGAATTTCGATTTTCTCCTAATTTAATCTAAGGAAAATTAAATTAGGACTTTCTTGCTGCATTTTCAGCACTCCCTCTCAGCAAGAAAGGGATTATTAGATACCCCAAGCTTGCCTCCATGGAACTCAAATTTTCCTCTTGAGAAATCCTTTGTCAAAATACCTGCATTGTGTTCCTTTGTAGGAATTTATTCCAACAACATGATCCGCCTCTGCACACAATCTCGTAGATGGTGATACCAGAATTCGATATGCTTCGATCGATCATGAAAATTGGATTCTCAAAGAGTTTGATACAACTTTGATTGTCACAGTAAATCAAAATAGGATCCATCATGTGACCAAATAACCCAAGAAGAATCTTCCTCATCCAGATAACCTCACATGCTGCTTGACTGGAAAATTTGTACTTTAATTCTGCTGAACCGAGTACAACAGATCTCTACTTACTGATGTACAAAGAAACTACTGTTGACCCAACAATGAAAATTCCTCCTGAAGTGATGTTATTATCTGATGGAATGCTTGCCCAATATACATCCATGAAGCCTTGCAACTTCACTCCCTCTATTTGTCTGTACCAAATTCCAAACTGAGTAGTACCTCTGAGGTATATCAACGCATGTTTTGTTGCCTTCCAATTCAGTTTGGTTGGCTTAACCATTTCCCGACTAAGTTGGTTAACTGCACAACACATGTTTGGTCACGTGTTCACCAAATATATAAGTGAACCCACAAGTTGCCTGTAAATAGTAGCCTCCAATTCCTCACCTGAAGTGGCATCCTCCTTCCTCCAACTTCTTGCTAGAGGAATTTCGATGGTTTTGCTACTATCCATGTAGAACTTATTCAATATCTAGTTGGAATACTTGAATTGAGAGAAAAATAGTTCCCCATCTCCTTTCCATACTTCCAAACTGAGGAAAGAATGCATGATTCCCATGTCCTTCATCTCAAATTATCTTATAAGAACCTATTTGCAAGAACTGATCAAATTACCATCACCACTTAAAATCAAATCATCGACATATAATAATATAATCAACCATTTACCTTCAAAAATAATATATAAAGGTCTTCATCTGCTTCACTTTTGGTGAATCCCAACCTGGTGAAATAGTTGTAGATCCTTGTGTACCAAGCATAAAGTGCTTGTTTCAATCCGTACAACGCTCACTTGATTATGCAAATATGTGACTCTCTATAGAAGGTCTCAAATCCTTCTTTTTGTTCAATGCAAACCTCCTCCTCAATCACTCCATTGAGGAATTTTGTCCTCACATCCATATGATGGATCTCCCATACCATCTACGCTGTAAGTCCTAGAATTGATCTGATAGAAGAGTACCTTTATACTGGAGAAAATGTCTCATCGTAGGAAATTACATCCACCTAAGAGAACCCCTTGGCCATAAATATGGCCTTTTATTTCTCTATGCGTCCGTTTGCTACTTCCTTCACCTTGTAGATCCACCTCGAACCCACTATTGGTTTGTCCTCTGGACTTGGGATCCCTTCCCAAAAAAATTTTCTGACAATGGAATCATATTCGTATACTATGGTATCAAACCACAGTGGTTGTTTCACTACCTCCTTGAATGAGGATGGTTCTATCTCTACTATCTCACTCGTCATATCCATGTATTGTGTGTACCGATCTGGTGACCTCCTTTTTCTGCCTTGTGATGTGGGTGCTCCCACATTCTCTCTAGAAATATGCAATAATATACCAGCTTCCCTGGTTTGCTTCCTTGCTTCTCTGGATTTCTTTGCCTTAGTGGATGTCTCCACTCTCTACTCCTCTACTTGTTGATTCTCCACAACATCCCAAGGTTCTTCATTTGGATCCAAAAGATCCTCATCTGAATGCAACTGAAGCTCCCTCTCAAGAGAGCACATCATTGCCTTCTCCTCATCAAACTTCACATCTCTACAAACAATTGTCATCCTGAGATATGGAAGGTACACCCGATAGTTGTGATGTGTGTCATTATACCCCAAAAATATTCCCAACTCTATTGTCAGCTCTAGATTTTTCCATGATTCCTTGGAAACATGACATTAAACTGGTGATCCAAAGATCCTGAAGTGTGACACATCTGGTTTCTTCCCTAAAAAATCTTCTTCTGGTGTACTCATCCCAAGAATCTGATGAGGACTCCTATTCTGCAAATAGACCACTATGTTGCATGCTTCAGCCCACAAGTTTAGTGGTAGGCCTTGGTTGTGCAACATCGCCACTGCTTCTCCCATAATACTATTGTTCTTCCTTTCAACCACCGCATTCTATTGTGGTTTGTGTGGTGCAGCCAACTCACGTTGAATGCCTTCCTTTGCACAAAAAAAATTAAACTCATTCGACACATATTCACCACCATTATCGATCCTGAGATCATTCACTTTCGTGCCAATTTTTTTCTCAGCAAGTGCTTTAAATTCAACAAAGTCGGAGAATGTATGATCTTTCTTTTGCATGAAGAAAATCCAACACTTCCACGTTAAATAATCTACAAATACAACATAATACTTGTGCTTGGTCATGGAGGTTGTTAAGAAAGGTCGACAAACATCTGAGTGGATCCTTTCAAGGATTTCATGTGCTCTACTATCCTTATCATTAAAGGTGGATTTTGTGTACCTCCCCAAGGTACACCCTTTGCATGTATTATGCTGCTCTAGTGCTTCGTTAGTGATTCATGTGCTGATCTGTTGCATGATCTTCAAAGTTCCATGGTGTAAATGGCCAAGTCTTCTATGCCATAATTCACCAAGATCTCAGCGCTGCATCTTCTCCACCTTTGTGCTCAAAGAAGCACAATATTCCATATTCAAATTATAGAGGTTCTTCACTCAAACCCAAATCTGCCTCACTTGTCCTGTGGAGATGTGTCTCAAGAATGCCTTTCCTTTGTTGAATATCACATCATAGCCACGATCTTCCAACACCAAGACGAAAACTAAATTCTTCTTTAGACCCATAACAAACATCACATCCTTGAGCCTGAGAGGGGAGCAAGACTCCCTCTAAAAGTAACTGTACAATTATTGTTCACACTATACCTCTCATCATCTCCCATCTCATTGTGCACCTGGTGGTCTTTCTCCTCTAAGTCATTAAAAAATTCTTGGTTTCCTATCATATGGAATGACAAATGACTATCAATATACCACACATTACGCATAATTTTGCTTTCCATGCAATCAATGAGGATGAAGTCCAACTCGAATTGTGAAGCCAAAGCTTCACCTGCCTCTCCTCCTGAGGGCTTCTTTCCTACCTTCTTATGCTAACACTTCGTGGCATAATGTCCTAGTTCATGACAGTAAAATCACTTGATTTTGGGAAATTCCTTCTTCTTTCCTCCTTGACTAGAATCTCCTTTGGATTGGTATTTATTCCCTTCCCCTTTATTTTCCTTTATAATCAAGGAACAATTTGATTATTCCTCACCCTTGGATGAGGTCCCATCTCTGATGTTCTTCCTGAACACCTCCTATACCAAATCATACCACAATCCTTCCCAGTTTGGCAGTTTCTCCCTCCCATTTACTAAATCCTGGTAGTTGTGCCAGCTCCTGAGAAGGCCTAGAAGTGATAGGATTAGGAGATCATATTGAACAACAGTGATGCCAACACTCCCAAGTTCATCACAACATTGTGTGAACCTGCTCAGGTACTGTGGTATTGGGTCGCCCTTCTACATCTTCATATTTTGAAGTTTGTCGTTGAGTGCCATCTTCCTGTGGTAACTATTGTTCTGGAACAAATCTTTCAATGATTTCCACATTAAATACATATTCTCTTTCCCATGGATATTAGAGAAAATATGGTCTCATACCCCCTCCAATTTGATCCTCGTTTCCTTGGCTACACTTTTCTTCCAACCTGCTAGATTATGGTCTCATGATATCATTATCAATGAATTCCTTCAACCAATTATCTTCCAGGGTTTCCTCCATGCAGTCCTTCCAGGTAATATAATTTGAGCTACCCTCAAGGGCATACTCAATCCTTAGACCATAGAACACCATCCTGCTAGCTCTAAATAATTGATCTTGCAAAGACAAGTTATAATTCTCTTCTCTATTGTGAACCCTCCTTTGACACCATGTAGAATTTTAATGTAAATTTGAAACTACTCATGTAATGTACTGAAACATAAGACTAAAATATACTCTACTCATATGCGAAAGGAAATTCACAATCTATAACACATGTAAAATATGTATCATGATTTAACACACATACACATAGATTTATCTAGCTGAAAGCAACTGCTCAAAACCCCTTCCTATTTTTATTTTATTAATAAAAGAATATGGGTGAATACAATATTATTGCTCAAACTTGAGCACAAATTACACAAGTATATTCTATCCTCTGCCTTACTGTCTAACTTTGGCCAACACTTATCCAATTTCTAGCCTTCCCAAGTTCCTATTTCCTTGTTTTGTTCCTCGAGGAATTAGCCCCTATTATTTGGGAAATTTCCCAATCTAGATTGCGCAATTCCTTTAGGTCCTTCTCTGACTACATGCACCACCTCTAAAACTTGAAATCGTTTACAAATTATACTAAACCACCCTCGAACTCCAATATCAACTGGGTGACTCAAATTTCATGCATCTATGAGTTAACTTATGTTGATTAATCAATTAACTCATTAAACACTAAGGTTACACCCCACTGCTAAATATTCAACTGGTTCCTCCAACAATTGCACTAGTTTAACTGACCATAACTCAATTTAACTTAATTAAATTTTTACAATTGAAATTAACTCAACCTAGGCTCCTAAAATTTAGGAATCATTGTACACAACTCAAGTTCATGCCCCCAACTTGAATTAACTAAAATAACTAAGTGATAAAAACTATATCACCTTAGTTAACTCATTCAAGTTTATTGTGGATGTGGCATTTCAATTTTCTTGTAATTTAATCAAGGGGAAATTAAAATTAGGAATTTCTTGCTACATTTTCAACATATTACATGCAAGATAACTTCAAAATTATAGTTGGTAAGGTATGTCATCAGTCTCGTCTGTCTAAATTTTTTGAATTTTTTCTTCAATAAGATTCCACTTTACTAATGGTGCATGAAAATGACGAATGTAGGATTTAGGACATTATATTTGGACATTTATATGTTGAATACATGCAACAACTTAGAAAACAAGTGATAGTGAATAGTTTTCCTACTATAGAATTTTCCAATGGAGTTTGTGAAGGATACCATAGAATTTTCCAATGGATTTTATGAAGGATGTCTTCTTGGAAAGAATCCAAAAGAAAAAATTGTGAAGGGACATGCATGGAGAGTCTCCTCTACCTTGGAGCTTGTTCACTATGATCTTATTGGGCTTTTTTCGGATCCTTCCATGAGAAAATCCATATATATATTGACATTCATAGATGATTGCATAAGATACACATGGGTACATTTTTTCAACTGATCCAAGTGGATATTGGTGGCCACCCACATATTCCACTTGGACCCCTAACAGAGTTTCCTATAAGTTTCCTATTTTTTAGTATGATTTCCTATTTCAACAATTTTCTATTTTTTAAAGTTTTCGGGTCCTAGAATTTTAAATCAATTTTGAGGCCCTAAATGACGTTTTTTGGGGAGATGGGAAAACGTAAGCCAACAAATAATCTTGTAGTCTAAATTTGTTTTCCTCGGATAGATATTTCTAACTTCTACTATCGTTCATGCCAAATGAATATCGTATGCCAAATTTATGACCTCGAGAAGTTGGCATTCCAACTAACCCCATTGGGTTCCATAACCTTTTGTCGCTTCATTTCCTAGGGTTAGGTTTTTGTATGTTTATAGTTTATCATTGCTTCTTCATGATAAAAATGCCTCGAAGCCTCATTGTAACATAGTTCAAAAGCCATGTAGTAATCACATCTTTCTTAGGGATAATCTACCACCTCTCAAATAGTTTGCTTCCATTCTGCATGTAAATAGTTTTCAACATTTTCTATTTATTAATTGAAGTTTGGCTTCATTGTATCTCTATTTTTTTGTTTAAATATGTATTAAATTTTTTTCTTTCATAAATACGAATCACAAACTCAAATTTGAAGTGTTTGAGCATCTAAATATTTTCAAAGCACATGTGGAAAAGAAGTCCAAAAATATGATCAAGACCCTCCATACAGATAATGGTTGGGAGGATGTCCACAAGGATGTTCAACACCTTTGTGATGAAGTAGGAATATAGTTTCAAATCATAGTTCCTTACACTTCGTTGTAGAATGAGGCAGGTGAGAGGAAGAACATAACCTTGAAAAATATGGTCAGTTGCATGTTTCATGCAAGGTCCCTTCATTCCAAATTATGGATTGAAGTAATCAACTATTATGTGTACACATGAAGAATTTTTTTTCAAAAATATGTTACATGATAAAACAAAATTTTAATCATGGAGTGGCATACAACTAGAAGTCTCAAATTTCCACATTTTCAGATCTTGTGCATGTGTTTGCATTCTTGTAGAAAAGAGTGAGGCTTTGGATCCACAAAGAAAATAACACATCTTTGTTGGATATCCAAATAGTGTGAAAGGATACATATTACTAGATATTTCAATATAAAATCTCTTCATTGAGAGGAGCATCTACTTTGAAGAAAGTCCCTTGCATGCATCTGAGGAACAACATGCATAAAATTATTTTCTTCCTCTTGTAGAAAATTTAAGATACAATTAATCATGCATCCCACCATTTAGATTAGATTCCATATCTAATTTTAGAAGATAATTTGGAATATCATGAGCATGCATGAAAATCTTACAATTACTGACCACTTGCAACACATAATTGGCGCCCCATGAGTGATCTCTTAGGTGATCCTTCCATGAGATCTCAACTTGAAGAAGAACCTCATGCACTGATAATTACAAAAAACATTTATTTCTATGCATTGCTACGTGGTTCTAGCACTTGACCCTTATATTTATGCAAAATCCATAGGGAATCCTTTTTGGGATTTAGCTATGAATGGGGAGTACAACTCCCTCATTAAGAACCAAACTTGGGACTTGGTTCTGCTTTATTTAGATCATAAGCTTATTAGATGCAAATGGGTCTATAGGACGAATAAATATGAAAATGGAATTGTGATTAGATTCAAAGAATAATTGGTAGTTGGAGGTTTTTGGTAGGTTCATGGCATTTATGATGCTGAAAATTTTTCTCTAGTGGAAAAAATGGACTCTATTCGTTAACTCTTTCCATTGTGGAAGAAAGAAGGTGGGAGGTTGACCACACGGATGTGAAGAATATATTTCTTCATGGTGATCTCAAAGGGGAAATTTACATGGGATGACCCTCAGGGTATGTAAATAATTCAAATTTAGTTTTCCAACTGAAGATGTCTCTCATGGCCTCAACTAGACACCTAGAGAATGGTATGTTAAAATGATTCCTATATGATTTCACAACATTTCAACATAAATCTGATCCAAATTTATGTTGAGAACATATGACTCTTTGTTGATCATAGTTCTCTATTTAGATGATCTACTAATCATATGCAATTAACACTCAACCATTGTTGCAATAAAAATTGCTCTGCATGATAGTTTTTTCATGACATGTATGGGTTTGTTATACTTCTTTCTTAGACAAGAAATCAATCGAAATGATTCAAGGATCAAAATGCAAGTATTCAAGAGATCTATTCTTTAATTTTCACATGATCGATTACAAGCTAGCAACTACACCTTTGTTATTGGGGTTAAACCTTTAGGATTTTTTTTATTACACCATATATAGATAAAGTGTGCGGTGTCTCCTCTAGCTCACTCACTCTCATCTAAAACTCTCATATGCAATAAATACAGTTTCTAGATACATTCAGGAGGAGCATGAGTTGCATTGGGAAGATACCAAACACATACTCAAATATTTCCAAGGAGTAATTAGTTAAAGGTTTTAATCTTATATAGATAATACTTGCAAATTGATTCTTAAAAAAACAAAAAAATATATAATGGCGAGAAGAAAATATATACACAAAGATTTTTCTCCTGGAACCTAAAACCATGAAAACCAAATTATTTTTTCATTATATTCCTTTCAATGTTACAATACATTATAGACATGTCAAAGTATTCACAAAACCACAATCCTTTAACCCTATATTAGAATATAATGGTAGTTCCTTTGAATCTGCAAAACTGTGGGAAAATTTTCCATGCATAAAACCATGCACAAAAACGATGCGCAAAACCATGGGTGGGTCTACCCTTATTATTTTTTATTTTTTTCGGAGCAGTTCAATGGCGAGAGGGGGGGGGGGGGGAGGGGTGCTGATATCCCCCATGAATCCCCCAACATAGCTAAGACAATTAATTTTTCACTAATATGTTGTCCATTATAATTGTGAAAATATTGGTTTACATTGAATGTTCATGTTCGTATTGAGGCATTAGTCATTGAAATGTCTTTTTTGTGGTGTGACGTCTTGTTTGTGTTGTGAAAATAGTTGATGCACAAGTTTCCTTGGAATAGGGAAATTAGAGATAGAAATTTCCTATGGATTGTACATTACAATGCGTATTGACATGACCACATTATTTTGGATTGACATTTCATGCAATAAATCACACCATCCGTTGGAGGCTCCACAGTTACAATGAATTGTTGACATTGTTTAGCTCAAAGGTAGGGGGGAAACATCAAAAATCAACTAACTTGAAAATGTTGTGTGTCACACATAGTGTTGCATCAATTCTAAGTCTAATAATTGCTTAATCTCAAGTTTGAATTTGGTAAGTTAGTATATATATATATATATATATATATATATATATATATATATAACAAAATTGTGTTGAACTATCATAGTGTGGGGATGCCAAGTTGAAGGGAAAATGAGGCCATAATAGAGTTAAAATATAAGTTTTTTTGCTTTTTTTTTGTTTTGAAAGGCATAGACATACCAAATAATACTGAAGATATATATATATATATATATATATATATATATATATATATATATGAAAAAATAAAGGCTTGTAAATAAAGTTGTAAAACGGTAGAGGCTCTATGGATAATTTGCTAAGTTTGATAATTATCATGGTTCTAGGATGTCAGGTTGAAGAGGAAAATGAGATTATGAGAGTCTTCAAACATAGTTTTTTTTTTGGGTTTTGAAAGAAATATTTAGCAAAAATTTAGACATCAAATATAAGAAAATGAGACTATGAGAGAGTTCAAACATAAGCCTTTAATTTTCTTTGAAAGACATATTTAGAAAAAAATTTAGATAGTAAAATTATTTTTGTATTTGTATTTGCGTAGATATGGCCTTCATCCTCTTTTCCAGTGAACAAAGATAGCGAAGAATATATTTTGGAAGTGTCAATATTCAAATAATTTTGGAAGCTTTTCTAGGTCAATGTTTAGGGTGCTTTAGGGCACTGTTTGATGATAATTTGTGTTATTTGGTGATTGGTGCATTCAGGCTCATTTTACATTATGTAGGGATTTGACATCATTTAAATATTTATTTATTTTTAAAAATATTAAATATAAGGTAATTTTTTCTAATGAGATTATCCCATTTTCTTCCTTTTGTAGAGTGAAGTTGGCCATTAACATCAGGCCAAAAGAACTTGTTTAATAACAAAATTCCCATTCAATGCTTGTTTTTCTAAAATAAAAGGATATGATATTAGTTATAGATATCCTTCCATGGACAATGATATTATATTATTTATAGATATCCTTCCATCCTTCTTTACAGAATGTGTTGTAAGTAGTTTTCAAAACTTCATTATCTAGAAAATAATATATAAGAGAAAAAAATGTAGATAAATAATGCTACATAAAATGAATTATTCTATCACATTGAATCACTGGTAACAAAACAAGGTTCAGAGAATGTGTAAGAATCAAGGTTTGTATAATATCTATGGATGCATTCCATTATGTTGCAAGAGGATAGGTTTTAGAGAATATGTAAACAACAGGGTTTGATTGACTATCTCACATTACAAAAAAACATGTTTTAAAGAATTTGTAAACATCATAATGTGTATGGTATCTATGTGTGGATTGGAATCACACTATATTATATTGTGGAACATTCTATACACGTAAATTTGGAGCCAATTTTGAATTGAAACCCATAAAGAAGCAATTTTGAAAATTTTCAAAAGGTTTTAAATTATTGCAATTTTTTGGTCTCTGTAGAAATATGGTGATAGAATTGCAAATGATCGAGAAATTTAATTTAAATCAAGGGACACAATTCTACTCTACTACTCTGCGAAAATTAATTCACAATTTAGAACAACTGTCACAAACATGCATCAATCACATACACAAGTACATAGATTTATCTAGGGGAAACCAACTGGTAAAAAACCCCTTAAGTATGCTTTCATTAATCAGATGAATATAGAATTTATTACAATTTCTTTCTCGCTATGAACACAACCTACAAGTGAATAACCTATATCTCTGTTCGATCCTAGTGTACCAAGCTTGGGGTGCCTGTTTGAGACCACACAATGCTCACCTTAGTCTTCACACATGATACTCACGATGAAATGTCTCAAAACCTTTATATTCCTCGATGTATACTTCCTCCTCAATAACACCATTGAGAAATGTTGTTTTTACATCCAACTGGTGGGTTTTCCACCCCATCTGTGCAACTAGCACAAGAATTGATCTAATGGATGAATACCTTGCTACGAGAGAAAAGGTTTCATCATAGTCAATTCCCTAAACTTGGTAGAATCCTTTGGCAAAAAACATGACCTTAGACTTCTCTATGCTTTTGTATACTTCATGATTAACCTTGAAGATCCATATCGAACCTACAACTGATGTATTTTTTGGTCTTGGGACCACTTCCCAAACAATGTTCTTCATGATGGATTCATATTCTTCCACTATTTCATCAAACTAAACTAGTTACTCAACTACTTCCTCAAAATAGGATGGGTAAGTCTCCACAAGCTCAATCACTAGAACCATGTAGCTAGTGTACCTCTCAGGTGACCTCTTTTTCCTGCAAAAATTTGAAGGAGCTCCCACATTCTCCTTCATATCTGGTACTAATTTATCATCTTCCCTGGTTCTTTTTCTACCTTCTCTAGATGGTCCTGCTTGAGTGGATGTCTCCACTTTGCCTCCTCTTTGATCCTCCATTTTTGGTTGCTCCATAAATTCTTGAGTCTCCTTTTTTGGAGCTAAACTATCTTCTTCCTGTAGGATCCAAAGCTCTTTCTCAAGAGAGAACCACATCACTTTGTCCTCATCAAAATTTACATCCTTTTTCACAAATGTCATTCTGAGGTAAGGTAAGTACAAACGGTAATTTTTTGTAGTTTTGGTGTAACATAAAAAAATTCCCAACTTTGATTTCAGCTCAAGTTTCTTCCTCGAATCTTTGGAGACATGGTAGTGAACATAGGCTCGAAAAAATCCTGAAATGAGACACATGCATATTTCTCCCCAAGAAAGCATCCTCTAGAGTAATCATACCAAGAATCCAATGAGGATTCTGCTTATGCAATTATATTTTTGTGTTACATGTGTATGTGCACAAATGAAGTGGAAATCCTTATTCATGTAGCATAGCTCTCGCAGCTCCCACAATGCTCTGTTTATTCCTCTCAACTACCCCATTTTGTTGTGGGTTGTGGGGTGTTGACAACTATATTTGAATTCATTCTTTTGCAAAGAAATCATTGAAGTCATTCAAAACATACTTACCTCCCTTTTCGCTCCTGAGAGCCTTCACCTTCTTGTCGGTCTCTTTCTCAACTAGTTCCTTGAATTCTACAAATTTTGAGAATGTCTCATCCTTATATCACATGAAGAAGACCCAAAAATTCCTTGAGAAATCATCAATAGAGATAACATAGTACTTATTTCTAGCAATGGAGGCTGTCGTAAAGGGTTCACAAACATTAGAGTGGACTATCTCTAAGACTGCATGCGCTTTTCTTTCTCGATCATGGAATGTGGCTTTTACATACTTCCCCAGGGTGCAACCCTTCTAGACATATTGCTTCTCAAGTGCTCCTTTAGGGAGTCCAATTGTTATTTGTTGCATAATATTTAAGGTGCCATGATATAAATGGCCTAATCTCCTATTCCAAATTTCACTGACATCACGACTCTACTATTTCTCTGCCTTACTGCTTAATGTAGTACAATCTTCAACATCAAGTTTGTATATTTTCTTCACATGAAACCCGATCCGTTTCACCTGTCCAATGGATATGTGCCTTAGAAAATATTTACCTTTACTGAAGATTAAATAATAACCATGGTCTTACAAAAATGTTACAAATTTGAGGTTATTCTTCAGGCCTGGCACAAAAATGACATATTTGAGGTGAAGAGTGGATCATGAATCCCTCTTAAAGTTAACTGTACCAATCCCAGTATCACTGTACCTTCCATCGCCCCCAAGATCAATATGCATCCAGAGATATTTCTCCTCCAGTTCATTTAAAAACTCTCTACACCCTGTCATGTGGAGCGAGGTACCTGAGTCCAAGTACCGCACACTCCCCATCATAGTATTGGCCATGCATGCGATAATGGTGAAGTCTAGCTCAAACTGTGAATCCAATGCTTCACCTACTGCTCCTCCTAAGTTCTTCTTGCTAGATGTTTTGTGTGGACACTTACTAGCATAGTGCCTGAATTCATGACAATTGAAAAATTTAATTTTGGACAAGTATTTCTTCTTTCCCCATTGGGTGGATTCTGGTTTGGTTTGAGATTTCTTCCATTTTCCCTTATTTCCATTTCCAACCAATGTAAAATTTTCTTGGCCTCCCTTGGATGAACTTCCATCTATGGTATTTAGCCTGATCTCTTCTTATACCAAATTAGGCCATAAGTGTTCCCAATTCCGTAATTTCTCCCTCTTGTTCATCGAGTCATGGTAGTTATGATATCTTTTGGGAAGGCCTAGAAGAGATAGGCTCATCAAATCATCTTCCGCAATATTCACACCAACCCCTCCAATCCCATCCTCAAATTGTGTAAACCTGATGAGATATTGTGGAGTAGGATCAATCTGTTGAATCTTGATATTTCGAAGTTTGTCTTTGAGGGCCAATTTTCTATGGTCACTTCTATTCTCGAATAGCTGTATCAGTTCCCCTCATGTTGCTAAAGGATTTTATTTCCCATGAATATTTGAGACAATGTGGTCTCACACTCCCTCCAAGATAGCTCTCATTTCCTTGTCTATATATTTCTTCCAATGGGCTAGGTTCTAGGAATCAGCTGATCTTGCTTTTGGAATGTCTGTCTTGACATATTCCAACAATTTGTTGTCATCAAGCACCGCCACCATGTGATCCTTCCATGCAATGAAAGTTGAGCTTCCTTCCAAGGAATACTCTAATCTCATTCTGTTGAAGGTACCAACTCTAGAGATTCTGTTACACTGAAACTACAAATTCAAACCTCACAAGGAAAAAATTCAAGATTATTTTTCAAATGTGAATCCTGCTTTGATACTATGTAGAAATGCGGTGATATAATTGCAGATTCTCAAGAAATTCAATCCAAATCAAGAGACAATTATACTCCATTTCTCTGTGGAAATTAATTCACAATTTAGAACAACATTCACAAACATGCATCAATCACATACACAAGTAAACAACATGGATAACCAACTAATAAAAATCCCCTTAATTATACTTGCATTAATCACATGAATAGAGAATGTGTTACAATTGTTTTCTCTCTCTGAGCACAACCTGCAAGTGAATAACCTATCCCTTTGATTAATGAGAAGCTATGACCCAAACATAGTCAATTTCTACTTCTGCTTGAGCCCCTATTTCATTGCACAAATCCTGAGGAATTAGACCCCTATTTTTTAGGAATTTTCCTCCAATTGATTGAAAAATTCTCAAGGTTGATCCCCTAACTACATGAAACACCTGTACGCTCAAGAATAGTCTACAACTAATTTTAGACTTCCTTGGAATCTCCACTGCAGCTAGGGAAATTTAATTCTCTGCATGGAGTAGCTATTTTTTGTTTATTTATCAGTTAAGTAGATGATAAATAAGTTAGAAGGTTGTCCCACTACATAACCAACCTCCAACTAGTTCTATCAATAGTTAGAAGTAGCTTAACTAAATACAATTGGAAATAAATGTACTGAATTTCTAAAAATTAGCAATCACACATGCATAACTAAACTCCAAACCCTCTAACTCAAATTTAATGGGCTAACTGAGTGATCCAGACTTATGCATGAACATAATAATATATAGAAATAGACATCAACACAGAGATGCAATAGAAATAAAAATTAATTTCATTAATATCACATAACTGAAAAATGCTTATAGACAGAATGGAAATAAAATAGCTAGGGCGCTGGTAGCTTATCTATGAGAAGAGATGTGGCAGTTATAGGACTCTGAACTATGTTACAATGAGGCTAAAATTCCTATTTATTATTGATAAATAATGGAAAACCCTAAAAATCCAAAAACCTAACTGTAGGAGATGAAACACCAAACTATGGGCCTCGTTGGGGTAAATTGGTACATCAATTTCCCGGCATTGTAACTTTGGCACACGATATCTATTTGAAACACATGATACCTCGTTAGAAATATCTATCCGAGGAATAAAAATGATGAAAGTTAATTTCAAGTCAAAGACTCACATTTTTTGAAGATTATTTTCCAAAAAAATATCATTTAGGGCCTCAAAACAACTCTGGAAGTTCAAGGCCCAAAAAAATGCCAAAAAATAGAAATTGTGCTACAATTAAGGAAACTGAAAAACTGAAAGAAACAATGGTGGGGGTCAAAGTGGAATAGGTGGGTGGCCACAAATATTCACCTATATCATTTTTCTCCCCTTAAGAAGCAATGGTCCCCATTGCATTGAGTTCCTCCATGAGACGAGGAAGCTTTTACTGAACTTGGTCCCTAGTGAGCCACTTGCCCTAGTGAAGGAGTTGGCCTACTTTGACAACTTGATATAGCTAGATCCTCTGCTAGTGAGTTTTCTTAATCTATGTGCCCATGATCCGATCAGTTGTGGCTTGTTCCATGAAGTCTTGGTTTAACTTTTTTGGTGTGAGTTGTTCTTCCATTTCGGATGTGTCCAGTGGAGGTGGAAAGTAGGGCCGAAGGTGGTCCACATTGAACACTAGGTGCAGAACAAGGAATGATGGAATACTGAGCTTGAAGGCATTATCCCCTACATCCTGGGTGTTTTTCTATGGCCCATATCAAACTAGGTGAAAGCTTGCAGTGGGGTCTAGTGAGGCGCTCCTTCTGCAAATGTAGCCAGACTTTGTTACCCACCTAGAAGTTGTGTGGGCCCTGAACTGATCATCTCGCTGCTTGTACTCAGCATTGGCTCTATCCAATATTTCATGAACCTATTTGTGGATGTGATGAATGTGCTCAATGAAGTTTTTCGCCTTATCATCTTTAGATGGGCCATGAGCCGAATCAACCTGAGTAGTCGCAAATGACATGGCTACGTCAATGGGACAGAGCGGCTAGAATCCCAAGCCCACCTAAAATGGGTTGTGGTCGGTTGAGTTGTGGAGAGCCCAATCATAGTTGTGTTCTACATAGGGGAGGATCTTATCCCATGTGTGTGGATTCTTTGAGTTGCACATGCACAAAATGTGTACGATGATCCTATTGACAACCTCTGTTTGGCCATCAGTTTAGGGATGGAAATATGTGGATTTTGTGAGCTTGGTGTCTAGCATTGACCAGAGGTCGGACCAAAATGTACTAAGGAACCTGTTGTCCCTATCTAATATGATAGACTATGGGATCCAAAAGTGTACCCACACTCGCTCAAAGAAGAGTTTAGCAATGGCTTCTGTTGTGCTATTCTTCTTGCAAGCATCTATAATGGAAATCTTTGAGAATATGCCGAGGACCACAAAATCACAATTGTTGCCATGCTTAGTAGAAGGAAGGCCCAAAATTTAATCCATGGATACGGATTCCCAAGGTCGACTATAGGTAGGTAGAAAATTATAGATGACTTGTTTTTTGATGGTCAGTTTGGAAATGGCGCAGGCAGTGTAGGATCTAATGTACTTCCCGACATCATGTCAAAGTTTCGGCCAATAGAAATACTTATGTAGTGCTACTACTATTTTCTCGACCCGAAAATTCCCCGCGACATAACTGTAGTGTGCTTCCAAAATCATCTCGACACACTCTCTTGAAGGAGAAAAAAGGTTTCCCATGTGACATAGCAATGCATCCTAGAGGTGAAAATTTGGAACTTGCTTAACCCCCAAGAGCGTCTTGTATGTGTGGCCAAATTTCTGATCACTCTTCTAGAGAAGCGGCTAATTAGAAGTATTGTACCCACAATAGTTGAGCACGGTGGTTAGTGCTACGATTGGTGGTCGGCTCAGGCAGTCTGCAACATTATTGGTGCTTGCCTTCTTGTACTTGATGTTCAAATGAAACTGTTACAAATATGTGGACCACTTCTGATGGCGATCATTCTGCAACTTCCCTTGTGTATCTATGAATTGAAAGGATCGGTGGTATGTGTGGATGATTTTTTCCTTACCCAAAATTTAATGCTTCCATTTTCGACAAGCTTGTATAATGGAATACATATATTTTTATTAAGTGGGATACTTCCAGACTGTGGTATGCCACTGGATTCCCCTTATTGAGTAAGAACTACCCCAATAGCATAGTCAGAGGCATTTGTATCGATCTCAAATGGTTGTTTCAAGTTTTGTAGTGTGAGAACTAGGGCAGAGCAGAGGTGATTTTTCAACTCTATGAACGACTTCTGTTGAGTGTTGTAGTGTATTTGATGCATGGGTGGATGAAATACATTTTGCTTAGTAGGGAGGCTTGTTTCCTACAAGCAAGTCAGAGGTCAAATTGGTTTGTCAAATGTTAGTGGAACAAGTTCAACATGCAATAAGCTAAGTTAAATGGAAACATAGAATGCTACATTAAAAAAGAAAAAAAAACAAAAACAACATGCACAAGAAACACTCTCGATAGAGAAAACACATTAATAACTCAACAATGGAGATCTCTCCCCCTTTATTAGGTTTTTGTGGTAGTAGAAGATAGAATTGTAAATATCTTGTAGTGTATTCTTCGAGCTACGGAGCCCCAATATCCAAGACAAGGGGGTATCTTCCCCTTAATATTTCAACAAGCCTCTCTTCCCTCTCAAAGGATGGTAGATCGATGGACACATGGTGAACTCTTCTCTATTGGATTGAAGCGTTGAATGGCCAACAACTAAATCCTTCGAATCCTCTTTTTGCTGGAAAGCACAAGCTTATTTTCTTTTGAGCAATTTGGCCAGCATAAAAAAATTTCTTTTGTTTCTCTTCCCATGGATGGCTTTTACAGACAAATTTCAAATTTCTCCCTCCTTCTCTTGGTAAAATATGGGCCTTAACATAAGAGTGGGGGTATGATTCCTTTATGTGCTGCACTAAAGCCTCAAGGTGGCTCAAAGGAAACTGTACTTAGTTAGCTTGAGTGAGAATGTTTTTTTCCAAGTGTGCCAAGTGGTCCTGGATGGTGACATTCTACATCCTCAGGACCTCACAGCTATTTGAGGGATAGCCACGATGTTCTTCATGAATATAGAAGACAAATCTACAATGATCATTGATGCAGGTGCATTAGACACTAGCCAGCAATGTAGGAAGTTTGTCCACATGTTGTGGCTAGGAGGGTTCAGAACATTTGAATTGTAACAGCTAGGTGTCAATACCTCAGCTGACTGTATCATTTAGATTAGTTAGATTTGTAGAAGTCGAATAGTTTCGTTCGATCCATCTGTCACATTTCAGTTAGTTGAATAATTGTAATTAGACCTTTGATTTCTAGAACAGTCCTCTCATAGGAATCGAAGAGTCATATGTTTATGTATATAAATGTAAACCCTCGGATGTATTAAGGGAGAGAAAAGAAGAGGAGGAATAGAGATATTTCTACAATAAACTCCGTGTGTTCACAATTGTTTCCAGTTAAATGATTTCGAAGCTTGTTGCCATTGGATTGACTCGAACCTTTGTCTGTGAAGAGATTGTTTAATTGTGAAGAAATTGAATTATGTGTGTATATATATAATTACTGATTCGAGCCATTGTATCGACTCCGCATCCCTCTTTCTATCATTTTCTCGAAATTTTTTGAGCAAAACCCTGTTGAATAAATCCCACCCACAGGCGGGGCCTGTGCAGAGGAACTGTGGCCGTGAACTCTGTTTAAATGGTATAATTCCCGCTTATGCCGAGATCCCTGACCTGAGTTAAGGAATTAAAAGGATAGCGCAACCCCGGACTAACCTTGGTTAATCACTCTACAAAAACCGCAATTGGATTTGCAAGGTGGATTGCCCATATCACACCGCTTTTGGGTGAATAGGCAGTATTTTCTGAACATGAGCGATTCCATAGATCTGTTGACACGTGGCGAAGTGGACCCCCGGGAAACCACCATTTAAACCGCGCCATCGCACGTTATATTGCATACCAGGATGCCGAGCGATATTGCCGAGAGTCGTTGATCTGGGAGAGGACCATCGGACGGTGGTCACTTGCTGTAGATGCGCAAACGATAAATGAGGTATGGTGCATGCATTGGATTGGTCTATTGATTGTAGAGGTGGGGACAGAGCCAAAGGGTTATTATAAGTTATTTGTTTAAAAAGCGTGGAGTATTAAAATAAAGTGCGAAGGGTTAAACTTTGGTTATAAAGGTTTGAAGGTAAATACATATGTCGGGAGATATAATTAAACATTCGAAGTTGTGAATATATTTATTTTTCAATTTCTTTGAAATTGATAAATAAATTAAAAGAAGATTAAGGGGACCACGTGGAGGTGAACCAAGTGACTGAACGGAGAATGTGAACAGAGCCATGACGACGGTTGACCATCTCTCAGTGGGGCTGACTTTAGTTTTGTTGCATCATTTGTGGTATCATAGTTGTTGTTTTGAGTTGTTTTTGCGAAGAGATGACATGGAAATCTGAGTTGGTAGAGGGGCTGGCAGACGGAGACCTTTTGCCAACGCTGAGGTGTTGGGGATGTTGCAGAGGGTCGAAGCCAGAATGGATGCCATGGAGCGAAGACAGCCCAGAGATCCGAAAGACATCAGTGAACCTGAACCAAAAGAAGCTGAAGAAAATGTTGAGATTCCTCCTGACATGAGGCTCCTTAGAACTGTTCTGGGGTCTGCAGTTAAGCCCAGAATTGAAGTGTCGAGTTATGCAGGGGGACTGAATCCAGAGGAACTGGTGGATTGGATAAATGAAATGAACAAGTGCTTCGATTATGAAGAAATAAGTGAAGA
Source organism: Pinus albicaulis (assembly GCA_034641835.2). Taxonomy (NCBI): domain Eukaryota; kingdom Viridiplantae; phylum Streptophyta; class Pinopsida; order Pinales; family Pinaceae; genus Pinus; species Pinus albicaulis. Next base: position 26,383,542 of record MU968363.1, on the reverse strand, counting down.
TAAAAAGGTCAAGTTTGCGGTGACAAAGCTGAAGGGACATGCTGCACTTTGGTGGGATGGAGTGCAGGCAGAAAGGAGGAGAGTTGGAAAGCAACCTATCAAGAGCTGGACCAGAATGATGGCTAAATTAAAAGGTAAATTCTTGCCTAGTGATTATCAGCTGACATTGTATAAGAAAATGCAGAACCTGAGACAGAGGTTGCTGACAGTAAAAGAATACACAGAGGAATTCTACAGAGTAAGCATAAGGGCTGGGCAATTCCAAGACACACTAGAGAAGACTGCCAGATATGTGAATGGTCTCAAGCTGGAGATCCAAGATGAAATTGGTCTCCTATATCCTACGACAGTGGAGGAGGCCTATCAGATGGCCTTGAAAGTAGAGGAGAAACTCTTGAGAAACAGTCTGCCAAGAAGAGAGGTACTTTCCGAGGAAAGGGAAGTCAGGGTGGTAGAGGAAAGCCTGCTACACCCAGGGATGGAGCTAACAGTAGCTCACCTCAGAATGCATCTGCAGAGGATGATGCAAGGGGCAGAAGGGGTTCTTACAGAGGAAAAGGAAGAGGAGGCAGAGACAGAGGCAGAGGTAGAGAATTGAGGTGTTATAGATGTCAGCAAGTGGGACATAAGCACTATGAGTGTCCAGAGAATGTGGGTGCTGGACCAAGAAATGTTGTTGTTGCCCAGGCTGGAGAAGAGGCAGAAATTGAAGAAGAAATTCTTCCAGAGAGGGGAGAATCCTTGGTGGTAAATAAGGTCCTGTTGAAGCAAGCCAAAGAGGTCACTGAGCCTGCACAAAGGAAGAATTTGTTTAGGAGCATATGCAAAGTCCAAGGGAAATGCTGCCAGCTAGTCATTGATAGTGGCAGCACAGACAATCTGGTTTCCACTGAGGTGATAGAAAAGTTGAAGTTGAAGACAAGGGAGCATCCAACTCCCTACAGGGTGTCCTGGCTGCATAAAGGGCACCAACTGGTTGTAAAAGAACAGTGTGAGATAGAGCTACAAATGGGAAAATACAAGGACAAAGTTTTGTGTGATGTAATGCCCATGGATGTGTGTCATATACTGCTGGGTAGACCTTGGCAGTTTGACAGAGCAGCAGTGCATGATGGCAAGAAGAACACTTACAAGTTCTTCAAAGATGGGGTACACCATACATTGATACCCATGGAAGAAGGAGAGCCATCCAGTAGAGTGATTGATCCAAAGACCTTGTTGCTGAGCGGGAAGGAATATCTGCAGCAGATAGAAGAAGAAGAGGTAAGTTTTGCTTTAGTTTTCAAACCTAAGGTAGTTCTTACTTCTACAAAGATTTCTGATTTTCCAATAGAAATCCAAGAAATGTTAGATGATTATTGTGACATTATTGTGGATGATTTACTTGATGAGCTGCCACCTGTGAGAAAGATCAGCCATCAGATAGATTTTATCCCTGGTTCAAATCTGCCAAATAAGGCAGCCTACAGAATGACTCCCAAGGAAAATGAGGAAATCAGGAGACAAGTACAGGAGTTGGTGGACAAGGGGCTGATTAGAGAAAGTCTGAGTCCATGTGCTGTACCAGCAGTATTGAGCCCAAAGAAAGATGGAGGCTGGAGGATGTGTACTGATTCCAGAGCAATTAATAAGATCACAATCAGGTACAGATTCCCTTTACCCAGAATTGAGGATTTGATGGACTGTTTGAGTGGTGCTAAATATTTTTCAAAGATAGATTTGAAAAGTGGATACCATCAGATTAGAATAAGAGAGGGTGATGAGTGGAAAATTTCCTTTAAAACAAATGAAGGACTGTATGAATGGATGGTAATGCCTTTTGGGTTGTCAAATGCACCTAGCACTTTTATGAGACTTATGAATGAGGTATTGAAAGAATTCATTGGTAAATTTGTGATAGTATATCTGGATGATATATTAGTTTTCAGCAGAACTAAAGAAGAACATTTAAGGCATCTTAATCATGTCTTGAAGAAGCTGCACCAAGAGAAACTGCTGATAAATCTGAAGAAATTCTCATTCATGAAAGAAGAGTTGGTGTATTTGGGTTTTGTTGTTTCTGCAGAAGGATTGAAGATGGACCCATAAAAGGTTAAGGCAATTGTGGAGTGGCCTTCACCTAGGAATGTTTTTGAGGTAAGAAGTTTCCATGGACTTGCTAGTTTTTACAGAAAGTTTATAAGAAACTTCAGTAAGATCAATGCACCCATAATTGAGACAATAAAGAAGAGCAAACAACCATTTAAGTGGACTGCTGAAGCAGAAAGAAACTTTCAAGTTTTGAAGCAAAAGATAACTGAGAAGCCTGTTTTGATTCTGCCTGATTTTACTAAACCATTTCAAGTAAAATGTGATGCTAGTGGAGAGGCCATTGGAGCTGTGTTGAGTTAGGATGATAGGCCTGTAGCCTATTTCAGTGAGAAGCTAAATGACACCAGAATAAAGTATTCCTCTTATGAGAAGGAATTCTATGCAATTGTTCAAGCATTGAAAAAGTGGAGACATTATTTGATGTCCAGGGAATTTGTATTGTATTCGACAATCATGCTTTGCGGTATATTATATGACAGCCCAAGGATTGAAACATAAAAGCATGCTAAATGGGGTTGGTATCTCCAAAGTTTTAATTTTGTTTTGAAACATATAAGTGGCCAAGCCAATAAAGTAGCTGATGCTTTGAGTAGGAGACACATACTTGTTCAAGAAACAAATTTTGAAGTTGTAGGATTTGATTTTCTCAAAGAATTGTATAAAACAGATATGGATTTTAAAGAAGCATTTGAGGCATGTAGTAACCCTATTTTCACAGATAGAAGCCAGTGGTTGGACTATTTCCTGCAGGAGGAATTGTTATTCAGAAAGAACCAACTGTGTATACCAAGATCTTCCATGAGAGAAAATTTGATCAAAGAGAAGCATAGTGGTGGACTTGTTGGACACTTTGGTACTGATAAGACTTATGAGCAGCTGAGTCACTTTTATTACTGGCCCAAGATGAGAGCAGAAGTGGACAAGTTCGTGAAGAATTGCAAAATATGTTAGTGTGCTAAAGGAAGGAGCCGAAAGCGGATTGTACACTCCCATGCCTATTCTGACGGAGCCTTGGGACATGGTGAGTATGGATTTTGTTCTGGAGTGCCCAAGACTCGAGAGAGAATGATGCATTCTTTTTGTGGTATAAGTAAATTCTCCAAAATGGCACATTTTATTCCATGCTATAAAACTAGTGATGCCACCCATGTTGCTAACTTGTTTTTCAAAGAAGTTGTTAGATTGCATGGGTTGCCCAAGAGTATTGTTTCAGACAGAGATACCATATTTGTGGGTCATTTTTGGAGGACATTGTGGAAGAAAATTGGTACCAAAATGAGTTTCAGCTCAACTTATCATCCACAGACTGATGGACAAACTGAGGTAGTGAATAGGAGTCTGGGAAATTTGTTGAGGAGTCTTGCAGGAGAGCATCCCAAGCAGTGGAATCATATTTTTCCTCAGGCAGAATATGCATATAATGACTCACCAAATAGAAGCACAGGGCAGATTCCATTTCATATTGTTTATGGAATGAAACCCGGAAGGAATATCGAGTTGACAAATCTAGGAAAGAGCGAGGTTGAGTCAAGTGCGGATGGTAGGGAATTTGTAAGAAGGTCAAGACCACTTTAGAACTTAAATTGAAACAACTACTACAAGGCGGCAACATCAAATACAGAGTAGAAACGAGACTTGAGTAGAAAATAAGTTCACTTTGAAGTAGGAGACTTGGTTTTGGCACACTTGAGGAAGGAGAGGTTCCCAAAGAAGCAGTACAACAAATTGAAGTTCAAAAATATTGGGCCATGCAAGATACTTAGGAAGTTTTCTGCAAATGCTTATGAGATTGAATTACCTCTTGATGTTGGAATATCTCCCATTTTTAATGTTGCAGATTTGTACAAGTATGAAGATGATGGTGCAAAAGAAAGAGCATCAGACAAGGAACATATTGAGTGGAAAGAACAACTACCTCTAGCACAACCATTGCAACTAGAGAAGATATTGGATAAAAGACCATTCAGAAGGACCAGAGGACAAGAGTACTTTTAGTACTTGATCAAATGGAAGGACAATCCAGAGGAAGATGCCACTTGGATGACTAAAGGGATGTTGCAGAAGATATGCAGATCAGTGGAAGAGCTCATGGACAAGAGCCCATGAAGAAAATTTCCCTCAGGAGTCTGATGCAGGGGCATTAGACACTAGCTAGCAATGTAGGAATTTTTTCCACATGTTGTGGCTAGAAGGGTTCATAACATTTGAATTGTAACAGCTAGGTGTCAATACCTCAGCTGACTATATCATTTAGATTAGTTAGATTTGTAGAAGTCGAATAGTTCTGTTCGATCCATTTGTCACATTTCAGTTAGTTGAATAATTGTAATTAGACCTTTGATTTCTAGAACGGTCCTCTCAGAGGAACCGAAGATTCATATGTTTATGTATATAAATGTAATCCCTCGTATTTATTAAGAGAGAAAAAAATAGAAGAGGAGGAATAGAGAGATCTCTGCAATAAACTCCGTGTGTTCACAATTGTTTCCAGTTAAATGATTTCGAAGCTTGTTGCCATTGGATTGACTCAAACCTTTTTCTGCGAAGAGATTATTTTATTTTGAAGCAATTGAATTCTATGTGTATATATATAATTATTGAGTCGAGCCATTGTATCGACTCCGCATCCCTCTGTCTATTTTTTTCTCGAAATTTATTGAACAAAACCCTGTTGAATAAATCCCACCCACAGGTGGGGCCTGTGCAAAGGAAATGTGGCTGTGAACTCTGTTTAAATGGTAGAATGCCCGCTTACACCGAGATCCCTGACCTGAGTTAATGAATAAAAAGGATATCGCAACCCTGGACTAACCTTGGTTAATCCCTGTACGAAAACCGCGAGTGGATTTGCAAGGCGGGTTGTCCATATCGCACCGCTTTTGGGTGAATAGGCAGTATTTTCTGAACACGAGCGATTCCATAGATCTGTTGACACGTGGTGAAGTGGACCCTGGGAAACCACCATTTAAAATGCAACATACGTTATATGGATTCATACCCGGGATGCGAGTCTATTTAGAGAGCGTTGATCTAAAGGAAGACCATCAGGACGGTGGTATACTGAGATGCTCGAGAACGATAAACAAGGTCTGAGTGCATGCATTTGATTGGTCTATTGATTGTAGAGGTGGGGACAGGCAAAGGGTTATTGCAGTTATTGTTTAAGCGTGCATTAAAATAAAGTGCGAGGGGTTAACTTTGGTTATAAAGGTTCAAAGATAAATATATAAGCCGGGAGATAGAACTTAACATTCGAAAGTTGTGAATAGATTTATTTGTCAATTTCTTTGAAATTGATAAATAAATTAAGAAGAGAAATAAGACCACGTGGAGCAAAGAAGGGGGTTTGAGAAGGGAAAAGATGACAGAGCCACGACTACAGTTGACCATCTCTCCTTAGCGGTTCGATTTCAGTTTTGTTGCGTCAATCATCCGGGGTCGATAGCGGGTCAGTGCTTCTTGTGGTAGTCCAAAATATTTTCCTGTTGACCTTTGGAAAAGTTAAAATTTTCATCTCTTGTAATGTATTTATTCCCTGTAGATCTTTATTTGTACCTTCTACTTGACATTTTCTAATGTATTTTTATTGTACGATTTTCCAATGTTAACATCATCCCCCTAATGTATGAGGTCTAGGAAGAATTGTATAGCCTAAATACATTATATTTTATTTTTCTGTGTAGTCCTTTTGAGAGAAATCAAGAGTAACTTGCTTGAAAACTGAGGTTGGAGACCCTTTGGTGTGAGTAAAAGAGATAATTTGCTCTGTTGGAACCCTACAAGAGATAAAATAAATAAAATATTTCTACGAGGCGGGAATTTCCCATGCTCGTGATGTTTTGAATAGTTAAGCTTATCTGACAAATAAAGGTTCTGTGTGTGTCACTTTTTTGGTAGTGGCCTGTTGTTGGTTGCTGACACCCTCAGGGGCATTTTTTATTTGAAATAAGGTTGAATGTGGTGCCCACATGCATAATATTGGTATGGCATGTTTTTTTAGAACAATTTCTCATTGTATGCATGGGTCTGTGACTACTGGGGACCTTCCCGTGTAAGAATGGCTGAAAGAGATGCTTATCAAGTCACGAGTCTTTGATGAATTTTGGTAGAGTGCAATAGTTATGATGTACGATACCATATTGGACATGAAAGCTTATTTGGAATTCGAATGTCAATAGGATTGATGACATAAATGGGAAATGATGATTCCCATAGTGCCATCCAAGGATGCCCCTATTGAGGTGAGGATTCATCCAAGGTACTACCTCCTTCTTGGAAAATGGTTGTTGAAGTCGACAAGAAGGAAGGCCAACCGACTGAGATGAGTACTGATACAAGGGACTAGGGTTTCTGATGTTGCAAGTTGTGGTGTGATAGGCTAAATTAAGCATTATGAAGAGAAATGGCTATAATTGATGATGGTATTTAAGTGGCCCAAGGTCGGATCTTGTAAATACGGGTAGTGACAGTCATAACAATTTCTGGTGAGGAAATCCCTGGAGTTAGTAGGACATCTAGGGTGCATGTGCGGTTGTTACGAGTGTCATGGTGGGGTGTGCTAAATAATGCATAGCTCTGACCAAGGGTGATTAGGGACTGCTTCCAGGTGAGAAATGTGAATGGATGGGTGGGATTTCTCTCCTAAAAAATATTTTTACACTTTCCAAAAGAATATAGAATGGTTTTGGATGTAAAAGCATGGTGATGGGTGCCCCTATAAACATGAAATTAATATTTCACTATGGTGTGAGGGAGGTGTTTTTCTGAGGGTGGGGGCCCCATTGGTTGGTCTCGGTGCGAAGGTGATGAAGAAGATGAAAAGTGTCGTAGATGGGATATGTTGGTGGGGGTGTGGTAGGCTAAGTGTGATATGCAGTGGTACGTATTTGATCTGCATATGAGAATGGTAGTCAGGGAAAGGGGTTTTAACGTGACATGGGTAAAACTTGACTTGATGTATGACAGATAAATGGGCATGAAGTGCTTTCTAGAATTGTATGTTATGGACATGGATCTAGACCTTTGGTGTATGGTCTACATGAGTGATGGATACCATGGAGGGTGAGGCTCTACCAACCTGTGAGAATTTTTATCATGTGCAAGGTGAGGTGATGATAAACATGGCTGAGTGAATGAAACCTATGGTTGATTTATGTGGAGAAATGATGTTAGGATATGTAAAGCTTCTTTGGGGAGCCTATCCTGCTAGGGATAGAATGATACATGCTCTTGTTTCTTTAGTGGCTGGGGCGACTAGTGATTCGGCGTTTTTGTAATGCCTGCAACCAATACCCCAAGTAAAAAGCATATTTTCTATTCAAACATATGGAAAATAATGTTGAATGGATAGAAATAAGAGAGGGCATACCTATTTTGACTAAAAAAACGACTTTTTCTAAGGTGTCAATGTATGAAGCCTATCTTGAAAGGGATGAGGCGTTGATCATTGTGTTTCTTGTGCTTTTGCAATTGGGCATTTTGAGCTCTAGTTATGTTCTGTAGAATAATGGGAAAAGGAATATATTGGCCAATATGGCCCATTTAAATTCATTTGTCGTTTGAGAGTCTAAGGTCAGAGTTGACCCCTTGCTTCTGAGCCTTTCTTACCGTTGCGGTCAGCCTGAGTACCCGAGATTCACGCCGTCAATGTCAAGTAGGGCCCTAAATGTCCTGATTTTCAATTTTGTCATTTTTTGTCTAGGGGGGTCTATACAAATGTTATTTGTACTAATTACTTGCCTATTTTTTTCCTCTCTCGCGCAGGCAATCGAGGCTAAGATGCACAGACCTCGTAGAGAAGAAAGATTTCCTACGAGGTCATCACGCTTGGTGAAGCTTTTACGTGATGATGCATGCATCTATATTTGATACAGACGTGCAGTCATCGCACCTATTTTCTACACATGCGCGATGATGGGAAAAAAATTGAATGTTTTGGTTTCCTGATTTTAGCCACTGATTTTTTGTTTTTTCTGGTAACAAGATGTTGTGGCATGAGCGAGATTGGCCTGATCTTTGCGAAAATATGGCGCAAGACCCCAATTCTTGGAGGCTTTTGGCATAATGGGGGTTCCTGAGATTCCTATAGAACAACCTTTTGTGATCACAGGATAGCCTTCTTCGTTTCCTGGTCCGTTGTTGGAACAAGAGACAACAAGTGATGGTGTTGCGACGTAGAGACATCGTCATTTTTCTGAATATGGATGTTTACATTGTGATGGGTTTATTGCCTCAGGGGGAGGCTCTTCTAGACCCACTCCCCTTAGGAGGGTGAGCATACGATTCTAGACTAAGAATCATTGTGAACTCGAACTGCTTACAAAGGGATGTGTTCGTATTGACTATGTGACTGATTTATCTCAAAAGGGTGCCCTAACGATGATAGTTTGCCTGACAGGGTTGTCATCACCCAATAAGGCGTCTGGCCCTCATATTGGTGTATTGTGCCGGCTATGGGCCAGTCACTTCTATGACTGGGCTCGCCATGTTTACGATGGCATGGTGTCACAGCTAGGGAAGTTGGGGGGGCGGGGGGGGTCTTCCAACATTTTCACTTATGCGAGAATCCTATGTAGTATCATGTTTAAGAGGGTAGTGATGCTCAAACCTTTTGTACCAATGCCCCTAGGTCCTCCTAGGAATCCACGGATGCAGCGGTGGGCACCTATGATGCTCTATGGTGGAGGAGGGGAGGCTGGTCGCTATTGGGATGCGACCATTGAGGCTTGGTTCCAGGCGAACCCACAGATTTTTTTAGACTATCCATAATTGACGATGGATTTCCATGGGGACCCGGATATAGCCCTTCCGACTGATTACGCATTAGGTCCAACATGTACGACCTTTGATGTTTTTCTGCATTTTTTGAGGATTTTATGATTTGTAGATTTATATGTCTTTTAAGGTGACATTGATACTACTTTTGTTTCTCTTGCAAATGTGGGATTAGCGGGGCATCCTCTTTCCCATTTGGTGGGGCATCAACCACTGAGCAGGGACCCAGGTGGGGACAATCATGCCCAGGTTGGGGGGAAGGGAGGTGGTGTTGGCCCTTCAGGAGAAGGCAACAGTGTTTCCACTTCAGCAAGGGATGTTGCCCTCCTTACCCATGCTGAGGCACCTGAGGCTTGAGCTGCGACAGTCGACAGTTGAGGAGCAGCTAGCTGTTAGTGAGGCTCGGGTCTAGGTTACGGATGCTCAAGCACCATATTTAGCTGACTCATGGAGTTGGTTGGAGAGGTTGACTTGGGGTATACCGACTCGGGGTTTTATTGATGACTTGGATGATACATGGCTTGAGACTATGATGGCTCAAGAGAGGGTGCATCCCCCATTTTTGTGCCATGTGAAACTTATAGTTTTGGCTGTTGCACCTGTACTGTCACGGGGTGCAGCTGTGGGTCTAGAGGACCCACCAGGCAGGACTCAGCCCTAGAGATTCTTGTATGATAAGGGAAAGAACTCTTTATGAGGATTCTTCCCTATTTTTGATGACATGTAGCCATATTTTTTTATTGACATTATGGTTAGGGACATGACTTGTATACTGTGACTCATATATGTTTTGATGTATATATGCAAGATGTATATTTTTTGAAGCTCTTATGATGTGTCTATGGCTATTGTTTTTGTTTATTGATGGATGTTGTATACATATGATGGACACCTATGTTTTCATGTTTTTTGTTTTTTATGGATGATGGTTTATACGAGATGCATTCTAGTCTAGGATGTGATTAGCTATGCGATCAGCTGTCTCGTTTTGATTTCTTGGTATATGTGTGAATGTAATATGATCAAATTGACAACTTAATCTTCGTTCATGCAAATAATTCCTAAATAGTTTTGAATTTTGTACTTCAAAATATTGGTTTAACTGTGATACCACTAGTTGGGAATAAACGTAGACATATAGATGGTCAATGCCTTGGTTGGAGGCATCACTCAACATCCTGATGACTGCATCATATTATACTTGATTATTGCTAGTTGATCCAATACATACTCCATTAGTGAGGAATGGTGATCAGTCAGGAGATTATATGGCCCAGGTGGTTGCTGCTAGATTTTGTGACCATCATGAGGCTCCATCACATAATCCAAAATAGTGGATGGGGGGAGGATCCATCTGTGACACTAGAGAATTGTTTAGAATAAGTCCTCGATGATTATTATCATCTCAAAAAATTATTCTACATGCATCTTATCTCTAAGGCTGAGAATTCTTGCCCTTATGGGTGGAATGTTTTGACGTAGAGCCCATTGACGGGGTTATCTAGGCATGTACCATCGGGATCTAACAGGATGTATGCTCCCTTGAGGAGGCAATGTTTTATGATATAAGGACCTTTCCATAATGTTTCAAACTTCCCAGGTCCTAAGGACCCGTTTTCAACATCGTAGCGGAGGACTATCTCTCCCTCAGTAAATGAATGAGGGGTGATGTTGCTGTCAAATGATACTTTTACCCATTTTTCACGTGCCTTATTATGTTGGAGTGAATCTTATCAATTTTCATCAATGAGTTCCAATTGTAAAAACTGTTGATCTAAAGGTTGGGTATCATCGAGGAGTTCACTGGCTACGTTTAAGTTAAGGATTTCGCATTTTATGGGAATCATGACTTCTACTCCGTATACTAGTTGGAAAGGTGTGAATCCTGTCGAGGTTTTAACTGCCATGCGATATAACCATAGGGTTGAAAAAACCATATGGTGCCATTTTTTTTTATGGTTATTAAACATATGCTATAACATTTATTTAAGCACTTTGTTGACAGCTTCTACCTGGTCATTGGACTGGGGGTAGTATGGTGATGAAAATTCATGTGTGAATCCTATGTGATGAGAAAGCTCCTGGAATATTTCATTTTCGAAATGCTTTCTGTGATCAGAGACTAACTCCTTAGGCACACTGAATTGTGCTATGAAATGGTTGAAAAGAAACTATGGAGCAGTTTTTTCTATGTTGTCATATGTGGGCATGGCTTTCACCCACTTGGTAAAGTAGTTGACAAATAAAATGGTATATCTGTGGTTTTCATATGAATTCATGAAGTTGATTCCCCATTTTCAAAAGGGACCGGTCGCCCCAAGCCCCATTATGACATTCATTTAGGGCTTGCTCAACTTGGTCATGCGTGAGGCATTGGTGTAGGATAGATCAACGCCTTATCGATAAATGAAATCCCCCATGAGGAGGTATCAGGGGAGCCTAGTGGAATATTCACCTTCGGTCGTCATGAATGAGCTTTGGATTGAAATTTTGGGTTCGTAAAAATAAGAGGATATCGATGTACCAAGGATCGTCAATCGTCACTATAAATAGATGTTCGTCTGGTAATGAATCGTTAACTAGAGATCCTTTAGTCTGACTTGGGAGGTCAATGATGAACTCAGCTAAGACCAAAGATTTTTTTCTCTTGGGGGAGCTAAACTGCGAGTCAAATTCCTATAGTATGATTTCCCAGCGAGCGTATTTTTGGTTCATCAGATGGCGAGTTAGCAGGTTTCTCATGGGTTGATAGCTACTACGACTGTTGTAGTTCGCAGGATGATGTAACGTTGAAGCTTTTGTACTGCGTGTATAAGGGGTAGGGCATTTTTTTCTTTGGGTTCATATCTTAAAGTGGGGCCAACTAAGTTCTTACTGATGTAATAGATTATGTGTTATTTACCATCTCGTCCATATTTGACTAACACCCCGGCTATGGCGGTCTCTGATGCTCATAGGTATAGGGTGTAATATTTGTCATTATTTGGTGGGCTCATCAAGGGGGCTGAAGATAATGTGTCTATTAGCACCTCAAATGATTTTTGATCTTGATCATTCCATTTAAATGGGATATCCTAATCGATTAGGTGTTGAAATCCTTGTGCACAGGTGGCATAATCTAGGACAAAGCATCTCAAGAATTTGGATTTTCCCTACAATCTTTGAAGTTGCTTGAGGGTTTTTGGTGGTAGCACATCTTTGATTTCCTGGACCTTGAGGGGGTCCACTCAGATCCCTTGTTGGGATACGATAAATCCTAATAGTCGACCTGCGTTGATGCAGAAGATTCACTTGAGAGGGTTCAAGCATAGTCTGTAATGTCACCTCATAATAAAAACTATAAATCCTCCAGATGATCACTTCACTTCTTATATCAAACGATGATGTCATCCAAGTAAGCTAGTATGAGGTGGGATAGGTCATGGAAGATATAATTCATGGCCCGTTGGAAGGTGGCTTGTAATATTCCAAAATGGGAAAAGCAGGAATATGGCTCATAATAATGGAAATAACAACAAGTATTAACAAATTACATGTGATCCAAATGATAGATCTATGGTATTATGTATAACAACAATAAATAAGTACAAGATCTTGGGGATCAAGCTCCTCAAGATAGGCAAAAGAAGCCTCCAATGCCAAAATGCACCCAAAACATGTAATACATTGCTACAAAAAGTACTGAAGCAAGAACAACGTAGTTTTAATGAATAATACTGCAGATAAGACATATAAATAAATGGATCTGATAATATCATGCTCATACAAGGCCAAAAATGGAGATCTATGATCCCATACACTTTTCCAAGACAACCCGGGAAGGGTTTCCAGAAATACACAAAATATGAATGGTGGATCTAAAGCCCTAGGGCTAAAGATGCACTAAAAATAAAGCTCATAGAAGGAAGTGGCTGAATCTGATGTAGATCTGAAAGAACTCCTCCAAAATACTCTCTCAATGGAGGGTTGATCCCTTCAATGGAAAGAAAACACTCCAAATGGAGCACTGGACTTACCCCTACAAAAACTCACTAAAATAACGCAGATATGGACTGGAACTGTGATGTAGGGGATAAACCACCTTGTCCAGATGCCAAATATATCAAATAAGCCCAATGGGCTCCTTTACTAGCCTCCCAATGGAAGGAAATGCTACAAAACTAGCTCAGAAAACACCCAATACAATCTTCCACTGTTGCACCCTGCAACTCAGCACATCTCTCAACAGAAATTGTGTTGTACCACAAGAATGAAGCTTGGCCTGAAAACCTAAATGTGTAAATGTAGTGGAAATCTCTTCCTATGAGGCCTCTCAAGGATAGAGGTGGGATTCCTGATCAAGAACAACCGGTGTTAAAAAACACTGCAATCTTAGCTAGATAGTTGAAGAAAGCTTATATGTCTAAACAGACCATATAATAAAAAACATAACATATCATAACATGAATCAATATGGCTGCCATCCTCTTCCTTTTATAAGAAATGAGCTTCCAAACCCTAAGCCCCATCCATTAATGACACTACTTCCATGTAGTGTGTCTCCATCTAAAATTGTGTTGTCCCTCATTGAATGCCACTCCTGCATGGAAACATTGTTGATTTGGTCAAAGTTGACCTAGTCCACATGCTTTAGCCCCTGTTCACACCTAAGGGTGCTTTATTTAGTTGAAAAATGATCCAATTTCACATGAGAAGTGGTTTTATTCCTAATAAAGATATTTATGGGTCTCCCTACCCACTTATTCATCAAACAAGAAAGAAAAATTAGATTTTAATATTCCAATTAGCTGTATGCTAATTTAGGAATATTACAATCCCCCCCTCCAAAATGTTGCTTGTCCTCAAGAAACTACAAGGATAGAACTGCAAAATATAGGAAACCTTCATCCCCATGTGAAGCTCCATCCTACAAGTTATCATCCATATAAAATGAATCACCCTCTAGAATGGTAATTCATAGAAAAACTCCTCCCATGTGAGAGGCTCCTCCCAAAGACATAAGTAAATCATATGATTCCCTTCATAAAGAAACAAGTGATATAATGTAGCAGACATATAATGTTCCATGCTCCCTTTGAAGCATGAATAACTGTGGGAAGTTTCATTCCCAATGGATACATTCAACCAATGTGTCATCCCTCCAATCGTGTCCCCAACAATAATAGGAACATCATCAACATATGGGATCACAATCAAAGTCATGCTAGCTTCCATGTGTAGTAATGAAGAAGGACAATGGTCCCTGAAGTTCAACCAGCGCAGTTTTACTCCTAACTGCATCAAAATATGGCATGCTGAGTGGTTTTGTAGAGATTTGAATAATTGATATGTTATCCACCGAGATTCTCCTGATCACACACTATTTTATCTTCATGCACAATACATAATCTCTTCTACCATTGATCATTAATTGCGGAAATAAAATCAATTGCATGCACACATTAAAACCATACAAATTCACACATATGAACACAGTATTTCATGGGAAATCTTAAAGCTGAAAACCCCCAACTATCTGTATATTACATGTCATAGAGATCATGTAACAATCATTGTACAAAGCTCCTCACAAGCTCTCAGCACAACCTCCAATTGCTACACACTAATCAAGCTAGATCTAGCAAAACACATGCTCCAATCTCTGCCACCTGATAGCCAGCCTCTATTGCGTAATCAATGCTATAGGATGGCTCATTAAATAACTTGAACCACCTGGCTTGTACTGCGCAATCCTCATGGGCTTCTCCAATCAATAGTTGTTGAAAATATGCAACAGTATAGTCACAATTGATAGTTAACCTACTCTTTCACCTATCTCTGCACTGGTATCCACTAAAAATGTCCATGCACTGAAGTTAACTGATGTATTCTTTAGTTGATTAATGAGTTTATAATTAGTGAATTAATTAATAATTAATTCACACCACTCTTCACTAGTGTATTAATCAGTTAGAATAAATACAACTAGCTCAACTATGTTTAGATTAGTTAAACTGAACACAACTCCATTAACTTCCTCAATCAACTCCACCAAACTCTCTCACATGAGTTCTAACTGAAGTATCCATGCAATAGCTCCACTTAACCCTTAGGAATAGCGTAATTCATTCTGTCAGCTCCTGTGCCACATCTGTGCACTTAACTGAAGTGCTCCAAGAGAATAAGATAATGTTTATAGTCCAAATATTATTAAGAGCTAATAATATTCGACATATCTATTTTTAGACTAGCAATCTAAAAATATATTCCACCCAATATGTCTAAAAATAGATATGTCGAATATT
The DNA here is from genome assembly GCA_034641835.2 of Pinus albicaulis. Classification (NCBI taxonomy): domain Eukaryota; kingdom Viridiplantae; phylum Streptophyta; class Pinopsida; order Pinales; family Pinaceae; genus Pinus; species Pinus albicaulis. Next base: position 26,368,393 of record MU968363.1, on the reverse strand, counting down.
ATTATCATGTGTACCAAGCACGAGGTGCTTGTTTCAACCCATACAGTGCTCTCTTGAGCCTACACACATGTGACTCGCTACTGAAGATCTTGAAACCTTTGGGCTGCTCTATGTACACCTCCTCCTCAATCACCCCATTGAGGAACGCAGTATTCACATCCATCTGATGAATGTGCCACCCCATCTGCGCTGAGAGAGCAAGAATCGTCTGTATGGAAGAATACCTTGCGACAGGTGCAAAGGTCTCCTCATAATCGATCCCCTCAATCTGTGAAAAGCCTCGGGCAACAAATCTTTCCTTGTACTTCTCCACACTCCCGTCAGCTGCCTGCTTCACTTTGTAGATCCATCTCGAACCCACCACTGATTTCCCTTCCGGCCTTGGGACAATCTCCCATGCACTGTTTCTGACAATCGAATCATACTCTTCCACCATGGCATCTACCCATGCGGTATCCTCCACAACTTCCTCGAAAGAGGATGGCTCTGTCACGATACAATTGCTCATAAGAGCCATGTATCCAATATACCGGTTAGGTGACTGTCTCTGTCTGCGATGTGCTGTAGGTGGTCCTACAACCTTCTCTGCATCTTGAGCCAGTCACTCAGCTTCTGTAGTGCGCTTCCGCCCTCTGATGGTTGACGCTGCATGAGTGGTCTCTTCCACTCCATGAACCTCCTCTTGTGGCTGATCCACATCCTGAGGCTCATCCTTAGGAACTAATAGCTCCTCATCTGCATGCAAGTGTGGTTCCCTCTCAAGCGAACACTTCATGGCTTTCTCCTCCTGAAATTTGATATCCCGTCGCACAACAGTCTTGCGACTATCTGGAAAATACACACGATAGTTGTGGGGCGTATCAGTGTACCCCACAAATATCCCAACCTCTGCGATCGGCTCCAGCTTCTTCCTGGCATCCTTCGTCACATGAATGTAAACAGGTGAACCAAAAATCCTCAAATGGGAAATATCAGGCCTCTTACCAGAAAATGCCTCCTCGGGTGTACTCATGCCAAGTATCCTGTGAGGACAACGGTTCTGCACATATACTGCAGTATTGCATGCCTCATCCCACAAGTGTATGGGAAGGCCCTGATCATGCAACATCGCCCGTGCAGCACCCACGATCGTTCTGTTCTTCCGCTCAGCAACCCCATTCTGCTGTGGGTTATGAGGTGCTATGAGCTCTCTTCGAATTCCTTCTGCGCTGCAAAATTCCTTGAATTCGCCAAAGATGAATTCACCACCATTGTCGCTCCTAAGAGCCTTCACCTGCTTCCCTGATTCTTTCTCAACCAGTGCCTTGAACTCACAGAACTTTGAGTATGTCTCGCTCTTCTTCTGCATGAAGAAGATCTAGCACTTACGAGAAAAATCATCAACAAATATCACATAATACCTGTGCTTTGCTATCGAAGCTATTGAGAAAGGTCCACACACGTCTATGTGAATTCTCTCAAGGATCGTCGTGGCGCGACTATCCTTCTCGTGAAAGGTGGCTTTCACAAATTTTCCCAAGGTACACCCCTTGTACTGATCTGACTGCGCAAGAGTGCCTTTAGGAAGCCCAGTAGAAATCTGCTGCAGTATCTTCAAAGCTCCATGGTGAAGGTGGCCCAATCTCCGGTGCCACAACTTGCCATCATCTCGGCTCACCACTCCTTCTGCCTTGCCTGCCATTGCTGCGCAACCATCTACCTGCAATTGATAAAGGTTCTTAACTCGAACCCCTATCCTCCGGGTCTCACCAGTTGCCTTACTGCGCAGGAAAGCCTTTCCCTCGCTAAAGACAACATCATATCTCTTGTCTTCTAACATCGCCACAGAGATAAGATTCTTCTTCAATCCTGGAACATGCATCACTTCCTTCAATACGAAGGGTTTACCAGACTCCCTCTCAAAAGAAATGGTACTGATACCGGTCGCACTGTATCTACCATCATCGCCCATCTCGATGTGCACTCCAAGATCTTTCTCATCCAGATCAGTAAACAAATCTCGATCTCTTGTCATGTGAAAAGACGCACCACTGTCAAGAAACCACACTGAACCCATCACACTTGAGACCAAGCATGCGATCAGCAAAAAATACAGCTCAAACTGCGAGGCTAAGGTCTCTCCAGCTGCAGATCCAACAACCTGCTTATTTTTATTCTTCTGTGGACAATTAGTGGCGTAATGTCCGTGTTGGTGACAGTGAAAGCACTTCACCTTGGACATGTCCTGCTTCTTGCCTTTCGCACCGGATTGAGAAGCATTCTTCTTGCTCTTCCCCTTCCTTTCTTTGGCTGACAAAGCGAAATTTTCTTCATCTAAGTTCTTTGATGAAGATTTGTGCCTGGTACTTCACCTTATCTCCTCTTGCACAAGATCCAACCAAAGTCGCTCCCATCCTGTAAATTTCTCCAGGCAAACAAGCAGAGTCTGACTCAAAGATACCAACTCTTCGGAGGCCCAGCCCAGGGAGATCCAAGATCACCAAGTCTTCGTCATCACGTGCTCCCACTTCCCAGCTCATCCCTTCGTAGATGATCTTCATGGTCTTGGGCATATTGTCGCCTTTCTCCATTTTTATGTTTACGAGTTTATCCTTGAGTGCCAACGTCCTCTGGTCGCTCTTGCTTTGGAAAAAGTCTGTCAACGCTTTCCACATCAAGAATGGAGAAGCCTTACCATGAAGTCTGGACACTATGTGATCCTTCACACCTTCCAACAGAATCCTTCGACACTTTGTTGTCTTCTTTTGCCATGCGTCAAGTACGGCAGCATCGCTAGAAGTAGGTTTTGGAATTTCTACATCTATGAACTCCTTCAACCCATTGTCATCCAACACTGTCTCCATCCTGTCCTTCCATGCAATATAATTAGAGCTGCCCTCAAGGGCATACTCCAATCGCAATCCATTGAAAGACATCTCAACTTTGACACCAAGAAAACACTACTGCAAATTCGAATTCCACCAGTTCAAAACTCAACCGCTTCAATGTTTTGCAATTTCTCCAATGATCAATATCGTTTTGATACCATGTAGAAATTTGAATAACTGATATGTTATCCACTGAGATTCTCCTGATCACACGCTATTTTATCTTCATGCACAATATAGAATCTCTTGTACCATTGATCATTAATTGCGGAAATAAAATCAATTGTATGCACACATTAAAACCATAAAAATTCACACATATGAACACAGTATTTCATGGGAAAGCTTAAAGCTGAAAACCCCCAACTATATGTATATTATATTTCATAGAGATCATGTAAAAATCATTGTACAAAGCTCCTCACAAGCTCTCAGCACAACCTCAAATTGCTACACACTAATCAAGCTAGATCTAGCAAAACACATGCTTCAATCTCTGCCACCTGATATCCAGCCTCTATTACGTAATAAATGTTGTAGGATAGCTCATTAAATAAATTGAACCACCTGGATTGTACTGCACAATCCTCATGGGCTTCTCCAATCACTGGTTGTTGAAAATATGCAACAGTATAGTCACAACTGATAGTTAACCTGCTCTTTCACCTATCTTTGCACTAGTCTCCACTGAAACTGTCCATGCACTGAAGTTAACTGATGTATTCTTTAGCTTATTAATGAGTTTATAATTAGTGAATTAATTAATAATTAATTCACACCACTCTTCACTAGTGTATTAATTAGTTAGACTAAATACAACTAGCTCAATTATGTTTAGATTAGTTAAACTAAACACAACTCCATTAACTTCCTCAATCAACTCCACCAAACTCTGTCACATGAGTTCTAACTTAAGTATCCATGCAATAGCTCCACTTAACCCTTAGGAATAGCGTAATTCCTTCTGTTAGCTCTTGTGCCACATCTGTGCACTTAACTGAAGTTCTCCAAGAGAATAAGATAATGTTTAGAGTCCAAGTATTATTAAGAGCTAATAATATTCGACATATCTATTTTTAGACTGGCAATATAAAAATAGATTCTGCCCAATATGTCTAAAAATAGAAGTTCAATTTTTTTTTCGACTTGACCAACCATCCACAAATAGCATCCTGCAACTCATAGAACATGATCCATATGTATAAAAATAGACATAGTCTAAAAATATACTTTGCGCCAAAAATAGCCTGCGGGCCCACTTAGTGAAGGCGACTTCTTTCCACTAAGCTCATCATCTTGTTGCAATCTCAACAGGTTTCAAAAACACTTGTTTGTTGCCCCAATATCTTCACAAGCTTGGAGAAGGTGTATGGTGCAAGTTGAGCATACCCTGCATAAGTTATCATCTCCCCAATATCTCCTAGGGTGTGGCCATCATCAATGTTGCTTATGGCCTTAAGTAGACCATGAGGTCTAGAAGGAAAAGTGCCCCCTCTTGGAGCAATGCCCTACACATGTATGTTAAGGAAATGAAAATACATAGTAAATGAATCATGATGTATAGAAATACAATCTTTACCATGTACTCGGTTCAAGCTAGCAAGGTGGCTCATAGATGGGCCTCCTCTCACTCCTAATGAGAAATAAAGTGGTTGTGATAAATCTACCAGAGAGTCATGTCTCTACTCATCCTCCAAATAATCCATGCATCTCCTCATATGATGGTGCATCTCCTCTTTGAATCCTTCCCAAATGAATCCCTCCAGGATAGTACAGTATGCTCTTATAAAACTAGTGGGTTTGGAGAAAAACCCTTCATATGCTATATCTAGTAGCTTCTCCTTGAGCTTAGAGGCTCTAGTAAAGAAGACTCTACTTTGAAAATAGATGACCCCATCTACCACTGCATATCTCCTATCAGATAGCTGGTCATCAATCACTCTACATGAAAAGAGATCCTTAGAGTATTCCACTAATAGTTGGGGTCTCCAATAAGGGTCAATACTCAATAATGAAAACGTTGTTGATCTATCATGTGAGGCTCCTATCAGGTTTCTGCTCTTATTTGACATCTCTTATGCCAAATTCATACACCGGGATGCTGCAATCCTGCCCTTGCTTCTCCTTTCTTAGCGTAATATCTGAGATGATAGTGGGTAATGATGATGTGGGGAGAATGTATCCCTTCTCCTTGAGTCCACCCAAGACTCTTAGCATTGTACAATGACCTCCCATTGTTCCCACCCCTCTTGGATCTATGATTGGTGCAACATGTTGAGAGAACTATTTAATACTCTTCCAATTAGGGGTTCTCCTTGGTGGAATTCCTCCATGTAATGAAACATCAAGGCCTAGAACAGGCTGTATATGTGGGTGGACTGATTTATCCCTACCCTCACTGCGCAAATCATCCTCCTGATTCTGTGCATAAACCTCCTGAAAAGTATGGGTGTATATGTTCTCAATCATTTGGTGTTGGCCCTCCTTCTCATCTTCTCCTACCTTCTGCAAGATCTCACAGTCTAAGTTATCTTCATCAGATGTAATCAACCCATGTACACCCAACATCTCATTGGTGTCAAAAAATTTTATCACAAGGAAATGATCTATCATAGTGTGTCCCCCCAAGACTATATTAAATGTTGGAACACACTTCCTCCATTGTTTTGTCTCATTGCCTATCAACATAGACACATGTTGATTATGATCTTCATATGTAAGATCCTTTGGAACTTCTTGCAAAGATACAAGAGCTCCTCTAGTTGAAGTAATTGCTTCATCTCCATCTCCAAATAGAAGTAGATCTCCTCCTACTGTCACAGCGCTGGAGGCTCTTTCTAACTCTTCTTCTCCCTTCTCCTCATCATGGGAGAATACCTCATCATTAAGAGATACTTTGGCTTGATCCCCTCTTGAAGGAGGAATCCTCATGTCTTCTTCTTTAGAAGAAAGTTCTTGCTAAAGTGGGGATTTTTGTTAGAAAATGATATATTACAGAGCAATGCAACACATAAAATATGTGGAAAGCACAAGCACACAAAACACATAATACCAGAGAGACACAGATATACGTGGTTCACCCAGTTTGGGCTATGTCCACCCTGAACATCCAATCCTTCCTTTCTCTTATCCATCAAAATGAAGAGACACAACCTACAACAAATCCCTTGTAATATCCTCTATTCTCTCTCACAATCCCCCTATCTGTTTCTCACTCTGATAATACACATACAATACACAGTTGCAATATAAATACCCTCATACAAGAGAGGGGTTGCCTTGTAGGGAAAAAAACCACTAGACTAAACATAACTTCTACCGTCAGATCATCTGCCTAATGAACGGCCCAGATTCACTAGAAATTACTATACTTTTATAAGGCAATTTTACATCTATTTTTAGCTTCGGGGGCACTGCCCTCGAAACCCCCCGCCAGGGGGGGGGGGCGCTCCATAAAGTCGCAGCCACCCCCCCAAGCAGCATTTAATTACGGGTGGAAGCATGAAGGTATATGGGTCCAACGCTGTGATACAAAATAAACAAGATAATCAGGCTCCACACCCAACAATCTCCCACTTTGAGACTGATTGTAGCAACTCCACCACTCCTTCATTTGCTGGACAATGACTCCAATTTGGACCTGGTTGTTTCTCGTCTTCATCGTCATACTTGAAGACCAATTGAAACTGAGCATATTCTTAGTTTCTCCCTAGTTACAACTTTTGTTAGCATATCTGCATGATTTTGGCTAGTCTGTATCTTTTCCAGCTTCAATTGTCCATCTTCCAATACTGACTGTATGAAATGGTACTTGAGTTGTATGTGTTTAGTCATGGAATGAAATGCTGAGTTATTTTCAAGATGAATGGCACTTTGGATATCACTGTATAACATGCCCATATCATGCTTCTTACCCAATTCATCAATAAACCTTTGTAACCAAATCATTTCCTTACTAGCCTCTGTAGCAGCAACATACTCTGCTTTTTTTGTTGAAAGTGCAACAACACGTTGGATTTTTAAAACCCAACTAACAGTTGTTCCACCTACAATAAATACATATCTTGTAGTGCTCCTCCTGTTATCTCTATCACCTGCCATATCTACATCAACATATCGCTATAGAGAAATTTTTGAACCACCAAAGCATAATGCTTGATTTATGGTACCTCTCAAATAAAAGAGAAGCCATTTCACTGCCATCCAATGTTCTTTTCCTAGATTTTTCATGTACCTACTTACAACTCCCACTGCATGTGCAATATCAGGCCTTGTGCAGACCATTGCATACATTAAGCTTCCAACTACTGATGCATATGGAAATTTAGACATATAGTCCATTTCTTCTTGGGTCTTGGGGCACATCTCCTTAATAAGTTTGAAATGGCTAGCAAAAGGTGTACTAACTGGTTTTGCATTCTTCATGTTAACACTGGAAAATCATACAACAGAAGACGACATCAATTAATTTTGAGCCTAAGGATTTACAGGACAGGAATACATTATGGAATCAAGAAGTATTTAAAATCTCCAAGGTTTTGAGAAAATCAGATTTGTACTAGTCATAAATGCTCAAATGCATGCTTTATCCTTCAAGAAGAGCGCCTTATGCATGCCTTTTTGCCCAATAAGCGCTCATTCCTGGAAATGGAAAAAAGTCACTTTCTAGGACCACACCAAGCAAAGGACAGTTACTCCTTATGTTAAAGCCGCCTAAGGACAGCCACCAGTGCCTCCTTAGACATTATGTGAGCACACAAAAGAATATTTGAGCACAAAATGGAATCACACCTCTCCCTTGGGTCACCATCCATCTTGTACCAAGGGAGGGAAGGAGTAATTGAAGCTCACCTATATAAACTCACCAAGAGATGAAGAAATGGTGATCACAATGTTATGCTGGCCAAAGTTTCCCAAGCAACAACAACATTGTGTGTGACCCGGAGCTAGAGCTAAAGAGGACTCGATAGTTGGCCACCCAACATCTTAGTCCACCTTAGCAGAGAGAGAGAGTGAGACTGCATCAGAGGCAGAGCTTGTTAGCCATCCTTGCATCGGGACCTAGAGCCATTGTCTAGGGGAAATTTGGTAAGTGGGTAAATTTTATTCTCCATTTCAAACATTTAATAAGAAGATGCCATCGAGCCATCGTTTGCATTATTATCATTTGGAAATCTCTATATAGATTTTGTATATTTGTGTTTTTAGTTTTAGTTTAACTAGAGCAAACTTCAGCATACTATTTCTATTAAGTTTTATGCTTTTGAGCTCCCCCACTTTCTGCATGTTACCAATAGTTTAAAGAGTAGACCACACTCTCTAAGCTTGTGCGATTTCATACACCTGTGCGACTAATCCACAATAACAGGATTGGCGACTCCACTGACGTGTTCCAAGTTTATGTGGTTGTGCCATATTTTGTAGGAGACCCTTTGTCTATGCTGGAGTGGAGATGACAATCCTCTGACCCATCTTTCAGTCCCTAGACTCACTGAAGTGACAGACTAAAGAAGGCAGCTCCTAATATTTTACTTGCAGGATTTCTACGCACAATTTTTCCACATAGAAGCGCATTGCGCACGTTCAGGATTGACCTGCACGTAGGAAGGCGCACCTGTCAAGGGCTTTTGTGCACAAATTGCAGAGATATTTTTTCTCCCTATTTTCTTCATATTTTCTGCTTGTAAGTGTGTTGGGCAGCCCCTAATGTATCTGCCAACACCTATGTTGATACCCCACAGCTTCTGAGAACTCACTTTTTGCTGCTTTCTGTAGGCATTTAGTTAGTTTTCATGTAAGTTGGTTTTTGAAAAAAGTGTTCACATATTTTAAGTAGGGGACGAATTAACCATTGCTTTTCGAAAAATTTATGTTTTTTACACATTCTGGTATGCACACTTAGTTTAACTAGTCCAAGTAAGTGGCTCAAGACCACATATGCATAAGCTAGTGTAGAAATTGTTAGTTTAAATTCAATTTTTGCATTTAGGAAATTGTGGGACTAGGATTGAATCGCCAATTAGAGCAAGTAATCTTGACACCATTTGGTGACCCTAGAAAAGCATATGAACACTCTACATTCGTGATTCTCCATCTCCCTTTAGTCACTCACATATATTAACTAGGAAGATTTGGAAGCGGCTCATTATCCGCAAATGCTTTCCATTTGAGCAAGGAACAACGTCACATAATTTAACTAGGGGAATTTTGTAAAGGATCACTGATATCCATATGTTCAAATTATGATATTTTTCACCATACACTCACACACATTCACCCACTAAGAAAAGAAATCCACCTAAAAATAACTTAAACCAACTCACTAAATTCTCCCCACAGGGGCCACAAGAGAATTTATAGATTAAGTTAGGATCAAGGGGGTAGGCATCCCATAAGCTACCTTGATCACACTTCACATTGACACATAGAATTTGTGTATTTAGGGAGTTTTAAAATCCACCTATCCTCCCACAGAAATGAAAACCCGAGCGCGGCAGAGACCCAATTCAGAGGGGGTTAGGCTTAGGCACAGTGCATGTGGTATCAAATGGGGCTACCTGACCCAGATGATAATTGATACTGTTAGCTGACTGCCAAGAAGCTCAAGACTCGAACTGTAATATTCCTATTTAGGAACAACTCATGAATCATGCACTTAAAAACGCATTTTCAGAAAAATAAGCTTTAGAACGGGAAAATAACTCTTGGATCCTTTATATCAGACAATAAAAAAACTAAATCCAAGATTTGAGCTGAAACAAATAAGACTAGGTGGGTGAAACAGATCTCCCACACCTAGTTATCTTCAAGAGAAGGCCTAATGAGTGGCTGCAGCAAAGTAAAACGCTCTACTGAAAGTCAAGAGAGCTATCGGTGCATAAAATGTGCTGATAGACACTCAGAAACTGATTTCAATTATAGAAGCAACTCAGATCTGAATTTAGAATCCAAAAGGTGGGGAAAAGCAGTGATGTTGACCCTAAAATAGATGTATTCAGAAATATGCGTAAAATTAAGTGAAATGGTGGGATTTTATTTTACATTAGGTTTTGAGGGACCTATTCTCCAAATTTCAGCTCAAACAAATACTTCTAGCTATGTTAAACAGTTCCTCCATCCCTGGATATGCTTAAAAATGTTGATTTCCCATGACTTTGAGTATGCAGAAAATGGCTGAAGCATGCAGAGCATAATTTATGAATAAATTAGACAAAATATTTCTAAAACATCAGATCTGAACTTTATTATAACTGATCATGAAGAAAAAGGGAGATTCAACTCCTTTTATACATCAAATAGATCACTCGGCAAGGGGATTTCATGAAAGAACACATACAAGTATCAGATCTGCAGAATATGGATCTGAAAAATGAGGAATCACTGAAACTATGAATATATGAGCTGAAATATACAAAATTACATAAGAGGCTGAAGTACAAACTTTTCAAAAGAAGGGATGGCCCTTCCTCAAGGAAATGAGCACCAAATTAGGGTAGAAACCTTGTTGCAGCAATGCACTGGAAAATAATACAGTTTCTGAAGTATACTGCATAGTTGATGTTGGAAGGTACTTTGGCCTGATGCCAAGATCTGGAAATGAAGCTCAATTCTTCCTCAATAATCTTCCAGAGAAAGGAATGCTCCCTTTTCTACAAAACTAGATTTGGAAGTGGTGTTGAAAACCCCTCACTGCAACACCCAACAATACAGTATTATTCTGTTGCAGAAATAACGTTGTCTTGATGGAGGATGCTTGGCCTCAAGCCTAGATGTGAGGCATTTCATAGCATACTCCTTCAATATCTCCTCAATGAAGGAGGAGGAATTCCTAAATAGGAAATTCCTCTCTCTAGCTAAATAGCCAGAGATTTCGAGTTGCCCAAGCAATCTCAAAATCGAATTATCTTCAACAACATTTCCTTATGGCCTTCCTCTTCGTTTTATAACATTAGGGCTTAGAAAACCATAAACCACATCCAATGAGTTAACCCTTTTCACATGAAGGGTCTCCATCTAAAACTGCGATGATCAATAAGGAGGTTTAATGCATCTAGACACTACTGTGATTTGGTCCTGTTGACCTAGTCAACCTTCTTCATTCCTTTTCACACCTAAGTGTATTTTATTGAAATGGCCCAGATTTGTCCATGTTAACATTGGGCATTGATTTATTTTGCTGATTAGGAGTTTTAGAGTTCCTCCTTTACACTTTTATTCATGAGTTAAGAAAACTGAAATTAAAATGCAATATTCCCATTAGCTGTAAAAATTGGGAATATTACAGTCTCCCCCGACAAAATGTTTCTTGCCCTCAAGAAACTCTTGTTGTAGATGAAAACCATATTTTCCCCTCCAAATGGAATCAACATAAGGAAGGCTTCCTCCATTTGCTGCAATAGTTCATGTATTTTTGGTTACAAAGCTCTCTTCCACAAATGCATGAGATGACTCCCAACTGTAAGGTTAGGTGTCCTCTTCTTATCATGAAGTACAAAATGACAATTACATGATGTCCAACACCATAATAAACACATGAGAGATATAAAATAAAGTATCTTCTTCCATAAAGGAAAAGCTTCTTCATGCAAGAACATTCTTTCATCCATGTTTTATGAACTTGATTAAGCATTGTTATGCTTTCATTCTTAGCCCTGTTGGCCTTGTTGGATCCAAACTCCATCATTCCAGCATTATGCAAAAGAAGAAGTGAAGGAGAAACATGGGTGGACAAAGATGTAAAACCATATTCCCCTAATAATAACCACCAGAGCAAGGCCCTTTGCTACCATCTTCCATCTCCTCCATGTAAGATGGGCAAGCCAAGCTTTCCAAAAGATGATGTACATGCCTCTCTTTGCTGCAATTTATCTTTGATACATAAAGCACGAATCAGAAAATGATGAGCTATGGGGTGGTCACCATAGTCATTTAAAAGCAACCAAAGCAATAAGAGGTCTTGCTTTCTTCTTTCCTCCTCATGTGCATCATGAAACAAAACCATACTAATGGACAAATGATATGTCACATCAGCCCAATACAAAGTATCATCATCAATGCACATCATGAGATCAAGATGCCAAATTTTACACAATGCAAAACACATAGACATAGGAGTGTCATGTGGTGGCCATACTCTCTCAAGTGAATAGAAATGGTACATGCCTTCTCTTGCTGCAACATAACATTGAAATTCAAGGCATGATTCAGAAAATGATGAGCTATTGGGTAGTAACCATATTCACCCAAGAGCAGCCATAGCAATAAGGGCTTTTGCAACCTTCTTGCCTTATCAATATGTGGATCATGGAGCAACAAAAACACAATGATGGACATGTGAAATGTCTCATCAACATAGTATAAGCAAGCTCCCTCATACCACATCATGTGGGAGTCATTCCTCCTCCCAAGCCAAAGTTCATGCATGAAACATACCTCCAACAGAAATACATGTGGATAAATGAGACATATTTCAAACATGGGTGAATACATGGACATGAGATTTAATATGTGATGTCCAAACTCTCCTTCTAACAACCACATCAACCATGCTTCCTTTTCATATACTCTATTAATGATGCATAAAGCATGAGATGAGAGAATGAGAATCTTTGGGTAGTGATCATGCTTACCCCAAAGAAACCAGCGTTTCCATGCCTTTTTATTCATTTTATGACCATTCTTCAAGGCATATATTAGAGAAATAGGTCCCTTTGGAGAGTGATAGGAGTCTCCCAAGGGCAACCAGCGTAACCAAGCTTGTTGGCCCATATATGTCTGCAAGTGATCGTGTGATCTCTTGCTCATCATCCTCATCCACTCACTCCAATATGGAATATGAGTGATGTGCTGCATAATCATGGCATCCTCCCTTTGTAGAATACCATCTCCTTTGAACCAATGAAGAACCTTGCATCTCATGAAATATTGAAATTCATATTTGTTGAGATCTCTTAGTGAGACCTTTCTTCCATCTATGGCCTTCCAAAACCAGTGAGGCTTTGAATCTGCAGTAAGTAGAAGTCTCTCTTTGATTTGTAGCATGCTCATTGAGAGAGTCTCATCTAGAGGGGAGAAAATGTTTCTCATCTCAAGATGTCTACTCTTCATATTCTTCTTCTCCATTGCCCCAAGGTTGAAGCTGCCTCTAGAGTGCTCCAAGAGAGATGAAGCCTCTTTGTCACAATCACTAAGTGACAGTGCTATAGATCTGAAAAGTGATGCATGTACTCTCTCAAAGAAAGTTTCATTACTGATCTCACAATCAGCCATTAAAAATAGGATAGTACTAATCCCCTTTCTTGAGACCCTACATCTCAACCCAAGAGATTGAATGCAGCTCAACAATGATGCATAGGGATAGTTTCCAATATCCTCCTTGATTAGATCAAGGGCCCTCTGTGCTATGACATATCTTTGCTTCAAATCAACATTTTGATTTAATCCTTGGCTATGCATCAATCTTGAAACAATATGTGCTGAAATTTCATGCATACCTTGGATCAACTGATATGTGGGACCCTCTTGACAGAACACAAGAGTTCCTCCATCCCATCAACATTCTCCTATATATACTGCAGAACATACTTCCTTTCTCTAATAGTTGCATGAAAATGCATCTTCCTTCTCCTCCTCATGCATATCCTAATTCATGCATGGGTCTCCATATGTTAAGAGCTCAAGACTACCTTGCAAAGATGCAAGTGCCTTTTCTCTATATACAAGCACCTTAGCAGAAGATGGTGAAAATGGAGATCTCTTGCCCAAAGTGACAAGATTGAAATTCTCCTTTGGTTTGTGATGATAGGAAGTGTATAATTCTTCCTCTCCATCTTGAAACCCTTTAGCAGTTTCTTTGCATCTCTTTTCTTCATTGTTATACCTCTCACCTTCTTCAAAGAAAGTGGGCATAGTGGATCTATCAGGAGATCTAGGATTCTCCGGTCTTCTGCTTTGCTGATAGGAAGTGCTAGGGCTTCCTTCTTCTTCTTGAAACCTTATGCAGGTCTCACTGTAGCTTTCTTCTTCTCGAAACCCTCTAGGAGTCTCGGTGCATCTTCTTTCTCTCTTCTGATTTACCTCTTTGAAGAGGCTCTTCTTAGATCTAAACACCGATGAGAGTAAACTCATCCTCTCCATCATTATGATCTCTATTTATTCTCTTATCTTCTCTGATACCGCTGTAAATGTCCCTTTTTAGGAATATCAAAATTCTATTATAGATATTGAATGCATGGGCATTTACTGGATATGTCACCTTTGAAAAAAAGGATGAGATCCAGAGGCTACCTGGCCATCTGCAGACTCTTCCTATAGAGCTTGAAATATTCCTCCTTCAGGGAGTCATCACTTTGGCTTGAAGCCACAGGCTGAGCCAAAGATCTTTCTCCGATACCACTGTAATATTCATATTTAGGAACAACTCAAGAATCATGCACTTAAAAACGCATTTTCAGAAAAATAATATTTAGAACAGGAAAATAACTCTTGGATACTTTATGTCAGGCAATAAAAAAAAAAAATCCAATATTTTAGCCGAAACAAATAATACTAGGTGGATTAAATAGGTCTCCCACACCTAGTTATCTTCAAGAGAAGGCCTAATGAAGGGCTGCAGCAAAGTAAAACACTCTACTAAAAGTGTAGAGAGCCATTAGTGCATAAAATGTGCTGATAGACACTCAGCAACTTATTGCAAGTACAACAACAACTCAGATCTGAATTTAGGATCCAAAGGGTGGGGAAAAGCAGTGATTTCGACCCTAAAATAGATGTATTCAGAAATATGCATAAAATTAAGGGAAATGGCGGGAGGTTATTTTATATTAGGTCATGAGGGACCTATGATCCAAATTTAAGCTCAAACAAAGCATTCTATCTATGTTAAACAGTTCCTCCATCCCCGGATACGCTTAAAAATGTTGATTTCCCATGACTTTGAGTATGCAGAAAATGGCTGAAGCATGTAGAGCGTAATTTATGAAGAAATTAGACAAAATATATCTGAAAAATCAGATCTGAGGTTTATTATAACTGATCATGAAGAAAAAGGGAGATTCGGCTCCTTTTATACATCAAATAGATCACTCGGCAAAGGGATTTCATGAAAGAACACATACAAGTATCAAATCTGCAGAATATGGATTTGAAAAATGAAGAATCACTGAAAATCTGAATATATGAGCTTAAACATACAAAATTATATAAGAGGCTGAAGTACAAACTTTCTGTAAGAAGGGATGGCCCTTCCTCAAGGAAATGAGCAACAAACTAGGGTAGAAACCCTGCTGCAACAATGCACTGGAAAATAACGCAGTTTCTGGTATACTGCGCAGTTGATGTTGGAAGGTCCTTTGGCCTTATGCCAATATCTGGAACTGAAGCTCAATGCTTCCTCACTAATCTTCCAGAGAAATGAATGCTCCCTTTTCTGTAAAACTAGATTTGGAAGTGGTGTTGAAAACCCCTCACTGCAACACAGTATTATTCTGTTGAAGAAATAATGTTGTCTTGATGGAGGATGCTTGGACTCAAGCCTAGATGTGAGGAATTTTAGAACATACTCCTTCAACAGCTCCTCAATGAAGGAGGAGGAATTCCTAAACAGGAAATTCCTTTCTCTAGCTAAACAGCCAGAGATTTCGAGTTGCCCAAGCAATCTCAAAATTGAATTATCTTCAACAACCTTTCCTTGTGGCCTTCCTCTTCATTTTATAACATTAGGGCTTAGAAAACCCTAAACCACCTCCAATGATTTAACCCTTTTCACATGAAGGGTCTCCATCTAAAACTGCGCTGATCAATAAGGAGGTTTAATGCATCTAGACACTGTTGTGATTTGGTCCTGTTGACCTAGTCAACCTTCTTCATTCCTTTTCACACCTAAGTGTATTTGATTGAAATGGCCTAGATTTTTCCATGTTCACATTAGGCATTGATTTATTTTTCTGATTAGGAGTTTTAGAGTTCCTCCTTTACACTTTTATTCATGAGTTAAGCAAATTGAAATTAAAATGAAATATTTCTAGGATTTTGAGTATCACGCGCAAACAAACAAAACAATTTTTTTCTTGATTGATCACATAGATTAATTTAAAGGGAAAATTCATTTCATTTTCACTTTTTCTTATTTATGTGGCCATAAATTTGTCATGATAACAGACTTAATCCCCTCAAAAATTTTCCAAAACCTAACCTGGTTGACACTCAAATGGTTCCAACGTAACCTTGTTGGTCCAAGCGTCTTTTGGACCCCCCCCCCCCCATTACCGAGAGGGGTTCTAGGTATTTCACCATTTAGGTGTCAAAGATGGAACATTACCACAATATTTGGTTCCTCCTTTCTTGGAGAAACCTTAGTTGGGAACCCTAATCGGTCTCCCAACACCACACCGCACAATACTCCCCCCTCGTCCCCTAGGGGGCAAAGGAGCGCATCCCATACGGGAAGTCAGCTAAATTCACAACAGGGTACGTCACAGACTAACCCTCATTCTAACCAGAACTTCGTGTCTTCACACGTTTCCATGGCATCATCCTCCCAGTCACCCTTCTTAGCGGCATTCAATCTACCAAATTTGACCAAGCTCACCAATGACCCCATCGCACATGACCCCAATTGGCCTCCCATGCCCACAAAACTCCCTTCGGATGTACCAAAGTTTGAAGGAAAGCAAGCGGAAGACCCAGGAAATCATATCATGACCTTTCACCTATAGTGCTCATCGAATAGCATCATCAATGATACTATTCGGTTGAGGATATTTCAATGCACTCTCGCGGGAGTGGCCGCAAAATGGTACATGGAGCAACTCCCTGCTTCACATTGAACCTTTAGCACCCTCGCTACTGCATCCTCACATACTTTTAGTTTCCCATTCATCACGATTCGGGAATGGAGTTACTGACTCCTTTCAGACAATCCCCCTCTACCCATATTTCAGATCATATCCATGAATGGATGCGGCGTCGCAGTTTATGCAAAGCAAAACTCGACAACAGAGTCCTTTTAGATTTATTCTTGAAAACTATGACGACAGAGATTTCAAAGGATGTGGCGCAATGTAACCCCACATCCAAAGAGGACGCAATCAGTAAAGCCCAGCATCTTGAACTAATCTACACGCAGTTAGGATACATATACAATATCTTGTCCAATGCCCCGTGCTTGCAATCTTATCAAGAATTGACAGGCGCTTCTAACTCTTTAGACAGACTTATTGGGTCAATGACCCAAGGGTACCTAGGTAGCAGCAGTTAGAATCCCGGTTACACACATGGGTCTACCCATAACATGTCTTAATCTGGATTTCAAAGTTATCACATGTAGAAGCAAAATTTGACTAATAGGGTGCCAGCATATCACCAAGAAGGACCTTATCCTTTGGTTGAGGGGACGCAGTACGCAGGAAGAAAGGCCGACAGAATAACTCCCCCCCAACGGCCAGGTGAAAACATGGGATAACAATACGCTCAGTCACAAGCACACAACCCACCTACGCAAAACAATGCACAGGTGAACTTTGTGCAAACATCCCAAAATCAACCACACCAGTATGAGAAAGAGAACTACCCTCCTAACGTGGTTAAGAAAAAGGAAAAAAAAATTCCCAAAGGGAACCTTGGACAAGGGGGCAACAACCAACAGCACCCAAAGCGATCCCATGCTGAAGGTAACTCCAACTGGAATCAGAACTAGGAGCCAAGCAATTCCCAAAGGCAAGGAAAAAATCCACCTCTATGAGCAAACCATTCTTGTTCAATATGTGGTGAGTACAAGCACTATACTCACCACTGTCCCGAACCCTTGAGCATAAAAAGCTTCAGAGTAACCGAGGACAAGGAGGATCTTCCCAAACACTGCGGTGATGCAAGAACCCTTCCCCCATCAAGGAACGGTCAGCACTCAACAGTGAAACCCTGATGATTCCGTGAAAAACAACCATGAAATTTACATGGCTGGGGAAGAAATGTTTTTCAAAACTCGGAATCACAGCTACGACACCCCACCAGACACCAGTACGTCAGGGGCTAGTATAAGCACGTCGACTGCACCTTTAACCATTCCAAATATTCCTTTGGAACCATTGCCAAAAATGGTAAAATGGCCTAATAGGCGAGCAGGTAACTACTCCAAAGTGGCCCACAATTATAGCATCGTAGATGATTTAGCTCAATCACCTACTACTATGTCCGCATTGGAAGTACTACAGTTGTGCCCAAAACAACAAAAAGCCCTACTTTTTGCATTAAGCACAGTCGACCCTGCTGACACACGCATGATGGCTTTTGACTTAGAAAAGCCACCCCTAGGCTTCCCTCCACGTTCGCCTTCCAGATACCAGTATCGATACAGAATATCACTATTCACCGATGTGTGATTGACAAGGGTGCATCCACATGCATCATGTCAAAGAATGTATGGCAGGAGTTAGGAGCCCCCGAACTCAAACCTTCCGTCATCACACTCAGAGCATACGACGGTCGTCCCTTGACCCCCGTCGGTCTCTTCCAAAATGTACCTGTCTGCTTAGCTGGCAAGACGGTCCACATAGACATTGAAGTCTTGGAAACTCACTTGGATTACAATATACTCCTTGGGTGGAGTTACATGTACACCATGTCTTCCATAGCATCCTCTGTCTTCCGCATCATGATGTTCCCTCACGAGGATCGAATCATCACAGTAGACCAGCTGACTCACAGTGAAAAGCGTCCCTTGACCAACACTGATGTAATTCTACCCTATGTAGATACATCCAAAGATGGTCTTTCATGGTATCAAGAATATGGCCCTGGCCAATTCAAACCGTCATTCGTCCTAGGTTCATTCCTAGGAGATCCTCCCATTATCCCTGAGGTATCACTCGATGCCATAGGGGCCCCGGTATGCATGATGTCCACATCAAGCACCGAGGTTAGTTAGGACACGGACTCAAGCAGTAATGACACTGAGGCATCGGCCATGGCAGCCTCCCTAGTCTACGCCACCTCCCAAACCCATTTCCTCTACCCACCTCCTGGCTTCGTCTCCCAGCAGGTTTTGGCAACACTGGTGTTACCCAACATATCGTTTGCATTCCAATTTTGGTACCTCATTCCCTCTTCAGGAACAACAGCTACCAATGTTACTGCATTTGGGTTAAAGCCCCCCAGTCCCGAGGAGCCCCAAACTACCCAAGCAACGGTCAAAACCGCCCCTGCAAGGGAAATTCCCATTGCGAAACCAGTGACCACGACCAAGAAAATCACCAAGAGAGGAAAGAAAACAGTGACCCCCACCATGCAACGGGAGTCATTAGCCTGTGCTAGATGTGATGTCACAGGACACCCCACCCACATATGTCTGGAGTTGAATGAATTAAAACCACTCCTCGGCTGTGAGGCAGGCCCCTTGACACAATGTTCCCATAGAAGGGAACTCGCCACCAAAGGTACAAGTAAACTGCTGCGTACCAATAACACATGCGCTATCTACGACAACTATGGGAACTATACCCACCATTTTCAAGAAATACCATGATATAGGGATGCCTTACACGCGATCGAGCGATCCTATCAAGAGGATCCCTCCATCCAGTCTGTCAGCAATGAACCTCGTACCATCCTGTACCTGCAGGAGGAATGAAGAGCACCAGAAAGACAGCCACTTGTCTCTCCTCCCCCCAGGCCACCATACACCAACCAGGAATAGGGGAACCTGGTCGCCTCATCCTCTTGAGTTATCAGGTGCATCGATTACTGTAGATGGTTTGATCAAGTCTTTGGCCCAAGGTCACCTAGGCAGTAGTAATCTATATTCGGGGAGTTACCAGGTGCGTCGTCTACTGTAGATAGTTTGATAAGGTCTTTGACCCATGATCTCCTAGGTAGCAGTAGCACCCATGGCACTCAGGGAGTTACCAGGTAGGTAGATTCTGCAGATGGATTGATCGGGTCTTTGACCCAAGATCACCTAGGCAGCAGTAGTACCATGCCCATCGATTTTGCAAACGATTTGATCGGGTATTTTTTCCAAGATCACCTAGGCAGCAGTAGCACCATGCACGTAGATTCTACAGATAGTTCAATTGGGTCTTTGGCCCAAGGACACCTAGGCAGTAGTAATCAATACCCTGGATACTCATACTATTCTACTTAGAACATATCACAACATAGCTATCATGAAAGTCACCCTGGTACTCATATACCAACGAGGGACAAATGAACCGATATCCCCCATTCCCCGCATAGAATGGACCAATGGCACAACGTAATGCGCTGGTCAATCTAGTGCAACCCTTCCTAGGCTCATCAACAACCATACAACCAAGAGAATTATGATAATCCTCCAAATGCTGCAAAAAGAAGCCGAGGAACAAACAAAAGGGAGGTCCTGGATAGGGGGCAGTAACCGGAAATGCCCCCCCCCCCCCACCTGATCTCAGTCTGGGGGCAACCCCAATTGAAATCAAAACTAGGACCCAAGTAACAACTCCCAAGGAAAAATTGGAGCTTAGAGTATCTGATCATCAGACCGAAAGCAGCGCTATGATCAGCACTCCATAACAAACAGAGGCGATGCCACACATTCGCACTCCTGGAAAATTATTTTTCAAGCGCTGGTAGATATGCACCCTCCCATATTCCTTTATAAAGTTCATGCTTTTCAATAATATTGGATGAAAAGAAGATTCTTTCACTTGAGGTAGTTTTTTTTTGTACGAAGAACCTGCAAACCATCCACAACACCATTCACTGAAAGTTCCGGAGTAGGTACCATTCTACCCTCAGCATGATAGAGTCCCAGGGAAATTTGCATATCATGACATCATTTCTCCATTATAAATAAACCATAGGGTCCTCATACCCGACCACATTTATCATCACCTCACCCTGCATATGGTAAACGCCCATGATGGTCGGTAGAGCCTCCCATCCATGGCGATCGTCGTCCAAAGTAGACCATACATCACCCCACAAGTGACGCAATGGCCATAACATTTTAGTCCGAGAAGACCTCATGCCCACCCATATATCATGCATAAGGTCAAGTTCATCATTCAAACTCAACCCCTTTCGCGAGCGATCAGGGTTTACAAGCAGATTGAAAGCGCACCTCTATGCACGACATTTGGCTCGCCATACCTCCATCAACATAATCCCATCTACGACATCTTCCATTTCATCAACCTCGCACATGAGACCCACCAATGGGACCCCTACCCCCTAGCAAAACACCATTCTCACACCTGCAATGAGAAACCCTCTTCCATGTTTTGGGGTACCTGTCTCTATGTTTTGTACAAACCAACCCCCATTATTTTATTCTTTTGGTAAGTGTACAAAGACTGTAAACGATGCCCTTCGCTACTTTTCCCTCATATTTCACCTTTTCTCCCATGGTAGCATTCCCTCATTCCCCTTGGTCGAAGTATCTCACTCACGTCATGCACGCACCATCCCAACATTCATAGCCGATTCTACCTGCCTTGGAAGTCCTACCAACTCCAGGAACTTTTCTCTTCAGAAATATCTATGACTGCCACCAAGCTGCTCAAGTATACTTCAACCTCGGGCCACTGAATCCCCATCATCCATTTTTAGTCACATCTCACCAAAATTCCTATGTTAAACCCATCATATCTCGATCCCCGACCCCTCAAGTTGGCGACTCATGGTTTGGTGAAGGCTTCCTTTTTGTCAACCTCAACACCTCTTTTCTGAAAAGGAAGTGGTACCTTGGATAACCCCTCAATCCTCCTAACATTCAATCAATCCTCCTGACATTCAACCACAGAAAAAGCTTTCATGTCACGATGGTATCATACCTTACAACCATTGCACTTTTATCATATTTGTCGAAGACCCGTGCCTCCATAAGCGACTCTGACAAACAATGCTTACATGGGAAGGTCCTAGCCAATACATATGCGTACATTGTGCAATGATATGCCATACCAAGAATATGCATATGGGTACCACATTCCACCTATCGTCAAATAAAAAATGCCCTTGAGGGCATCAGCAGTCATCATCAACAAACACCAGCATCAATACCACAGTAGTGGCAAAGACATCACATGTATCTGTCATTTTTGTTTAACTAGCCATAGCATGGTGAGCATGGGACATGCTCACCTCGTTGAAATTTTGTAAATATGTTGTATATTTTGTCTTCTTGCAAGGGTTCCCTTAGATCATGGTGATATCGAAAACAGTGCAAGGTGTTGTCAATTCCAAAATACACGCAGACCTCTCTCTCTCTCTCTCTCTCTCTCTCTCTCTCTCTCTGTCTCTCTCTCTCTCTGCGTATGATACAGAAAAGAAACTATAATGTATTTTGGCTATATAGTTCTTTTTAGACCTCACACATTATGGGGAAACTGTTAACACTGGAAAATTGTACAGCATAGGATGACATCAATTAATGTTGAGCCCAAGGATTTATAGGACAGGAATACATTATGGAATCAAGAAGTATTTAAAATCTCTAAGTTTTTGAGAAAACCATATTTGAACTAGTCATAAATGCTCAAATGCGCTCTTTATCCTTCGAGAAGAGCACCTTTTGCACACCTTTTTGCCCGATAAGCGTGCATTCCTAGAAATGGAAAAAACTCACTTTACGGGACCACACCAAGCAAAGGATAGTTATTCCTTATGTAAAAGCCGCCTAAGGATAGCCACCAATGCCTCCTTAGACATTATGTGAGCACACAAAAGAATATTTGAGCACACAATGGAATAACACCTCTCCCTTGGGTCACCATCCATCATGTATCAAGGGAGGGAAGGAGGATTTGAAGCTCACCTATATAAACCCACCAAGAGATGAAGAAATGGTGATCACAATGTTATGCTACCCAAAGTTGCCCAAGAAACACCAACATTGTGTGTGACCCAGAGTTGGAGCTAAAGAGGACTCGATAGTTGGCCACTCAAAATCTTAGTCCACCATAGTAGAAAGAGAGAGTGGGACTGCATCAGAGGAAAAGCTTGGAAGGAAACATCCTTGCATCGGGACCTAGACCCATTGCCTAGGGGCCCTTTGGCAAGTGGGTAAATTTCTTCTCCATTTCGAATGTTTAATAAGAAGAGGCCATCGAGCCATCGTTTGCATTATTATCGTTTGGAACTCTCTAAATAGCTTCTGTATATTTGTGTTTTTAGCTTTAGTTTAACCAGAGCATACTTCAGCATACTATTTCCATTAAGTTTTACGCTTTTGAGCTCCCCCACTTTCTGCCTGTTACCAATAGTTTAGAGAGTAGACCACACTCTCTAAGCTTGTGCGATTTCGTACACCCGTGTGACTAATCCAATACAACACTTCATATTAAATATTTTCAACACCTTTTTTATGTACTCATTCTGAGACAATTTTAATTTGTGATTTTTCCTATCTCTAGTAATTCTCATACTAAGGATTTTTTTTGCAACTCCCAAATCCTTTATTGCAAATGAATTTTCCAATTTTCTTTTGAGCACATTTATTTCTTGCATGTTAGACCCTCCAAAAATCATCTCATCTACATACAATAACAATATAATATAGCTTCCATCATTTTTCTTTTTTAGATAAACACAATGATCGGAGTGACATCTAGTATAACCTTGTTTAGACATAAACCTGTCAAATTTTAGATACCACCACCTTGGAGCCTGTTTTAAGCCATACAAGATCTTCTTTAACCTGCACAATAATTTTTCTTTCCCTTTGACCGCATATCCTTCTGGTTGCTCCATATAGATCTCTTCCTCAAATTCTCCATGGAGAAATCATGTCTTTACATCTAACTGTTCAAGATGTAAATCTTCCGCTGCTACAAGAATTAAAATAGTTCTGATTGAAGTCATCTTAACAAAAGGAGAAAATATTTCATAAAAATAAATACCTTTCTTTTGTGCAAACCCCTTCACCACAATTCTAGCTTTGTACCTTTGTTTTCCTCCATCTAAGTTCCTTCAACCTGTAAACCCATTTATTCTGCAATATAGTTTTACCTGCAGGAAACCTGACTAAGTCCCAAGTCTGGTTATGCATTAAGGATTCCATCTCTTCTTTCATGGCTAGCTCCCACATCTTCCTGGTTTCAACCTGCATTGCTTCTCCATAACATTCGGGTTCACTAGAATCAGTCAACAATAAATAATATAATGAAGGAGAGTATCGTTCAGAGGATCTACTTATCCTGGTAGATATTCTGACACCACTTTCAGGTGTTTGAGGTGACTATTACTGTTGTGGTGGTTGCTGTTGATTATTATTATTTTCAGGCACCTTTACTTTTTTCGTGATCTCATCAAGAAATGTGTGTTTTTTGTTTTCTTTTTCCTGTTTCTTTTCCTGCAACTGATTCTTATACAAGACCTTTTCACTGAATATTACATCTCTTCTCCTAATGATTTTATGATTTTCATAATCATATAAGCGATAACCAAAATCATTAACACCATATCCAATAAAGGTACATTTCTTTGATTTTGCCTCAAGCTTTGTTATGTTTTCTTTATTAATATGGACAAAGGCCTCACAACCAAAAGGCTTTAAAAAGAGTAGTTTACCTTTTTACCTATCCATGCTTCCTCTAGAATACCACCATCCAAGGAACTTGAAGGTCCTCTATTTATTAGATAACAACACTATCTACAACACCTACCCAAAATTGTAAAGGCAATCATGCATGAAATCTCATGCACCTTGCACACTCCATGATTGTTCTATTCATAATTTCTGACACACCATTTTTTTGTGGTGTTCTTGGAACTATATTCTCTCTCTGAATTCCATGCTCTGAATAGTACCTATCAAACTCTTTTCTGCAATATTCACCTCCATTGTCTGATCTGAGACACTTCAACTTATTTCCTATCTCAATCTCAGCCAAAGCTTTCCATTTTTTGAAAGTATCAAACACATCAGATTTATTCTGAATACAATATATCCAAGTTTTTCTAGTTGCATCATCAACAAAACTAACATAATAATGAGAGCCACCGAGAGATGATACCTGAGAAGGTCCCCATACATCTGTATGCACAAGCTCTAATTTTTCACTCTCCTTTTCTTTCCCAACTCTAAGAAATCTGACTCTCTTCTGTTTTCCATAAATACAAATCTCACAGAAATCCAAATCCACATTCTTCAAACCAGGAAACAAATTTCTTGAGTGAAGAATCTTCATCCCCTTCTCACTCATGTGTCTGAGCCTATGATTCCATAATGTTGCATCTTCTCCTTTGGAAGTTAAAGCATTAACATAATTAGAAATACCATTGCATAAATACAATGTACCAACCTTTTCGCCTTTTGCTATTACCAGGGCTCCTTTGGTGACCTTCCAAGTTTTATCTGTGAAAGTTGTCACACAGCCTTCAGATCTGGAACATGCCTTACCTCCTTTAATAGCCATTGGTTTTCATTCCATTGTTTTACAAGAACTTTACCCATTCCAACAATTTTACAGGGTTTATCATCACCCAAACGAACTTGTCCAAAATCTCCTTGAATATAGTCATGAAAATGTTTCTTATCAGGTGTGGCATGGAATGAGGCCCTTGAATCTACCTCCTGGGAATTAGTAAAATTTTCGAAAGAAAGAATCAAGGCATCTTGTAACACATCACATGTCACATTTTCTTCATGATTGTTTTCTTGTTGTGTGTCTCCTTATTTTCCCTTCCGAGATCTACAATATTTCTTCAGGTGTCCTTTCTTTCTGCATTTCTAGCACACTATCCCTAATCTGGACTTGGATCTGCCTTTCCTTGATTTACTGTGATATCCCTAGCTCTTTCCTCTTTCCATTTTTCTTCCCCTAGACTCTGCACTCAAAGATTTACCCAATGTCTCACCAAATCTTTTCCGTCACATTTCCTCGCTAAGGATAGCACCGACAACATCATCAAACTTTAAAGTACTAGATCCAAAGATAGAGTTACTAATGGCCATAACTAAACCATTCCATATTTCTAGTAATGAGCACAGAAATAAAAGAGCCCTAACTTCATCATAAAATTTTACCCCTACAGAACTCAACTGACTGGTAACTATATTAAAATCATTTAAATGGTCTACAACAAATCCACCTTCCGACATCTTCATATTAAATAAATGTTTCATCAGAAATACCTTGTTTGAGGTCGAGGGTTTTTCATATAGTTTCTCCAACGCCTTAATCAAAACCTCTGTTGTTGTTTCCTTTGAAATATTGAAGGCTATCGACACCGCATGGCACAACCGTACTGTTCTGAGTGCCTTTCTATCGAGAACCTCCCATTCTGCGTCTGTCATAGTCATTGGCTTCTTCATTTTTCCGCTCAATGGTAGGTACATATCTTTCTGATACAGATAATCTTCCATATGCATCTTCCATAGCGGGAATTTTTGGCCATTAAATTTCTCAACCCTAAATTTACCATCTCCCAACATTTCTCCCACTCGAACTAGGAGCCCTTCTTTCCTGCAAGTTTATCAGCCAAATATACCTTCGGATCTGATACCAGTTGTTATAAAATTATATATTACATATCAATGCAACACATAAAATATGTGGAAAACACAAACACACAAAACACATAATACTAGAGAGACACAAATATACGTGGTTCACCCAGTTTGGGCTACGTCTACCTGAACAGCCAGTCCTTCCTTTCTATTATCTAGCAAAATGAAGAGACACAACCTACATCAGATCCATTGTAATATCCTTTATTCTCTCCCATAGTCTCCCTATCTATTTCTCACTCTGAGAATATACATACAATACATAGCCACAATACAAATACCCTCATACAAGCGAGGGGTTTCCTTCTAAGGCAAAAAACCCTAAACTAAACATAACTTCTATCGTTAGATCATCCGCATAATGAATGGCCCAGATTGACTAGAAATTACTATACTTTTACAAGGCAATTTTACATATGTTTTTAGCTTCGGGAGCACTGCCCCCAAAACCCCCTGCTAGGGGGGGGGCTCCATAAAGTGGTAGCCACCCCTCCGAACTCCCCTAGTAACATTTAATTATGGGCGGCATTGCTGCCCCATGAAGGTGTAGGGGTCCAACGCTGTGATACAAAATAAACAAGATAATCATGCTCCACATCCAACACTTTTTCCCTTGGAAAAATATGTTGCAGATATTTAACCCCCTCAACAACGTTCTGAAATGGATTTGGTTTCATGGATCCTTCCAACTCATGCAAAGGTTCTGATTTATTGGTCTTGGCTTGCTTTCCCAAGGAAGCTTAAGATTGTTTCAAGTCAAATATTTTCACTAACCTCCTAATGAACTTTTCATAAGTAGATATTATACATTATTCAATGAAGAAGATTCAAATAACCACCAAGCATAAGCCTTACCTTCAAGATGCAGCACTGCCACTCTAATGGCTTCCTCTTCTGAAACTTGATGCTGCTGGAAATATGTGTCTAGCTCCTTTACCCAAGACTTGGCTATGCTCTTGGGTGACCCATCAAAAGTAGGTAGAAATAATATACCCAAAGTGTGATTCATGCACCCTCTCCTTCTATTGTAGTTGCTGGGTCTTCTATCATCTTTGATTTGACAAAAATATTGGAAGCTTAGATGCTTCTTGAATCTTCTAGACTGAGATTCATATTCTTATAGATAGTCACCAAGAGTCTCCTCCTTTGGTGTTTCTCCTTCTCCTTCTTCTCTTTACAAGAATGTAGGCATGGTACCACGTTGTAGTTATAACTATGTGGCTGAATGCTCACACCCATAATATGAAGAACTGGAGATTTCTTCATGTGAAAATGTTCTTGAGGGATCTTCATGTCTCTCCCTCTTCATTCCCTTGATTTTTCTTTTAAGCTCATGCATAGTTTGGAGAAGAAGTTATGAAAACTTCTTTCCCTCCATTTCTCCAAACAATGGAGACTTGCCTTTGTCTCTTTTGTGAGTCTTCTCCTTTCTATGAGAAGCCTCTTCTTCTTCTAATAACATAGATGCAATGTCTTCATAGGTTGAGCCAAGATTATGCTCTGATACCATTATAATATTCCCAAATGGGAAAAGCAGAAATATATCTCATAATAATGGAAAGCGCAGCAAGTATTAACACATTACATGTGAGCCAAATGATATATCCATGGTATTATGTATAACAGCTAGGAAAAAGAAGCCTCCAATGCCAAAATGCACCCAAAACATGTAATACATTGCTACACAAAGTACTGAAGAAAAAAAAACATAGTTTTAATGAATATAATACAGCTGGGACATATAAATAAATGGATCTAATAATATCATGCTCATACAAGGCCAAAACTGGAGATCTATGCTCCCATACACTTTTCCAAGACAACCCAGGAAGGGTTTCCGGAAATACACAAAATATGAATGGTGGATCTAAAGCCCTAGGGCTAAAGATGCACTAAAACTGAAGCACATATAAGGAGGTGGCTGAATCTAATGTAGATCTAAAATAAATCCTCCAAAAGACTCTCTCAATGAAGGGTTGATCCCTTCAATGGAAAGCAAACACTCCAAATGGAGCATTGAACTTACCCCTGCAAAAACTCACTAAAACAATGCAGATCTGGACTAGAAATACGCTGTAGGGGATAAAATCACCTTGGCCTGATGGAAAATATATCAAATAAGCCCAAGGGGCTCCTTTACTGGCCTCCCGATGGAAGGAAACCTTCCTTCACTGCAAAACTAGCTCAGAAAACACCCAATACAATCTTCCACTACTGCACCCAGCAACTCAACACATCTCTCAATAGAAACTGTGATGTACCACAATATTGAAGCTTGGCCTAAAAACATAAATGTGGAAATGTAGTGAAAATATCTTCCTATGATGCCTCTCAAGGATAGAGGTGGGATTACCGATCAGGAACAGCCGGTGCTAAACAACACTGCAATCTTAGCTAAATAGCTAAAGAAAGATTATATGTCTAAACATACCATATAACCAAAAACATAACATATCATAACATGAATCAATATGGTTTCCATCCTCTTCCTTTTATAAGAAATGAGCTTCCAAACCCTAAGCCCCATCCCTTAATGACACTACCATGCAATGTGTCTCCATCTAAAACTGCGTTGTCCCTCATTGAATGCCACTCATCCATGACAGTGTTTTTGATTTGGTCAAATTTGACCCAGTCCACATGCTTTAGCCCCTGTTCACACCTAAGGGTACTTTATTTAGCTAAAACGATGATCTAATTTCACATTAGAAGTGGTTTTATTCCTAATAAAGAGATTTATGGGTCTCCCTACCCACTTATTCATCAAACAAGAGAGAAAAATTAGATTTTAATATTCCAACAATTAGTTGTATGCTAATTTAGGAATATTACATGGCTCCAAAGTTTTTAAGACCAAAAGGCATAACATGGTATGCAAATGTGCCCCAAGGGGTAGTGAATGTTGTCTTGTACCGATCTGTATGTCAGTCGAATTTGAATTTGGTTATATCTTGAGAATCTGTCCATAAAGGACATGGCCTCGTGACTAGCGTAAGCATCAATGACTTAGTCGATAATTAGGGTAGGGTAGTTGTCCTTGGGACAAGCTTTGTTCAAATCTCGGAAATCAGTGCACATGTGAATGGTGCCCTATTTTTCCATAAGGGGAACAGGGTTGTAAACCTAGTATGTGTAAGCGATTGGGTAGATTAACCCAGCTTTGTGAAGCTTGTCAATTTCCTGCTTGATTGCTTCTTCCTTAGATGGGTGCAATTGACGTTGTTTCTGGTGTACGGGTGGTATGTCAGGCCAGGTGTCAATGTGATATTGTATGATATCGGGGCTAAGCCAAAGAATTTCCAAATAATCCCATGCGAATATTTCCATGTACTCTTGTAGCAAGTTTGTGTAACAGACTACCTTGTCTAAGGAGCATGCTGCCCATAGTGAGATTTCCTCGGTATTTCCTGGTTTTATCAAGATATTCACCTTAATGGTTGGTGAAATATTCGACATATTCCCTTATTTGAACATGTTAGGTGTCAGGATGGGATTTTTTAACCAATATACCTTCCCAAATGGGAGTAATTCTTTCGAATCACTGATGTATATCTCTTGGGTTTCTGGGTTGTTAGGAAAGAATTTGTTTTCTGGAAGAAAAAATGAGCGATGATGCATTGAGTCCCATGGAAAATCTAGTTCTATCATGGACTCTAGAATTAGGGGAATTTTGAGGTCTAAAATGGGCCTCCTAAGGAAATTATAAAATAATAGTGGAAATAATAAAACAATATTTGATTACATCATCAAATTTTAGAGGAAACAAAGGAAAAACTATTTTTTCAACTCGTATTCTCAACTTATCTCCCTATGGGTTTACTCAAATTTCAAGCGAAATTAATCGTTGGATTCATAATTCGATTTCTCATCCAATGAGTACCCATGTTGCATAATTTTGATGGACCTTGCTACACGAAAAATGAGAGATACATGAAAAATTTGATTGCAAACAAGTTTTTTCATGTATTTCTCATTTTTTGTGTAGCAAGGTCCATCAAAAGTATGCAACATGGGTACTCCTTGGATAAGGAATTAAATTTTGAATCCAATGAGTACTCCTGATCAAAATTTGAGTAGAAACTTATGGAGATAAGTTGAAAATACGAGTTGAAAAAAGTAGTAGTATTATTTCATTTTTACTTTTTTAGTCCAAAAATGGTGAATCATCCCCCATGGTTGACATCACAATCTTGAATCCTATTGGTTTATAGAAACTTTATTTTTGTTGTAAATTTTTCTTAGGAGGCCCATTTTAGACCTTAAAATTCCCATAATGAATATCCTCATCTAAATGGAAAAAGACATCTAAGGGGGAGGTGGTTTGTGTGAGGTTGTGATGAGTTGGTTCAGGCCTAATAGTGCTAGTCAACAGACACGAATACGATTCCATAGTTGATTATGTGGAACGAGATGAGGTTGAGAGGGTGTAGACTGGTTGATTTTACATCGTCAATGGTACAGCTACTATTGTAGTTGTAGCGGTCTCAACACTAATGATAGATGAGCAAACAACACGAGTCATGGTTCCCATGCATGATGAGATGAATCGTATGTGGTGTTGTGTGTCATCGATGTTGAATCATGGAGGAATTTCCATTGTAGTGGCTTGTGTGAGATAAATCTTATGCTCTTCTCGTGGCGTACTAAGGGTACTTGCACTTTCCTATATTTGGAAACTATGTTGAGCGTAGAGGTGCCTAAATGTTTCCATTAAAGGGCACAAATTTGTTTCGCAGTAGTGACTTGTGAAAATGGTGCTACGTGTCAAGGTGTTTATCGAGTAGATGGTGTGAGAACCAATGCTACTCTTTGTGCCCAAAGTGTATTCTTAGAGATGATTTGGCATTGGAGCATGTTTGTGCTTCTACCATCTGTGATTATTTGGTTTTAGTTGCTCTGGGTCTTTTAGGGAGTTTAGACTCAACATTACCCTTGTGGCTCGTAGCCTTGGGAGGTACTCACAATCCATAGTAGGGTGGAATTGTGAGAAAATAATTCAGTGTGATATTCTCTTGATTGGAGAGATTGATCAGTGGGATGGTAGTGACCATGCGAATATTTTCAGTGAGCTTCTTGAGTTCTTGACATTGATTGACACTGTGGTCATTTCTATCGCACAACCCACATGTCGTTCTTGGCTGGTTTTGGGCCCTGCTAGGACAATGGGTTGGCTTAGCCTTCCTAATTTTTTTATAATGATGGGGGGCATGTTGCCTTGCGTTAGGATGCCTTGGTTCTAGACCATTTATATCCAGGTATTGGGTAGTCAATGATCGTACCATGTCTAAAAAAAAGCGAATTTGGGAGATGTAAGTATAGTGTCGAGTTTGATGGTTTCCATGGAAAACTAGACAAGGTTTTTTTTCCTTGGTTCTCCATTCCCTTTGGAATGCTGGAGTAATTGGGTACCATTTGTAGAATGACATTAGATCTAGGCATTAGGAGACCAAGTGGTTACATGTGTCGCATACTGCACAAATTAGGATTATCCGTGGAGGGCGGTTGGGGGTCTTGATGTGCCCCTTTATTGGCCATTTTTCTGCTAACATGAAGAAAATGGAGTTGGTTGTCACATTTTCTTGAGTTGTTGAAATTTCCATGGATTCTAAATCCGATCCGTTTGTTTCGACAAGGCATGTTATGGCCTAGCATAAAATATTTAATGCTGATTGGAATCGGGGGATGTAAAGACATCGAAGAACCAGGTGGCCGCCTAAACACACTTGACATGGATATTGGATTTCTTGTAAGCCATCGTAGTATATGGGGTTGACTAGGTACCATCTCTGAAACAACTCTAGAGCTGCAAAGTTAGTGAGGAAGTGATCTCGTTCATCACTGAGTGCGCAGAGCTAGATAGGATCTTGAGGGCGATAATGGGGGGGAGGTGGTCGTTCAAGTGATTTTCTCTCCTCAGACACATATAATATGGTCCTTGTTGCTTCCATCCCACAAGTGGTAGTGTTGTCCGCAGATTTCGTGTCCGAGCTGGCCAAGTTGGAGTTTTCAATGATGAAGCATCACATGAAATCCAACATGAACCAGAACTGATGGATGTGGGGAAAACGATGCACATGGTGGTTGCGTCGACAAATATGACACGTATGTATTCAATGTCAGACTAATTTTCTTTGGGAAATGTGGGGGACTTGGTACCTGCTGTTAAACGCCCTTAATTCGAGACATTGTGTGACTAAGTGGTCAGGCTCGTCGCACAGTGCACAAATCGGGGCCTGCCGAGTGGCCTTTGTGTGCCATATTTGGTCCGTTGGGTTGATTGTGTATGAGTATAATCTAGGATCCTCTCATAGGTACAATATAGTTCCAGGCTTTCCCTTGTCCATTTGCATGGGTGGATCCGAGGGATCTTGTTGGTATGATTTCTCTATGGCTTGCAGGGCATCTCTATATCATGGCATCTCTGGGAAATGGTTGGTATAATTCCCATAATGATCACATATGGGGCATGTGTGATTGGTGCACAATTCTTTCCCTTTATTTTTCATTTCCTGTTCCTTTTTATGGGTAATTGAGGACGTGACATTTCTTTCGGTGTTTAGAAGATGTTTTAATTCATCTAACTCCGGCAAAATATTGGTAGGATGGCCTACGATATCACATAATGTGAAATATTGTAATGCCCTAAGTATTTTGGGGTTTTTGATTTTATTCCCTTTTTTGTTGGTTTTCTTGGTTGCGTTAGTTGGGGTTGCTACGGGTGTTTCATTAACCGTTGTGGCCTCCTGAGGGGTGATATGGGTTATCCTTGTAGAAGTGATGCCAGGACTGCCAAGCATGGCTGGTGGGACCAAATACCGCACAGGTATTGCAAAAGCCATGTTTGGAAATGTAATAGTTTCAAATACTTGTTTTGACACAAAACCTGGTGGGGGGTATAAAAATGGGGTTTGGGTGATGGTGTAGGGTAGGAAAGTCGTGCCAGTGGCTTCGATATTCATACTACTGGTTTCCATTTCTAGGCCGGTATTGATGTTTGATGATAGCATCATGCACACCAGGGTCCCCGTGATTTTTGGGGCTATCTCTAGTAGTATAGGGGGATCTCCTAGGAATGATCCTAGGATCGATGATGGTTTGAATTGGCCATGCCTGAATTTCGAGTACAATGTAAGAGGTTCCTTGGTTGTGTCCCCTTAAGGTAAAACGACATTGAGAGTTTTCGTGGGTTTCTTATTATAGTATGTAAGATGGTTGACGGTGATGATTCGATCTTCATGGGGGGAACATCATCACCTGAAAGACATATGATGCTATTGTAGTCATGGCATACATATAACTCTGGCTGAGGAGTATATTTTAGCCTAGATGTGCATCCAAGACTTCAATTTCTATAAGTACTGTCTTTCAGGCCAAGATTACAGGGAGATTCTGATATAGATAGATGGGGGATAAAGGTTGAATGCCATATGCTCTAAGCATGATGTCAGATGGTTTCAATTTAGGTGATCCCAAATTCTACCAAATGGATTTGGACATGATGCATATAGATGCTCCTTCATCAATGATGCATTGGTGTTTGGTGATATTTTGGGCAGACACTGGTATTTGTAAGGTGACCATGGAACAAATCTTGGGGCTTGATTTTTCTAGGTAAAAATCCATTAGGCGTGAATTGGAAGGGTCGATTGTGCCTAATGTAGAAAGTATGGCATTCCATTGTTTTGGGCATGATTGTAGGACTTCTAAGGCTGACATGGCAGCAGGTGATTGTGCTAAATCATCCACTATGCTATAGTTATGGGTAGATTTTGAGTGGTATCCTAGGCACCTATTTGGCCCCTTGACCATTTTTGGAAGGGGCTCTATAGGTACTTTGGATATGGTTAACGATGCAATAGGTGCACTCATGCTCATACTTGATGGGTTGGTGTCTGGGGGGGTGTCATAGTTCCTCTTCCTTGTCTGGAAGAATATTTCTTCGCTATTCATGTAAATTTCATGGTTGTCGCTCCCTATATCATTTTGGGGTGGTTGTTGTTGTTGGCTGTTAACTACTCCTTGGTGGGGAAAAGGCTCATGCATTACAACAGTTTTTTGGGTAGGTCCCCCTTGTCCACAGTTACCCTAAAGTTTTTTCAGTTTAGGGAGTTCGGGACACTAGTGACTGTAATGGCCATACTCACCACATATGGCACAACAATGGTTTTTCCTTAGACTATACCTCTTGTTTTGTCCTTGGGAGTTTTTTTTTGGCTCCTTGTTTTGATTTTGGTTGGGATTTCCCCCAGACTGAGATCATGGGAGGACATTGCTGGTTACTTCCCCCCTATCCAGAGTCTCCCTTTTTTTATTCCTAAGCTTATTTTTTGTAGCATTCGTAGGGTTATTGCAGTTCTCCTGGTCATAAGCCTCACACTGTTGAGATTGGGAAGGATGCACTAGGTTCACCAGCGCATTGTTCTGTGGTGGTGGATTTTTTGTGGGGAAAGGGGAATAATGGTTTCCCTATCCCTGGTTGGTGTAAGGTTTCTGGTGGCAGTCTCTTCCATCAACATTCCTAGCTGAGTACTGGGCCCCCTACGAGGGAGGGTACTAGCCTCCCTAATCTTGGTGATATGATGATACCCTATTCATCACATTCTGCAAAGGTGTAGATTAACTTTGGTGGTAGCCAGGTTACGTCATGTTCTAGGTAGAATCATAAGAATATGTTGGGTACTGGAAACTGCTACCTAGGTGACCTTGGGGTAGTGACCCGATCAAGTCGTCTGCGGTATTAGACGCGCCTGGAAATTATCTATAATTTTTCACACGTGGGGAATTTGGCAGGACATTGTAGATATATCCTAACTGGGTGTAGATGAGTTCGAGTTGCTGGGATTTTCAAATGGAATCCTCCTCGGAGGTAGGTCCTTGTGTCACCACATCGTTTGAGATCTCTACTGTGAGAGTTTTCAAAAACAAGTGCAAAAAAACTCTATCGTCGAGTTTGGCTTTGCACAAACTACGACGTCTCTGTCATTTGTGGAGATGGTCTGATATATGGGCAAATGGATCCTAAAATGAGTCAGAAATTCCATCCCTGAATCATGGTGGATGGGAAGCTGAAAACAATTGAGGAAAACGATAGCGGGGGTGCTAAAGGTTCCATGCGAAGCAGAAGGCTACTCAACATACCATTTCGCTGCAGGCCCAGTTAGGGTGTTGAAACAGTCTCAGTCGAATAGTAACGTTAATAATACTATTGGATGAACACCATAGGTGGAAAGTCATAATATTATTTCCATGGTATTCCTCTTGCTTCCCTTCAAATTT
Source organism: Pinus albicaulis (assembly GCA_034641835.2). NCBI lineage: Eukaryota > Viridiplantae > Streptophyta > Pinopsida > Pinales > Pinaceae > Pinus > Pinus albicaulis. The sequence continues at coordinate 26,332,765 of MU968363.1, read as the reverse complement.
TGGTATGTCCGAGGGGAGATTCGTGGGCATGGGAGGCCAATTAAGGCTTTGTGCAATGTGTAATATCCCAAAATAGGAAAAGCAGTAATATAGGACATAAAAATGGAAAAATTAGTGAATATCATTGTAAAAATATATGAGACCAATATGGAGCCATTATATTAATCATATCAACAACAAATAAGTACAAAATAATGTGGCACGAATCATATGATATAGGAAAACAAGCCTCCAATGATCAAACACTCTCAAAAGAGAGATGTTGTTGCTATACAAAATTCCAGAGAGCTACTACAATGCTTTCATAATGAACATAGCTACAACATGAGAACATAAAGAGATATAAAATAACTGATATATGCCTCACAAGATGCTAGACATAAAGATCTAGGCACTATATCACTATTTCAAGACAACCCAAGAGGGTTTTCGAAAAATACACCAAAATACAAAAGTGAATTGCAACCCTAGGGTTGAAGATTCACTATAGAAAAATGGCTAGAAAGATATGGCTGAATCTGATGTAGAAATATGTGGCTCTCCTCCAATAGACTCTCTAGGTGAAAGGCTAATCCCTCCACTAGAGATCTAACTCCCCAAATCATGCACCAAAACCACCCCTGCAAATGATCTGTAAAATAACACAGTCATGAACTGAAATCGTGCTGTAGGGGTTGGTTGTAGATTTTCCTAGTGCAAGATGATTAAATAATGTTCAATGACCCTTCTTGCAGGTCTCCCAATGAAAATTCTACCTCTCCACTGAAACAAAAGATCGGAAAATGGCCTTGCAAACCCTCCACAACTTTTGCCCTGCAACACACAAAAAATCTGGAAGAAACTACGCTATATAATAAGAATGAAGCTTTGGCCTGATGCCGGGATGTGGAAATGTAGCTCAATCACCTCACCTGAGTGGGAACTCGAAATCCCCCAAGGATGAGGGTGGGATTCCCGCTCGGGAACACCCTTGTGCTAAACAGCACTGCAGTCTCCACTAAATAGATGAAGAGAGAAACAAGTCATACAGACCATAAACAAAATAATAATCAATCATACCTTCTATGGCTGCCATCCCCTTCCTTATATGCTTTGTGAGCCTTCTCACCTTGGGCCCCATTCATTAAAGCCACTACTTCCATGCATGGAATATCCCTCCAAAACTACGTTTTCCCTCAATGAATGTCCACTTCTCCCTACCAACTGTTGATATTCAACAAGATGATGAGCTTATTGAAAAGAGTCGCCTTCACTAAGTGGGCCCGCAGGATTTTTTTGGCGCAAAGTCTCTTTTTAGACTATGTCTCTTTTTAGACATTTCAATCATATTCTATGAGTTGTAGGATGCTATTTGTGGATGGTTGGTCAAGTTGGAAAAATAGATGGACTTCTATTTTTAGACATATTGGGCAGAATCTATTTTTAGATTTCTAGTCTAAAAATAGATATGTCGAATATTATTAGCTCTTAATAATATTTGGACTCTAAACATTATCTTATTCTCTTGGAGCATTTTAGTTAACTGCACAGATGTGGTACAGTAGCTGACAGAAGGAATTATGCTATTCCTAAGGGTTTACTAGAGCTAATGCATGAGGACTTCAGTTAGAACTCATGTGACAGAGTTTGGTGGAGTTGTATTCAATTTAACTCAGTTAGACTCAGTTGAGCTAGTTGTATCTAGTCTAACAAATTGATACACTAGTGAGAGTGGTGTGAATTAATTAGTGAATTAATTCACTAAATAATAATTCATTAATCAACTAAATAATACATCAGTTAACTATAGTGCATGGATAGTTTCAGTGGAGACCAATGGAGAGGTAGGTGAAAGAGCAAGTGTGACTATCAGTTGTGACTATAGTGAGGCATTGATTGCATCCAACACTCAGTGGAGATGCTAATGAGGATTTCGTAGTGAAATATTGGTGGATTCGAGTTCATTCAAAGCCATTCTTCAACAGGGATTGCGCAGTAGAGGCAGGCTAGCAGGTGGCAGAGATCGGTGCATGGATTTGCAAGATCTATCTTGATTAGTGTGTAGCGATTGTATTGTACTGAGAGCTTGACATGTTCAGCTTTGTATGAGGATTGTTACATGTTATCTATGACATATATTATATATAGATAGTTGGGGTTTTTAGCTTCAGGATTTCCCATTAAACAGTTGTGTTAATGTGTGTGAATTTTTATGGTTTCATGTGTGCATTGCAATTGATTTAATTTCTGCATGTGATGATCAATAGTGGAATAGATTATGTATTGTGCTTGAAGTAAAATAGTGTGTGATTAGGAGAATCTTGGATATATAACACATAAGATATACAATTTCTACATGGTATCAGAGCGATATTGATCAGAGCAGATTGCAATTATTGAAGCGGTTGAGTTTTGTGCTGGTGGAATTCGAATTTGCCACAGTGTTTTCTTGGTGTCGAAGTTGAGCATTCATTGAAATGTTTTTCAACAGATTGCGATTGGAGTATGCCCTTGAGGGCAGCTTGAATTATATTGCATGGAAGGATAGGATGGAGGAGGTGCTGGATGATAATGGGTTGAAGGAGTTCATAGATGCAAAAATTCCAAAACCTGCTTCTAGCGATGCAGCTGCACTTGACACATGGCAAAAGAAGGCAAAAAAATGTCGAAGGATTCTGTTGGAAGGTGTGAAGGATCACATAGTTTCCAGCCTTCATGGTAAAGCTTCTCCATTATTTATTTGGAAAGATTTGATAGACTTGTTCCAAAGAAGAAGCGACCAAAGGAAGTTGGCGCTTAAAGACAAGCTCAGAAAAATAAAAATGGAGAAAGGCGAAAGTATACCAGGCCAAGTACCTCACGAAGTTTTTCTAGTGCAGGGATGAGCTGGGAAGTGTGGGGGTTACTGCAGATGAATATTACTTGGTGAGCTTGGCTCTCCTTGGGCTTCCGAAGAGTTGGCATATCTACAAAGACTCTGTCAATGGTTGGGAGAAACTGCCGGGATGGGAGCGAATTTGGTCGGATCTTGTGTAGGAGGAGATAAGGCGAGGTACTAGGGATGGATCTTCATCGAAGAATGAAGATGAAGAAAATTGTTCTTTTGCTGCCAAAGCAAGGAAAGGGAAGGGAAAGAAAAATCCTTCTCAATCCGGTGCGAAAGGAAAGAAGCAGGACTTGTCCAAGGTGAAGTGCTTTCACTATCACCAACATGGACATTACACCACTAATTGTCCACAAAAGAAGAAAAATAAGCAGGTTGCTGGATCTGCAGCTGAAGAGGCCTTAGCCTCGCAGTTTGAGCTGGAGTTTTCATTGATCACATGCTTGGTTTCAAGTGTGATGGGATCAGTGTGGTTTCTTGACAGTGGTGTGTCTTTCCATATGACCAGAGACAAAGATTTGTTTAGTGATCTAGATGACAAGGATATTGGAGTGCACATCGAGATGGGCGATGATGGTAGATACAATGCGACTCATATCGGGACCATTTCCTTTGAGAGGGAGTCTGGTAAACCTTTAATATTGAAGGATTTCATGCATGTTCCAGGATTGAAGAAGAATCTGATCTCTGTGGCGATGTTGGAAGACAAGGGATATGATGTTGTTTTTAGCGAGGGAAAGGCTTTCCTGCGCAGTAAAGAAACTGGTGAAACCCGAAGGATAGGGGTTCGAGTTAAGAACCTTTATCAAGTGCAGGTAGATGGCTGCGCAACAATGGCAGGCAAAGCAGAAGGAGTGGTGAGCCGGGATGAGGGAAAATTGTGGCACAGGAGATTGGGCCATCTTCACCATGTCGCTTTGAAAATTTTGCAGCAGATTTATACCGGGCTTCCTAAGGGTACACTTGCACAGTCAGATTAGTGCAAGGGATGTACTTTGGGAAAATTTGTGAAGACCACTTTTCATGAGAGGGATAGTCATGCCATGATGATCCTTGAGATAATTCACAAAGACATGTGTGGACCTTTCTCAGTAGCTTCGACAGCAAAGCACAGGTATTATGTGATATTTGTTGATGACTTTTCTCGTAAGTGTTGGATCTTCTTCATGCATAAGAAGAGCGAGACATACTCAAAGTTCTGTGAGTTGAAGGGGCTGGTTGAGAAAGAGTTAGGGAATCAGGTAAAAGCTCTAAGGAGCGATAATGGTGGTGAATACATCTCCGACGAATTCAAAGACTTTTGCAGCGCAAAAGGAATTCAAAGAGAGTTCATACAGCCTCATAACCCAGAGTAGAATGGGGTCGCGGAGAGAAAGAACAGAACGATCATGGGTGCTACATGGGCGATGTTGCATGATCAGGGCCTTCCCATACACTTGTGGGCTGAAGCATGCAACACTGCAGTTTATGTGCAAAACCATTGTCCTCATAGAGTACTTGGCATGAGTACACCCGAAGAGGCGTTTTCTAGTAAGAAGCCTAATATTTCTCATTTGAAGATTTTTGGCTCACCTGTTTACATTCATGTGACGAAGGATGCCAGGAAGAAGCTGGAGCCGACCGTAGAGGTTGGGATATTTGTGGGGTACATAGAAACACCCCACTATTATCGTGTATATTTGTCAGAAAGTCGAATGACTATTGTGTGACGGGATATCAAATTTCATGAGGAGAAAGCCATGAAGTTGTCACTTGAGAGGGAGCTACACTTGCATGCAGATGAGGAGCTACTATTTCCTAAAGATGAGCCTCAGGATGTGGAATAGCCACAAGAGGAGGTTCATGGAATGGAAGAAACCACTCATGCAATGCCAAACATCAGAGGGCGGAAGCGCACTACAAAAGCTAAGCGACTGAATCTTGATGCAGCACAGAATGTAGGAGCACCTACATCACAACGCAGACAGAGATAGTCACCTGACCGATTTACTGGATAAATGGCTCTGATGAGAAAGTGTATCATGACAGAACCATCTTCTTTTGAGGAAGCTGTGGAGGACCCTGCATGGGTAGATGCCATGGTGGAAGAGTATGATTCGATTGTTAGAAACAGTGCATGGGAGATTGTCCCTAGGCCGGAAGGGAAATCAATGGTAGGTTCGAGATGGATCTACAAAGTGAAGCAAGCTACTGATGGGAGCATCAAGAATTACAAGGAAAGATTTGTTTCTCGGGGCTTCTCACAGATCGAGGGGATCGACTATGAAGAAACCTTTGCACTTGTCGCAAGGTATTCTTCCATACGGACCATCCTTTCTCTCTCAGCGCAGATGGGCTGGCACATTCATCAGATGGATGTGAAGACTGCGTTCCTCAATGGATTCATTGAGGAGGAGGTGTACATAAAGCAGCCTAAAGTATTTGAAATCTTCAGCAGCGAGTCGCATGTGTGCAAGCTCAAAAGAGCGTTGTATGGGCTGAAACAAGCACCTCGTGCTTGGTACACATGGATAGATAGTTATTTCATCGGACTTAGATTCACCAAGAGTGAGGTGGATCCGAACCTATACTAGATTGTGGTGGAGGGTAAGTTGCTGCTCATTTTACTTTATGTAGATGATTTGATACTAACAGGTGATGAATTATTGATACACTCATGCAAGGCAGATCTTGCAAAGGAGTTTGAGATGGACTTGGGCCTCCTTCATTATTTCCTGGGATTGGAAATTTGGCAGCGGAAGGGTGGACTGTTTGTGTCTCAAGGAAAATATGCCCAGGGGATACTGGAGAAGTTCAACATGCAAGGCTGCAAGCCTATCGACACTCCTCTTCCTGGTGATTGGAGGAAAGATGATGCTACATCGACAGAGGTAGTGGATGACATTGTTTACCGACAGTTGGTTGGTTCACTCATGTATCTAGTCAATACACGACCGGACATATGCTACGCTATTAACCAGCTTTCACAAGATATGGTTAAGCCTACCAAGCTCTTTTGGAAGGCATGCAAGCATGTCCTGAGATATCTCAGGGGCACATTGGGATATGGATTGTGGTACAGATAGTCGGACGAGTTGAAGCTGCATGGCTTCACGTATGCAGATTGGGAAGGGAGCCCAACGAACAGAAAGAGCACATCTGGAGGGATATTCAGTATCGGGTCTACAATAGTTTCTTGGTACAGTAGGAAATAGAGATCTGTGGCACTTAGTTCAGCATAGGCTGAGTACATGGCAGCAAGTTTCGCTGCATGCGAGGCTATATGGATGAGGAAGATCCTGGTTGGGTTGTTCGATTCACACTTAGATCCTACTGTGATAATCAGAGTTTCATTAAACTCTCGGTTAATCCAGTATTTCATGATAGATATAAACATATTGACATTCGATACCATCATATCAGAGATTGTGTGCAGCAGAAGATCATGTTACTTTCTTACATTCCTAGGGAGGATCAGGATGAAAATATTTTGACAATGGCACTCACCAGGAGAAAATTAGAATACCTTAGAGACAGGATCGGGGTGGGAGATAATCCCTATATTGTTGAGAGGGAGTGTTGAGATTCAAAAAGATGATGGGCTTAGTGAAAAGAGTCGCCTTCACTAAGTGGGCCCGCAGGCTATTTTTGGCGCAAAGTCTATTTTTAGACTATGTTTATTTTTAGACATGTCGATCATATTCTATGAGTTGCAGGATACTATTTGTGGATGGTTGTTCAAGTTGGAAAAAAAGACAGACTTCTATTTTTAGACATATTGGGTGAAATCTATTTTTATATTGCCAGTCTAAAAATAGATATGTCGAGTATTATTAGCTCTTAATAATATTTGGACTCTAAACATTATCTTATTCTCTTGGAGCACTTCAGTTAAGTGCACAGATGTGGCACAGGAGCATTATTTAAGGAATTACTATTCTCGAGGGTTTACCAGGGCCAATGCATGAGGACTTCAGCGTAGAACTCATGTGATAGAGTTTGTGAGCTATAGAAGTCCTTTAAATTGCATATCTCACGAACTCAACAGACTAAATTTAGGCTAGTTGTATTCATTCAATCCACTGATGCACTGAAGAGAGTGGTGTGAATTAATTATTTAATTAATGACTAAATAATAACTCATTAATCAACTCAAGAATACATCAATTAACTACAATACATGGACAGTTTCAGTGGAAACCAGTGGAGAGGTAGGTGAAAGAGCAAGTGTGACTATCAGTTGTGACTATAGTGATGCATTGATTGCATCTAACACTTAGTGGAGATGCCAATGAGGATTGCGCAGTGCAAGCTTGATGGATTCGAGTTCATTCAGAGCCATTCTTCAGCAGGGATTGCGCAGTAGAGGCAGGCTAGCAGGTGGCAGAGATCGGTGCATGGATTTGCAAGATCTAGCCTGATTAGTGTGTAGCGATTGTATTGTACTGAGAGCTTGACATGTTCAGCTTTGTATGAGGATTGTTACATGATCTCTATGAAATATATTATATACAGATAGTTGGGGTTTTTAGCTTAAGGCTTTCCCGTTAAACAAATGTGTTAATGTGTCTGAATTTTTATGGTTTCATGTGTGCATTGTAATTGATTTAATTCCTGCATGTGATGATCAATAGTGGAATAGATTTTGTATTGTGCATGAAGTAAAATAGTGTGTGATCAGGATAATCTTAGATATATAACACATAATTTATATAATTTCTACACCAACGTTGTTGATTTGGTCAAAGTTGACCCAGTCTATGTGCTCCATCCCCTTTTCACACATAAGGGTCTTTAATCTAGCTAATTAGATGACCTCCATTCACATTTGGAGTGATTTTATTCCTACTAAGGATATTTATGGGTCTCCCTACCCTTTTATTCTTCTAAATAAGAAGCAAAAACAAAATTTAATATTCGAACTAGTTGAAAGCTAATTGGGAATATTGTATTCCTCCCCTCCCAAATGTTTCTTGTCCTCAAGCAACTGTAAAGGCGAGTGTTGCAAATCTTCTCCTCCTTCCCTTGTGACACCTCCATGTGATAAGCTCTCCTCATGAACTAAGTTTCCTCCAATCAATCCATCCCTGAAATTATCCTCCCAAGTATCCATGAGAGGCATCTCCTAAATTCTCAAGTTAACCAAATGGCTCCTCCCATAAGGAAACAAGAGGTCTAATCTAGAAATAATGTAATGTTCAATGTTTTCCTTGAAGTATGAGGTATAAAAAATGAGGAGAATCTTCTTCCCAATGGACACATTTAATCCATGTGGCATCCCTCCAAATATTCCCACAACTATGATAAGAACATCATGAACAGATGGGATCAAAATCAAGGATACATAAGATGCCATATGAAACACCGGAGGAGGATCATAGTCCCACATGTGGAACCCGTGCAATATGTCTCCGGACTGCCTCAGAATATAATATAATAAGTGGCTCCCCCTTGGAGCAATGAACTGTACATGAATGGTAAAGGAATGCAAATACTCATCTAGTAAATCATTAAGAACAAAAACATGATCCTTACCATATACCTTGATCAATCTAGTGGAGTGGCTCACAGATGGGCCTCCTCTCATCCCCAATGATGAAATAAGTGGTTGTGATAACTCTATCAAAGCGTTATGTCTCTCCTCCATCTCCAAACAATCCATGCATCTCCTACTATGTTGATGTATCTCCTCTTTGTAGCCCTTCCAAGTGAATCCCTCCATAATAGTATGATATGTCCTCATGAAACCAGTGTGGATGGAGAGAAAATCCTCATGTGCTGCATGTAGTAACTTCTCCTTGATCTTATAATTTCTATTCAATAAGATTATACTTTGATAGTAGATGACCCCATCTCTTACTGAACATCCATCATCTGATAACTGGCCATCAAGGATCTTGCATGAAAATAGATCCTTGGAGTATTCCACCAACAGCTGGGATCTCCAATAAGGATCTATACTTCATAGTGATACCGCTGGTGATCTACCATATAAATCATCTGTCATGTGGCTTCCCCCTTCTTTGACATCTCCCATGCCAAAGTCACATATCAGGATGCTGTTATTCTGCCTCTGCTGCTATCCTGCCTCTGTTGCTCCTCCTGTAGCTGCTCATGCTCAAGTAAAGGTTGAAGTTTTTGGAGGTTAGCCTTCCAAGGGAAGATATCACCCATCCAAAAATTTCTGAGTTTGGCCAAGGTATGCATGAGTGGCCACCAACCTCTACCATGTGCGGAATATTTCTCCCCAAATTGGAGTATCTTGTGAGCCTCCAAAGCCAAGGAGTGGTCTCTTTGCACCCTAATGGTGCCATCCTCCATCCCTGCAACATCCTCTCTCAGCGCAAGATGTGGGGTGAGAGTGGGTAATACTAATATTGGGAGAATGTCTCACTCCTCCTTGAGCCTACCTAAGACTCTCTACACTGTGTCAAGTCCTCCCAAGGTTCCCACTCCTCCTGGATCTATGAGTGTTGCAACCTGTTGTGAGACATTTCTCATCAACTCCTGATCAAGTGGTCTCCCAGGTGGAATGCCACTAAACAGTAATGTCTCATGGGCCAAATTCATCTGCATAACTGATAGGAATATTAGTTATTTGCTTACACTGCGCAAATCTAGCTCTATTTTTTGTGTAGAATTTGTTTGAGAGGGATAAGTGTGCATGCTGCTAATTATCTGATGTTCTCCACTCTTTCTTTCCATCCACTCCATCTGCAAAGCCTCCCAATCTATTGTGATCTTCCCCAAAGTAATCAACCACTTCACACCCAATATTACATTGGTGTCAGGTATGTCAACCGCAAAGAAGTGATCAGTCAATGTATATGTCCCCATGGTGACAGATAAAGATGGAACATAATGCATGCACTGCATGGTTCTAGCTCCTGGGACCAAAAATAAAAATCCCTCAAAATCATCAGTGGGTATTCCCCTCCTCTGCACTAGTTAGGCATCAATAAAGTTGTGGGTAGACCCACTGTCAATCAACACTGAAACCCTCTGATCTTCAATGGAACCTTGAACTTTCAAGGTCAAGTACTTGGGTACTTCTCTTAATGATGCAAGGGCCCCTCCAATTTGAGAAAATGCTCCATTCCCACCTCCTGGTGTTGATGGATCCTCTCCTACTATCCCAATGCTGTGACCTCCTTCTGGTTCATCTTCTTCTTCCTCCTCATCATCATAAAACACCTCTACATAGTGTGCCTTCCCTGCTACACATCTATGTTCGGGTGCCCATGATTCTTGGCATGTGAAGAAAAGCTTCCTTCTCCTCAAGTCTCTTCAGACATCATCACTAAGAGGTGCTTTTTTTGGCTCTCCTTTGAAGGATGAGCCTTCTCATATTTTCCATTTGATGGAAAAGTGGGCTTTTGCTGAAATGTTGACTTTACTCTTGGTAAGGCATCTTGTAGATCTCTAGCCCTTTCAATGACATCTTGAAGGGTAGTGGGTTTGGTTGATTTAACCAACCCATGTAGAGGTTGTGCTAGCCCATCAATAAAAATATAGAGCCTCCTAGATGTAGATAAATCAGGAATCATAATAGAAAGTTTTATAAATTCAGAAATGTAATTTTCTATATTACATGATTGTTTGAGCTTAGTTAGCCCAATGAAATGTTCCTCTAGGTCTCTTCGATCAAACCTCTCCACCAACCTCCTTGTGAACTTTGAATATGCAGTCACATTGGCATGACCTAATGTAGACAACCCATGAAGCCACCAATCATGTGCTTTTCCCTCAAGGTGTAGCACTACTATTTTGATAGCCTCCATCTTCGAGTACTTGGTTGGTTGGAAGTAGATGTCAAGCTTCTCTACCCATGATTTTTGCGGTGCATTTTGATAACCCATCAAAGTCGGGTAAGAAAAATCTGCCCATAGTCACGGGTGTAGATCATGATTATGTATGAATCCTCCACCTCTATTGTAATGTCAGGGGTCTCCTATTGTCCTTCATACGACATAATTCTTGTAAACTCAAGTGATCCTTGAATCTCTCGAGATTGAGACTCATACTCCAAAAAATAGTCTTCAAGAGTTTCTTGTTTTTGAAACCCTCCATTTCCCACTTTGCTAAGAATGTAGGCATTGTAGAAGATTGGGATACTTTCTTCACTTCGGTTGATCATTCCGGTGATGAGAAATGCTAACACCTTCTCCATGTAGAAACCCTTTAGGGGATTCTTTGTGTCTATCCATCCTCATCTCCTTTATTTCTATAGCAATGTCTTGCATAGTTCGAAGAAGAATCTTGGGATACTCCTTCTCCACATCCTCTCTGATAAAAGGGGTTTTACCCTTGTCTTCTCTATCATTTGTATAATAAAATCTTCGGTTCCTTCTTTTGAGATACCTCTTCTCTCTATTTTTGAGAGGATCTCCTTCTTTTGATGACATATTGGCTTCAAAAGCACATGCTGAGCCAAGATTATGCTCTGATTCCACGTAATATTCCCAAATGGGGAAAGCAACAATATTGAGCAAAAATGATGGAAGTAGCGGTGTATAACATCACATCAACAATGGAGACCAATATAGGGCCTTTTCATTAATCATAACAAAAAAAAACAAGTACAAAATAATGGGGCACAAACCATACAACATGAATCAATAAGCCTCAATGAGTAAATCCCTCGAGAATGAGGTGCTACTATTATATCAAAATGCGAAGAAAAGCGCTACTGACACGATCATAAAGAAAGCACTTTCTGCAGAAAATGAATATAAAAAAGATGTAATGGATGATATATGCCTCAAGATATAATATACAAGGAAGATCAAGGCTCTATACAACTTCCAACAAGAACCCAAGAGGGTTTTGGGAATACACCAAAGTACAAGATATGAACCAAAGCCCTAGGGCTAAAGATTCAACGCAACAATACGATTTGGAAATATGTGGCTGATCTGATATGACAAAGAATATAGCCTCATCCAATAGAATCTCTAGATGAAAGGTTGATCCCTTCACTAGAAAACCTCCTCCCTAGATGGTGTCACTGAAACCACCCCCTGCCACTCCTCCCTAAAATAACGTGATCCAAGATAGAAACTCGTTGTAGGGAAAAAATGATAGTGTGTCTCGGTGCCAAATGTTGCAATAAGGCCCAAGGGCCTTCCTTAACAGCCTCCCAATGGAAGGGAACCCTCCTCCATTGAAAATCAGCTCATAAATCACCCAAATGTATTCTCCTTCTTTCGCAACCTACAACACAACACAACCCTCAACAAGATATGCGCTGTAGATGAAATATGGAGCTTGGCCCCTGATGCTAGAATGTGAAAATATAGTGCATATAAATTCTCCTGAGTAGGTACTTGAAGTCCCCCAAGGATGAAGGTGGGATTCTGCTCGAGAACACACTGTGCTAAACAACACTACAATCTTAGATAAAGCAGTTGAAGAGAGAAAACATGTCTTAACATACCATATCAAAATAATAATCTCAAAACATATCTTCTATGGCTTCCATCATCTTCCTTATATAAGTGGTGAGCTTCCTCACCCTTGACCTCACTCATTTAAGTAACTACTTCCATGCAAAAGAGTCTCCAACCAAAAGCTGCGTTGTCCCTTCATGAATGCCACTCCTCCATGACAACATTATTGATTTGGTCAAAGTTGACCTAGTCTACATGCTCCAACACCTTTTCACACATAAGGGTGCTCAATTAAGCTACTAGAATGATCTCCATTCATTCATCGAGTAATTTTATTCCTACTAAGGAGATTTATGGGTCTCCATACCCTCTTATTCAACAAATTAAGAAGCAAAAGAAAAAATTAATATTCCAACTAGCTCATGGCTAATTGGGAATATTCTAGATTATTGAAGAAACTTGGTCAAAATCCTAGTTTCTTGGGTTAGTGTTTTTCCTCGTTTAATGCTCGTGCGATGTCGAATGACAATTCGAGGCTTAAGAGCGCCAACACTCTTATTTCTTGGAAAATCATGATGATCTCTTTACGGCGGTGTTTCCTCAAATGGACGATATGTTTCGACCTCTAGAAACTCAAGCGACGGGTTGGATGTTAAATGGTGGTGATAGAGTCAAGCTCTCTGATTTTAGAGCTTTGATCTCATCCATGGGGGTTTATCCCTTAGAAAGTGGACCTTCCTCCTCCTTTCATGGGCTCCCAACTTCTTCTCCCTTCCTAAAATTGGTCCCCATACTTCCACTCTCGGTTGGTCATTGTTGAGCTAGTCTGAACTCTCGATCCCTTTACATTCTTGCACTCTGTGATAACGCCTAAGTTTTCGGGAGATGGAATGCTTTAGAGCTTCGGTGAAGGACTCGAGATTTTCACCAAAGGGAGGCCTCCAACATCAAGGCTTGTTTGTAATATCTTCCTTTCATATTTGTCGATAAAACATCGATGTTTTCTTTCTATATTTGTCTACTATTTTATGCGAATATTCTAGTAGTCCTTGATATGCTAGATAGCTAATATTTTATGATTATTATGTATTAGATTATGTTTGATGTTGCCTCTTGATCATCACGCAGGGTATTCGTGTGCCACCACTAGCAGGGGAGCGAGCCTAAAAGGGATCGTGGATCAAGGTCATGATCAACGGATTCGGATGTAGCGTTGGGAAAAAGGTACCTCTATCTATTTTCTTGTCACATTTTTAAATATTAGCTAAGAAAGATTTGCATTAGAAAGTATCTCAAGTTACTAGACCCACTCTGGAGACTTTGGAGAGATCGCCTCTGTCTGCAAAGGAGATTTATCTTGACAACATAATTGACGACTCCATTGGGGAGCTTAACCTCTTAGCCTTCCTTTCTCGGATTGATCTTGGATCGGTTTGGCCCAGATCACTAAAATCTAAGCTTTCTTTGGTCTACTGTTACTTTGCATAGGGTTTGATAATCATTTCAATGTGTTAGGTATGGGTTTTGTGTGAAACTCTTTTTTTGTTTTTCCTTGTTTTTAGCGACCATTGCGTTTTTTTGTTTACACAATTGCAGCTTCAGTTGTTCTATATAGCACAACGCGCTGATTTTTCTTTCAACACCCTTCTTCTTATCACAAAAGCGTTGATCTCGGACCTAGGAAAAATTTAGGGTTTCCCCTTTATTTTTGCAGGTGTACGTAGCATCTTGAAGAATGTCTGTAGAGTCCAGTTGACCTCCTTTACATGTGGTTGACTTACTTGTCTTCTTTGAGAGAGTGTTTTCGTCTCTTTGACTTATTTTTCGGTTGGGAGATTTTTTACCATTTCAAACATCTTTTGCCACATTGATTTTGACTTGGTTTTGAAGTGATTTTTTGTATGTACTGTGGTTATCATTGCATTTACGATATTATCTTCAACTTAGTGTCAAACATAGGATCAAAAAAATGTTTGATTCGCAAGTCTAGAAGAATGTGTCCTTTGTCCAAATTCAAAAGAAATTGAAAGTTATTTTCATTTTAGTTTTTTATTTGGCTTGTCTTTATCGTTTTCAAAAAGGGAGTGAAAAGCATTTAATTCATGTATTTTTTAAAGGCGATTTTTGATTTATGTTCGATTGAAAGAAAAAGTGAAAACTATTGTTTTGCATTTCTTTATTCATTTCGTTCATTTTAATTTTTTATTTCATTTCAAAGTAGAAAAAAAATATCATTTTGTGCATCTTAGTGGAAAAGATAAATGCTTTCATTTTTTTCAATAAGTTGCATTTTTTTAGGAAAAAGTGAATTCGATTGGAAAGAATTGAATTTCGTAGTTTTGAACTAGTTTGGGGGGCATCATTGTTTGTTGCATTGATTGCACTTTTGCTTGCATATCTTACCTAAATAGTTTAGACTTCATCGAAATGGAAAGTTTGTTTGTTTGTTTTTTCTTTTTTTTCTTTTTTTTCCTTTTTTAGCTTGCATCATAGGATTCATGTGACATCGATTTTGAGCCAAAAGCTGAAACTTAACTCAAGATCAACGTTAAAAATTCACTCAATTTACGTTAAGGAGCATTTGGAATTAACGAGAACATTTAGCGGTCTAGGATAGAGATGTGTTATGGCATCGTAAAACATAGGAGGTCGTACGCTAACGGTCTGCGTTACGACCCAGTGGGGTGATATCCCGTCCACATATGGAAGTATATTGATGTATGATAAGTATATTTGGGGTGCTCTCATCAAAGCGATTATACATTAGACAACACTACTATATTTCGGACTCCCACGTACCATCGTGTTTATTTGGGGATACACCATTAGGTTGCAAGCCTACCATAGGTAATCGAGTCGATTGCCTTGTAAACGTGATACACCAAACACAACATTCGGGGAGATCGGCGTAGTACGTTAATTCCTTGGTCATTTTTTCTATCATTTATCACCAAGGGTGTATATTATAATTCACGAATACTTGGTAAACCTTTATACTAGTACACCCTTTTTTTATTTTTTTGTTAATTGTAAAAATTAACTACCCAGCAAAAAACATCTTACCCATGCAGTTCTCGGCCTCATTATTGCTTGGTAAATTGTGATTTTTTTTCACCTCTTCCTTCTTTGATATTGTTTTGAAAGGTCAACATAGGGCTGAATCATCGAATTCACCTCATCCCTCCTCTAACATATCTCAAGAACCTCCTCCAGAGGTCCCCTCGGTTGCAATTGGACCCTTTGAAGCTCAAAGTGCCAGAACTCGGGATTGTAATTAGTGTACAACCCATATCATCTCGACCACACGACATTGATTCTCCTTGGGACGACATCGAAGAATGCGAGCCGGAAAGCACTGAGCTGTCTACACGGTTCATGAGTCTTTACTTGAAAATACGTTGTTTAATCCGATTGTGGTCTCGCCTCAAGAGGCTTATAGTCCTTTTGATCAACCCCGAGTTCCCCTTCCCGATTCTCGGTAGCATCTTTCTCTACTATCCGATTAGTTATTTCATGGTGAAATGGCATCCAATGTTGATGATGTTCCATTCATGAGTGCTCCTCGAGTACTCACGCTAGGAAACCATTGGCACCTATATCCCGAAGCTTCCTCATCTATATTTCCCTATTCGAGCGAGTGGGACCGAAGTATCCTTTAGTCAAGTTGTATATCTACTTCCACAAGGATATGCCTCTTTGGGGAATCTTATTTACGGAGCTTTTGGCACTACATCTCCATTTCCGGATCTTTGTTTGGTCAACAAGTATTCCTCCATATTTCAGCTTGCTCATTTCGAATGTGGTTGTCGTGTCTCAACTTGTTGTTCGACTTATAGTCACTATTGGTAAAATGAATGTTTCGATGAGATCCTCTACCTATTTTTTCGCCATCTACGATTATTACGGTTCCATCGTTGAGTGGAAAATATATGGTTTTTAAAGTCCGTGCACGAGGGGGAAGTCTAATATCGTTTATGTACCTCCCCTCTCGGGGTGGGGGGCCACTAAATTACGGGCTCATTTACGGGGGTGGGACAACCTAATGCTAGTCTCAGGTGGGGCATGGTCTTCGCAACAAGCCGAACATTGTTGTAGGCATTATTCCTTCGGGTGGTAAACCTACTTCAATTTCATTAGTATTTCACCAACCCCACACTCTGTATTATCGGGTTCAACAACCCCTTCGATAGCTTTGAATGCACCATATTCGTATGTTTAGTAAACTAACATCCCTCATCACTATGTTCAACAACCAAAGCGTACAATATCGGTATGTTCCTCGACCGAAGCCTCTTAGTAGTATGTCCAACATCCCTAGCTTCCCTGTAGGTGCTATTGCGACTAACCCTCGGTTTGGTGCTGCCAAACCCAAAATGGTTCGAATCTCCCTACGGGTTAACACGGTGCTTAGTACCGACCACTTCCTCATGTTTAGTACCATCAACCCCTAGCCCTTTGGGCTCGGTATGGTGCTCAATATCAGCAGTTCCTCAATACCAACAAGCCCAATTGGGATGTCGAGGTTAGACCTTATGTTCAACAAGGACCATAGAGTTGGACCCATGTTCGCGGGGACCACACACTATACCTCATGTTCAACGAGGACCTACCCTCGTACCCTATATCAGCGAAGGTAGGCAACCTCAAATCCAACGAGGGATTTATCACAACCCAGATGAGGGTCCCTATGTTCAACAAATGTTGCAACAAGGTCCTTACCAACAATGGGGGAGATATGTGTAGTCGGGACGAGAATCACGCCCTATTGGGAGTAGAATCCATATCAACCGAGTTTGGAACCCCCAAACCTTTTTCCTCTTTATCATCCTCCCTTGCCATTTTTAGGCTACGTTGGAATTGCCGGATGTGTCAAAGCTTACAAATGATCCCATCCAACATCAATTGCATTGACCTCCAATTCAGACTAAGATCCCGGAGATTGTCCTAAATTTGAAGGAAAATCTAGGGAATACCCCAAACCCATGTCATGAAGTACCACTTATGGTGCTCTTCTAATTCTTGGGTCGATTATTTTATTCGTCTTCATCTTTTCAGCATACTTTTGAGCTAGTGCTATGACGAGTGGTATATTGAGCTCCTCAAAGAATTTTATTCGATATCATTATTTGGTATGACTTTCCTCATGCACTTCCAGTTTACACATCGATGTGAAATTGTCACCCACCTCCTCACCTCATTGAAGCGAGTCAATTGCTACTCATCGGATCACATAAAATTTGAGATCCCCGATCAGCTGTTGATTGAGTGGTTTTACGATATCATTCATTCCCACGATTGCTAAAGATATTTCCATGGGTGGATGTGTTACAGAAGAGGAAGTCATTTCTAGAGCCCAATACCTCGATTTAGTTTATTCCCAATATGGGACTCTATATGAGCTCTTGCCTAACACACCCACGACCTTCAAGCGATCCGCATCATCTCGGTCTCTGCTATGCCTCTGCGGTTGTGATGGTGTTATTGGGACGATGGCTCATGCGGGTAGTAGTCCACCCAAAACTTCTTGAAGTCTAAGTGCACTCTTATCGACTATGCCCTCCACTCCTTCCAGTAACGAGAAGAATCTCGGTAAAGCCTTCAAGGCAAAATGGTGTCCAATCTCTGCGATCGGATAGATCCTCGAAAGGTAAGAAAAAAGGGTAAAGGAAAATCCAAATACGACAACCCTAAACATGATTCGAAAAATTATTCTGCGGCGATTCTTCCACGCGCAAGCCTAAATATCCTTACCTAATATGTGATGATGATCATTACACCAAGGATTTTCCTCGACGTCTGTGAGTTTCCCGTCTTATGAAGGGCACCCTCGGGACTCGGGATGTCTTGAAAGAACCTTTCATTTCTTAGCAAACACAAATGGTAGGTCAACCTCAATCGTCCGGATACTCTTAGGTTTTCATGGATGGAACAGAACCTATCACTACTAACATGAGATAGAAATACCACCCCCAATCTATCCAAGGCACCTATGGAGCCGAAGTCACATATCGCCCTTCCTCTTCCATGCCTCCTGCTTTTGGTCCTCTCCCATATTGAGAGACCTAGTAGTGACTCCATCGTCAGACCACCTCCAAAAGGTGTTCTTCGGAAATGGTCCTATAATTTGAATACAAGAGGTGTGCATCACTACAATATTGTAGAGGATCTAGCTCAAACGCCTTAAACGATGCTCGGATTTGGAGGTCCTTTAGTCGTCTCCATCACAACGAAAGGCACTACTTTTTGCTATTGGTGGGATTGACCCCATAGATTCTAATCTTATTTATTTCAATCTTGATAACTTCATTCCTTACCTACCATCTTGGGTGGCTTTCTTGATTCAAGTTACCATGATGGGAAAAAAACATTCATAAGATTTGTTGTTGACGAAGGCGCTTCGACACGATCATGTTTGTCGCATGTTGGAAAGCCATCGGCTCTCCTCCATTGAGTCGGTCCACGAATACCTTGAAATATTTCGACGAGTAGAGGTTCTTGGCCATATGGTATTCTCAAAACATTGCCCATCCCTGTTGGAGGGAAAAACAATTACTTTAGAAGTTGAGGTGGTAGATGCCAACTTGAATTATAATCTCCTTCTTGGATGTAGTCGGAATCATGCCATGGTTTGCGTGGTCTCCACCATTTTTCATGTCCTATGTTTTCCTCGACGAGGAAAAATCGTGATTGTCTATCAATTAGATTTCTTTTCCTATGATTCTTCAAAATGCAACAATCCATATGTTGGGGAAGACCACTACCCCCTATGAGAACATGGAGCCGAGTCTATTCAAAGACTCATCCCTTATGGAAATTTTTCCCTCCTACCTCACGAATTTCACCACTTTGTCAATATGATATCGTATGATCACCATCCATGGATTGTTCTCAATCTCGATCAACTAGAAATTTTGGTGACATTATGCCATCTGAGCCCTCTGAACAAATGTATCAAAGTATTATCATGGATTTTGAGGTTGCATACGGAACCAACGATCATTTGGTTTCCTCTCTAGACACTTATCACGTAGTCTCCCTGGTTTGGTTCTTGGGAATGTGATGATCCCTTGAATGAGACTTTCCCCACGAAAAAAGTATCATGTAGGTAATGTCTCTTGAAGAAACTCTATGGGATGATGGACATCATTGTTCCTCGTTTATCCCAATCCCAAAGTGACATCTTCACACTGCTCGGAATCCCATGATACATTTTCATCGATTCGACCTATTTTAGAATATGATCTTGATTCATGAAGTGTTGTCAGAAGGGAACATGGGAAATATTATTCCAACTATTCCGATCGAAATCTCTACGTCAAACCGGGGATTGTCGAGAATGTTCACATCGGTGCATCTTGTTCTCTGATGAGATCGGGATCTACCTTTGAGATTTTTCGAGAATTCCACGATGTCTTCACGTGGTCATACGAAGAGATGTTTGTCATTGATCCGAGTATCTTCATGCAGAAATTCCTACCTATCCGGATCTGAAGCCCGATTACGTTAATGAATTTGTCTTGTGAACCCCAGAGAAAGGATGCTACCATAAAGGGTGAAGTTGAAAAAATTTCTCAAAGCAGTTTATTTATCCTATACCAGTTGACATATTGGGTCTCAAATATTGTTACAATTAATAAGAAAAAAAGGGACCATCGGGTTTGTGTTGATTACTTGTGATATAAATCGAGTGTGTCCTAAGAACAATTAACCTCCTTTTATCAACCAAATCATTGATGAGTGAATGCTGGGAGTGAGATTTTTTCCTTTATGGATGGTTTTTACGGCTACAAACATATTAATATTGCTCCGAGATGATCGATACAAAACACGCATTTATCGTCCATGAGGGGAAATTTGCATATAAAAATCTCCCTTTTGGATTGAAGAATGTTGAGGCCACCTTCTAGCGAGCTATATCGCATTCTTTTTCATGACATCAAGCACATAGTTCAGCCATATCTACGACAACCTTCCTACTCATTTTGCGAAGCGTCGAAATCACCCAAAACACCTCGAGCCATTTTTCTTCATTATCGGCACTATAATATCATGTTGAACCCTCATAAGTGTGTCTTACATATCGAGATCAGTTGAATCTTGGGTTTCATGGTTTCCAAAGAAAGGAATCCGCATCGATCCTCTTAAATTCGATGCAATCATTAATTTTTCCTACTCCCTCTTATGTTCATCAATTGCAAGCGTTTGCAGGGGAATCCAATTTCCTTTGTCGATTCGTATTGAATTATGATGAGCTTGCCAGAGATTTACTCACTTATTGAAAAATGGAATCTTGTTCATATAGGATGAAATTTCCCAAATCTCTTTCGCACGCATTAAAATGAGCCCTCATCAGTGCTCCTCTCTCGCATCCTCCCCAATTATCATTGATACTTTGCATGTATTTGCATGTGAGCAAACACTATTGGTATGGTGTTGGTTGAGGATGATGACAATGGTCAAGAGCATGTAGTGTACTAATTGAGCCACAATCTCTTTGATCTCGAGATCTTTTACGCTCATACTAGAGAAACCTCATGTTGTTGTTGTCCATGTTGTTCGACATTTTCGTCACTACATTCTCGTGCACCATTTTTTTTATTTCTTATTACAACCCCATGAATTAAATTCTCACACGTCGGTTTCTTGGGAGAAAGTACTCAAAATGGTTTGTAATCCTTTAAGATTTTGACTTAGAATTCATTCTGCTAAGTCTAAGAAATCCTGGTCTTTGTTGAGTTGAATTGTGATATTCCTACCACAGTTGATCCCACTCCTCTTGATGAGTCAGCTTCCCGACGAATCTCTCTTTCTTATAATTACTCTTGATCCATGGTATGGAGACATCATTGTTTATCTACTGGACCCAAACATTTTGGTCGAGGCTATGCACTCTGAGCTGACGACAGATTCGCTACAGTCCCAACCTTACCGTATCATTGGAGACACCCTATATCACATCGTGGTATTGACTCTAGTCCTTTGTCGATGTTTGACTCTCGAGGAAGTTGAGAAAGATCTTAATGAATGCCACTCCGGGGCTTGTGGTGGTCACATGTCGAGTTATGCTACCACCCAAAAAATCCTTCGTGCAAGGTATTTTTGGCCATCTATCTTTAACGAGCGCATTGTTTCAGTACAAAAAATTGCATGATTGCCAAGTCTACTCTTGGAAAAGAGCGCACCCCACCCTCACCCTTGCACCCAATTGTGATCGTCGACCTTTTGCAAAATGGGGGCATAGATTTTATAACTGTAACCCTTGCTCAAACATGGGGGCATGGTTATATCATCGTTGTCATTGATAATTTCACTAGATGTGTCGAAGCGATGCCTACATACGATAGTGAAGGTCTAGCTACGACATAATTCCCTATTCAATCATGGCATAGCTCAGTTTTATGTCCCGAAAGAAATTGTCACTTATCATGTCTCTCATTTTCACAATCATATGATGACATAGATCGTTGCTCGATTGGGAGTTACATCATGATAGCTTCACCCCTTATTATCCACAGGCCAACGACCGAGTTGAGGCTATCAACAAAGTACTAGTGACCATGCTTCAACTGCACCATTGGGAAGCACAAATGAGATTGGAATCTCATGCTCTTTTCTAGACTCATGTAGGGCGTACCAAACCTACTGCTAAGATTGCTACTAGATTCACACCATTCTAATCGGTTCATGGTCTAGAGGCCACACTCTCGATCGAGCGTGAGATTCTTTCTATGAAGCTAGTTGTTGAACTACTTCTGGGGTACTTCACTAGAAGAGGAGAGTCGCTTTATCGCGAGCGTCTTGATGAGACCCGAAGGGACTTGCTAATTTAGTTATTGAAGTGAAAAAATATGAGTTAAATCTCAATATGAAAAATCTGTCAACCCTACGCATCTTCTACAGAAAGTGACTTGGTCTTGCTTTATGACCAAGCCCATGATAAATTAGGGGAGTAGGAAAAATCGAGCCAATGTGGCATGGGCCCTATATCAATCAATGAGTATTGGAAAGAGGAGCCTATGAGCTAGCAGATTATGAAAGCAATCCATTGGCTAAGCCCCAAAACGAGCTCTATATGAAAAAATATTATGCTTAATCATGAGTGTGATATTTTGTACATTAGTGTGATTTGATTGGATTATTGGTGTGATTGCTTGATTTTGCAGACATTTTCCTCTACTTACCTTGTGTTCCACTTGGTTTTCGGATGATCATCGAATCATTACGTTGGTTTTTTTTGATGGCGCTTTCAGTAGCACACAAAACTTTGTCTTACGCAACATGGGCACTCTTTGCCCCTCGATGGCGAGTTGATTAACTTACAAGGTATTTGTTTGGGTCAAAAGAACTAACAATATTTTTAGAATATAGTGTGGTTATCGAGCTATTATTGGATGCTATTGATCTCATAATTATAGATTTGGTTGTTAAATTAGACTCATAACTCGTTGTGTTATAGTTAAATGGCCATTATTACATGTGAAAAAATCCTCAAATTTTACGTATGTATTTGCGATGTTTAATTATTGGAAAGGAATTTTTGATTTTGTCAAATATCAACATATTCCAAGACATTTAAACACATTAACGAGATACATTAGCAAATCATATATTAGATAGACATCTACGCAACATGTAAAAAACCAACACATCATTATGATACAAAAGTAAGCCATAGATAGACATTTGTGCAACATGTAAAAAATGTAGAAATTATATGCACTAAGCATGCATATGTCCAAGATCCACCTGATATCACACTACTTAACTTTATGCAAGATACTGAATCTATTCCACTTGTTAATCTTTTACGGAAAAATTAATTGCACACACATGTGAAGCATAAACAAAAATATTCAATTGCACATAACACAGTTTTTAACTGGGAAAGCCTGAAGCTAAAAACCCAAACTATATATCTTGTAACATGGAGTTCATATGACAATCTCATACAAGCATACAAAGCTTATCACAAGCTCTCAGTACAGTACAATCGTCATACATTAATCAGGACCAATCTTGAAAATCCATGCACCGATCTTTGCCACCTGCTAGCCTGCCTCCACTGCGCAATCTCTGCTGAAGAATAGCTCTGAATGAATTTGAATTACCCCATCCTTGATTGTGCAATCCTCATTGGCATCTCCACTGAGTGTGTGATGGAATCAATTCATCACTATAGTCACAACAGATAGTCTATCTTTCCCTTTCACCTATCTCTCCACTGGTCTCCACTGAAACTGCTATGCACTGTAGTTAACTGATGTATTGTTCAGTTGATTAATGATTTATTATTTGTGAATTAATTAAATAATTAATTCACTCCACTCTCACTAGTGTATCAATCAGTTAGACTAGATACAACTAGCTCAACTGAGTTTAACTGAGTTAAACTGAATACAACTCCATAACTACTTCTTCCAATTGTGTCATAACTCTTCCACTTGAGTTCTAACTGAGTCCTTCATGCATTAGCTCCAGTAAACCCTTAGGAATAACGTAATTACTTCTGTCAGCTGATGTGCCACATATGTGCACTGAACTAAAGTGCTCCAAGAGAATGAGTTGCTGTTTAGAGTCTGATTATTATTAATAGCTAATAATAATCGACAAGCATCTATTTTTAGATTGACGATCTATAAATAGACTTCGCCCAATATTATAAAAATAGAATTTCATCTATTTTTTCAACTTGACCAACCATCCACAAATAACATCCTACAACTTTTGAAATATGATCATCATGTATAAAAATAGACATAGTCTAAAAATAGCTTACAGGCCCACTTAGTGAAGGCGACTCTTTTCACTAAGCTCATCATCTTGTTGAATCTCAACACTCCCTCTCAACAAGATAGGGATTATCCTTCACCCTAATCCTGCCTCTATGGTATTCAAATTTTCTCCTGGTGAGTGCCTTCATCAAAATATCTGCATCGTGATCCTCCGTAGGAATGTACTGAAGCAACATGATCTTCCGCTGCACACAATCTCTGATATGATGATTCTGGATATCAATATGTTTAGATCTATCATGAAACACAGGATTAACCGAGAGTTTAATGCAACTCTAATTATCACAATGAATCATTGTGGGATCTAAATGTGAACTGAACAAACCAACCAGGATCTTCCTCATCCAGATAGCCTCACATGTAGCTAAACTTGCTGCCATGTATTCTGCTTCCACTGAACTGAGTGCCACAGATCTTTGTTTCCTGCTGTACCAAAAACTGTTGTAGATCCGATACTGAAAATCCCTCCTGATGTGCTCTTTTTGTCTATTGGGATTCCTACCCAATCTGCATCTATGAAGTCATGCAACTTCACCTCATCCGTTTGTCTGTACCATAAACCATACTCAGATGTGCCCTTGAGATATCTCAAAACATGCTTGCCTGCCTTCCAAAAGAGCTTGGTAGGCTTAACCATCGCTTGTGAAAGATGGTTCACCGCATAGCATATGTCCGGTTGTATTGACTAAATACATGAGTGAACCCACCAACTGTCGATAAAATGGGGCAGCATCCCTTACCTCTCCGCCGACAGCATCGTCCACGCACTAATTTCTTGAAGAGGAGGTCGATGGAAGCAGCAACCTTGCATGTGAAACTTCTCCAGTATCTCCCGAGCATACTTGCCTTGAGACACAAACAGTTCACCTTCCCGCTGCCATATTTCCAATCCAAGGAAATAATGAAGGAGGCCCAAATCCTTCATCTCAAACTCCTTTGCAAGATCTACCTCGCATGAGTGTATCAACTGATCATCACCAATTAGTATTAAATCACCAACATAAAGTACAGGTACAGGTTTGCATTCGCCTCACTCTTGGTGAAGCCAAGTCTAGTGAAATAGCTGTCGATCCAAGTGTACCAAGCACGGGGTGCTTGTTTCAGCCCATACAACACTCTTTTGAGCCTGCACACATGCGACTCGTTGCTGAAGATCTCAAATCCTTCAGGCTACTCAATGTACACCTCTTCCTTAGTGATCCCATTAAGGAATGCAATCTTCACATCCATCTGATGAATGTGCCAACCCATCTACGCTGAGAGAGCAAGGATGGTCCGTATGGAAGAATACCGTGCGACAGGTGCAAAGGTTTCTTCATAGTAAATCCCCTCGAACAGTGAGAAGCCTCAGGCAAAAAATCTTGCCTTATACTTCTCGATGCTCCCATCAGCAGCTTGCTTTAGATCCATCTTGATCCTACAACTGATTTTCCCACCGGCCTTGGAACAATCTCCCAAGCATTGTTTCTGACAATGGAGTCATACTCCTCCACCATGGCATCTACCCATGTGGGCTCCTGCGCTGCTTCTTCAAAAGAAGATGGCTCTGTCACAATACACTTGCTCATAAGAGCCATGTATCCAGTATATCGGTCAGGTGACTGTCTCTGTCTGTGCTATGATGTAGGGACTCCTACATTCTGTGCCGCATCAAGCTTCAGTCTCTCAGCGTCTGTGATACGCTTTCTACCTTGTCTGATGTTTGGTTCTACATGAGTGGACTCCTCCACTCCATGAATCTCCTCCTGTGGCTGATCCACATCCAGAGGCTCATCTTTGGGAACAAGAAGTTCCTCTTCCGCATGCAAGTGTAGCTCCCTCTGAAGCGACAACTTCATGGCTTTCACCTCATTGAATTTTATATCCCGTCGCACAAAAGTCATCCGACTGCTTGGAAAATACACATGATAGTTATGGGGTGTTTCTGTGTACCCCACAAATATCCCAACTTCTGCAGTCGGCTCTAGCTTCTTCCTGGCATCCTTCGTCACATGAATGTAAACAGGTGAGCCAAAAATCTTCAAATGAGTAATATCAGGCTTCTTACCAGAAAATGCTTCTTCGGGTGTACTCATGCAAAGTACTCTATGAGGACAACGTTTTTGCACATAAACCGCAGTGTTGCATGCTTCCTCCCACAAGTGCATCGGTAGGCCCTGGTCATGCAGCATCGCTCGTGCAGCACCGAAGATCATTCTATTCTTTCTCTCCGCGACCCCATTCTGCTGTGGGTTATGAGGCACTATGAGTTATCTTCGAATTCCTTCTTTGCTACAAAAGTCTTTGAATTCACCCGAGATGTATTCACCAGCATTATCGCTCCGTAGAGCTTTCACCTGCTTCCCCGACTCCTTCTCCACCAATGCCTTAAACTCACAGAACTTTGAGAACATTTCACTCTTCTTCTGCATGAAGAAGATCCAACATCTACGAGAATAATCATCAAAAAATATCACATAATACCTATGTTTCGCTGTTGAAGCAACCGAGAATGGTCCACATACGTCTGTGTGAATTCTCTCTAGGATCACCGAGGCACGGTTCTCCTTCTCATGAAATGTGGTCTTCACAAACTTACCCATGGTACATCCTTTACACTGACCTGACTGTGCAAGAGTACCCTTGGGAAGTCCAGTAGAAATTTGCTGCAAAATATTCAAAGCGCCATGGTGAAGATGGCCAAATCTCCTGTGCCATAATTCGCCCTCATCCCGGCTCACCACTTCTTCTGCTTTATCCACCATTGCAGCGAAACCATCTACCTCCAGCTTATAGAGATTATTAATTCGAATCCCTATCTTCTTGGTTTGACCCATTTTTTTATGTCGAAGGAAGGCTTTTCCCTCACTGAAAACAACATCATAACCCTTGTCTTCCAACATTGTGACTGAGACCGAGTTCTTCTTTAGACCTCGAACATGCATGACATTCTTCAACAAGAATAGATTACCAGACTCCCTCTCAAAGGTAATGGTCCCAATTCTAGTCGCACTATACCGACCATCGTCACCCATATCTATATGCATCTGGAGGTCCTTCTCCTCCAAGTCACTTAACAACTCTTTGTCTCTCGTCATATGGAAAGACACAGCACTGTCAAGATACCACACCGATCCCATGCAGCTTGAAACCAAGCATGTAATCATGGAAAAATTGAGCTCAAATTGCGAGGCTAAGGCCTCTCCAGATGCAGATGCAGCAGCCTACTTATTCTTCTTCTTCTGTGGACAGTTAGTGGCGAAATTTCCATGTTCGTGATAGTGAAAACACTTCACTTTGGACAAATCCTGCTTCTTGCCTTTAGGACCTAATTTTGAAGGATTTTTCTTGCCCTTCCCTTTCCTTGATTTTGCAGCCAAAGCGCAATTCTATTCATCTTCATTCTTCGATGAATATCCATCCCTGGTACCCCGCCTTATCTCCTCCTACACAAGATCCGACCAAAGTCGCTCCCATCCCGACAGTTTCTCCCGTCCATTGACAGAGTCTTCGTAAGCCCAAGGAGAGCCAATCTCTCCAAGTCTTCTTCATCAACAGCAACCCCCACACTTCCCAGTTCATCCTTGCAGTGGACAAACTTCGTGAGGTATTTTGGAATATTGTCGCCTTTCTCCATTTTTATTTTTCTGAGCTTGTCTTTAAGCGCCAACTTGCTCTGGTCACTTCTGCTTTGGAACAAGTCTGTCAAAGCCTTCCACATTAAGAATGGAGTGGCTTTCTCGTGAAGGCTAGACACAATATGGTCCTTCACCCCTTCCAACATAATCCTCCTTGTCTTTGCAATCTTCTTTTTCCATGCATCAAGTAATGCAGCATCACTATATCCTAGCTTAGGAACATCGCTATCGATGATATCCTTCAGCCCATTATCCTCCAACACCGCCTCCATCCTGTCCTTCCAGGCTATGTGATTCAAGCTCCCATCAAGGGCATACTCCAATCTCAACCCATTGAAAGACATTTCAATGTATACTTGATTTCTGCACCAAGAATCTTCTGTAGCAAATTCGAATTGTCCACCAGCACAAACTCACTTCACAATTGCAATCTTCAATCAACAATGCTCTGATACCATGTAGAAATTATATGCACTAAGCATGCATATTTCCAAGATCCACCCGATCTCACACTATTTAACTTTATGCAAGATACTGAATCTATTCCACTTGTTAATCTTTTGCGGAAAAATTAATTGCACACACATGTGAAGCATAAACAAAAATATTCATTTGCACATAACATATTTTTTAACCGGGAAAGCCTGAAGCTAAAAACCCCAACTATATATTATGTAACATGGAGATCATAAGTTGCTGTTTAGAGTTTGATTATTATTAAGAGCTAATAATAATCGACATGCATCTATTTTTAGATTGACGATCTATAAATAGACTTCGCCCAATATTCTAAAAATAGAATTTCATCAATTTTTTCAACTTGACCAACCATCCACAAATAACATCCTACAACTTCTGAAATATGATCATCATGTCTAAAAATAGACATAGTCTAAAAATAGCCTACGGGCCCACTTAGTGAAGGCGACTCTTTTCACTAAGCTCATCATCTTGTTGAATCTCAACAAAAAACCAACACATCATTATGATACACAAGTAGCCATATATATAAATATATATATATATATATATATATATATATATATATATATATATATATATATATATATATATATATATATATATATATATATATATATCCGCCCACATGGTGCTCGTGATAGCAGGTGACTGCTTGAATCACTTGTCAGAGTAGTCGACGCAATCTGCCTGGAACCCTTACCGTATGCCTCTGAAAGTGAAGAGGAATGTCATCAAAGTTAGCATACTCCGGATGCTCGTACGTCAAACAAGTTCCTCTCTACCCTGCGTGGGTCTACTCCCTCTTCGTAAGGGACATCCTCCACTCTGGGCGGGCGGCGCTCCTCACGATTGGTGACATTCCCCGGCGGGCTCTCAAAGGACCCACATCTCGTAAAATACATAAGTTAACGTCTCAAAACACATAATTTAACCCGCATCAATGCACCTGTGTCCGGAGAAATGCAGATATGATCTCCCCTGAAGTCGATGCCTGCATATCCAAAGTCCTCAACTACAATGAGTTGACGATGCAGCCAACTAAAAAAGGTTGTAGGGAAATGCATATGTTGGCCCCCACCTTTTCAGGGCATGATCTCGCACCACCTCATCAATCTCGGGTCCCTCGAGGTTGGATCATGGATCTCCAACCACCAATACTGGAACAATGGTACTCTCTCTAAGAAAAAGGTCACCAAAATGGACCCAT
Source organism: Pinus albicaulis (assembly GCA_034641835.2). NCBI lineage: Eukaryota > Viridiplantae > Streptophyta > Pinopsida > Pinales > Pinaceae > Pinus > Pinus albicaulis. The sequence goes on along the minus strand of MU968363.1, from coordinate 26,303,435 downwards.
ACCCAAACTGTTTTAGCCACCCTCTCTTGTACTTGGTCAATTGGCTCTTCATGTTGGCCAATAACCCCTTGCACCAGTTGAACATCGTAGGGGCCAAACAATCCACCGTGTACTGGAATTGGGATTTCGTTTTCTCATGCAATGCTTGGGCTCCTGCCACTTGAGTTATGCAATGAAGGATTGTGTGCAAGGGAAGGAATCTGATAGAGGATATCTCTATCTTCCCACTCTTAGTCTTTTGAGCCCTGGGACAGTGTCTCTAGATGAGCATACTGGTACTATCACCCCCTGTGCAAGCTCCAAAGAGTTGGATTCTCTCCCCTCTCTTGGATAAGCCTGTGATGAAATAGATTTCCATGACATCTAATTCTAGTTCTTGTTTGTTAGGCCCTATATTACTAGTGTAGTCCCTTATTGTTGTTACTGAGCCCCATGAATGCTATTGCTTGTACCTCATAGTCTCCATTTTTTTATTATTCCGCTCTAATAGCCCACTATTGGTTTTTTTTTTTTTTCCCTTACATTATTATTGTTAGGTCGGCTAGGATTATATTGTGACCCCATGGACTCCTATATATAGAAAGGAGGTTTTGTCATTTGTGTCATCCAATAATTGTTCATTTATGTAATTTAAAGGAGGTTTCCCCCTTGAAGTGGTTGATTTAAAAGGCATTGATCTCTCTTTTCTTCTATTTTTGGAGTTGGTTTCATAAGATTTGGTATCAAAGATTTGGATTCTAGGGTTTCGCTGCTTCAAACATGTAATCGTGGAATTTTCGCTATAGTTTTTTTTCTACGAACGTTCAGATGCTAAAAAAAACCCATTTTCGAGGAAAACCTGAGGAACTTCGTGTAACAATTTCAGATCTTGGTTCACAATATTTTCGGAGATATGATCTATGGAAGTTAGGGATTTTGCAGGCTCCCGAATTTCATCTCAAAGAGGTGACCTTGGGAAATTCGTCATAACTCTGTTTATGAGCATCGGATTAGAATTCTGTAAAACAAAGACTAAAACCAAATCTGACCGTAGTTTCTCCCAAATCGATTTCGTAGCCAAAGGAGGAAACAATGACATGGCTTAATGTACAAGTTCACTCATCGAACCAGTCCATAATTAGGACATTGTGGGAGATTGGGCATAACTTTGCCTTGAAGAATCCAAATCAGGTCAGACCTATGACATTGAAAATAAGATTCAGAGGGCTAATAAAGTGTTGAAGATAAAATCTTTGGGATTATAAATCACATAGATACATCAGATCCAATATCGAGCTCCTCAAAAGAAAGAAAAAGGTGTGTATTTTTAAAATTGCATAAGTTTTGTTTGAAAAATAAATTTGAAGGCTTCCAAGGGCATATTGAAGAATAGATATCAGTATTGGGTACTAAAATGGCCCCTAAAAAGAATTCAACAACCATTAAGCCCTCTGAAGTCTCTACTATAACTCATGAAGAGAAAGAAGTGAAACATGATATATCAAAACTACAAGAGAAAGTGCAAAAAATTTCGCTCTCGCAAAGAGTAACAAAATACTAAATGGAAGCTAAGATGGATGGTTTGAATAAAGGTGTGGAAGCTAAGACAGATAGTTTGAAGAAAGGTTTGGAAGCTGAGATGGATGGTATAGAAGGAAACACGGAAGCTAAGAGAACAATTAAGAAAAGGGGAAGCTAAGATGGATGGTTTGAAGAAAGGTACTGGCTAAGATGTATGGTTTGAAGAATGGCATGTGGAAGTTAAGATGGATGGCATAGAAGATAACATGGAAGACATGAAGAATGATAAAAAAGAATACAAGAAAGGTTTGAAGGAAGGTTTGACAAATTTGATACAAGAACTAATTCCTAATGGTGATAAGGTAGTACAAGAAACTCATGATGAAAAATAAATAAATGCTAATCGTGATTTCATAAACTCTAATGTTAGATTGAATACCCACCATATTCCAAAGGTGGATATGAGGAAGTTTTATGGAAAGGATTCTGTAACATGGATTCTACATATGGAGCAATATTTTGACCTCCATAATTTTCAAAACACACAAAAGGTATGCATTGAAACTTTACATTTAGAACAAAATACATTTGTATGGTGTCGATGGCTTTTCTCCAATAAATTTTTTTTCAATTGGTCAATTTTTACGGAGGAAATGATATAATATTATGAGGATACAAAGAGAAACACCTTATTTAGCCAATTGATAAATCTCAAACAAAAGGGTTCAATGGTGAAGCACATTGAGGACTTCCAAAAATTGAATATAAGGGTAATTGATATTCTAGAGGAACGCAAGATTGATGTCTTCATAGGGACTTTAAAGGATAAAATCCAACATGAGGTTTGATTTTGGTAACCTGATTCATTGGAGAAGGCATGCAGGTTGGCAAGAAAAATTGAAAGTAAAATTATGGCGACAAGGAAGCCTACCACCAAGACCATAAAGAGAAGTGCTACTCCTAGACTTCCATAACCTACAAGGTTGACACCACAAAAATTGGAAGAAAAAAAAAAGCAAAAGGGCTTTGCTACAGTTGTGATAGAAAATACACTAAAGGTAATAAGTGTACTGATAAGAAATTATTTTACATAGATTGTGAGGAGGAGGAAGAAAATGAACAATAAACTTCAAAAGAAGAGGATATACACCAGGAACCGACCCTAGAGAAATAAGAAATGAGTACGAACATATCTTGTAATGCATTGGTAGGAATTGCCACTCCTCAAACTCTCAAGATAAAAGGATGTATCAAGAAGAAAAATGTAATAGTGTTGATTGATTCGGGATTACCCATAATTTTATTCATTATAAGGTATCCAAGGAATTGAATTGCTTCCTATACCAAATGCGAGAGTGTCAAGTGATGGATGCAAATGGAGGAACTATAAATTTCTTTGGAAAGTGCCATAATATCAAGATAACCATGGGGGAATATGTATTGAATATTCCAATGCTCTCCATTCCAATGGGTGGTGATGATGTTGTACTAGGAGTACACTCTTTGGGGATGGTAGCTTTTAATTTTTAGGAATTTATTATTATTATTATTATTATTATTTTTAATTATTTTTATTTTATTTTATTTTATTTTTTTCAGAAGGAAAGGAAGTTGAATTACGGGGTATCGCAGTGAAGTTGGGAAAGATAATAAGCTCAAATGTCATGAGAAAGATTCTGAAGAAAGAACAACGTGGTGTCATTGCAAAATTATGCTCACTAGAAATTCCAACATCAAAATTATCTATTTCTCCAGATCTCCAAAAATTCTTAGACAATCATTCCAAGATGTTTGAAACTCCCAAAGGACTCCCACCTATTCATGATTGCAATCATGCTATTCATTTGATTCCAATAAGTGTTAATCCAAAAAACAAGCCTTACAGATATCCTTATGTCCAAAAGAGAGAAATTGAATGTATGATTGTAGAAATGCTAAAGGCCGGTATAATTCAACCGAGTAAAAGTTCTTTTTATGCTCCAGTAGTATTGGTGCACAAGAATAATGGATCCAGAACATGTGTCTGGATTATAGGGAGCTCTATAAGCTCACTATTAAATATAAATTTCCAATTCTCATGATTGATGAATTGTTGGATGAATTACATGGAGCAATTTACTTCACCAAGTTGGATCTTCATTCCGGATATCATTAAATTAGAATGAAGACTAAAGACATTCCAAAAACAACATTTAGAACTCATGAGGGTCATCACGAATTTGTGGTCATGCCTTTTGGCCTTACTAATGCACCTTCCACATTTCAAGGTTTCATGAATTCCATTTTTAAACCCTTCCTTAGAAAATGTGTTATTTTTTGATGATATACTAATCTACAAGAAGTCTTGGAAGGATCATGTTCTACATGTTGATATTAGGTGCAGTTTTAAAATATTGGAGGAGAAATAGTCTCCAAATGTTTCTTTGGAGTACAAGAGGTGGAATATTTGGGTCATATTGTATCTCGGGAGGGTGTTAAGGTAAATCCTAACAAAATTAAAGCCATTATGGAATGGAAATTCCCCACAACCATAAATTAGTTGCAAGGATTTCTCAAGTTAACAGGGTATTATCATAGGTTTGTTAAGAATTATGGGAGAATAGTGTTGGAAATACCGAGAGGGGGGTGAATCAGTATTCCTTTCAATTAGAGCATTAGTTAATCTTCAATTATTATCAGTGTTTGTACAATGATATAAGTAAACAAGAGGAACACAAATGCACACAGTTTTTAAGGTGGAAACCCACTCCGGACAAAAACCACCTAATGTTTCTCTAATAATTATTTTCAACTCCAATTGAAAATAAAGCTCCAACTTCCTAGAATCTAGAAAAGCATTCTTCTCCAGCTCCCACCGGATGGATGCTCCAACGCCCAAGATTATTTAGTAGTCAATTGAATGGATGCCCCAACACCCAATGAGCTACAACTCACCCTAGCACCACCCTACCACCCTATAGAAGAATAAAAGAAGAATGGACTCTCGTACCAGGGAAAATGGTCCACTTTACAATGATATAGAATGATGTAGAAGAAGAAGATATACTAGACCATAACCCAAACTTTGACACAACCACCTAATGATGATCCTAGACCTCCCAACACTGCCTCTTCAACCCTTGGTATATAGACACTAGTTCAATTTGTACAATAATGTATTTACAATGACTAAGCACAATGATAAATTTACAATGATTGTATGCAGTGCTGCCCACTTTAAGACTTCATATGATGAACTTCTTGCTGCTATTATGCAACTTGGTTGCTGCTCTTTTCATGCTACCCTCTGCTGCACCTTGCTTTGCTTTTATGCCGTAGAAAGTCTGGTCCTTTGCAACCCTTGACAACACATGATCTAGCTTTTTTTTCCTTCTAGGAGCTCGATATTGAATCTGGTGTATCTCTGTTATTTCAGATCTTCAATATCTGATTTTTTGTCCTATCGTAGTCCTCTGAGTCTTCTTTCCAATGCCATAGGTCTGACCCAATTTGGACTCTTCAAGAGAGAGTTATACCCAATTTCTCACACTGCCCTAATTATGGACTATTTCATAAGAGCGCAATTGTATGGCATGCCATGTGTCACTGTTTATTTATTTGACTCTAAAATTGATAGAGAAAAAACTACATACTGTGCCCTATCTACCACTTTTTACAAAATTCCAATCCGATACTCAGAGAGAGAGTTATGACGATTTTACCAAGGTCACTTCTTTGAGATGAATTTCAGGAGCCTACAAAAACCCTTACTTCCATAGATCATATCTCCAAAAATATTGGGAAACTTGATCTGAAATTTTTACTGCAGCTTCCTCAGGATTTTGGCTTTGCCTCATAAAAATTTCAGCTTCTGAGCCTTCGTAGAAAAAAAAATTAGAGTGAAAATGCCACGATGACCTGTTTCAGATGGCCGAATCCCTTGCCTAAGGAGGAAATGAAGATCACAATATATATGAATGCTTAAGTTGAGAGGGGCTTCAACAAGTGAACGTGGGAGGAATTTTAGGAGCTTAAAAAATATTAATTATGAATTTTCAATGACCCATGCCCCAACCCCATGGGGTTTTAGCCCACTAACTGGGGTACAAACTTCAAACATGAATATCTCTCAAACCGTGAAGAATTACATGGCCTGCCATATATCAACGGAAACATCTCGACAAGTAGAAACCATAAAAAACATTATTGACCCAGAATATATTAATTTTTTAGGTCAAACTTCCCATTAAATATTGGGTTAGCCCCTGGTGCTGCTTGGGTTGACATCAATGACAACCGCTGATCAACAAATAGCAACACCTCTAACAACATTATTGAAGAAAGATGCATTTTCATGGAATCCTGAAGCAACTAAGGCCTTTGAACTCTTAAAGAGGAAATGTGCTAAGCACCGGTCTTAGCTACGCCAAAATTCACAAAAACCTTTATTGTGGAATGTGATGCCTCAGGAAATAGAATTGGTGTTGTTCTAATGCAAGAAGGAAGACCCATTGCTTTTGAAAGTCATCCAACCAAAGGAAATTATTTATAGAAAGCTATTTATGAGAAGGAAATGTTGGAAATACTACATGCACTAAAGCAATGGGGACCTTACCTAATGGGAAGACACTTAAAGGTAAAAATTGGTCTTGATAGTCTTAAATAATTTTTGGAACAAAGACTATCTTCAGAAGAGCAACAAAAATGGGTCACAAAGGTGTTGGGTTATGACTTTTAAATCATCTAGAAAAAAAGGAAGCTAAATGTTGTTGTAGATGCATTCTCAAGAAAGGATTAGGATGTGGAAGCATTTATATGTCCCATTTCTATTATCCAACCCGATTGGATAGCCGAAACAAGGGAGGAATGGAATAATGATGAAGAAGTATGGACACTCATTCAAAATTTGCAGCAAGATCCCAGTACATCTAATATGTTTAGTTGGAAAAATGATTCCTTATGGTACAAAGATCACTTATATATTTGCAAGAATTCCCAACTAAAACAAAAGATTCTTTTGGAATTTCACACCTCTCCCTTAGGAGGACACTCCGGATTTTTAAAAAATTACCACAGGGTGAAGGAATAATTGTTTTGGGATGTCCTTAAATCTAAGATTCAAAATTTTGTGGTAGAATGTTTGGTTTTCTAGAAAAATAAATTTGAGACAATTAAGATCCCGAGTCTGCTACAACCTTTATCCATTCCAAATCCATTGGGAAGAGGTTTCAATGAATTTTATCACATGTTTACCTAAGTCTGAAGGAAAGAGTGTCATCATGGTGGTAGTTGATAGACTTACCAAGTATGCACACTTTTGTGAATTATCTCATCCATTTAAAGCGATTACAATTGCTACTACATTTATGGAAACAATTCAAAAGCTACATGGAAACCCAAAGATTATTGTAAGCAATAGAGATCCCATTTTCACTGGAAATTTTTGAACGGAATTATTTTCTTGTTTGGGTACTCAACTAGCTCATAGCTCATCTTATCATCCTCAATCCGATGGGAAAACTAAAATGGTGAACAAATGTTTGGAAGGATATCTTTGTTGCTTTGTATCTGATAAACAAACACAATGGGTCAATTGGTTACCTCTGGCTGAATGGTGGTATAAAAATTCCTTCCACACTACAGAAAAAATGACCCCATTTATGGAAAATTATGGATATCATCCACTGTCCATCACATCATCTTTAAGAGAAGATTTTAAGTTTCAAGAAGTGGAAGATCACATCGAGCATCAACAAGAAGTTCTCCAACTCTTAAAGGATAACCTAAATTTGGCACAAAATCAAATGAAATAACATGCAGATCAAAATCACAGTAAGAGAAGTTTTTATGTAGGCAACTGGGTATTTTATGGCTACAACCATAAAAACAAATGTCCCTCAAGCAAACTAAGAAGGATAATAAATTATCGCCAAAATACTACGGTCCTTACAAGGTGTTGCAAAATATTGGTACTATGCCATACAAATTGGAGCTTCCTGCATCTTCCCAAGTGTACCCAGTTTTCCATTTTCATGCTTAAAGAAGGTTATAGGTGACAAACTTATGGTTCAAACAATATTTCCAGAACTTGATGAGGAAGGAAAAATCATATTGGAACCTGAAGTAATCACGGAAATAAGAACTAGACAGTTGTGGAATCAATCAATTTTAGAGTATCTCATTAAGTGGAAGAACTTACCCACTGAAGATTCCACATGGGAGGATGAGAATTTTATACAGAAGCATCCAGAACTACTCAAGCGTTGAGGACAACACTTTTTTGAAGGATAGGGTCATGTTAGGGCCCTACATTACTAGTGTATTCCCTTATTGTTGTTAGTGTAGCCTCCTTATTGTTATTTTTTTACCCATGTAGTCCCCACTTTGTTATTATTGTGCCCCATAATAGCCGACTATTGTTATTGTTGTGTCCTTACATTATTATTGTTAGGTCGGCTAGGATTGTATTTTGACCCCATGGACTCCTATATATAGAAAGGAGGTTTTTTCATTTGTGTCATCCAATAATTGTTCATTTATGTAATGTAAAGGAGGTTTCCCCCTCGAAGTGGCTTATTTATTAGCCGTTGATCTCTCTTTTCTTCTATTTTGTGAGCTGGTTTCATAACACTAGTCCCCGATGATGAATATCTGTCGATCCACATCCCACAGTCAAATTAAATACTGGAGTAGCTCCAGTTGAGGTCTCAGCCCTCATGTCTAAAATAATTTCAATAATCCACAATTGCGCAATGTATTTACACAATTTTGGTCATGAAGTGCTTGGTGTTATTCCACCTCGTGGCCTCTTTCTTTCCATTAGATGACCATCTTTGTGAAAAACACCTGCAAAACATGTTCAAAAGAAATTTTTAGAGCTTTCATTGGAGTAGTTTTGGAAATAATTCATGGAAATGGGTGGATTTCTTGTTTCCAAATCTTCCCCGTGGCCAGTGCGACTATCCGAATTAATTTGACACTGGTGGCATGTTGCCCTAACGACCTAAACACGACCAGTGCGAGTCTGATAGCTCGAACCCATGCTGGTTGTGAGCGATTTTGAGTTTTGAAATCCTCCCCCCATATCTTTATTTATAAATCTAAATGCTAAAAGAATGGAATTAAAATGGAGAGGGGGCTTAGGGCCCTTGCCTGGCGCTGCCAGATTGCTGACTGGTGTCCTGGATAAGCTGAACCACTGATCTGAAGTTCAGAGGGAAATGGGAAAAATGAACTTCTCCAATTTACTCCAAATAGAAAGGTGAAAATGAATTTACTTTTTGGTCTGTTTTTATATTTTTGAAATATTTTCACCATTATTTTATTATTTTTCCTCGATATCAGTGATTTTTTCCTTTTTTGTGCAGTGACAGGACTGTTACAAAAAAATTTGTCACTATCCCTACAATCCCTGTCCCGCACATTGGAGGATCATTTATGTGACTAAAAAAAAGTGTCATGCCTTGCAAAGACCATCATTGCATCCCTTTCCATGAGGACAACACTCCTTCTGTTGAAAATTTTCTGAGCAGACCATCAGAAACACATGTTTTTGCGTTGGTGCTAGTATACTGTTATGCCCTAGCACCAATGAGGAAGATTAACATTGGGTCCTGTGCCCATTAATGCTTTGTCCCAGTGAGCTACCTACGCCAACCTGTTTATGGATTTTTTTTTTTTAAATAGAGGCGAAATTTCCATCATAACAACTTTGTGGGTGAGTCATCTAGAGTGGTTTGAATGAACAACCACGACCTCCCTCCTTTGGCCTCTTGTTTCCACCTTTTGGGGAAACCTCCCAAGGGATAAGGCCTCCCTTCCACCATTGTAGGGATCCCAACCTCCTCCTCTCCCTCTATAAATAAAGCCATCTCCCATTGATGAGCTAGCTAAACATATTATAGCTGAAAGGCTGAAGAGAATTCTTGAGCTTTTTGTTGAAAATGCAGCAAGATGATGGAGCTTAGTGAAATGAAGTCGCCTTCACTAAGTGGGCCCGCAGGCAAATTCTGGCGCAAAGTCTATTTTTAGACATATGGAGCATGGTCCAGGGGTTGTAGTATGTTATTCTTGGAGTATTGGTCATGTTGGTAAAAATAGATGGACCTCTATTTTTTGGACCTATAGGTCGAAGTCTATTTTTAGACCGCCTCTCCTTAAAATAGGGAAGTCAAATATTATTTACCCTTAATAATATTTGGACTCTAAACTTCAGTTTACTCTCTTGGAGCACTTCAGTTCGAGCCTTGGAAGTGGCTCATGCATCTGACAGAGGAATTACGCTATTCCTAAGGGTTTTGTGAGCACATGCATGGTTGACTTCAGTTAGGACTTCAGTGGCAGAAGTTTGGTGGAGTTAATGAGACAGCTAGTGGAGTTGTGTTCTGTTTATTTTAGTTGAACTAGCTGAGATTAGTTTAACTAGCTAATCAATTAGTTATGAGTGGAGTGAATTAAATATTATTTAATTCATTAATTAGTAACTCATTATTCAACTCAAGAACACATCACTTCACTACAGTGCATGATCAGTTCAGTGGAGACCAGTGAAAGAGGTAGATGAAAGGGTGGAGTTAGCTATCAGTGGCGACATCAGTTGTGCATGAGATTTGCACCACACTTGGAGGAATTGCCCATGATGATTGCGCTGTCAAGCCAAGGAGATTCGAACGTTGGATCTCTATTTAGACAGGCCTGGATTGCGCAATAGAGGCAAGGCAATTAGTGGTGAGTTTTGAACCAGTAACCTGTTCAAAAGCAAGCTAGTTTGTGTGTAACTTCATGAGATAGTACTGAGTACTTGTGAGGAGTATTTTACTGAGTTTGTTACATGATTTCTCCATTATAATATACACAATAGCTGCGGGGTTTTCAGCTATAAGCTTTCCCCATACATACTATGTTAATGTGTATGATGATTTGATGTGTTATCGCTTGATTTTATTTCCGCATGTGTGATGATCTGAGTGGAAGAGATTATGTGTTGCATATAAATTCGAATTGTATGTGATTAGGATAGTCTCGGTGGATAATTAATCATTATTCAGCAAATTTCTACACTTTTTGCTAGGAAGATAGAATGGAAGAGACCTTTGTTGAGGGAGCTTAGGCTTATGTCCTCACCCCGTCCAAATTCCCCGACGATCTTTCGAGACGCACTTCGACTGAACCCCGCTGAAGGAGGCTGCAACCTCAAGGCTCCGGTGGTAACTATTTCTTCTATTTATACATATACCTGACTATTTTCTGGTTCCCATCTTGCATTAATGTGTTTTATCTGATGCAATATGCTTAACCCTCCTTGACTGATTAGTTGATTATGAATGAAATCATTGTTTTTCTTGCTGCTCTTGTTTGCTGATCTTCATGCAGGTATCCAAGCACTGTTGCAGAAAGATTGTGACTCGTCGAGACAGAGATTAAGAGGCCACCACTACAGTGATGACAACGTTGGACTCCAGGTAGGTTGATCTACCCTGTCCTTTTCATTCATTAATTAGGAACCTACACTTTAGCTTATCTGTTTTTTTCTAGACCCACTCTAGGGTTAGAGGGATCATCTCTGTCCGCAGAGAGGATTTACCTTCCCAACAATTTGGTGACTCCACTAGGGATCAGTGTGAGTTTTTTGTTTCGTTTCCTTTTAGGAGTTTGTCTTGTCAAGTTGACTTCGGTCGATTGCTTGCTTGCCTGTCTTTTTTGGCTTGTTTGATTGTATAAAATCCTCTTGTTTAGCTCCAGAGTGTCAAGATTGACCTTTGCTCACTGGTTCTTTCCTCCTCCCATAGTTATCTGGCTTGGTGCGAGTTTTTCTTGAACAGTTGCGCCGATTGGTGTAGGTTGCTTTTGTTGCAGTAGTGCCAAACACCTGTTTTGCGTGGATTACCGCCTCACAGTCGCGCTGAATCCTAAAGGATTTGGTTTGATCCTTTTGCTAAGTTTTTGGTCAGCTGTGCTTGACTTTGGCTTGTTTCTTGATTTGCAATTGGTCTTTTTGGAGTTGTTTTGACTGCTTTAGGCTTGCTCTTCTCAGTTATTTGTCTATTCTCTTATTGGTGCAGTTCATAGCCCTAGGGTTCTAGGTGTCTTTCGTTCACTGAGCCTTCTGATTGAAGTTCGAGTCTTTTTGTTTCTTGTCAGTTTGATTCCCTGATCAGTTGCTTGAGTCTTTATTGATCCTTTGAGTTTTTGGTTTGTTAAATGAATACTTTTGTGTTTGTTTGACTCTCCATCCCTTCGTTTTCGAGCATAGATCACATTGCTCGTTTAGGTCATTTTGAAAGCTTTCACTTTGATTGAAAGAGTGCATCATTGGTTTGAGTACGTCTTTATGTTTGTATTTCTTTCGTCTTGTTCATTTTGAGATCTCTACATTCATAGTGTGCTATAAACTAGTGTTTGATTTGATTTTTGATGTAATTAGTGCATTGTGTGCTTCATTCATTCAAAAAGCAAAAAAAATTGCATCCTTTCACTTGCATCGAGAATGAAAAGTTCATTTACATAAATAGCATTTGCATCTAGGAAAGAGTTTTTCGTTTCTCGCTTTAATTGTATTAGATGCATTAGGGGACTTCTTCGTATGATTTCATTGTTTGCTGCTTTCTAAAAGGTCTCTATCCTTCTCTTAGTTAGTATTCATCGAACGGAAAAGGGTGTTCTATTGCATGTAGCTTGCATTTAGGAAATTTGAGATCAAATTTGGTATGGCCTTGAAACTAAAACATTAATTCAAGATCAACTGTAAAATTTATTTAATTAACCTAAGGAAGCATTGAAACCTAACACAAATTTTTTTAGAGGCCTAGGCTAGTGATGTGTTATGGTGTCATTAAATCTAGTAGTTTTCGTTCACCATCTGGCCTTAGATAACACTAGTACAGACTTGTGCTCCCCGTACCGTCACGTATATAAAGGAAGACCCTCATAGGTTCAAATCCTTTATCCATAGGAAGTCGATTTTGCCGCTCTGTAACTATGATACACTGAACACAACATTCGGGGAGACTACGTGCACGTACGTTAAGTCCTTGGTCATTTATCTTTCATTTGATCACCAAGGTGTATATGGCAGTTCACAGAAACTTGGTACACCCTCTTGCTTAGTTTACCTGAGTAGTCATTTCGATATTTTCGTGACTCTTTAAAAATAGAAGAGATCATTGAGCACTTGTCCTTTCATGCTCGTTTAAAATTGAAAGTGACTAGAGTCATATTTTTTCTTTTCTTGACTCTTAAAACATGAAACAACAAAGTTTTGTTCCAGTGTCGTAAAATTAATTACCCATGATCACATGCCCGTTAAAATATCTTTACTTGGCTTGTTTTTGTCATTCCTTATAGTTTGGTCTTGAAGCCTTGAATTGGCTATTCTCATTTTCCTTATTGTGTTGAACTATTGTCACAGTGGCGGAACCACCAATTTCATCATATTCTTTACTACCTCCTAGTGGTAGTTCTTTTCCTGATGTTTCTTTCGAAACCCCTCAGTCCACTAGGTCTGCTAAGCTTGCACAACCTATTCTCCCGAGTGTTCAACCTCTCGCTACCCGATCTCCTCCTGAAGAGTCATTTGAGCTCAATTGGCCTCCTTAGGGTGCTTGGTATAGTCTTGGGAGTGAGGAAGAATTCCATCCTCTTACTTCAGGATCACCTTTTATAGCTGATGCTATACCTCCTAGTCCTTGTCGTTTTTTCGTAGATCTTACAGCTTTGTCAGACATGGATTCTTCGAGTCCTGTTAGCAGTGAAGAAATGCCTGTGTCCATAGGGGAATATCAGCTTTTCCCTGAATATATCCCGTATGTCTCTAATCTATCTTCCCCTCCATCAATGTCACTTCCACCCTGTTGTCGGACTTTGAGTCAGATTATTTCGGGTGTTGCATCCATAGCACATTCCAGTACTTCGAATCCTCCAAGGAGTTCGATCCTTCCTTCATTAGGATTGTCACCATCGACACCTAGTTCGTCGGTCGTTGTTACGTCTGTCCCAGTCCAACCTACATTTTGTTTGGCTTCGTCTGCACCGGTTGTTATGCATCAATCGTCAGGATATTTTCACACTCACAGACCTATCTTTCTTAATCCCACGTGGCCTGTCAATCGCGGCCGGGGTAAATCACAACCCTGCGTTGTGGAGGCTACACCTGCTTCTAGGGAAAATTTTAGGGGCGAATTTTACGGGGTTTTAAATTTTGGTAGGGCGATTTTTTTATATAAAACCTATTTTCTATAATTTTATATAGTTATCCCTATAATTATTTTTAAAATAATTAATTATTAAGTGTTAGCCCAACAAAATAAATGCGCTTAAAACTTAAACCATGAAATTCGCCTCCTGATTTTCTAGTTTGGAGCTGATTTCAATGGAATTTTCCTGGATTTATTGGGTCAGGGGAGGGATTGGAGTGATTTGCCCCCATTTTCACTAGTTGGGGCTTGGAAGTTGGAGGTGCAACAAAAATTGAATGTCATTCACCCGAATTTACTGGGTCAAGGGAGGGATTCGCCCCCATTTCAACTGGTTGGGGCTTGCAAGTTGAATGTCGGAGGTGCACGGTGCCAGATTATATGCAGGATGCCAAGATCTGGTTCTCCACGCATTGACGAGGGCATTAGGGCAACAAGAATCGAGTTCTAGTTCTGGGGAGGTGGACGGTGCCAGATTATATGTAGGATTCTAAGATATGATTCTGCATGCATTGACGAGGGCATTAGGGCAACAAGAATCGATCCATCCATCCCATTCGATCCAACGCTCGGTCACTGTAAGTTGGGGGATTATTCCTAAGTGGAGCCAGTACTAACCAATAGACAGAGTGGTCACCAGTGATGGATATGCTTTGACAATTGAAGGAATAAAATAGACTATACCCAGGAATTCATGCGCAGTCGGTATCCACTTTAGCCTAGACCCTAATGGTTGACACTTGGGCAGTCACTATTACTTCTCTTCTTTTCATTTCAACATATTTATGGCCAGAAACTCATTCAATTTGAATAATTCCATTTTATGGTGCTCTAGTTTCTGAAGTTATTGCTCACTGCAACTTGCAACATCTAAGTGTTTATTTTTTTGATCCACATGCCACTTTTTGTTTTGTTTTCTTTTAAATTTAATATTTGATTCACAACTAAAATTATATTGATCTACACATTATTCTAGTATAGACTAGTGTCCAACAATTGATACGATACAATTCTACTTCTTTCCTTTGCAAGTTAGGGTGCATGTATATTCCTGGGTAGATGTTCATTCCTTGTGACTCCATAAGGGTATCAAAAGAATATGGCATCCGTGATAGAAAGGTATTACTTGCTTGAGTTCTGCATGCAAAGTTAAAGGATAACCCTTTATTTATCAGCTTTTGCTCTGCTGGAGCACGTTGGTAGCACAACTTAATCTGATCACTAATGGAAGTAAGGAATGTTGCACCTGAATTCCACTTATATGATTGGAACAGGCCACAAGCCATGCTAGGTTGTAACATCTGAAGTTCCCTCCCTATGAAGGAACATGGCTCTTGATGAATCAAGGCCCAGCAGGATCTTCCTTCGTAGTGCATGCTCAGGTCCCACAAATTCATTTCCTTTCTCTCAAGCCCATTTTTCAAACATTTCCCTCCTTTTTCACTGAGGGGAGACTTGGTTGGCGAACTGGGGGGTGTTGTTATTCACCCACCAATTTTCAAATACTAACAGAGACATTCTACCCCCTTGCTCTTTGTCTATGAAAGGTATTACTTGCAACTTGAAAACATTCTCTTCTTTTAGTTTTTAAGCTAATGTATCGTTCAATTTTGTTCAGTTGTTCAGCTTGAAGTCAAATAACTTGTAAAGAATCTTACTTCTTTTGTCCTTCCTTTCAATTTATTTTTCAAAGGAGTGGAGTCTAAACACTTACCCAAATCAATGTGTGTAGTTTTTCAATTTGGAAACAATGAATAAGCGTGAGTGATGATGATTAATTAGTTGAAGTTCTCCTAGTGACCACTGACAACTAACTTGCATGGAGAACTATAGAGTAGATAAAGCGTAGTTTCCTTCAGCTTCACCAACTATTCCAATTTCTCATGTTCAATTTTTTAAACATGATCATTGAAAATATTTGCATTCACCTTCTCATCAGTGAAGGAATTGAGATGTCATAAATATGTGTCTACTGAAGTACTGTATTCCTTGGCTTACCATATCTGTAAATCCCTTCTCCATCTATGGGAAAATTTTGTATAAGGGATTCTGGAGAATCACAGATTCTTCATTGATTTCACCATTGTCCTTAGGATTATAAATTACCTACAATGTCCTTTTATGAGTATTTATGGTTGTAGGGGTAGCAAAAAAAATTTCAAGAAGGTTTTCAAATGGGGTAGTAGTTTATGAAGTGGAGTTTATATATATATTTTAAATACAGATTATTTTAACTATTAAAGGAATGATATAAATATGGCTTTAATACAAGAAAAAAGGGCTGCAAATGTAGCTTCCACAAACAAATCCAGGAGTCAAATAGAGATCACCAACTCACGTAATGTTTACATGTCTTGTCCATGAAAGAGACTACAGAAAACTACCTAAGTAAATAAATAGTAATAATTGAGCACACTAGTTACACAAGGAGGCTAGTCATGGTAATTATCTAGGGTAGGGTTCTAAGCCAAGATATGGGGATTGATACTAGGAAGCTAGAGTGGGTCCACCCATCTATAGAAAGTTAGGGAAGCTTGAGACCATATGGCCATGGGATAACATCATTAAAAACTTGTTGCTTGGTGGACTATGTTGGAATTTAGGTATCTAACATTTCACTACCATCTCAAGAGCTGATAATCCAACCACTTATAAAATAGTACTTTAAGTGATGTTACACTTCATCTAGTTTTTAGTCCAAAATCAATCACATCATGAGAAATAATTTGGATCAACTGCAGGTTCTTTTCAATTTTGCAACATTTAGAACTGATTTTTCCAATGTTCTCATCCCTAATATTCTTATATTCATCATTGAGCATTTTACTCTGAAACCCCACTGCTTAAGTAAGCATTTTACCCTGGAAGCCCTACTGCTTAAGAAAGGGATTCATATAGTTTATCTAACTATTATTGTCTTGACTTTAGTTAGTGCCATGCGAATATCTAGTTAATGCATCTTTTCCCATGTTTAGCTTTTATCTTCAAATCATCAATGATTGAATGAATTTATTTCTTCTCTCTAGTTTGCATGGTACTAGTTTTTTCATGCTTCTATGTTCTTTCTTCATCTTGGGATTTGACTTCATAGATCATCCTCATATTTAGTGTAGTCAATTTAAACTGAGTCCCTAACATCCTTTGGCCTTTGATTATCTATTTTCTAGAGATCATCATCCACTTCTAAATGTTTGGCTTTGAATTTGAATCCATAAATTCATTTCCTTTCTCTCAAGCCCATTCTTCAAACATTTCCCTCTTTTGTCACTGAGGGGAGACTTGGTTGGTGAACTAGGGGTGTTTTTATTCACCCACCAATGTTCAAATCTTAACAGAGAAATTCTACCCCCCTGCTCTTTTTATATGAAATGTGCTACTTGCAACTTGAAAACCTTCTCTTCTTTTAGTTGCTGAGCTAATGTATCGTTCAATTTTATTCATTTGTTCAGCTTGAAGTCAAATAACTTGTAAAGAATCTTACTTCTTTTGTCCTTCATTTCAATTGATTTTTCAAAAGAGTGGAGTCTAAACACTTACCCAAATCATTGTGTGTAGTTTTGCAATTTGGAAACAATGAATAAGCGTGAGTGATGATCATTAATTAGTTGAGGTTCTCCTAGTGACCACTGAAAACTAACTTGCATGGAGAACTATAGAGTAGATAAAGCGTGGTTTCATTCAGCTTCACCAACTATTCCAATTTCTCATGTTCAATTTGTTAAACATGATCATTGAAAATATTTGCATTCACCTTCTCATTAGTGAAGGAATTGAGATGTCATAAATATGTGTCTACTGAAGTACTGTATTCCTTGGCTTACCATATCTATAAATCCCTTCTCCATCTATGGGAAAATTTTGTATAAGTGATTTTGGAGAATCACAGATTCTTCATTGATTTCACCATCGTCCTTAGGATTATAAATTACCTACAATCTCCTTTTATGAGTATTGATGGTTGTAGGGGTAGAAAAAAACATTTCAAAAAGGTTTTCAAATGGGGTAGTAGTTTATGAAGTGGAGTTTATATATATATTTTTAAATACAAATTCCTCTATCTATAAAGGAATGATATACATATGGATTTAATATAAGAAAAAAGGGCTGCAAATGTAGCTTCCACAAACAAATCCAGGAGTCAAACAGAGATCACCAACTCACGTAATGTTTACATGTCTTGTCCATGAAAGAGACTACAGAAAACTACCTAAGTAAATAAATACTAAGAATTGAGCACACTAGTTACACAAGGAGGCTAGTCATGGTAATTATCTAGGGTAGGGTTCTAAGCCAAGATATGGGGATTGACACTAGGAAGCTAGAGTGGGTCCACCCATCTATAGGAAGTTAGGGAAGCTCGAGACCATATGGCCAAGGGATAACATCATTACCTGCTTGTTGCTTGGTGGACTATGTTGGAATTTGGGTAGCTCAAAGGAAATTTTGAGAGGTGAAAACCCACCAAAAGGAGTTGGTTGGGCAAGTTACCCAAGTAGTTGGAGTTTTGACCCAAAGATGTGGGTTTGGACCCAAGACAATTAATTATTTATTCTAATTTAAAAAATGTCATGATCATAAAAAATGTCTTCAAGGGGTATAGTGCCTTTTATTAATGTCACATGAAGAGTTCTAACTATAGACATCCTTCTTGTCTGGTTATGTGGTGTACATGTCTTAAGATATCAATTGCTTTCATCAAAATTTATTTGTAAAGATCTTCATGAGAGACACTTGCAACTTTTCTTGGCTCACTGAATTGTATTGGTTTGAGTTGTGTATACATATATACCAATCTTGACATTGAAAGTCTACATAGAACTTATACTAGTACAAATTGTGTCTTCTAAGGTCACTAAAAACTGTAGCTAGATGATAAGCCTGGTGAGCCTTCATTCTCGGTATCCTTTATGCTTAGAAATAATCTGGGGAATATAAGTTCCTATGATTAAATCCTTTTAATATACTTATGCTTAGGAGGTGGTCTTATGGTGACTGATGTCACTTCTTATAGTCTTAAAAATACTATTTTCTATATATATGCCTAGAATATAGCACCAAATTTGATGTGACATAGTATTGTAATATTAATGAAATAATTTCTCCAAGATGATGACATGAAGGAGAGTGATGGCTCAGTTTATAATTATTGGCTTTGAGTTTACTTGATGCATAAAATTGGTTTCAGTCCTCTTGAAACAACACATAACATAAATTTATGAAACAACACATAATTCAAATATTTTGGAGTGATTCTAGAGCATTTCAAGTGTACTTAGAACTTCGATATATATATTAGACTAGGACCTTCATTATTCTGCCTTAGGTTACCAAATTATCTTTTCGGTCCTCTAGAACAAAAAACATCTCTGCCATTTGTGCTAGTGTATGTGCCCAAAATAATTGAGCCTTAAACCTATATAATTTTATTTCCCCATACAAAAAAATCCCATGGAGGTCTCATCTATATGTAAAATAGATAAGTCTAGCAATCTAACCCCTCACAAAAAAAATTATTTTCTAATTTCCTAAAATTAGTGTGTGTCCAAACTCCAGAACATAGATACCGTGTTTATTACAAGCACAACACTCTTTATGATTTATATCATAGCCTATAAAATGCATCAGGGATATAATTATGGATCCATCTTTGGATCTTTGAAAATTTAATTCAAATTTCAAAGTATCTTCTCATAGTGAGACAGGGTATGCATTACTTGTATAAGCCTACAAAACCAAACTTTTAACACTTTCCATCATTGGCGAGTTTTGCTGGGAACAGGAGTTTATGACTTTTAGCATAACCTTTACACGGGATAAAGGTTATGATAATGGATCCATCTTTGTCTCTCTGAAAATTTAGTTCAAAGTAACTTTTCATAGTGAAGCATGGCATACGTTTACTTGTATAGGGCTAGAAATCCAAACTGTTGACACTTTCCATCACCGGAGAGGTTTGTCAGGAAGAGAAGTTTCAGTATAGTGTTTTGAGAATCACTTTACCTCAACGAAAAGAGAAATTGTTTTCATCTGTGATATGAAAATGGAGTGGAATGATTATAATTTTGTCTCGTAAGTTCTCATGGTTATGTATCTGTCGAGGCCTCAGAAATCTGTGGCAACAAAAAGGGGGATAACCACCCGGTTCAGACCTTAAGACAATTCCTTTTGCGTTTGGAATAGTGGCTTTGACTGGATATAATGGGACTAGTTTCCCAGAATTGGGTTTTTGTTTGATTGTTGGGTTTCTCTCAAGGGATTTACATGAAGAATTACTAAAAACTAAAACAAATTTATTCTAACATGCAAAACTTGAAATTGAAACTAATTTAATCTAACCTGAGATAATACTAATTTGATGCGATATAAAATGATATCTATTCAATCTATGATGATTAAGATCATCACATATTTAATAGAATTATTACTTTGTAAGATGATTCTTTTGAAAAAATAATTAATCAAAATAAAATGAGAAACATATCGCATATATTTGATGATTATATATAAAACAGACCAATTCCTATCTTTATATCGTATAATAGTGCAATTGATATTTCAGACAAAAACAATAAATTTCATATATAATTCATGAAAGTTGGATTCATCACTAATATTCAAAACAGAACTAGCATACATGATAATAGTACCACATGTGTATCGTCCTGTTCATCTGATCAATGATAATAGGCCACATTCAACTCTTATATCAGCAAGTCTTTCAAAGAATACAAAAGTGCATCAACAATGATCAACAAAATGATATATAACTGAAAATGCTGTGTTCCATTATTTCATCAAGATATCCACAAGCTTACTACAACTAAGCATTCTTTGCAAATGTTCTCAATAAAATTTTGGACCCTTCTCTAAATGCATGAGAAGGGTTTAAATACTATACTAATTACTTACAAAAAAGATTATACAGAATATCTTATGAGGTGGTTTCAAACAACCTTCCTCAGCTTTAGTATCTATTTGCTAAAAATTGAAATTATATAAAAACAAACAAACTAATAATCATGCCGGATGATAAGTTACTACCAATTGTGCTTTTCTGCTCACAAATGTTAGACATCGGTTGAACTTGTGGAGGTTTGCCGAACTCTGTCTTCATTTGTGCAGAAAATATAACATCCAGTAAAAGCGGTTGTATTCTATGTATAGAGTTTAGAAAACAGTTCCGTGTCATGATATGACCGTGTGGTTTGACTAGTAGCTGCCAGTATGCCTCCCAATCAGTTTTCTTTAGCTGTAAAAGTGCTTCTTCCCTGAGTTGACTGGTTTCTTTCCAACTTTGTTCTAAATCTTTAATATCAGGAACAGATTTGAGATTTCCTTCTTTGATGAGCCCGGAAGTATGTAATATATGGTTAATCATTTTGACCATATTCTTTGATATACCTACCGCTCTGGCTATGGTCAATTATACTTGTTTCAGTCGTGCATCCCAGTCTGTAAAAAGGATATCTTTGAAAGTTTCCTTGATCTTTGGGAGATTTGAATTTATCCCTTCTTTTGAATCTTTTTATTCAATATAATTAGAGATTTTGGTATTAAGTTCATTGAACTCAATTCTTTGATCAATGACTGTGTTTGTTAATTTTTCACTGATTCCTAGGTGTGGAATTATGTTTGACATTTGTAAAACAAACATGTTTTGTTGTTTTGAGAGTAAGGCACTTAATGTCGATGCTTCTTTTATGAATTCCTCTGTAGTAGGAATTCCTTCATATTTGGTAAGATCTTCTCTCAACTGTTCAATTAGTGAATATTTGCTAGATAAGTCCTTTTCATGACTTATCTTAAGCATTTCCATCTCTTGCTATACTCTGAGAAGTTGCTATTCCACTTTCTGATTTAAAATTTTTCTTTCTTCATCTAGCTGCTGTTGTAGTTCCATGATTTTGACATCCTTTTCTTGGATCAAATAGATACTTCTATTGCCTTATCAATTGTCATAGTGGTGTATGCACCAGCGAATTGAGATAGCCGAGTTAAATTTTCAATCGGATTTGATGGAGTATCTTTCCATACTACTTCCATAACTTGATTCCTTGGGGGTGTTTCAATCCTTCTTCTTTTCCTCTGTTTTCTCACTACAAGTTTATGAAGAGGGCTGTAGAACACATCTAGTGGGGGAATATCAGTCACCTTGAGGATAATCTCATTAGTCAGATTTGTAGGAATGATTTATGTGTCTTGGGAGATTATCTCAGGAGTTTCAATGATTTCATTTGTTGAAACTATTTGTTCTTGTGGAGTCTGGAATTCTGTAATTTTTTGTGATGATGATTCCTCTAGAGTATTTGCTAATGCATCGCTGAATGAAGTACATATTTTATCTAATTCACTTTGATTTTGTGAATCTGATTTTTCTGACCTAATTTCTTGAATTGATTTAATCGTATAACTAGTAATAAAAACATCCTATGTAATCCGTCTGAGTCTCTGCTCTCTGAATTCATTGAATTTCTGTATTTCTTCTGGATTTAGGTTCAATTTGACAAAATTTAAGATTTCTTCAAAAGTCAAGGCAAATTGCAAAATATCTTCAAATCTGTCATCAGTGTGTATAATAGGTTTGAGTTTGACTGACAAAGTGAATTTATTAGCAATCTTTTATGGGTCGAACTGCCTGGAGGGTAAAACAGGGAGCTTCAACAGCTTAATCTTCTGACATTATTTCAATGTGTGATTAAAATTGCTGAGTGTAAATGAACCACATGAAATTGGAAAACTTGGCCATAAAGACTTTTAATGTCTTTGAAAGATTTAGTGAGTCCATTACCAACAATTTGGTAAGCGGCTTCTCTTGCCATCAACTTATATGAAACATATAAAGGAAGAATATGCGGGGGAGAGGAGCTTCCAAAAATTCTAATATATGAAAATGATTCTTCAACAAAACATCTACCTATCATTTGAAGGTTTGCAAAGGCTTCCTTAGTGAACCTAGGGCTCACCGTGTCAAACATAAATTGGTGTAACGGTAATACAACTCCATAGCAAAAACTATGAAAACGTGGTGCATAATTATGTTCCCATATCTCTTTATGACTCAAATGTATCGGGGTAGGGTCTTCAGGGGTCCATTTCCATCCCATAACTGGAAAGTTGGTAGAAAAACAGATGGCATCAAAAATATACGCACTCATAAGAAATTTGGGGAAAAAATTTGGGGGAAGAAGTTCTGGTTTGGTGATATTAATTAATTGCCTTAACTAGATTCTCAGAGAGGATAGTCACCCAATTCATTATGAGGGAATTAATAGAGGAGTCAATTAGAGGAAGCAAATTTATGGAGAACTTGGTGTTATCAGGTAAACCATATAATCTGCATAACATTGCTGCTGCAAAATTATAAGGGTTTGCTAATGATGCGATAAGATACATACCAGTTTTCTCATATTTGAACTTTTTGTCTAATTTCCTCCAACCTTGAATTGCCTTGAACGGGTCTTCGTTCTTCTCAACAAACTTTGCAACAAAATGACTGTTGTAGGTATCTTGCAGGTCGGGCAACTTATACATGATTTTCAGATCTTTAGGTCTGAAAGAACCTAGAATCTCATCCTTGCAGGTTCTTAATTGTCTGTCTTTGATCATTGATTTGTCAAGCACCCATCTAATCATGTCGGTGTTTGGAATAAGAGTAGCTCTTGCTGCTATCCTATGGAGGAAAGAGCATGCAATATATTTGAATCGTGCTTCTGAATAGCTTTACGGATGGACATATCTTGAAAGTAAATCCCTATTAAAGACAGAGTAAATGATAAAATGATGGAAGATTTATTGAAATGATCTATTTTGAAAGAAAGAAATTTGAGAAATAGCTATATCATTAATTAATCATGACGCATCCATAAATTTTTACATTGGGATGATAAAACATAATTGATACTTTCTGAAATGATTTATTTTTGCGTAAAAACCTTTATTCAAACCTGTCAAATCAACCGCATCTCGCCCTTTGAACTTGTCTTAATGATGCGTATTTCTTTTTATTTATGCGATATGCGATTTCACAATATCGCGAAATTGCAAAATCACAGTATCGTAACATCACAATATCGTAATATCGGAGTTTTGGCAAGAATTGATTAAAGTTTTACAATGTAAATTTGCGATATGCAATTTATAATATCGCATGCGAAATTTCAAATTGGCGATCGCAAAATTGGGATTTCACTAGTTTATTGTTTTAACTAAGAAAATATTTGTGCGAAAATGCGATTTGCGTTGAGAATGTTTTATTAAAACTAAAAGCGGTGTTGTTTTTTGGATTTTGATTTTTATTAAAAACAAAAACATATTTCTAAGAAGGGTCCCTATTTCTTATTTATCAAAGGTAAAGGTCTAGATTATTTTTGAAAAATAAAAATGGGGGGAGTTGTTTGCATACCAAAACAATATCTTTACTGGATGCAATTGAAAATGAATGCTTTCTATTGACTTTATTAAAGATTATTTTATAAAAAATATAAAGCTATTTTGTTGCAGATTGGTTCTAGGGTTTTTTTTTCTACCAAGATACACCTTAAAACCCATACAAAACAAATAATAAGCCCAGAATTATGTCATAAAGGGGCTAAAACACTCAATTATAGCAGGGTGCGATAGAGACAACATACAGTTTCATGGTTTGAAACTTAGATTTAAATTTTACACATAAGTGAATTTGGGTCTCTGTTAGTTGAATGTGTCCAAATGTGACTGCATATCATATGATTTGACCGTCCAGGTTGTGTGAAAATGCACTGGAAGCAACTTATCCCCCTTAAAGCCATATAGTTCCTGTTTGAGGTGTTGGCGATGAAGTTGCATGAGCTGAAGATTCTCAACCTCGTTTACTAGGGATAGTCTGGGACACCTTGGATATGCCGTGTTTACATGATGTTAATATATGTTGAATGCATTTTGTTTAGGAATTGATATTATCATGTTGTCAATCTTTGTACATTTGTCATTTGAAATGTGAAAATCCTAAATTGAAATTCCTAGAAAAATCCTCGGTGTGGCCATGGAGTGAAGTTAATTGTTTGTTTGAAATATTTGTATGCAAGAAATATGAGCTATATTCATATTCAGATTCTTGATCAAGGTGCTGTTGGGATATTGTCACTCATTAATTGTGGTTAACCTTAGGAATGATATTTTATGGAGTGAATCTTTTATTGTAGTTGATATTGCCATTAGGATTGATTTTGTGATAACTAACATGTTCAATCATAGAACTAATCATGTGATTGGGGATATCAATCCATGGTTGCGAGATGAAGCCTTGGTAAGTTTTTCTTTGGTAGAAGATGCCCCCATTGTTGAATGATGGTATAGTATATTAAAAAATGAACTCTCTTTAAGTATATGTATCTAGGTGTACTACAAAACATTAGTCAAGGATATTGAGATGTAGTCCCCATGCTCCCATTGGACTTAGTTAGACTAGATATTATAATTGTAATTACATTTTCACTATGTTTTTCCAATTTCATCCTATATATTTCATGGGGGGCTTGGTCACATGTGATCACCCACCTAAATATGTATTTTATAATTATAACCTTAGGAGAATTGGTTAAATATGATCACTCTCCACCAATGTTGTACCTATATAAATAGATATTCCAATGAAGAGTGTACCATAGGTGAGCCTTGCAACAATATCCTCTTTAATTGCATGTTTGGTTTCTTGGGTTTCTCTCTTTCTTAGATGCAATTATTCACATTGCTAATGTGTGCCCGTACCAATATCAGGGTCTCTTTAGCGCTTTGTAATTTCAAACTCATTGGGAGTTTTCTTGCTTGGAATTCTCCTTGAGCTTCCCACTCCAACTGGTTAGAGCAATTTCTAGGCTTGTTGATACAACCAATTCTTATATTCAGGCCATTAACAACATGCATCATATTTTTGCTTAGGTTTCCCTCGTCCTTTTTGCATATCCACTTTTTTATAGTTTTTATTTTTGCAATTTTTCATAACTATTGTTTTTATTCGCAATTGGTGTAATCATTGGTCCTTTTGGCCTATTCTATGTTTTTTTGATACATACTATTGGTTTTTTGTCCATTTCATTTAATAAACCTATAGAAAGGGTCCATTCTATTGATTAAACAAGTGTAAAGATGCCATTCCATTGATTTACCCTACAAAGGGTCCATTCCGCTGATCAAACCCCCCGTTGTGGATGATTTTGTCACCCTCCTAGGGACAGCCTAGAGTTGCCATAGACCAGTGCCTAGGACATCTTAATATAGCAAGGAGTCCTTTATAGTTTGGGTTGTCAGTCCAAGGGACTCACCTACTATCTCTTGTTCTAAACAAGGAAACTGAATTAGATTGGATTGGTCCAAATTCTCTCTCAGAGGCTGATACAAGGATAGGAGTAATGTAAAGACATCAAGTAAGACTTCAGCACAAAAGTATCAGACAGTTAAGAGACCGCTTTACTGTAAAGAAGGCCGATTCAATAATATATCACAGAGATCAAGTATTAAGATGTGCAAGCAGTGAGGAAACATAAGAAGATATTACTGGCAGAAGGGCGCACCAATTTACGAATCCTTAAGCCACTAATATAGCCGAAATTATGAAAAGAGTGAACATGGAACAGTATACCACTTCTAGGCCTATTTAAAGTGCTTGACTAATTCCAGAAAGGGCACCACTTAAGATGAATCCTTACTGCAAACTAGTGAGCCACTCGCATTCTAGAACATGATACAAGAAGAAAGTTTGCATGAAAAAGGATGATATATTAACACATAAGAAAAGTTACATACTGTGATACACCAAAGACCAGAATCCTCAATACAGTCATAACCCCTCCTCACTGAAACCCTACGGGCTCTGAAACTTCAGACAGAAATATTACAAGATGAATACAGTTGTCTTCTCGCTGCACCGCTTGCTTACAGAAATCTGGAACCCTAACAATGTCTTCTTTTTTGGTATTTATGGAGAAGACTTAAACTTCTAGAGGAGGGGGGAGGGAAAAGGAGCAATTAATGACTCCATTTTAATCCAATGGCGGAAAACACTCGCGCCTTTTTATGAATGATGAGTTATAAGTAAATACCTAACCACCTGTATACAGAAATTAATGCTGGGAGATAAAAATCCCCTTATGTACAAGACAGAAATAATAAAATATATACATCGAGGTGCTTCTGGCTGAAGGCAAATCTGCTACCATGAGAGTCCTGAGAAAATCTTCCATTCAGTACTGTACGCCTAGCCTTTGATTTTGAATTGGAGTCCCGGACCTTAAATGAGAGGTGAACTTCTCTGGAGGGTTCTGAGAATCTCTGTCTGTGTTTTCTTTAATAGTAGTCATTTCATGTACCGGCTCCAGCTTCTTCATTAAATTTCGCCTGCAGGAAATCACCTTCTGATATATTCTTGATTCTCTGGAATGGAGGCGGTGGATTTTAGACGCCTCCTCTACCATTTAGAACCTGCAAAACCCCAAAACTGTTAGAAAAACTGACTCAGACAAAGGCAGAGGTGACGGAAGTGTGAATGGAGGAGATGATGGGGACGCAGACTAAAAACGGTGACATACAGGGTGTTGGGAGCGAACAATGGAGGTTTTCGTAAAAAGAACGAAATGTCACACAGTGGGGTCGGGAGGAAAAACTAGCAAAAAATGTGAATAAAACACATAAATATATATATATATAGGTGCAGAGGGATGTACGGGGGGAGACACGTAGGCGAACAAGGGGCGAATGGGAGGCGACGTGGCGGGTGAATTAATGGGCGGAGGCGTGTAACAGTGACACGGTGGCGGGCTGTGGGACGTGGCGGGTACGTATCAATGGGCGGACGATTTTGTTGCATCTCCGCCGTTGGATGGGGATCTGGAGATCCGACGGTCTTTGTGAATCCCGCTGCCCAGCCATCGGTTGAAGTTTAGCGTGCGGGGGATGGGCGGTTTTCCGCTCGTACCAAGAACACGTGGCACATCCCGTGTGGAATCGCTGGTGTTCGGTCCGAAACCGCCAGCCCACAAGAGTGGTGCGGGGTAATACCGCCTATTTCGAGCGTGCGCGCGCGCGGGGGGGCCCTGCAAATAGATTAACTGTTGCGCCGTAGATTTAATTTGATCGGACGGTTGCGACGGCGCCTTGGGTAATAAACAATAAGCCCCTTTCCCTTTCGGCCAGTGGTCCTGGAGCTCGGGTCACATGAAACTCAAGGCGGGAGGGGCTAAGGTCTAAGGGGCTTCGGCCCGATATATAAAATATGTGTGTTTTAGACATTATAGAGTAAATCTTCGGGCGGAGACAATAAAATTAAATGGATATATTGGGGTTTTGATCTCAAAAAACATTAGAAAATAGCTTTAAAAGAAAAGATGGTGAGAATTTGAATAAAGGAGGAAATATGTACAACATCGGCTCCATCTGGGGACGGCATGTTCGTCCTCGAACATGTCGAGAACATGCAGACCGTTCAATTCCTCATTTCGCTTCTCTATTCTCTCTGCACTTCTTCTCCAGGTAATTATCAACATTCTTCCTCCTTTGCAAAAATTAAAATCAAAGCAATTTATATACAGTATATACAGTCTGGCATTCTTTACTTGGGTCAGAATTGAAAATATGGCTTGAGGAATTGGCCATTCACGGGTGCATCCAACAAATCACCCTGTAGATTCTCCAATATAAAAGTATTATTTCGCCCCTGACTCGCGATTCTGAATGGACCAAACCATAATGGATCAAACTTAGGGTGCTTGCCCTTTTCTGCTCTGCGAACATCCCATCTAAGAACCAGGTCTCCGACTTGAAAATTCCTATCCTTTGCATGCTGATCAAAGACCTTCTTCATTTTCTCCTGGTATTCCATTAATCTCTGGTCAACCTGGTTCCTTGTTTCCTCCAATTCTACCAGCTGATTAATTCTCCTAATCATCTCATCTGGTTCTTCCTGGTTTTCCTGCATAAAACGTGCCACTGGCAATGCCAATTGCACAGGAAACACTGCAGCCCGCCCATACACCAGCTCATATGGAGACCTGCCTGTTGCTCTTTTGCTGGTTATCCTATTTGCCCACAGAGCAAACTTCAATTGAGAGTCCCAGTTTTTCTGATTTTCAGCTATTGTTTTCTTGAGGGCCCTCACCAGGGTTTTATTGGATGATTCTGCTAAACCGTTCCCCTGGGGATAATATGCTGTGGAATGAGTTAATACAATATTATATCTTTGGCAGAAATTTACAAATCTGGCAGACTTAAAAGCTTGAGCATTATCAGTTACAATCCTTGCAGGACAGCCAAACCTAGATATGATGTTATCTTCTATAAAATTCATGATTACAGCATCTGTAGCTCTTCTTGTAGGTATGGCTTCCACCCACTTCGTAAAATAGTCTGTGGCTGTCAGTATCCATTTATGTTGGCCACTTGATGGGGGGTGTATTTCTCCTATAAAATCTAATCCCCATTTCTGGAAGGGTTCATTTACATGAATGGGAATTAAGGGCAAAGATGCTAACTTCTGTCTTTCTGCGAACCTTTGGCACTTGTCACATGCTCTGACCCAAACGAAGGTATCTGAATACAATTTTGGCCAGTAAAAACTAGCCTTCAATATTTTATTGGTTGTAGCCCTCCAGCTGTAGTGTCCTCCACATATTCCCTCATGGAATTCTGTCATTATATTCTGCACTTCATTTTCTGTGAGGCATAACAGCAATATACCCAAAGGGTCTCTCCAATAGAGCTGTCCATTGGCAATGACATACTTCTGAGACCTCATCCTTACAGCTCTGTACTTTACCTTGTCACATCCCGGAGGACAGCTAAGTGTCAACAGATATTCAACTATTTGCTTATACCAAGGACTAGTCAGATATTTCACATGTACCTTTTGTGTGGCCATTTCTAGTCCATGTTGCTCCTCTTCTTTTTCTGATTCTTCATTTGCCATCATGGATAGATTAATGCCCAGAGCCTGATGATTAGATTCAGATAACATCTTGGCAAGTCCCTGTCCCTTGATCAATTTAGTAGGCTTTATGTCTAAATCATATTCCTGAATTTTTGCAATCCATCTTCCCCTTCTGCCCTCACTGTCTCCCTGAACTAGAATGTCTTTTACAGCTGCTGTGGGAACATAAGCAGTAATATGGGATTGCAAAATATAAACTCTAAAAGCTTTAAGGGACTTTACCAGGGCATATGCCTGCTTCTCCAGTATATTATATTTCAATTCAGCATCATACAATACCTGACTGAAGAACGCTATGGGTTGTTCATATCCCTCTTCATTTTTCTGCAGTAATACTCCAGCGATTGTGTGAGGTGAAGCAAATGAAAATACCATAAATGGCTTACTGTAATCTGGTCCTGCTAGCACGGGAGCTTCAGCAAATGCTTGTTTAATTCTTGTGAATGCATCCCTAGACTCCTGGGACCACTTAACTTCACTGTCCTTTTTCAACATATTGGTTATGTGCCTAACTATCTCTGCATAGTTAGGAATGAATCTCCTCAAAAAGTTTATTCGGCCCAAGAACACCTGTACTTCTTTCTTATTTCTTGGCAGAGAAATGTTGTTTATTACTTCAACTCTCTTAGGATCGATTTTTACACCATCCTTAGTCACGATATGTCCTAAGAGTTTTCCTTCGTCTAATGCAAACAAAGATTTTTGGGGATTCAGAGAAAGGCCGTACCTTCTGCATTTTTCGAAAGTTCTTCTCAAATGTACAATATGCTCGTCATCACTTTTTGAGAATACCGTGATATCATCAAGATATACCACCAAGAACTTGTCCTGTTCTCCAATAAAGGCTATGTCCATTGCCCTTTGAAAAGTAGCACCTGCATTAATCAGTCCAAATGGCATCCTTGCATACATAAAGGCTCCCCATGGCGTGGTGAACGCAGTCTTCTTCTGATCTTCTGGGAAAACAGCTACCTGATTGTAGCCTGAAAATCCATCCATCATTGACATTCTGGATGCCCCCACCACTTTCTGCAGGATGTGATCCATTTTAGGCAGTGGATAGTTGTCCTTGAGAGATGCTCTATTCAAATTTCTGAAGTCCACACACAGCCTGATTTCTCCATTCTTCTTTCTGACAGGAACAAGATTCGCTATCCATTCTGAGTACCTCAAGGGCACAATTATTTTGGCCTTCAACAATTTTCTAATTTCTTTCTCAATTGAGGGAAGAAGCAGGGGATTAATCTGTCTGAGCTTCTGTTTGTATGGCTTTGCATCTTCCCTGAGTGGAATCTTGTGTTGTATAACATTTACATCAAAAGTTTTTAGGTCCTCATAGGACCAGGCAAAAACATCTTTATAAGACTGAAATAACTTCAAATACTTTTCTTTATATTCCTCTGGGATTCTTTTAGATAATTTAACAATTTTGGGATCAGTAGCAGTACCCAGATTCAAATCTCTCATTTGGTCTTCTTCTACTGCTTTGTTTGGCTGCATGGGAACATCATTCTTATTGAATAATCTTTCTAGAGGCACTAGACCTCTAGGGATGACATTTCCTTTTAACTGCAGCACTTTATTTCCTGCTATATTCTCTTCCCATTTGCCTTCAGCGATGTTTTCAGCTTCTTCCTCCTCATCATCAATTTCCATACCTGTGAATTCTCCCACTGTCTCCATGAATCTCTTCATCTGTTCGTCGTCTTCGAAAACCTGCCAATGCTTTATATTGTCTGGGATAGATGGTCTGTAACGTACCTCCACTTCATATCTTAATAATGGATTCTGAGGAGGCCGGAATGTACTGGCAGCCACAGCAAGAGAGTCTGCTATTCTGTTTTGCTCCCGGGGCATGAACTGTATGTTAAATGCTGAGAAGAAATTTTCTATCATGTCCCATACTTCGTTTCTATATGCTCTGAGCCGTGGATGCTTAGTTTGACATTCATTTTTAATCTGCCTTACGACCAGCTCAGAGTCTCCAAACACTTTTAGACATTGGATGCCCATGTTTCTAGCTGTCTGTAACCCCAGTAATAATGCCTCATACTCAGCTACATTGTTTGTAGCCTCATATTCCAATTTAAAAGACAGTGGCACCCATTTTCCTGCAGGGGAAATCAACAACACTCCTGCTCCATTACCCTCCCTTGAATTAGCTCCATCAAAATGCAAAGTCCATATTCCTGATTCCTGCTCTTCTTTAGGCTGCTCAGCCTGAACCTGACCAAAAAGGGTCTCATGTGCGTAATCCAGATTTTCTTCCAACATAAAACATGAAAAGTCCCCTTCTTTGTTATAAATTGGGGAATTATCTGAGCAGTCAGCCCTGGTTACCGTTTTGACAAATCTGGTCTCCCTGTATAACCTCCTTTCTTGACCTCCAAAGACTGGGACAGTAGCATATGTTAGATCCAATTTGATTGATCCCCCAATCTTAGTACCCCAGGACCTTGACAACAGCATGCCAAAGCGGGCTGGGATATCGGCGACCACAATGTCCATGACCACACTTTTTACTGGGATTTGAGCTAAATTGACTACTAAATCTTTTATCATTCCCAAGCATTTAACCCTTTTAGAATCAAATGAATATAAATCTTTGTATGGTCTTGTAATTTGCAGTCCTAGTTGCTACATAACAGACAAAGGCATAAGATTATGGGATGCCCCAGAATCTAGCATACAATTGTGAAGTAGCAGGTCATGAATGACTAGGGACACATAAAAGGGGGGAGTAGAAGGGTCTATCTCCTCGACGTGTGGGCCAAAGACTACCATGGGTCTTTCTTCTTGAAGATTTAGACTATCAGGTGCAATTGGTAGTTCAGGAAGAGGTATGAAAGAG
This sequence comes from Pinus albicaulis, assembly GCA_034641835.2. Taxonomy (NCBI): domain Eukaryota; kingdom Viridiplantae; phylum Streptophyta; class Pinopsida; order Pinales; family Pinaceae; genus Pinus; species Pinus albicaulis. The sequence goes on along the minus strand of MU968363.1, from coordinate 26,270,959 downwards.
GTAACCTGAGACTGATATACAGGCTGTTTTAACAATTCAGTCAGAGGAACATGAATCTTAATCTTTTCAAGCTCTCTTTGCAAATTAAAAGCAGATGTGGACTTTTCTATCATTACTTCTTTTGACTCCTTATTCTCAACTGAGGACTTGACTTCTTTTGACACTGGCTCAGCATTAGAAGGACTGGCTATTTTAGAGGAAGAAGGAAACTGATCAGTTGACTGCAAGGGGATATTCAGGAGATTCTTACCTTTTTCTACGCATTTCTTTGTTGCTGATTCCTTCTGAGCAGAAGTTTCTTTCTGAGGTGGATCTTCTTCTTGCTCCTGAGTTCGGGTCCTCTTCCTCGAGGATCTGAGATCATATTTGACATTGAATTGGGCTTCCATGAAATCAGCAAATTGCTTGCAATAATGGTCAATGTCTGCTTCTTCATCTTCTTCTTGCAGGGGACAGTCCATATCATCATTGTTTGAAAAAGCCAGATTGGAATCTTCTAATCCATAGGCTGCCTCTCCAGTGGAGTCATCTGCTGGTCGTTCCAGGTACAAGGGGTGAGGTACCTGATCTTGCTGCTCCCTTGTCTCTCTCGGCAATATTTGGAGAGGTGGCCTCTTATACTGGGGATTGTACCCTCTGTTCGGAGCATTGTAATAGTTCTTGGGAGCTGCGTTTTTAGCTTCTAGTTCCATCTTGACCATCTTCTTTATCATTTTACCTATTTCATCCATTTTATCTGAATCTTTATCCTGGTTAGAGATAGAAACCTCTTCTTTACCTTTCCTCCTGGCATCTGGTTCAATTCTCCCTTTTAACTTTCCTGTGGAGGCAAAGTTCGCTTCTAGTTCCAGAGCATCTGATTGTGCATCATCTAGTGTGGCAGGTTTCCTTTCTCTCAAGGAGAATCCAAAGTCAAAGTCGAAGGCTGCTATGAAGATTATCTTGGCAGCAGCTTCATTTGGCTTCATTTCCGGAGGCAAACTTAGATATAACTTGTTGAACCTTTTGATAAATTCTGATACTCCTTCATTCTGTTTCTTCTTCATAGTATAAAATTCGGTGAGACACTGACCGTGATCTTTCTTTTCTCCCCATTTTCTGAGAAAAGCATTCTCCATTTGATCCCAGGTGGTTATTGAGCGATTTCCCAGTGTCTTAAACCATTTTCGGGCTTCTCCTTCCAAAGACTGCACAAATAACCTCAAAACCACATCCAGGTGTTCAACATTCAAATTTTCTGCAAAAGAGCAGAAGGTCTCGAGATGTTTCTGCGCATCAATATCATTTTCACCATTGAACCTTGGCAGAATCTTCAGATAATCCTGCGGCATATCATTCAACACCTGGGGTAAAGCCAGAGGAGCATATTTGTTCAGGAGAAATGCAGGAACATTGGCCATTGGAGGTGGTGGAGGTTGCACAACAGTCTGAGAAACAAATGAAGGGAGAGGGGTAGGGGGAAGCGGAGTGTGAATAACAATGGGAATATATTGCACCGAGGTCTGAGGTGTGGATGGGAATAATTCTCGGTTAACAGGAGCTACCTCAGTGACCTCTTTAATTTCTTCAGCCTCGAAAACAGGATAAGATTCTTCTCCAATTGAGGCACTTCCCCTACGTGGGGTTTCTAAATAAAACTCGGGATTTTCTGTTCTAACTTCTTGAGAAGAAGAGGGCGGATAATCTTCAACGGAACACTCGGAATTTTCAGCACGGGCTGACTTCCTCTCCTTCCAAACTCTTTTATGAATGATTTTCTCTGGGTCAGACACGTAGGGTGTTTTCAGTTGAGTTGTATTTGACCTCAAATGCGGCTTATGAGGAGCCAGGAATACCGATAAGATTTATCAAATAAAGACCAGTGGAGTCGCCAAGGTGAGAAATCTGCAACTCTTCACCTCTCTGTGCTCACCTGATTAGAGAGTGAAATAATTTGTCGAAAACCCAGGGAAACTGATATTCTTGAATTCGCTCCCCGGCAACGGCGCCAGAAAGATGTTGTGGATGATTTTGTCACCCTCCTAGGGACAGCCTAGAGTTGCCATAGACCAGTGCCTAGGACATCTTAATATAGCAAGAAGTCCTTTATAGTTTGGGTTGTCAGTCCAAGGGACTCACCTACTATCTCTTGTTCTAAACAAGGAAATTGAATTAGATTGAATTGGTCCAAATTCTCTTTCAGAGGCTGATACAAGGATAGGAGTAATGTAAAGACATCAAGTAAGACTTCAGCACGAAAGTATTAGACAGTTAAGAGACCGCTTTACTGTAAAGAGGGCCGATTCAATAATATATCACAGAGATCAAGTATTAAGATGTGCAAGCAGTGAGGAAACATAAGAAGATATTACTGGCAGAAGGGCGCACCAATTTACGAATCCTTAAGCCACTAATATAGCAGAAATTATGAAAAGAGTGAACATGGAACATCATATCACTTCTAGGCCTATTTAAAGCGCTTGAATAATTCCAGAAAGGGCACCACTTAAGATGAATCCTTACTGCAAACTAGTGAGCCACTCGCATTCTAGAACATGATACAAGAAGAAAGTTTGCATGAAAAAGGATGATATATTAACACATAAGAAAAGTTACATACTGTAATATACCAAAGACCGGAATCCTCAATACAGTCATAACCCCTCCTCACTGAGACCCTACGGGCTCTGAAACTTCATACAGAAATGTCACAAGATGAATACAATAGTCTTCTCGCTGCACAGCTTGCTTACAGAAATCTGGAACCTCAACAATGTCTTCTTTTTTGGTATTTATAGAGAAGACTGAAACTTCTAGAGGAGGGGGAAGGGAAAAGGAGCAATTAATGACTACATTTCAATCCAATGGCGGAAAACACTCGCGCCTTTTTATGAATGACAAGTTATAAATAAATACCTAACCACCTGTATACAGAAATTAATGCTGGGAGATAAAAATCTCCTTATGTACAAGACAGAAATAATAAAATATATACATCGGGGTGCTCCTGGCTGAAGGCAAATCTGCTACCATGAGAGTCCTGAGAAAATCTCCCATTCAGTACTGTATGCCTGGCCTTTGATTTTGAATTAGAGTCACAGACCTTAAATGCGAGGTGAACTTCTCTGGAGGGTTCCGAGAATCTACATCTGTATTTTCTTTAATGGCGGTCATTTCATGTACCGGCTCCAGCTTCTTCATTAAATTTCGCCTACAGGAAAACACCTTCTGATATGTTCTTGATTCTCAGGAATGGAGGCGGTGGATTTAGACGCCTCCTCTACCATTTTAGAACCTGCAAAACCCTGAAACTGTTAGAAAAACTGACTCAGACGAAGGCAGAGGTGACGAGAGTGTGAATGGAGGAGATGATGGGGACACAGACCAAAAACGGTGACATACAGGGTGTTGGGAGCAAATAATGGAGGTTTTCGCAAAAAGAACGAAATGTCACACAGTGGGGTCGGGAGGAAAAACTAGCGGCAAATGTGAATAAAACACATAAAAATATATATATATATATATTGGCGCGGAGGGATGTACGGGGGGAGACACGTAGGCGAACAAGGGGCAAATGGGAGGCGACGTGGCGGGTGAATTAATGGCGGAAGCGTGTAATAGTGACACGGTGGCGGGCTGTGGGACGTGGCGGGTACGTATCAATGGGCGGACGATTTTGTTACATCTCCGCCGTTGGATGGAGATTTGGAGATCCGACGGTCTTTGTGAATCCCGCTGCCCAGCCATCGGTTGAAGTTTAGCGTGCGGGGGATGGGCGGTTTCTCACTCGTACCAAGAACACGTGGCACATCCCGTGTGGAATCGCTGGCGTTCGGTCCGAAACCGCCAGCCGACAAGAGTGGTGCAGGGGTAAAACCGCCGGTTTTGTTGTGTGCCGGGGCCATATGCGGGGCCCTGCAAATAGATTAACTGTTGCGCCGTAGATTTAATTTGATCGGACGGTTGCGACGGCGCCTTGGGTAATAAACAATAAGCCCCTTTCCCTTTCGGCCAGTGGTCCTGGAGCTCGGGTCACATGAAACTCAAGGCGGGAGGGGCTAAGGTCTAAGGGGCTTCGGCCCGATATATAAAATATGTGTGTTTTAGACATTATAGAGTAAATCTTCGGGCGGAGACAATAAAATTAAATGGATATATTGGGGTTTTGATCTCAAAAAACATTAGAAAATAGCTTTAAAAGAAAAGATGGTGAGAATTTGAATAAAGGAGGAAATATGTACAAACAAAAACCCATTAGATGATTTAACGCTTGCAATTTATTTTTCCCATGCCTATTCCATGCATGTAAAACTCAAATCATTGGCCCACCTAGAAATGTGGCCCACTTGGTGTCTTAGTGTAAGAACACTCTTAAAAAGCCTTATCTCCTCGTCAAGCTCATGAAATATTACTCTGTAATGATTCCAAATTGTTTTGACAATTGTTCATCTAGGTAAAGTAAAAGAATTTGCACCTATGATTAAATCATAAATCATTAGGTACTTGGATGTTGTGTATATGTGAAGTTTTTTCTAGCTCTATGTTTGAAAACCACCTCATAAGGAGCTTCTCCTTCATTTGTCCTTTGAAAGCCATTTAGTCCTCCATCTTCTCTATGGAGGGTGTAAATGTCACTAGTAATTGACTAGTTGCCTTCCTCCTCACTTTTATCATGGAAAATGATAGAGTGATATGTTTCAACTTCTTATAACCAATTCATCAAGGGAAAGATAAGTAAAAGAATCACTAGTAAATGACTAGTTTCCTTCCTCACTTTTATCATGGAAAATGATAGAGGATATGTTTCAACTTCTTATAACAAATTCTTTACAACTTAAGGGAGAGGTGTTTTGCAAAGGATGATTAAAGTTATTGTAATACTTTGTTGTTTTGTTTAAATCTTTCAAGTGTTCATTAGGTGATTTGGAGATATGAATTAATCTAGTGGAAATTTTTATATATTTTACATTTCGAATGATGTTCTTTGTTTTATAGATGATGAACTATGATGTTATTGTTTTGTGTATAATGATTTATTTTTGCTTTTGGGCTTGGGCCTTGGCACAAAATTTTAATAAAAAAATTGCATAATGGTTTTTGTGAACATTACACTTATTTTACTTTGAAAGCTACTTACAAATCTAGTAATTCTCAACTCTTGGAAACTATTGATGTAGGTTTCTAGATCGATTTGAAATTTTACTTTCCGGGAATATTCAATGAGATGTCAAAATCTAATCTTGGGAAGAAACTATCATAGACAAATGGATGTATTATCATACTTTAAAAAGTCTCAATCCAAGAATACACATTCTCTTCATGCTTCAAGCTCCTTTGAACAATCATATCTTTTGAGAGAGATGTTAACTCTTGTGAAAATGCATCCGATATCCATACGATGGATGAAATAATAGGTTCCTCAAGTGATCGGGGGTGATGATAAATGCAGTTTTCAACTGAAATTAGTGATGAAAATGTTAAAGATATTTCCTTGTAAGGTGACACAAACTATTCACGGAAAAAGGAAAAAGGCTAGTTGGACCGTGGGGAGAAAATTCCAAGACTGATTGGGTCTCAAGTTTTCCATTTATTGAAGAAATACCTCCTACAAATGAGGATTTACGAGAAGTTAGATGTCTTGCGTGTAGTTGGAAAAGTTGCAAGGTAGTGAAATTTAGGGATGAAGCTTGATACAATACAAAAGCATGCGAGGGAAAGGTGTATGAAAAGAAAATTGTAAATGGTAAGAAATCTATTGTCGGATGGAAATCTTTGGAGGAATGTCGACATAGCCAATGTGTGGAAGAATACAAAAAAATATTTAATAAAGTAAGAAGAAACTTGAGGCAAAGTGGAGGAACCATCATATCTCAATTTGAAAAGACGATGGAAAGAAGTTTGTTATCCAAGACGATACAATTGAGCAGCTATATTTCAACATCTTACGTAAAGGTCGTCCTATGATAGATTATCCGGATCGGATGAAATTTCCATCCTTTTCTTCACGTGCCAAACTTTCCATCTTCTCATTGGTCCGTAACTAGTGGTTGGGAATGGGCAAGATATCTAGCTCAAGTAGAGAAATGATGATTTCAAACAAGAGATTTGCAAATGCTAGGGTTTTGGCATTGTCTGGATGAGGTTACGACTATTGATAGTACTTCATGGATCTGCATGAGCATTTATATGGTTAATGACCATATTAGGCATTCCTATCTACTTGGGATTAAAAAGATGAGAGAGACATTCTACGGTGAAAATATTTATGAACTTGTTCTTAATACGTTTGAAGGAAAGTGGTATGGATCATTTAATGATTGCAAAAAGTTGGTATGTGTTGGAGCAGATGGAGCATCGGTAATGCAAGGACAAAGGAATGGTATTTGTGTTAGACTACAACTATCGCCTTCACCATATATGCTTAATATTCATTGTATGGCTCATAGGATGAATCTTGCATTTAAAATAGTAAGCAAGTTTGCATCAGTTTCAAAAAGTTGAAAGATCTTGTACGTGAGACTCGTGCATACTTTTCTCGTAGTCCCAAACGATATTTAGAGTTTCAACAATTTGAGAAATGGTGTTGATGGATGGAAAAAAAACTGCTGAAAAGATGTTGATACAAGATGGATCTCATTAAATGGACCAGCATCAAAGACTATTTAGTGAGTTCAAATCTTTGGTAGGGTTGATGTATGAAAATCGCTACAATGTAGACAAAGCTCAAGATCTTACTTTTTTCGACTAACTGATATAGAAACATTATTGACATTGGCTAGAATTCTTCCTATGCTACATGAAATGAATGTACTCATGAAAATGTCCTGGGAATCACACAATGTATATTTGCTGAAATACACAAATGCAGAAAGTCAACATGCCTTTGCATTGGATAATTTGTATATGATGCCAGACTCTTTTACTAGTCCGGAGTTTACAAGTTGGACTAAGATCATCAATATAGAAAATACTAGAAAATTTTTGACGTTTGATGAAAAAGGGATACTATGTATCACGATAGCGTGGGTATATGGTCCCCCTTTCATTATATTAGTAAGACAGGACAAATCACCAAAGATTTGCCTCGTGTCGAGAGACCAATTTGATAATATTGTGATCTCGGTGAGACAAAATTTGATAGAAATTGCAAGATGACTATCATCGGAGATAAGAGAACGATTTCCTCGAGATGAATTGTTGGAGGCCATGTGTGTGGTATACCCTCAATATTGGAACAATTTGTCAATGTCCAGGAAATTTAAAAGTCGATTTTCAAAAGAGATTAAAATGTTTAGTAGACCACTTTTTGCAAGAAAGTCTCGAGACATGGAGAACGTGATTGAAGGTATTTTAGATTCATCAAAATTGTATCAACAAGGTGGACGCTTTGCTTTGAAAACAATGTGGAAGCAAATATCCTTTTTTGGATGAATCCTAATGAAAACGGTGCTATAACAAGACTATGGACTACTTTAAGTGCTAGCCAATACCTGCAAGAAAACATATCGTAATATTTTCATTAGCAGTATTTGTGTCAAACCATGATTTTGGGATCGGTGGAGGATGAAAGAATGTTTAGTGCACTATCATTTTTGAAGTCAAAGTTGAGGAACAAGCTTGATAAACATGTGGATACATGTTTAAGATTATATGTAACAAAGTATGACGTTGACAGATTTTCCATATGAAAGAGCACTGAGCGCTTTGGCTGATCGACTGTGATAAAAGGGGAGAAAACAATATAACAAATTTATGTAATGAACTTGATACTAGAACATGATGTTTTGGAGGCTCATAACAGACAACACATCTGGAGAAGATCATGTTCACAATGTAGAAAATGATGACCATGATGAGAACCGGGAAATTGAAATACCACTAGGACTCTTATTTTGGTATACATGTTCCCGTTGATCATGCGAAAGATTACTATATGTCAAATTCAGGGTAAAATGGGTTCTATATTTTGTATTTTTCATTGTAACATTGCAGCTACATTTCTTTCATGCGTGTTATTTTAAGATTGATGTTTCATATTTAATCCTTACATTGTTTGTTTCTTATTTGTGACGGAAAAGAAGCTAGATATTTGATGAGGTTTGGGACCTATTTCTTTTCACATAGATAGTGTCGACTAGTATTAAACGATAAATAACTAATTTAACAAGACTAAATGCAAAGCATCAATCGGCTCATTTCAAGTACATGAAACTACCTTGATGTCTGCTTTGACATCTTGGAAAATTTTAATGGTATATATGTTGCTTGTGTTTGGGGGAATTTTAGTGAGTTTTGAGTTTTATATTTTCTTGGAAAATAGTTATTGATATTTGGAAAATGTGTGATTTTATATTGGTATTGGAAACGTAAGCTAGTTTTGATCTTTGATTGGAAATGAAGTCGGATTTGATGAAGTTGGGACCTATTTCTTTTCACATAGATAGTGTCCTAGTATTAAATGATAAATGAACTAATTTAAGAAGTCTAACGCTAACGCACAGTGGGCTTATTCAAGTAGATGAAATTGTGTTGATGTCTAGCCTTTGATATCTTTGAAAATTTTAGTGGTTTGTTTGTTGCTTGTTTAGAGGATTTTGTTGAGTTTGAAATTTTTGGTCTGTTTTGGTCAAAGATATTTTTAGTCCCTTGCTTATGGTTCTCATATCATGCATAGATCGATATGATCTAGTTTTGTTATTATATTATTGTTATTGTTTTCTTTATATTTGGTGGTTTGAGGAAATATGTTTTATTTCCTTTCACTTTGTGTGCATGATTTCGACATCTGCTTCTTTTTTATAGATCTCTGGAAAAGAGTGTGATATTTGGAAAGGGAAATAAGCCACGTAGATAAGTGAAGAGAAAAATGGTCTATGTACTGAGGTTCTGTGCATTCATCGTAGGAGACCTATTGGCATGATATTGACATTCCCTTTTTATGCATTACACTTTCGATGCCAAGGCAGAGCTAAGTTCGCCGACCTCGGGAAAAGCAATGGCGCTGGATCATAATGCTAAGGAGATTAAAATGCTGGTTTCCACAAACAGCGACCACATGCTCACCAATGCTGGTGGAACGAAAGAGAACCACATACACTGGCCTTATTATGATTCTTTCCAGTGCTGCTGTGAAACCGAGGGCTGCTTTGGGAAGCTTGCGAAGGTAGACAGTGCGTTGCCTAACATTTAGTATACAGGTATTCTTATGCTGTTGATTGAAAGCATTCCTGAATATATTGAAATCGAAATCGTTTACTGAGAGGGTCAGTTGTTTGAGCCTTTTCTAGTGATAGTCGCGTCCTTGATATTCCCGGTATCTGCAATCCTCATAAGTTCAACAATCGAGTGCAATAGCATGTGTTTAGTTTTAAGAGGTGACACGTTTTAAATCCAAAAAGCATTGAATACCCATTCCTAGATTCACATATGTATTCCTTAATAGATTTTAATATTCAAATAACTCTTTATTATTGTAATTAACTACGCTCAGTTACTTTTTGGGCGCGTTTGCTTGTTTTATTGGGTGTTCTATGTAAATGACTAATTGTATTCATGTCGTTTGTGTGCGTGAGAGTTCTTCGATACAAAATGTGCACTCTCTCTTCAGAATACAAAGGGCATGCGGACAATTTTTAATTGCTATCTTATGCCCGTAACACCTTATTCACATGCTCAATATACTCCGGGGTGACCTCTTAGATTTTAATGGGCATTGAAATGTAGTACACTTTCTCTCTTCTTATAAATTTAAAACTATATGTTGTTGTGTATGCATGAGGTATCTCTTACGCATTTTCGGGATACTAATTTGCGATACGTTACATCTTCTTCCTTCCTCGCTCTTGACATATGCAAAATGCGGAGCTCCTCCATTTCAAGTAGTAACTTGTGGTGGAGCCAGGTATTGATCCTCTCGCAGTGCTAAGAGCACTTGCAAAAATACCCAGAATTATGGAATTCATAATAGTCCAATGCATAATTTTCCTATTATTTCAAAATGTTACTAGTGTATGTAGGATCTAAATCAATTTTGCATTGATGAAGGTTGATTACATATCGTAGAGACAATCTTATGAGCATATAGGAGGTCAGTGCTATGGTTGGAGATGGTTCCCTCTATCCAGAAACTCATTCATCAGGTAGCTCTTCTCCTCGCCCTCGCAGGGCTGACCATCCTCAACATTTCCCCGCAAAGAAGGCTTCCAATCTATGTACCTAATAATGCACTTTAATCCCCAACATCTTGGTGGGAGCGCGTGGGTGGGGGCCCGAGACAACATGGATATGCCATGCGATGTGAGAAACATATATGATCAACTGCAGACATACACCTACATTAATGCACCCTTAGCATGGGGTTCCCTTTCTTATTTGGCCCGTGAAGGCCGTCTGTTATGCTCATGAAATTTCTTCATGCCGGAGATTTCGGGGTGAATGATGCATTCAAATCGTGTTGCGTAATAGTGTGGCATGGAGGAAGGCAGCATTTGGAGTCGATAGATAGAAGTTGAAGAGGATGCTAGTGGCAGTGAGAATGCGATTCATTGTGCATTCATGCGTGCTGTGATAAAGTGGGCCACCTTGTGTGCTAAAATGCTTATGGGATTTTTCTAGAACCGAGCTCTTTCACAGAGCTCCTGCTGGAGATGATGAGTATCTAGAGTTTTTGAGATGGAGGGTCCAAATTCCGGAGAGGGTCTGTCAAGCTCACGAGTTTTCAAGCCTCGAGTCGGGTCAAGAGCGCATGTTTCGGATCACATATGTTAAGAATGTGATGGAAGATAGAATTGAGGAGATCTGACTTCAAACCAAATTCTTGCACTCTTTTGAATGATAGCTACCTAGAGATGGTGTAAGAGAAGGGTGCGTAGCTACTCAGCTCACAAAGTGTTTTTGCCTTTTTCCAAGCTTGCCTAGAACAATCTATACGCAATGACTAAAAATGATGCTGAAGGATGATGTTAGATGTCCTCGTGAGATTCGATGTTTTGAGAATTCTGCTTGGGTACACCAAAAATTGGAATTTCTGATGTATCTCTAGATATTTATTACTTGACATAGGGTTGTGGTTTCAAAATGGTGTCCAAATTACATATATCTTCAACCCGTAGTTGAAAAAGAATAAAAGTTATAATATATATTTCTACAAGAGCTTCCTTTATATATAGGGATCTATTGTGAGATCTTTGAAAGGCGGATTTGGTTTTATATATTTTGCATTAAATTATTACAATAGTTTCCCACAAAATATTTGAGTCATGGAAAGTCGCTATTAGTTACTCGTCAATGTGAAATATGCAATGAGATTATAGTATTCCTACAAAACATTATGTATAATGAGTACATGGACATTTTCTTTCCTTTGCCTTTCTCCTTTTAGAAAGGCTTTCACATGTACAGATGGGCTGTACAGCAAGGAATGGTCTTCCTTTTGGCTCGTAGCATGAAGGATATCTGCTTACATCAAAATCACTCGAGGCTTCCACTGAGGCCTGTGCTTCGAAAGAGTTCCTACGTCGATGTCAGAGGCGTACCACATAACTAGAAATGGAGAAACTCCGGGTGCAAATGGGTTTAACACTATGTCAAATCTTACCAAAGTTGAAACGACCGTACGCTACTTTCGTTTTCACGGTGTACGTAATGTCCTCCAATTTTTATTTTATTTTTTCCTCACGGTCGATTAAGAGAGTCTGTGCAATCGTCGACAGACCTATGAGGAGTTAACACGTATTTCGTGTGGTGTTTCAGAGTAGTCTTTCGAAAAACACTTACTTCTCTCGAGCTTTTCCTTTGCATCGGCGCATTTCAGTTTTCTTCTGAATCCGAGTAGTTTTTTTAATCTCAATGGACCTTTGTGGCCTTTTCAGAGTTCCTCACTACTATTGCTCTTTTTCACCCAAAATTACGTGGTTTAAGAGATGAGAGTGGCGTCTCATAGTCGTTTCTGTGTGGTCACAATCAGCTGTAAGTTTTGCTAAGTTTCATGGGCAAACGTAATGTGTCATTATTTTCTGTTTCCTTGTGTATGGAAATCTAATGGGAAAGCGATGCTTTCGTCGCATTTGAAGATGGTATCCGCAGTCGCAAATAAGCCTAATAGCATGAGATTAGTGCACCTACCGCCGTTGAACAGAGGCACTCGTCTACTATGGAACTAAACAAATTCTCAACAATACGTGACAACGATCATTGAGATATAACCCCTTGTGTTTAAGAGTGAGCACTCCAATGTCACATAATGCAATGAGGGAGCGACGCCAAAAGAAACTTACAGGAGGAAACCCTTTTCTTTCTATCTCATTTGTTTCCAAATGGGAAATATCATGGGAAACCCAAAGATGCTTCATCACATTTGAAGATGGTATCCAACGTCCCAAATACGCATTGGCATAGAGTGGTGCACCTTGCCGGTGGTTTAACGAGGTACTCGCTGGTACATGGAAATAAACAAATTCTTAGCAATATGGTCACAACCCGCTGAGATATAACCCCTTATGTTAAGGTAGCCTCCACCGTGACATAATATAGAGAGGGAATCAGGATTTTCACGAGAAACTTACGGAGGAAACCTTTTCTTTCTATCTGTGTTTCAAAAGGGAAATCTCATGGGAAAGCAAGGATGCTTCATCGCATTTGAATGTGGTATCCAAATTCCCAAATAAGCCCATTAGCATAGATTAGTGCACCTTACCAAAGCGAGGGTTTAACAAGGCACTCTGCTAGGTATGGAACTAAACAAATTCTCGTAAATACACTGGTGACAAGCAAAGTTGAGGTATAGCCTTGTGTTTAAGGTGGCCTCCACTCGTCACATAATACAGAGTGAGTGAATTAGGATTTTCTCAAGAGGCTTACGGAGGAAACCCTTTTCTTTCCCTGTCTTATTGTTTCAAAGGGAAATCTCCATGAAACCCAAGGATGATTCACTCTCATTTGAAGATGGTATCCTGTATTCAAATACAGTCCATTGGCATCGATTAGTGCACCTTACCCAAGCACAGAGACTCGCAACAAGAGCACCCGCTAGTGTGGAACTACGAAAACAAATTCTCAAGCAATATGGTGACAACCCGTTTGGGGATATAACCCTTTGTGTTAAGGTAGCCTCCCATGGCGTCACATAATACAGTGAGGAAATTAGGGTTTTTCACAAGAAACTTACTGGAGAAACCCTTTTCTTTTCTATCTTATCCCGAGCTTGAAGAAAATGAAATCACTTTCTATGAAAGAAGTATAGTAATGGAATATTTTTATCTTTCTAGGACTTAAATTCCAATCTCATCAATTGTAGACCACGGATCCTCAAACACACTACCTTTGGGTTGTGACTTCCGGAGCCACGGCAAGCCTTTCCTGCCGTAAATTCACGATGAGTCCAGATTTCAAGTATAATGTTGAAGAATTTCTCCAGTCTTGCTAATTGTCAAGTATTCCATATGTAATTAAGTCTTTTTGCTATATTCATTTTGCAAGCGTGGGATTTTGTTGGGCCCTATAAGGCGAGGATATTATACTCGCGTTTATCAAATAGAAAAATCACCTCTTAATTAGTATTCTATACCTCTATTTTTCTGTGTGTTCTCAATGTCCCATTGTATTTGCAGCATTGTACTCACATGTTGAAGCCCTTTCTTGACACAACATACCGAGAGCAAATTTGAAATTGCCCCGTGAAGGAAAAAGCCGCGTAGACCTTCTACAAGTATGTGAAAATCCCTTCTCTTATGTAGTGAAAAATATGCTCGACCTCAATTGAAGACTGCGATTATATGTGATAGAATGAAGAGATATATTCAATGAAAATTTCCTGGAAACTTATTTATTACTTGATTTTGCTCGAGAGTTTATATTTCCGGGGAATGTGCCTATACATTATGGGAACTTAGAAGGACCAAAGATGTAGATTTTGGACCCTCACTGAGCTACGGTAGAGTTCTCCATTCGAGGTTGGGGAGAAAGCTAATCTTGAGATCGAGGAGTGTGGAGGTGTGTGTACGTATTGCTCGAGTTTATAGATTTTTGTGTAAGTTCACCGCCTTTCAAATTTAGCTCTTTCTCCTTAATTTTGTTTCCAATAAGCCAAATAAGCCCATCGACGATTCAACCATAGATGGCCTCGTCGTGGAAAATTTTAAATTCAATTAGGTGCATTTTCGTAGTTGCTTTGAGTGGTGCCCAATTGATTGAGAGTGGAAATTAACATAAATGATGATGAGGGTCGTGAAGGTTCAGCACAATAAAATGGATTCTGATGAAGCCCTTAAACTTCTGGAGAACAAGCTTGTAGTGAGTGGAATATGCGCGAAGTCACAACTATTACAACAAAAGAGAATATACCTATATTTATGGTTGACCTCAGTAGGATTTTCCACGTATGAGATTCATTCTAGTAATTGGAGATGGGTTTGAGCGAGACTCAACGAGCTCTTTACAAGAAAGAAAAAGGACAACATAACATATGTCTTCCTTTTAGCTTTTACAAGAACATGGTGAGAGATTCATGAAGAAGAAGTCCATTTGGCCCAAACCCGCTTGGAGAGTGAGTGTCCTCTACTATGGTGACAATTATGCTTCTATTCATCGGCTCCTTAATGAGGCAAGATGTGGAAGCATTGCTCAAAGAACATCAAATGACAAAGGACCAAAAGTTGCTTTGTTATAGATGTTAGAGGCGAAGAATTGCGAGCCCTGTGTCAAATTTGCACTAATTGTAGTCAGGCTGACCAAGAAGACTGACCTACTGATGTAGTTTTTTGCAAGGATAAATGGAGATGAGAATGAAGAATGCATGGAGCTTCTCGTGAGAACTGGAGATGAATGTCAAAAAGTGCCCACTTTCCTTTTTTATACGGGGACTGGCAAAGTTCGTGAAGGTATGTGGGTTATGGAAGAGGTGAGCTTATTGGAGAAATTCGAAGGTATCAAGGAGTCGCAGTTACATACTAATTACTTTCCGGCCCGTTCCTAGAGTTATGAAAATGGCTTATGGATTCTTGTGTGTCTTCCGCAGGTGAGATTATTGGAGAAATTCCGGGAAGGTATCGAGGAGTCAGTAGTTACATACTAGTTACTTTCGGGCTCTTCTAATTATGAAAATGGCTATGGATTCTTGTTTACATTCTCGGCCAAGGCTGAATATTTATAGCAAGAGATATAGATTCTTTGTGATATCGGAGCGAAAGTGGAGATGCTTGTCCAATCCCTATCTAGGGAGGGAGAAACCACTATACTCCATGATGCACTATCTCTCTATATTCATGTTTATTGATTAGTAATGGAACATCTTGATTGAAAGTTCATCAGTTAAATGAAGGATTTCACTCCTTATATGTATAGAATTTAAATGGAGACGAAAAGAAATAAAAGGAAAATTGCAGAAGTCTTTTATGTGTACTCTTACAAGGACTTGGAAATGAGAGCTGTAAATTCAAGTCTTTAATTCAAATTTGTGAGATGAGTTGTGGACTAACTCTCTACTTCGAGCTATTAGAATCCTTTTTGTCATTTTAGATAGAATGAAAGAGAGAAAGACTATGCTAAATGTTTTCCAATTTAATCTTTGTCCAATTACAACAGGCTCATATGACAGTTGAAATATGGTTTGGGCCAAGATTTAGATGAAAATGCGCGTAGCAATTGCATAAAGGGGCATGATTTCATAGCTACACCGGAAGCGAACTAGTATCCCACAGTAAGTAGCATGGCAATCTAATTTCGTCAGATCTCAAGATAGCTTTGTAGCTTTTATGCATCTCTAATAAGTATCTACGCGTTCTTGTAATATATTTGTCTCTGCTTTTCTTCAATGTCTTCGACAGCTTGTTTGTAGAGGTGTTTGATTATATAGTTTCTTCCAATGTGTCTACCCTATCGGTAGATATTTTTGTATTCATATATACTAGAGGAATATGTATGTTATGGAATGGCAGAGAAATGCTATTCCCGAAATAGTGTTTAAAACGTAAAATAGTCGAAAGATGTTAAGAAAGAAAATTTATTTAGATCGACAAGACATTAAATTGGTTCACTTCGCAACTTTACACCAATTCATAGAAGAAAATAGAATTAATCGTGCTCGACCACTTCTTCTGATGACCTTTCCGAGAGGATTCAAAATTACTGGACAGAGTTTTAGTTGAAATGGATAATTCTAACCACTTTCGTCAAGTTGCCAACAAGTTGAGAAGTTCCCGCGATAGAGGCATTAAGAGAAACAAACATCCCTTTATACGAGAAAATAAGTCCTTGTAAGAGTACACTTAAAAGATTTGCAATTTTTCTTTGCTACAAGTTTGTAATTCAAATTTTCTGCATGAATGGTTTAGAACGCGGGGCTGGGCTTTCTTGTAGAGTCCGTTTTGGCACTGTGGCACATTGTAGTATAGTAGAGAGATTTCATCGTTTACATGTGACTTATATTTCGAAATGGAAAAAGGATGCTTAGATCAATATGTTTTCTTGTTGGTCGAAACTAAAGTAAATATTTTACTTCAAAGTTCAGTGTGCTAGAATGAATTATAGTGCCTCTCAGCATTAGGACCTCACCTACTTGAAAGGCAAAAGAGCTAGTTACTTTCGCGCTCTCTCGATTATGAAAAATGAAAGAAACATATGGATTCTTGTTTACATTTCTCGGCAAGAAGATTAATATTTATAGGAAGGATATAGATTCTCAGTGGTGATATCGCAGGCAGAGTGGAGATGCTTCGTCGACCTTAACTAGGGGAAAATCCTATCTCCATGATGTGCACTATTCCCTATATTCATGTTTATTGATTAGCGTGGAACATCATGATTGGAAATTTGGAAGTTAAATATGAATATTCACTCCTATATGCATATAATTTAAATGGAGACAAATAACTAAAAGGAAAATTGCAATCTTTTATGTGTACTCTTACAAGGACTTTGAAAACGAGCGCTTGATTAAAATTTTTCTCTATTAATGGTTTTATAAAGCGGGAGCTAGGCCTGCTCGTAAGTCTATCTTTTGGCATGGGCACATTGTAGCAGAGATTTACTTCACTATTTCTGAATGACTTATATTTCCAAATGAAAAGGTGTAGCTCAACATATTTTCTTGTTGGTCAAACGAAAGTAAATGTTTACTTCAGGAGTTCAGAAAGGTTTTGCAATAGTAGCAACAGAGGCTCTCAGCATCATGACCTCGCTACGAGCAAAGATCTAGCTACTTTCTGGGCTCTTTCATTATGAAAAATGGCTATGGATTCTTGTTTACATTCTCGACCAAGGCGAATATTTATAGGAAGGATATGGATTCGCCAGCGATATCGCAGCCAAAGTGGAGATGCTTGTCAACCTTATCTATGGAGGGGAAAACCCTATCTCCATGTGATGCATTATGTTAGCCCCCTATAAAATTCCTCGACAAGCAAGCGAGGGGCTAATTTGTTTTTATGAGCCTTCAAGGACGCATTTTTCTTGAGAAAAACATCGTCCTTTGAAGCCTCTTCATGCTCTACTGCCCTTTGATTATTTCCTCTCCGCCGTTCTTGGGTAAATAAGCCTCACCGATAATGATAAATTGTGCTCCCTAAGTGCCTCCATTTTTCCACTTTTTACCCCCTACCAAGAAAATTTTCATTTCATCCCTTTTTCCCTTTTTTCAAAGCCTCACTCCACAAAAAAGCCCTCCCCTAGTCCTCCTAAAGCTCCGTCCTAAAAATCCTTTAAACCACGCATACACCCTTGGTTTGGCCAAAGCAACCCTGCTGCCTCTATCGTTACCTTTCGGCCTCAAATCGCATTGGAAAGGGCCGAGAAATCATACTTTTTGCATATAATCGCCTTACAACTTCGCGCCAGGCTTAACCTTCTCGCCCCCACGTGACCCCGGGCGCGAAACTTAGGGCCGACCACATAGATGCGCCATCGATCACTTGTGATTGGGTGGAAATTCATGCGCAAAGTAGATGCGTGTAAGATCCACCCGGTCTCCGGCGGTCCCCTTCACGCTCGTGTTGTTCCCTCGCTCACCTTTCCGGTGGCAGGTCCCACCGTCCACTTGCAGTCCACAAATCTACGGCTTGGATTTTATGCCACGGTGTCCGCGCAGTTCGTCTGCTCGTGGACTCCGACGGTATCCATCGCACCGCGTTTGGAGGTTGAGCGGTGTTTTCCATTTCACGGCCGATTCCATTCAGAGCATCGCCGCGTGTCTCGAGCACCGTGTGAAAAGCCTACGCATGGTGACGTTCCTACGTGTGGTGGCCGTGTGGCGGGGCAAGACGAGGGCAACATCGAACCACTTTCGGACGGATTCTGGCCTCTGGAGGTCCGCGAGAGGGATCTCTGTGAATCAAAGTGTATGTCTTTGAAGCTCTAAGTTGTGATTTTAGGCTGAGTTATATGCGGAGGGTTTTGTTATTTGGTTAAGAGTTTGGTTGTCGTAACCGGGAAGTGGTAAAGGGTTCCATCTCGAGACGAGTCCGAGCAAGAGAAGAATTAGTAGGCAGTTGGGAGAGATAATCCGAGAGAAACCAAGCCCGTCCATTGGGTAATGGAGTCAAGAAAGGATTTTGCTATGCTATCAATATGCAAGCTTTCGAGTTGGGCTAGTCATCTAAAGCCTTGGATCCTAAAGTGATGGGGTGGTATGGGACATTAAGGACTGTGTGAAGGAGGGAGAACCAACTAATCCCACACACAGATCAGGTGGTAGGTCATTTAATTCCAGACTGATTGGACAAAACTCAGAGTGCGGCTTTCAAGGGAACTTGAAAGGCTTAATCAGAATGGAAAGATCCTAGTGAAATGTATACGCGGTTTCTAGACCTCCCGAAGTGTTTCTCAGCACATTCCATTAAATCCTAACGAGGACATCTAAAAGCAGAGCTTTACTCGTTAATTCATACATCGGCTTAGTAGGCAACAACATCCACACTACACCTTTGGTTAAATCAACCGAAATCAATCTCTAGATAAACATATTAAGCGAGAAACACGAATAGTGGGAGAGTAGCAACATTATAAGGCACCTAACGAGGGTGAATCTTATGCCAAATTCTCCGATGCGAGCAGGATGAAATGAAATGGAATGGAAATAAACACGGAAGATAGAAAAACATCACCTTGACTTTAGATCGGGATCCAATGAAATGTACTTATCATATTAAACATCAACGCAATCGGGTACAACATAGCCGATAGTTTGGTCATTTTTAGTCTCGAATACATCTTCTCGGACTATCTTGCAACTACACACCTCGAAGACTTATCTCCAAGAGAAAGCCGCTTGCGCTTCTACGCTATCTACATCAACAACCTTTACAACAATTTTCTCATAGTTTTTATAATCGAAAAGAGGAGAGGAAGTAGGTAGAACACTAAATATAACATTAAAGCTCGGAAAGAAGGAGAGGGCGAAAGCCCATTCGCGTTTTAAACTGCGAGCATTAATTTTTGGTACTCTTTGGAGAAAAAATGGTCTTCGTCGGAGCCATTAATTCCGTGTATGTCTCTCGATGCATTACGGTTTGCTTTGTATTTTGTAGTACCTTTGGTGAATAAACAAAACGGCGATAAAAAACGGAATGATTCGCTATGGCTATGAGCATGCTCCGATATCCCTGGCGCTGTGTTATGGCGCGAAGATCTCCTTCCGCTACGGTATGGAGCACAGCAGTGCTACGTGGCAACCCGTCCTTTGCTCGAGGAAAACAATATAACTTCGCCGATGTAGAGAGGCACTCGTCATATATTAATTTCCCCACGCCTCTCGTCGGGGAAAACCTTGCCGGGCACGTGTCCACACGCGTACGTATGGAGGCGTGTCCGCCTACACGTACCACTCGCGAAATATGCAAGCCCGGACCAAGAAAGGCAGGTGCAATGGAAGGACGGATGAAATGGTAGTGCGACGAAGGGCGAGAATGGAGGCCTTTTACTAAATAATGGTGACAAAATGCAATGAAACGGAGGAAACTATGAATAATAGGGTTTGGTGGTGGAAGGCAGCTGTCGACCAGATTTGGGTAGATCGGGTCCCGGGAACAAAGATCAAACGGCGGAGTGAGATTGGACGCAGGCGGAACGATATATGAAAATGGGACGCGAAACGCAGCGATGCACACAAGTAAGACTTTAATGCAAAGCGTGGAAAACTTAGGTTCGAAGCCCCGAAATGCCGGCACGGAAATGAGGGCGGAAATGCAATGAAACGAGGACGAGAGTGAGGACCCGGTGCTGCCGGAGGCGGAGGAGCGATGAAATATTAACCGGTGATTTTAAAATATGTATGGAAACGATCGCGGTTGACCGGGATATCGCAATCGGAGCGGGACAAACGGTGGCACACATTGAAAATTTCGATTGCGATTGGGCGGAGGGAGCGATGACGGCGCGTCGGATCGAGGGGAGTGATGGATCGGTCGGATGGGATCGGGAATCAGCGATCGGCGGATGTGGAAGAGGGAATGCGAGGTGATTGGCGTGCGATGAAGCGCCAGCGGTCGTTTGGAGACAGGATCGACGCGCGGAGGAGCAATCGATAGATCGCGATCGGGGGGATGCGAAGGGTCGCGCATGCGGAAAGTGCGATTGCGAATGGAGAGTGCGATTGAGCGTCGTCGGTGGATCCGACCGGACTCGATGGCTCACATCCAATCGGGAGGGAACAAACAATCGGGAGGATTTGAGCCTAAGTGTTGCGATTGCGATCATTCGGCGATCGAGCGCGGGCCGCTCCCGATCTATGGTAGATCAGCTGCTGGGAACAATAGCGGAGGACTTGCACACGAAACGAATTGCATCGAAAGCTTTCGGTGCGTTTACAAAGGGACCTAACGGTCCGCTGGGTCTTCCGGTGCGATTAGCGCTTAAGGCTAAAGCGCCGGTCCTAGGCTAAGGGCACATGTGGGGAAGTGGTCGCTCGCGGGAAAGGGGCTTAGGCCTTAATATAAAGGTCAAAAAGTGGGTTTTGGCCCATTTTAATGGATTTTTAAGGCCATTTAAAGGAAAACGACAGAAAAAGGGGAAAATTAACCAAAACAAGGGATAGGCGCCTTGGGTTTAAGGGGGACACTGAAGAGTCTGGGAGAGTAGGTGTATCTTTAGGGGGAGCAAAGGGGACTTTCGAAAGAAAGGGAAAAAAGATAAAGGTGTGTGTATGGACAGTTACGAGCGACAAGGCCTTTTTGAGCAAAAATTTATTGTTCAGACGAGGCTTATTGACCTCATGATAGACGGAGAGGAAACAGTTGAGAGTAGGGAATTATGAAAAAAGGCTTCAAGGATGATGTATTTCCAAAGGAAATGCATTTCTTCGAAGGCTCAGCATGTTCGCCCCCTCGTTTTCTCGTCATTTCCTAGCTAACACATCACGCGTTAGGGTTCGCTTGTTTTCAACGCGATATGAGTGTATGCCATGCTGATGCGGGGCGGGCCACTTCCAATCGGTCATCGCGCCACAAAGTTGCGTGGGGTTAACCAAGGAAACACGCTCGGCCCACCATCCGTCGCCCTCTCGCGTACGTTTCGCCGTCGATCTCCCTCCTCGAGATCGGACGGTCCCAGTTCTTTCTCGTCCCGCCCTTTTGACGGGGTCTCGCGCACCGTCACCATTCCGTACGTGTTTTGTCTCATTTTCCTTTGTCCGTACCCTATATATTTCATTCAAAGGTCAAATTTCGATTATTTTCATTTCCGACTCGCCGCGGTCACCGCGTTTTCACCCGCGACCATCCTCCATGGTTTCTACTGCGCTTTTTCACCCATCACCTTGCAACCGTTCACCATTTTACCGGACCGCACGGCCACGCTCGTCGCCCACTGCATCCACCCTTCCCTGCATGGTTTTCTTTAACGTGTTTGCGTGTTTTGCGTGTTTTTCACGGCGGCAAAAAGCATCACGACTCGGTCATCTCGTCACAATGACGGAACAGCGAGAGCGAGGACCATTTTCGGGAGCGCGAAATTATGGGAGAAAGGCTTGGGGAGAAGGTGCTACGACATAAATCTCATCAAAGGGACAACTGTTCAAACTCTCCGCAAAACCTCTTTCGTAGCCATTAAACTGTCCCAGATTTTGGGGTCAGTAGGCAAACGTGGAAGCGGCGAGAGGATCGCGCAAACGGAACATTTAGGGGCACGTGGTGGCGCATTCCGAGCCTTATTCACGAATGTGTAATTTGAAGGCAGAATCACCGCATCGACATCATGTGATCACACTAAGGCCCGCCGTGCGAGAAAACAATACTATCGGGGTTTCACATCGGCCAGATTGTTCTTTTCATAAAGGACAAAGTGCCCATACTATCTCCATTCTATCCCAGTGTTCGAGGATCTGCACCTGACAACGGCCTCTACGCTATCGAAACACTTGCTGCTACAGTGTGAAAGGCTGGACCCGGTAGCATCATTATTCTACCTTTTTTAATTCACCGTAGTGCGACGAAAGCAAGTACATCAAAGACATGCGGGAGTAAATTTGCGACGACGAAGATCACTCTTTCCATCAAGAGCATCGAATAAATGTTCGTAGTTTAAAAACGAACGAGGCCCCGGCTCTCTTCCTTTTATGAGTTTTAATGCGACATTTAGTTTTCCATCTACCTTCTCTCGCTCCCACTTGAGCTATAAATTTCATGAAGAGTCTCATTGTAAGGGTTGTTGATCGGTTATTCGGAAGGGAGTGCAAGTTGTTTCTTTTGAGACATAGTCTCCGTGTAAAAAGTTGTAAGTATGAGAGCCGAGGAAGATGTTTCGGATTGAACATCCAACTATTGGTAATGTCGTAGTGGATCGGTGTTGCTCTTTAATATGACGAGCACATTTCTTTGGATCTCGATCTAAAGTAGCGGTGATGTTTTTCATATCTGCGTATTTGTTTTTTAACTTGGCGAGTTCATTTCATTTTCATTTCTACCGGCTCTCGCATCATAAATCTAGCTTTGGGATTTACCCTGTTAGGTACCACTGTGTTTACGCTCTCCTTGCCTTTGATGTTTTCTACTAAATGTGTTATCTAAGAGTTGATTTTAGTTAATTTGAACCGTGTGCGATGGATGTCATTTCACTGCCTAGCCGATGTATGAATTAGAGCGAATACGGTGTTAGATGTTCTTGTTAGGATTTAGTTGAAATGAGTTGAGACAACACGGGAGGTCTAGAACTACTGCTCTTCTATCTCACTAGGGATCCTTTTCAGTGGTAATTGAACCTTCCTAAGATCCCTCAAGTTTTGAGGCCGAAGCATTGAGAGTCTGGAAAGTCTCTCTACGAGTCTCGGGTCTTTAACTTTGTGTTCTAAATCTTTATTGTTTCTCCTCCTCTCTTACCATAGCCTTCGCGCCACACTATCATCATTAAGATCCATTGCTTTGACGACCAGCCCCACTAAAGCTTTGCACATTGAATAGAAAGTAAACCCTTTCCTAAATCCATTTCCCAATGGTCTTGAATGTTCGGAGTATCTCTCCTTTGCCTAAAATCACTCTTTGCTCATCCTTGTCTTATATCGAACCTTTCTTTCTTGATTCCCAACAACCAAACATGCATCAAACAAACAAAGCCGAGCCTTATAACCTGGCCTATATCTTAAACACTAAGCTTCAAAGACATAAAACCTTTGCTTATATGTAGGAGATCCCTCTCTGGACCCGGGTGAGGGCTAGGATCCCCGATGTCCGAAAGTGGTTCTCCGATGTTGTCTCATCTTTTGGTCTTGCCAACTGCAGCCAAAACATGGGAACTCCACGCACTATTCTCTATATACATGTTTATTGATTAGTAATGGAACTATCGCATGATTGAAAGTTAAATGAAGGATTTCACTCCTTATATGTATAGAATGTAAATGGGAGACAAAGCAGCAGTCTGGCAAGAGAAGAATTAGCAAATATTTTATGTGTACTCTTACGAGGACTTGAAATGAGAATTGTAATTCAAATTTTCTCATTAATGGTTTAGCAACCGAGGCTAGTCTGTATGTAAGTCTTGCCTTTTCGTAGCACACTGTGGCGCGAGATTTACTGTTTATTGGAGGTTATCTCAAAATTATTTAATAGGTACCATGGATCTAAATTTCTTATGAACTTTTCAACTTTCGTATCAAACTTTGGTGCAAAATTGTTAGTCAATTCTCACTTGGGTACAGGGTTATAGATGTTAATGAAAATTTTGTGTGCATGCATGAGGAAGTTTGGTGCAAATTCACAATGTTGTGTAGCATTAGTGTGATAAATATGGGATAGTGCAAAGCATAGTTTTGAAGATTAGTCTAAGTTGACTCGCACCTAATCAACTCAGCTCAAGTTGATTGTTGGTTGAACGATTAATTGTTGGTTTAATGGACGGAAAGGTCTTGCGAGCACAAATACCAAAGGGAAAAGATGGAGCCCATCATGGGGTACTCTTTGTAATTCTCCACCACTGCTACCTTCCATGCTTCCTCAAACTCCTCTCCAACCTCAATATCAGTGCTAGTAGTAGCATGAGCAACAACACTTACGATTAGCGTAACTAGGAAGAGCACGTTTTCCAAACTACACGAGAACTACTTCCCTCGACGAGTCACCATGTGCCATGCTTGGTCTCGGTGGTTCGTCTTCCTATACTATCTCTGGTTCAACTACCATATCTTTCATTGGAACCAACACCCCGAACTCCACTAAACAACGATTCACCATTTTGTAGTAGTGATTCGCCATTTGTACTTGGTGATTCGCGTGATTTTACAAGATAATATAATCTCGTGAGAGATTCGCCAAAACATTATATATACATATTATATTATTAATAAAATCGCCTTCCATTTTTTCTTATGTATCATGATTCACCCATTTATTATACATATAAATCTTAGTTTCTTAAAGATCTCACGCTCACTTCGAGTGTGGCTATGACTTCCTCTCGCTATTCTTGGCAGGCATTGCTTTGGAAAGAGTATCTTTTGGATGTTCAACAATAGAACTCTCGGGTTTCACCACGGCGAGCAAGCCCTCGTCAATCACTTCCACATCACTATGATGTCTATGGTAACCCCATCTATTTGCCTCCTATACGAGTCCAAATTGAGGCCGACCCATCTACCTCCGAGCGAGTACTTATTTTCGGACCGTCCCTCATCGCCGAGGGAGCCGGCATTACAAGGGACAACCCTATGGTGCTACAGAGGGACAACCTTTGATTCGAGCGAGGTGACAACCTTGTGGTCCACTGAGAACAAACCTTTACGGGGTCAACCTTCGGTCTAGCGACCCTATGGTCCTTCCAAAGTGCCAACCTCAATATCAATATCAGTACGAGCAGCATCTTGTCTGTGTTCCTAGGGGGGAAAATGTGTCCGCCACGGGGATAAAATTTTGCAGCAACGACAACCTTACGGCCTCCGCGCGGAAGGCCAAAATTTTGTGCAACAAGGACAACCCTACGCACGCTTTTGAGTCAGAATTGGTTATTAGGGACAACTCCGGTCTAGCGCAACCATTGGGCTGGCACTCGTGGTCAGCGAAAGAGCAGCTCCGGTGGCTGGTATCCCGTGCCAACTCGCGCCAAAGTAAGGGACAACTCCGCCCGGCACCTCGTTGCGATTCAACCCACTCGTAGTGGCCCGATCTTCAACCTTGTCTCGACTGGCCCAACAACCGATTCAGCCTATTCAACCTGACTCGTGAGCATTCAACCTCGGGCTCGCAGGGTCCACCGCTCCAACCTCAAGGCACTACTGCCTCCCCTCAAGGTCAATATCGGACGCGCATATGGTGTGCCCCAGGGTTTCGCTGTACCCTCAAAAATCAATCACCTAGATGGTGTATAATCACACCTCGAGGGAATGCTTACGACCTCACGCACGAATCCATACATTGCTCGGCGAGAGGACCTCACATGCGTGCTCAAAACCGCGAGTGTCCTGACCTTAGAGCTTCAAAGTGGGCACTTGCTCTCGAGTGCTTATAACCCTATGGTCAAAATCCTGCGGGACAAAACATGTGGGGAGAATTTCTCCAAAACTAGGTGGAATGTTAACACGTAGTCCTCATCGACGGCCTCCAGCGCCTTTTTAATCCTCAATTTCCATTTCTCGCTACATTGGAACTACCGGATGTGTCAAACTTAACGAAAAATCCGATTAACTTCATGCCGTGTTGGCCTCCGGCTCTAACTACAGATTCTGGTGATTGTCCTAAGTTTGAGGGCAGAGGTCCGGAGAAGACAAAAGCACATGTTATGACCTACCACTTCGTGGTGTTCCTCTAGCTCTCGTTTACGATTCCAGTACAACTCCATCTTTTCCAACGGACTTCTATCATGCCTTTGTTGCAAAGTGGTACATTGAATTGTCTGGTGGCATTTGCATCAAGATTTGCAACTCTTTCAGCCATGGCGTTTCTTTACCCATTTTCGATTCATCGGGTTCGCTATGAAGCGAGACACACCTCCTCCACATCCTTGAAACGAGGACCGAGCTACTCATGTCTGCGATCATATTCATGAATGGAGGCATTTGGCGTTGCTTTCGATCGAGTTTGAAATTCTTGATCGACTTCTAGCCTGATTGGTTCACTACCTCATTTGTCAGTCAAATCGCTTAAAGACATGGCTGTGGGCATGTGTAGCCGAAAGCACTGGAGCCATTTCTCGTGCCCAATACCTCGATCTCGTATACTCTTGAGTCCGGCACGTTGTATGATATCTTGCTTGATGCCTCCTGCTTTGAGCTGTCCAGCACCGGTGAGCACCATCCGTCGACTCGGGATCACCTGACTCCGTGTCTCGACCTCTCGCGTCTTCTCCTTCGACACGCGGGAAGAAAAAGTATAATCCTTCCAATGACAATCTTTTGCCTCTTAGCGTACCCGCGAGATCCTCGGTAAAAAGCGCGCGAAGTCGGTACGATCGAGCCCAATATAGCAAGATAGGAGCCTCCAAGGGAAAAATTAAAGGGTAAAGGTAAGGCCAAAGCCGATACGGAAACTACATCTACATTTAAACCTCGTGTCGTATTTATGGTTCACAACGTAAGCACGGCACCCTTTGTTTGATTTGTGATGAAGAGCACTACACCAAGGAGTCGCATCACTCAATGAGCTGATAGTAGAGTGAGCTCAAAAGGCACCTGGGCGGAACGACATGACTTGTTCTCGAAGGAAAAGTACTTACATCATAGTAGACCCCGAGATGATAGAGAAAGAAACTTGTCCCTTCCGCATTTGCCTCTTAGGTTTTCATGATGAATGGTTGCGCATCCGTTTCTGTCACTACGTTAAAAGGTTATACGGATCGCGCCGCAACGAAAGAGACCGCTCGATGGTCTCCCTCCTCCGCCTCGCTTCTAGCCCTTCTCGCATTAGAAAGGCCCGCATCTTGAGCTCGTTTCTACGAACCACACTTCCAAAGGTGTGCTTCAGTGAGTCTTCTTGCAATCCCAAAGCCGTGCTGCGCAACATTACGGTATTGTTGAAAAATCTGTAACGCATAGGCGCCATGCATGGCCCTGTAAGCATTGTGGAAGTACTTCGTAGGTTTTCCATCTCCAACGAAAGGCTTTGTTATCCGTGATCCAGCGGGGTTGACCTGCCGATGCTAGCCTTCTCACTTTCGACTTGGAGAATTTCTTCCCACGATTCCCGCTCAAATTGATCTCCATCACTGAAAGTGTGCTACTAATGCAGTTTGAATATCCATCAGTGCGTTTGTGGATGACGGTGCGTTTGCGTGTGCGTCATGTCATTTCGCTTTGCTGGAAAAGCCATTGGGTTTCCTCCGGCTCTGGGTTCACATCACCAAATGCCCTTGAAGCATTTGATGGAGAGAAGAAATCAAAACCTCTCGGTGTTCTCGCTAAACGTTTCACCCGATTACATCGAAGGGGAGACGCTGAATGTCGTAGGTTGAAAGTAGTTGATGCCAAGCCCAGCCTCAATCTTCTCCTTGGCCGCGGTTGGACTCCACACGCGCATCGTGCGTCCGTTCCCACTCTCTTCGTGTTTTGAAATTCCCGCATGAAGGAACTATTGTTACTATTGACTCGCCTTTCGTTCTTCACTTATTCTTCCAAAGGAACAACGTTCGCATGTGGATCAGATTTTCACTCACGAGGGCGTGCTCGAGTCTCTTCAAAGATCCCCGCCATCATGTTTCTTCCCTCTTCCTCCACCCCATAATGTCTGCAGGTGCATGTGATCTCTCGGTGCGATTACCCATGGATCATCCCTTCACCCGGAAACGAGCATCGATTCTTCTGCGAGACTCGACGTCGTTGCGTGCCGATCGAGATAGAGACATTGTGAAATCATTCTGAAACTGGAGCCTCCCGCCTTTTGATCATGCTCCTTGGGCTTGCTGTCATGACACTGTGCTAATCCCCTCAGGCCCGGCGATTCGGATTCGCCCGATCCCGCTGAAAGAGATATTTCTCCGATGGAAGCCATCGGAAAGCCGCTGCTCTCTCGGGGATCTTCCGTGGGATGATAGTCATCATCGTTCCGCGCTCATGCCTAGTCTCGACATCATGCTTCCATGTGTCTTGAGAGGTTTGCATCTTAGGTTCCTTCTCCTCCGCTTCAAAGCGCCTGTCCGATACACGCAGGTTTTTGACGGGAGGTAACTTGAGTAATGTCACGCAAATGATGCCTACTCGATCACTTCCGTGAAATTGGGAATTGTTGGAGAACATCTCATGTCCGTCACATGTTCTTCAAAATGAAGTTCGAGGCTTTATACTAGCATTTTCCACGAGTTCAACGATCGCCTTTGCATGGTCCTACGAAAAAATGGTCGGCACCGATCCTAGTATAGTGGTGCATGAGATTCCTACCTACTCGGTTCGAAGCTTGGTCGTCACCGATGTCATCCCGTGCACCCTAGAATGGCTACCGCCATTAGGGTGCAGCTGGAAAAGCTTCTCAAAGCCGGGCTTTATCGATCCCATCTCCACATGAAAGAATGGGTGTCACAACATTGTCCTTGCAGATAAAGAAACGAGGCACCATCTCGGGTCGCTGTGGTTGATTATTGTGTGACATAAATCGTAAAGCTCGTCACTAAGGATAATTATCCCACTCCCTTTATCGAATCAAATCATTAATAACGTTACTGTGAGATGAGATATTTTCCCTCGTGGATAGATTTTCGACTATAACCAAATTAACATTCCTCTCGACCAATCAACATAAGACTGCTTTCTGTGCGGTCCTTGGGGTACTTTCCCGTATAAGAAACTCCCTTTTAGCTTGAAGAATGTTGGGGCCACGTTTCGGTGAGCGAGGTACACAGGATTTTCCAATATTACGCTTCATAGTTCAACCTATTATCGCTGATGACCTTCTTTCTCCTTGTACGACACAAGGACCACTCCTAACCATCTTCGTTGAGATATTTCTTCGTTATCAACGTATAACATCCGGTTAAACTGCCGACATGATTCTTCTTATGCGTCAATTCCGATGATCTCTCTTGTTTATCGTTTCCCAAAAGATGGGGTCCGCCTGCAAATCCGCTCAGAATTTGAGGCTATCACCAGTCTCCCCCTCTCCATCCCCACTACATCGACCAGAGAGTCTCAGAGAGAAGCTAATTTTTTGCACGGTTTTATGCCAACTACTGCCGAAAGTGGTTAAAGGATTCATGTGATTACTAAAGTCGGGTGTCCCGCTCCTTTTGGGGGAGAGATTGCCAGCTTGCCATTTACGATGCTTTGAAGATGTTGCTTGTCGATATATGCCCTCGACGCCCTCCAAACTATCATCGCGATCCCTCTATTTAGCCACCGATTTCAACACGATTGCCATGGTTTTGTATTGCAAAACGATGACGATGGTGTCGAGCATGTTATTTTCCTAACTCTCTCATAACCTTCTCGATACCGAAACACGTCTATGCTCATGTCGAAAGTTAGTGTTGGGCGCGGTTCAAGTAGTTCAACATTTTTGTCATTGTCACATCTCCGTTGCGTCGTGTGACGTGATTTATAACTACAACTATGGATTATATATTGTGCTGAAAAGGTACCGGAAAAGTAATCGGCGACCGTCATCCTCCAAGAGTTCGATTTGGGAGTTTACTACTCTGCTGATGCGTCGATCGCTGGTCTTTGTCGATTTGATGCGTTCCCTCCCCCTCGCGACTCCTCTCCATGCGGATCGCGAGGAATGCATTCCGGACACCCCACTCTCGTATTCGCACCCTGCGATCCTTGGTACGGTGATATCATTGTATGTCTTGGGACTTCTACTTTTATATCGTGATTTGACGAAGGATGCTCGCCGAGCACATCGGTGCGTCGAGCACAACGCTGTCATCTAATGGTGGTAAATATGCGCCACCGAAGCCGCGGAGTCGATTCCATTCCTGGGTGTTTGACTCTCGGGTTGATGAGGCCTTGAATAATTGCCCACGCGCGTGTGGCGGCGGTCACATGTTTGGTTATGCCGCGGCACAGAAAGTAGTCTTTGCGTGCCTGACATGTTTTGGCCCTCCATCTTGAAGACAGACCATCGTTACGTTCGGGAAATGTCATGATTTTCCCCGGATCTATCGATGCAAGATATGCGCGCCGCCTTCACATTCTCCACCTCTATCATTACCACCGGTCCCTTTGCGCGTGGGCATGAATTTTATGTTGTGCAACCCTCACTCGGCCGAGCATGCTTTATATCATCGTAGCCATTGACTACTTCACCAAATGGGTGAAGAAATGCCTACACTAATGGCCGCCGAGCAGGTAAGATAGCAAACTCGCCCGATATTTAATCACATCATTTCTAGGTTTGGTGTCCCTCACAGGCATGGGTACCAATCGCGTTCGACAGGCATTATGCGGCGAGCAGTTGTTGAAGCTCGGTGTTGGGCTTGTGTCACTGGCTGCATCAACGTCGTATTTCTGTCCTCGTGGAGCCACATGGCACGAGTTGAGCCGTGAATAAAGTTCTTTGTCACCATGCTTCTGACGTACGGTGGGATGCACACAATCAAAGCGGCATCTCATGTTATTTTATGCTCTCTCGGTGTACCAAACCCCGCGATTAAGGATGCGATTGGGTCGCTCCACTTTCAAAGCTTGTTTACGAGTCGTGACCACGGCTGCTGCCAGGTTGAGTGTGAAATACCTTCACTCAAGTTGGTTGTTGAATTCGTCGCCAAACACTTCACCGGAAAGAAGAGCGTCTTATCTACTTAAGAAAAGGTTGGATGCAGAAACTCGCCGCTTTGGGCGCTTTGGTCATCGAGGCACTTTGCAGAAGCGGGTCAAAGCTCATTTTTGACGGCGGGTCTCCCCTCGCTCCTTCGTAGAAAGAGACTTTCGCTCCCTCTTGTATGACCGAAGCTCACGATAAGTTGGAGGTAGGAAAATTTCAGCATGTGGAGATGGGCACGTGTCCGTGTGCCTTGCGGAATGGGGGCCTATGAGCTCATTAATTACGAAGGTCATCCTCTCCGGATCACGCTAGAAAATGGTTGTATCTCGAAAATATTATGCATGACGAGCTGTCCATGCCTATTTCTGTGTACAGGTGCTGTTTCATTTTTGCACGTTGGCTGTCGCTGTGCTTTTTGTGAGCGTTTTCCTGTACTTATTTGGGTCAGTTTCTTATTTTGCAGTATGTCTACTACTTATGCTCGGTGCCGCGCGTATGGTAGCCTTCTCACAAGGTGCTCGGGAACTTGTCTCCGAGCTGTCGCCTAGGTGATTTATGATCCCGCCGGTGAGTTGGTAGATCTACAAGGTGTCGTCTAGGACAAACTACAAACAGTGCCTCCTTTGAGTATAGTGTTGTCATTGTGCTATTAACCGAGGCAGTTACCCTTGGCATTCGTGCATTGGTTGTAAATATGTACTCACAACTTGTTGTTGTGCAACTTAATGGACATTATTCGAGTTTAGGAAACCCTCATATTTTAAGGTTGTATTTACGTGTTTGTTTGTCGGAAAGACTGGAAATTTTTGGTGCATTACATATCAACATATTCTCGTGGGACGAAATCCATTAGTTGATTCGATGCAGCCAACATTGTATTAGAGATGTACATTTGCGTAATGCAGTAAAATCACTCATCAACTTGAAAAAAGATCCCATGGAAAGACGTAGTATATATATATATATATATGAAATGTTTACGCATCGCGACGCATCATAAGTATAAAATACGTGTGTTTCTCGTTACATCGCGAGACAGCCTCATGTCTCTAAAAATATGTAGAAATAAATCCTATGTGTCTAATCGATGTGATGCTCATGATAGCATGTCTCGCCTACAAGCCACCTCGACCAAACGGTGAACTGCGGTTTGTCACGACTGCAGGTCTCGGCATGCATGGGGAACATCATGCAAATGACAGTAGCACATGGTCGACCCTCACGAGAGATTCCCCTCGGTTGCCACATGATTTCTCCCTCACTCGCCTCCCTCGCGCGAGGGGCAACATCCAAAGCACGTGGAGGGACCCGTACCTGGTTATCGGCAGCATACCCGTGGGTCTTTCGGTCCAACATGTGCATAGCCAGTGATTTCAATGTCGCAGCATACATAACATGTGTACTCTGTCAAAAAATTAAAAATGAGTCTGCAAGTGCTTCATCCCAATCCTCTCCTTCTCCGGGAGTGGGAGGTTCGTATCACCCAGTGCAACCGACGCTCGTAGCAGAGCCCAATCACTCCCATGAAAATCGTTGTCGGTGGAGCGATCAAGAGAACTCCGGCCCTGGGACATCCGTTGACCGCCCCTTGACCTTCAGCATCAACGCTTCCCAACGGGCACATCCAGTGGCTCCCGTGGCCGAGTGGTGTTAGGAATATCACTTCTGTCACTAGAAAATTGGTAGTCATCTCCGGGAAGAATGATACCAGGATGGATCCATATCCAAACCGTCTGTTTCGTCTTCTTGCACTACAGCAGTCGCCATGATACTATTGATCGTCACCACCTCCGCCAGCTTTGGGTTAGCAGAGGTCGGTGCAGACAACCTACCGCAAGAAGGAGCCGTGTTTTTGTTGCTTCATGCGGTGCTTGCGATCATGTAACTTGCATGATGGTGTATGTAGCACTACGCCACTTGCGTGCCAATTATGAGAGATAGTTTTGGATATCCACTTTCCAGCTTCCTGATCCTTTCCGTGCCCATCGACATACCTTGTCGATCACCATGTTCATGTTCTCCATGGTGGGTCGGGTGCTGGTCAGGACTAGTGTTGCCCCCCTCTGCGACAGTCCTGTTATGAAGTAAATGTCTGAAAAATAAATTTCGAGTTCCTGATCATGAAGAATGAATTTTTCCTGATCCTCATCCCAGATATTGATCAAGTATTGCAGCAGCTTAGGTTGAGCTCTGAGGCACGGTGTCATTGTTAGAAAATTATATATTACAGAGCAATGCAACACATAAAATATGTGGAAAACAAAAGCACACAAAACACATCAAACCAGAGAGACACAGATATACGTGGTTCACCTATTTTGGGCTACGTCCACCCCGAACATCTAGTCCTTCCTTTCTATTATCCAAAAAAATGAAGAGACACAACCTACAGTAGATCCGCTGTAATATCCTCTGTTCTCTCTTAGTCTCCCTATTTGTTTCTCGCTCTGAGAAGACACATACAATACACAACCGCAATACAATACCCTCATACAAAGTGAGGGGTTTCCTTCTGGGGAAAAAACCCTAAACTAAACATAACTTCTACCGTCAGATCATCCGCCTAATGAATGACCCAGATTGACTAGAAATTACTATACTTTTACAAGGCAATTTTACATCTATTTTTAGCTTCGGCGGCGCTGCCCCTGAAACCCCCTACCAGGGGGGGGCTCCATAAAGTCATAGCCGCCCCCCTTGGACTCCCCAGGCAGTGTTTAATTACGGGCGGCGTTGCCGCCCCATTAAGGTATAGGGGTCCAATGCTGTGATACAAAATAAACAAGATAATCAGGCTCCACACCCAACAATCTCCCACTTGGAGACTCATTGTAGCAACTCCATCGTTGCTTCATTCACTAGAAAATGAATCCACTTTGGACCTGGCTGTTTCTCATCTTCATCGTCATTCTTGAAGACCAATGGAAACTGAGCATATTCTCAGTTTCTCCCTAGTTACAACTTTTGTTAGCATATCTGTAGTATTCTGGCTAGTGTGTATCTTTTCCAGCTTCAACTGTCCATCTTCCAATACTGACCGTATGAAATGGTACTTGAGCGGTATGTGTTTAGTCCTAGAATGAAATGCTGAGTTCTTTGCAAGATGAATGGCACTTTGGATATCGTTGTATAATGTGCCCATATCATGCTTCTTACCTAATTCATCCATAAACCGTTGTAACCAAATCATTTCTTTACTAGCCTCTGTAGCAGCAACATACTCTGCTTATGTTGTTGAAAGCGCAACAACACTTTGGATTTTTGAAACCCAACTGATAGCTGTTCCACCTATAGTAAATACATACCTTGTAGTGATCCTCATGTTATCTTTGTCACCTGCCATATATGCATCAACATATCCCTGTAGAGCAATGTTTGGACCACCAAAGCATAATGCTTGATTTGTGGTTCCTCTCAAATATCTGAGAATCCATTTCACTGCCATTCAATGTTCTTTTCCCGGATTGTTCATGTACCTGCTTACAACTCCCACCACATGTGCAATATCAGGCCTTGTGTAGACCATTGCATACATTAAGCTTCCAACTGCTGATGCATATGGAACTTTAGACATATAATCCATTTCTTCTTGGGTCTTTGGGCACATCTCCTTATTAATTTTGAAATGGCTAGCAAAGGGTGTACTAGCTGGTTTTTCATTCTTCATATTAAATCTTTTCAACACATTTTGTATGTACTCATTTCGAGACAGTGTTAATTTGCGATTTTTCCTGTCTCTAGTTATTCTCATACCAAGGATTTGTTTTGCAGCTCCCAAATTCTTCATTGCAAATGAATTTGCCAATTTTCTTTTGAGCACATTTATTTCCTGCATGTTAGACCCTGCAACAAGCATGTCATCTACATACAATAAAAATATAATATAGCTACCATCATTTTGATTTTTTAGATAAACGCAATGATCAGAGTGACATCTAGTATAACCTTGTTCAGACATAAACTTGTCAAATTTTAGATACCACTACCTTGGAGCCTGTTTTAAGCTATACAAGCCCTTCTTTAACCTGCACACTAATTTTTCTTTCCCTTTGACCTCATATCCTTCTGGTTGCTGCATATAGATATCTTCCTCCAAATCTCCATGGAGAAATGTTGTCTTTACGTCTAACTGTTCAAGATGCAAATCTTCTGCTGCTACAAGACTTAAAATAGTTCTGATTGAAGTCATCTTAACAACAGGAGAAAATATTTCATCAAAGTCAATACCTTTCTTCTGTGCAAACCCCTTCACCACAAGTCTAGCTTTGTACCTCTGTTTTCCTCCATCTTCTTCCTTCAGCCTGTAAACCCATTTATTCTACAATGTTGTTTTACCTACAGGCAACCTGAGTAAGTCCCAATTCTGGTTATGTATTAAGGAGTCCATCTCTTCTTCCATGGGTAGCTCCCACTTCTTCATGCTTTCAACCTGCATTGCTTCTTCATAACATTCGGGTTCACCAAAATCAGTCAACAATAAATAATATACTAAAGGAGAGTATCGTTCAGGGGGTCTACTTATCCTGGTAGATCTTCTAACACCACTTTCAGGTGTTTGAGATGTCTATTTCTATTGTGGTGGTTGCTGTTGTTGTGGTTGTTGATTATCATTATTTTCAGGCACCTTTACTTTTTCAGTGATCTCATCAAGAACTATGTATTCCTTGTTTTCTTTTTCCTGTTTATTTTCCTGCAACTGATCCTTATACAATACCTTTTCATTGAATATTACATCTTTGCTCCTAATGATTTTGTGATTTTCATAATCATATAAGCGATAACCAAAATCATTAACACCATATCCAATAAAGGTACATTTCTTTGATTTTTCCTTAAGCTTTGTTCTATTTCTTTATTAGTATGGACAAAGGCCTCACAACCAAAAGGCTTTAAGAAATAGTAGTTTACCTTTTTACTTGTCCATGCTTCCTCTGGAATACTACCATCCAAGAAAATTGAAAGCCCTCTGTTTATTAGATAAATAACAGCATCTACAACATCTGCCCAAAATTGTAAAGGCAACCCTGCATGCAATCTCATGCACCTTGCACGCTCCATGATTGTTCTGTTCATCCTTT
The DNA here is from genome assembly GCA_034641835.2 of Pinus albicaulis. Lineage (NCBI taxonomy): Eukaryota > Viridiplantae > Streptophyta > Pinopsida > Pinales > Pinaceae > Pinus > Pinus albicaulis. Next base: position 26,234,802 of record MU968363.1, on the reverse strand, counting down.
CTGACACACCATTTTCTTGTGGTGTTCTTGGAACTGTATTCTCTCTGTGAATTCCATGCTTTGAACAGTACCTATCAAACTCTTTGCTGCAATATTCACCTCCATTATCTGATCTGAGACACTTCAACTTCTTTCCTATCTCAATATCAACCAAAGCTTTCCATTTCTTGAAAGCATCAAATACATCAGATTTATTCTGAATACAATAAATCCAAGTTTTTCTATTTGCATCATCAATAAAAGTAACATAATAAGAGAGCCACCGAGGGATGATACCTGAGCAGGTCCCCATACATCTGTATGCACAAGCTCTAATTTTTCACTCTTATTTTATTTCCCAACTTTAAGAAATCTGTCTCTCTTATGTTTTCCATAAATGCAATTCTCACATAAATCCAAATCAATATTCTTCAAACCTGGAAACACTTTCCTTGAGTGAAGAATCTTCATCGCCTTCTCACTCATGTGTCCAAGCCTATGATGCCATAATGTTGCATCTGCTCCTTTGAAATTTAAAGCATTAACAGAGTTAGAAATACCATTGCATAAATACAATGTACCAACCTTTTTGCCTTTTGCTATTACTAGGGCTCCTTTGGTGACCTTCCAAATTTTATCTGTGAAAGTTGTCACACAACCTTCACTGCCTAACTTCCCTGTTGAAATCATATTTTTCTTCAGCTCTAGAACATGCCTTACCTCCTTTAATAGCCATTGGTTTCCATTCTGCTATTTTACAAGAACCTTACCCATTCCAACAATTTTACAGGGTTTATCATCACCCAAATAGAATTGTCCAAAATCTCCTTGAACATAGTCATGAAAATATTTCTTATCAGGTGTGGCATGGAATAAGGCCCCTGAATCTACTACCTAGGAATCAGTAACATTTTCTAAATAAAGAATCAAAGCATCTTGTAACACATCACCTGTAACATTTGCTTCATGATTGTTTTCTCGCTATGCGTCCCCTTTTCCCTTTCGAGATATACAATCTTTCTTTAGGTGTCCTTTCTTTCTGCATTTCCAGCACAGTATCCCTGATCTGGACTTGGATTTGCCTTTCCTTGATTTACTGTGATATCCAGAGCTCTTTCCTCTTTCCATTATTCTTCCCCTAGACTCTGCACTCAAAGCATTACCCGATGTCTCACAGGAGCTTTTCCGTCGCATTTCCTCACTAAGGATAGCACCGACAACATCATCAAAATTTAAAGTACTAGATCCAAAGACAGAGTTACTAATGGCCGTAACTAAACCATTCCAATTTTCTGGCAATGAGCACAAAAATAACAGAGCTCTAACTTCATCACCAAAGTTTACCCCTACAAAACTTGATTGAATGGTAACTGTATTAAAATAATTTAAATGGTCTGCAACAGATCCACCTTCCAACATCTTCATATTAAATAAACATTTCATAAGAAATAACTTGTTTGAGGCCGAGGGTTTTTCATATAGTTTCACCAATGACTTAATCAAACCCTCTGTTGTTGTTTCCTTCGAAATATTGAAGGCTACTGATTCCACGAGGCACAACCATACTATTTCAAGTTCCTTTCTATCGAGAATCTCCCATTTTGCGTCTATCATAGCCGTCGGTTTCTTTGTTTTTCCGCTCAATGGTAGGCACAGATCTTTTTGATACAGATAATATTCCATCTGCATCTTCCACAGTGGGAAGTTTTGGCCGTTAAATTTCTCGACCCTAAACTTACCATCTTCTGCCATTTCTCCCATTCGAACCAGGAACCCTTATTTCTTGCGAGTTTATCAGACAAAAAAACCTTTGGCTCTGATACCAGTTGTTAGAAAATTATATATTACAGAGCAATGCAACACATAGAATATGTGGAAAACACAAGCACATAGAACAAATCAAACCAGAGAGATAAAGATATGCGTGGTTCACCCATTTTGGGCTACGTCTACCCCGAACAACCAGTCATTCCTTTCTATTATCCAACAAAATGAAGAGACACAACCTACAACAGATCCACTGTAATATCCTCTGTTCTCTCTTAGTCTCCGTATCTGTTTCTCGCTCCGAGAATACACATACAATACACAGTCGCAATATAATACCCTCATACAAAGCGAGGGGTTTCCTTCTAGGGAAAAAAATCCTAAATTAAACATAACTTCTACCGTCAGATCATCCACCTAATGAACGGCCCAGATTGACTAGAAATTGCTATACTTTTACAAGGAAATTTTACATCTGTTTTTAGCTTTGGGGGCACCACCCCTGAAACCCCTCACTAGGGGGGGCTCCATAAAGTCACAGCCACCCCCCTGGACCCCCAGGCAATGTTTAATTACGGGCGGCGTTGCCGCCCCATTAAGGTACAGGGGTCCAACACTGTGAGACAAAATAAATAAGATAATCAGGCTCCACACCCAACAGTCATGAATAATTTTTTTAGTCCACAGTCTCTAAGAGCTTCCATGCATCTCTAATTTTCCATGGCAAGCTCATATTCTTCGTTGTGTTCCCGTTCTTTCCATTCAATCACCATTTTGCTGCTTTACACATGAAAACATGTTCATATGAACTTCATTAGCCAAATTAAAATCTTTGAATTTGTGCAAATTGGGCTTGCTTACTTGCATTGTAAGCTTAAAAAGGTTTGCGCAGTTGGCGTGACTGTTTCCCAATGGGCGCACCCCAGTTTAGAAATTTGGGCGATTGGCACGAGTCCGTGCCCGATACTCCCTCCAACCGCCGTGCCCTACTTCTTACAAATTCCCCCATAGGATTCCAAATTTGGGGTTGCAGGTAATGAAAGAGGAATTAAAATGAAGGGAAGGATGTCAACTCTTACCTGGAACTGATGAGTTCGATATTGATCTGCCGAATCGCCCGCTATCGTCACCACAAAATCACTATCTAAAATGGGTAACTATTGCTCCACAAGAGGTAAAAGTGAAAAGTAATTTTTTTTTACCATTTTTGGCATCTTATAAATTTTTGAAACCCTAATTAGGTTTTAAGACATGTTTTTTGATTATTACATTATGTTGTTTCGAGAAATGGGTTTTACGTTTGTCTCTTGTGCAGCGACAGGTCTTTAAATGACATAGCGATGAAGTAATGAGTTGTATTTTATACTTTTTCGGACTCGGTAAAAACATGAAAAAGTCACTGATGGAGTCATCTTTCAGCTCTTTTATGACTCTCTAAAACTGAAAATATTGCCGAGACTCTTGTCATTTTGAACTCGTTAAACGGATGCGAAACGATATCTATCCAGTATACGTTTACCCCTTTTTCAGGCTGGGATAGATTATTTACAAAAAAGGAATACCTTAGCCTATCGCGACTAAGAGGTTCTCTCAGATATTTTTTTATACGTTTTCGGATCTGAGGGACTATTTACGAAATGGAACATGTTGGAGTTTTATTTTCCGCTTCTTTTCAAACTCTCTTAACATGAAAAGATGCCAAGTTCTTCCTTTGTCAAACTCGTTAAACCCTGATGACATCGGACATCGTCACCATGACATTCACCGAGTTCCTCCTTCCTAGGGCTCGTAAAATGTACTAGGATGGATTTTTCTAAAGGAAAAACTTACAGTACAAACATATGCTATCTTCAAGCTTGTTTTTCAAAAATAACTGGGGTACTTGCCAGAAATGGTGGGGGAAAACGGAACTAGTTTTTAGTCTTGTTAGCAATATGTCGCTCTTGAACATGACACTTGTCTGCATTCGTGTCGGGTTGGGGACATCTAATTTCGTCATTTTTTCCTTTGTGGGTTTGGGTAATCTGTTTTGACCTCTCATATGCTCTTTGCCACGTCATCATGGCCTCAGATCCCTTGATGTCAAATACTTCCAAATCCAGAGTCTTGTCACTGATATGTTCAAGAGAAGTTTGCCTCTGTAGTTTTCAACCTTCCTCTGATCCTCTGCTAGTCCTGATTCATTATCATAATGTCCCTCTGTCTCATTTCGATGATGTGGGAAACATTATGGCCCTCCTTTGACTTGGTCACTTCCTGTTGACTTCAGCTCATTATCCAGGAAGTTGATCTAGAGACTCCCTCCGGGTACCTTGGAGCATGCATGCCTCAATGGCAGGTTCTTCACATTCGACGGCAGGTCTACATCATTGGCCTTCGATAGAATGATTCGATGGGTGTTCGACGCCAGCTCACTGTTCACATTCCGTGGATTGTACCTTGACAACCATTGTCATTATTGGTGGTTTCTCTTGTGCCTGTTAACAACTTTCGTCATTGGATGGTAATCAAGTGACTTTCTTGCATGTTTGACTTCAGCTCACATATTCACATGTTGAATTTGTACTTTTTCGGGTCGATATGGAGCGCAAGATGCTGGGTTTTGTCTGATAAGATCCAGGCTGCGGAATATTATGGTTTATCATGAATTATTATGACTCTTTTGATTGGATGATAAGACCATACCTGAGTCTATTTATTGATCCTCACTGCTGGATGGCTGCGTCCATACCTCAGATCTCAGTTTTTATGTACTCTATTCTCGATGGCTACGACCATGCCACATGTTCATGTATCAGAGATATCAGTTGTATTTGTAATTGCAGGGCTTTCGACCATAGTGTTTGGTTCAAACACATTCTCGTAAATCATTTCTCCCCTCCCTCTTTCTCGGACCTCATGCTTTAGGGGGCATCTGTTACACAACATTTTTGTCACTGTCCCTACAATCCCTATCCCGCACATTGAAGGATCATTTTTGTGACTAAAAAAAAGTGTCATGCCTTGCAAAGACCATCATTGCATCCCTTTCCATGAGGACAACATTCCTTCTGTTGAAAATTTCCTAAGCAGACCATCAGAAACACATGTTTTTTCCTTGGCACTAGTAGATCGTTATGCCCTTGCGCCAATGAGGAAGATTAACACTAGGCCCCACGCCCATTGGCACTCTATCCCAGTGAGCTACCCGCACCAACCTGTTTATGGAATGTTTTTTAAAAATAGAGGCAAATTTTCCATCATAACAACTTCGTGGGTGAGTCATCTGGAGTAGTTCGACTGAAAAAACATGACCTCCATCCTTTGGCCTCTTGTTTCCACCTTTTGGGGAAACCTCCCAAGGGATAAGGCCTCCCTTCCACCATTGTAGGGATCCCAACCTCCTCCTCTCCCTCTATAAATAAAACCATCTCCCATTGAAGAGCTAGCTGAACATATTATAGCTGAAAGGCTGAAGAGAATTCCTAAGCTTTTCGCTAGGAAGATAGAATGGAAGAGACATTTGTCGAGAGAGCTTAGGGTTGTGTCCTCACCCCGTCCGAATTCCCCGACGATCCTTTGAGACACGCTTCGACTAAACCCTACTGAAGGAGGCTGCGACGTCAAGGCTTCGATTGTAACTCTTTCTTCTATTTATACATATACATGGCTATTGTCTGGTTCCCATCTTGCATTAATGTGTTTTATCTGATGCAATATGCTTAACCCTCCTTGACTGGTTAGTTGATTATGACTAAAATCATTGTTTTGTATGCTACTCTTGTTTTTTGATCTTCGTGCAGGGATCCAAGCATTGTTGCAGAAGGATTGTGACCCGTCGAGACAAATATCAAGAGGCCACTAGTACAGCGATGACAACGTTCGACTCCAGGTAGGTCGATCTACCCTGTCCTTTTCATTCATTAATTAGGAACCTACACTTTAGCTTTTCCCTTTGTTGCTAGACCCACTCTAGGGCTAGAGGGATTGTCTCTGTCTACAGAGAGGATTTACCTTCCCAACAAGGACCTTTACACTATTGGTGATTATTTCTAATGCAAATGAGTTTTATTTTATCTCTTTTTCGTATTCGGTAAACATTTATGAAAAAGGAATCCCCCTGGAGTCAACTTTCATCTCTTTTCTGACTCTTGAAAATTGAAAATATTGTCGAGTACTTGTCATTTCCAACTCGTTAAAGTGAGATGACGTGGTCTCAGTACACATTTACCCCTTTTTCGGGCTGAGATTTACTATTTACGAAAAAGAAATACCTTGACCAAACATGGTCAAGAGGTTCTCTCGGATATTGTTTTCTACCTTTTCAGATTCGAGAGACGATTTACGAAAAGGGACATGATGGATTTTCCTTTTTGTTTCTTTTAAAACTCCTTAAACATGAAAATTTACCGAGTTACCCTTTCGTTGGAATCATTAAAGATTAAACGATGAAATACTTGTCACCATGACAAGACCGAGTTCCTCCTTCCTAGGGCTCATTAAACTTACTAGGATGGATTCATTCGAAGAATGAAAATATACCCTCAACATATGTTACCCTCTTCACGCTAGCTATTAAAAATAAAGAGGTACTCTTTAGTAATAACAGGGGGAAATTGAAAGTGAACATCCTATGTGTATTTTGGGCAGCTTGTCACTCTTGAACATGAAACTCATCTGCAGTTCGTGTCAGGTTGGGGACATCCTAAATTCGTCACTTTGCCTCCCTGGGTTTGGGAAATACATTTGCCTCCTATTCAATCACCATTTTTTGTCACCATGACCTATAATCCCATTTGAGTCAAATTTTGCCACACTTCGGAGTCATGTCACCAATTTGTTCAAGAGAAGTCATTTTTGTCAACTATCCTTTGCTTATCTGACCTCCTCTGTAACAATCCTGAATCACTCCTATCATCTTGAGATATCTATTGTTTCATGTCGATTATGTGGGAATGATTATGGCCATCCTTCGACAAATCACTTCTTGTCGACTTTAGTTCATTATCTGGGAATGTGGTTTAGAAAATTCTTTTCAGTACCTTGGAGCTTGCATGCCTTAATGGCAAGTTCTTCATGTTTGATGACAGGTTCACATCATTGGCCTTCAATCGAATGATTCTGCAAGTGTTTTACTTCGATAGATTCGTTCACACTTGTATATTGTGCTATTGTACCTTGAGGTACATTGCTATTATTGGTGGTCTCTCTCGTGCCTGTTAACGATTTTCATCATTGAATGGTAATCAAGTGGTTTCTACCATGTTAGACACCAACACATCTATTCGCATGGCTATATTCGTAAATTGGGTTGATTGAGATTACAGTGAAGACCCTAGGTCACATCTAATTTTTTGTCTAGGCTGCATGGAGTTATTTAGTATTCATGATTGTATACATGATCCTATCTATATGGATGGTTGCGTCCATACTGTGGATCCATTTCTATGATCTCTTTAGATGGATGGTTGCGACCATGCTGTGGGTTCATGTGTTATTTGATGTCTAGTGCAGAGTTATGTGGTTAGGCATACTCATACTAGAGATGTCATATATTGTAAAATTCTTTATTTGGCAGTTTTCCTAGCGATGATATGATTTCTTTGCCTTGGTTCGTAAATCAATTCAGCCATCACTCCCTGTTTTGCCTTCATGCTTTAGGAGGCATCTATTACACAGTAATTTGTCACCATGCTCATTTCCCATCCATGATCCTGAAATGTCCCATGACAGACTCTCTGCAATGTTTCCACCATGAATTAATATGTTAAGACATCCCTTGAGATTCAAATAATATTGCCATGGAATATTACTGAAGAAACTTGGTCAAAATACTATTTTCTTGGGCCACCACGTTTCCTGGTTTCAAGCTCACGCTGATGTCAGGTTGAAAGTTCTAGCTTAGCGCTTGTAGCCCTTATTTCTTGGAAAACTGCATTGATCCATTTCTGGCAGTGTTTCCTCAAATGGAGGAGAAGCTTCGACCTCTAGAAGCTCCAGGGCGGAAAGTTGGTTGTTAAATGGTGGTGATAGATTCAAGCTCTCTTATTTTAGAGCTTTGATCTCATCCATGGGGGTTTATCCCTTAGAAATTGTACCTTGATCCTCCTTTCATGGGCTTCCAACCTCTTCTCCCTTCCTATAAATTGGTCCCCATATCTCTACTACTGGTTGGTCATTGTTGGGCTAGTCTGAACTCTTATTCCCTTTACATTCTTGCACTGTGATAACGCCTAAGTGTTCGAGAGAAGGAATTCTTTAGAGCTTCGGTGAAGGACTCATATTTTCACCAAAGGGAGGCCTCCAACATCAAGGCCTGGGTTGTAAGATCTTCCTTTCATATTTATCAATAAAACATCTTATGCATGCTTTCTATATTTGTCTAATATTTTATGCGAATATTTCGGTACTCCTTGATCTGCTAGATAGCTAATGTTTATGATTATTATGTATTGTATTATGTTTGTTATTGCCTCTTGATCATTCGCATGTATTCGTGTGCCACTAGTAGCAAGGAGCGAACCTAAAAGGATTGTCGATCAAGGTCATCATTAATGGATTCAGATGTAGCATTGGGAAAAAGGTACCTCTATCTCTTTTCTTGTTGCATTTTAAATATTAGCTAAGAAATCTTTGCATTAGAAAGTATCTCAAGTTGCTAGATCCACTCTAGGGATATAGAGATCACCTCTGTCTACAGAGGGGATTTATCTTGACAACAGACATAGGTGAGATAGAGATGACACAGTGAGAGATGACAAGATGTTGGATAGCCCGGATAGGAGGGGTGATGAATACAGGTACTATTCTAGTTTTGGTTCATATAGACATCATGATCATCATCAGTATCATCCTTACAGGAGGAATGATAGGTGATACATGCCCGATGAATTTAGGAAAGAAAAGTCACCTACTTTCGATGGGGACTTGAAGAAACCAGAAGAGGCAAAATCTTGGATATTTGGGATCAAGATTTTCTTTGAGTTTCATGAGTACTCGGATAGCATGAAGGCCAGGATTGGTATCTTCAGTCTCAGAGGTAAAGCAGACATGTCGTGGGAAGATGTGAAGCGATTTAGACACATCAGGACAAATAGATTGAGGTGGCATGAGTTCAAAAGATTTTTCATGAAGAAGTACTTGTCATAGAGGTAATATGACAACAAGGCCAAAGAATTTTATGAGCTAAAGATGGGATCAATGACAAATGAGGAGTACATAAAAAATTTATTGGATTTATGGAGGTATGTACCATACCTTGAGGATGAGAAGGCTAAATTTCAACGATTTTTTAGTGGTTTTCAATTAGCATTCAGAGATAAGATTAAGTATGATGAACCTCATACACTTGAGGAAGCCATTGGGAAGTTGAAGCATTTATATGAACAATAAAATCAAAAGAATGAGTCTCAAAAAGGATGGAAAGGGAAGGACAAGGGTAAAGGTAAATGGAAACCGAAACGTGCAAGGCCTTATAACGCAAAATAATTACAAAGGATTTATAACTTGACCAACATATTTGTGAAAATAATTTAAATATTTATTACACCTGCTTCAAGTTTAAATGAATTAAAAAGAAATCTACGAGGACTAACTTTCAACCGAATGATAAAATAGGTTAAAGCATGGTGGTTTCGCAAAATACAAATGTTATGGAACCTCATTGCTATGTGTAAAAATAATTAATGATAAAATAAGCATTGTTTTCTTTAAATCAATTAAAGTTTTTGAAGATAAGGAAGAACCATGATTAATAAAAGACTATATGCTAATACCTGATGATTAATTACATATGGAAGTGAGAATAATTAGAGTTTCATGGGCCAATGAGTTTGATAATATCATTGATTAGGGAAGGGATTAAATAGTGGTTCATTATTTTTGTAAATGATAATGAAGATCATCAGGTAAAAATTAAACAATTAAGCTCAAAATTTTAAGAAATAGAGAAAGAAATATTTTCACTAAGAGTAAAAAAATATATTGGCTTCAAATATAAATTTTTAATCCATAATAACCACCAATGGTGCTTACATCAAGACAATTCAAAGCTGATATATATGCTCGAGGACTTGGAGGTGCAAGGGGAGACAAATATTTCCATCCACTATTCCTCTGCAAAATTCCCTTTTTCACTCCAGACTTTTATCATTTTGCTTTATTAAGTGTATTTTTAACTTATAAAGTCCATCCTTGATTGCATTCTTTTTTCTTCTAAGCTACTATTACTATTTAATTTGGTCAATAGGAGCCTCCTCCCGAATATATTAGGAAAATTTGATTTCCTTTCATTGTTAAGTATAACGAACATTGTATTATGCCATATGAACATACTTTATTAGAACTTCAACTTCAATTTGTAATAATTTTAACTATCACACAGAGCTATTCCATGAGATACATAATTTTTGTGGTTTCAAGACTTTCGATAAGCGTAAGATCTAATGTATGTTTCTCCTATGCATCTTATGATTCTAAGTGAATGAAATTATTTATAGACATCTGAAATTATAGGTCACCATTCTTTTCCCATCTATGAATATTGCTTGAAACATATGTTCCTCACTGTACGAAAGGATGGATGTGATGGAATGAATTTATTTATTTGATAGGTTATTTTTTTACTTTGATTTATCTGTTATTTGTTTCATTTCACCACCTAGGTCACTCATAGTTGTATATTGTTGAATGTTAGATTTATTTATTTGAATAAAATATTATATTGAATATCTGAGTGATAAAAAAGAGTACTACGTTTAAATACACGTAAAGGGAATATTAAATATTCCCTAAGAGGTTGACACTTGTCCCCGACAGGAAAATATATCAATGTGCACTAGGTGATATGCATTGATTTATCACGATAGAGATTATTTTATGGAAGAAAGTCAATGTTAGAGTGTTAGCCAAACAAGGAACCCAAACATGCTTATTACTAGATTTTGTGGGAGAATTGATTCATAATAAATTACACAAAAATATATGAGTAGTTCATTGCTCCCACATAAAAAAAATCTTCTATGAACTTGCAAAATGCATGATATAAAATGCCATGTAGGCAATTGATGAAGTGGGTAGTTGGTATGTCACAAATATAGGAAACTAGATTATGAGTTTTTGAGCCACCAAAGCACTCACCTATCACCTAAATTAATCCATAATAATATTTATTTACAAAGGTGGCATACCAAATTCTACCGTACAAAGTTGGGCATCACTTGCCCACAACAAGAAAGTGTTATGTCCCCAATTTACCTTATATATGGGGGATCATGGGATCAAATATGTATGATAAGTAGTTGTAAAGGTTGAAGCATTGACCACATTTCATTGTGGAGAAGAAAGGTTCAAAAGAAATTATCCATTTAATATAATTAGCCACCACTATGACACCTTACCAAAAATGGCTCTAGCAAAATGAAGAGTGGAAGGAGGAAGAAGTGCATGGAAGAGGCACATCTATGGATGAAGTGGCTTTTAGAATGGTAAGTAGCAACTATGAAAGCAGAGCTAAGAGGAAGGAATAGATATAGGGAGAGAGAGAAATAAGAGAGCATAAAAGGAGAGACTAGCAAGAGAAGTAGCATAAAAAAAAAGATTAGAGAAATAGTTGGATCATTAATGCCTCAGAAAGTAGTTAAGGAAAGGAAAAGAGATGAAGAATTAAGGTCAATGACAGAGAAAAAAACAAGAAAAAAGGAGGAGGGGGATGCTAAAAAGAAGAGAGAAGCGGAAAGAGGGAGCTAGAATTTCTAAACCTATGGACACTAATACCTCCTATCCCAAAGCTATATGAAACACCCTGGTTTCATTCATAAAAGGGGAGGATTTCCCTCTGGGTGAGCTTGGATTGATGGAATTCACCCTTTCTAAGTCAATTCTAATCATAATCTCGAATTATTTCATTACGATAAAATAAATGGTAAAATAGTCAAGTAGTTGTATATGAAAATAAAGCTACTAGGAGTTCCTAAATTCATGGTTGCTAATGAGACACCACTAATGGTGGATATAAGAAAATATATGATTTCCACAACATCTATAGGTGTATCTTTCTCAAAACCTTCAGAGTTTAATATATATAATAGGACAAAGGAGATTGAAGAGTCTAAGCTTTAAGTAGCACACTATACATTATTAGGTTACAAAAGTTTAAGGATTATTTCTTTGAACTCCAAGAGGAACTTAGGACTATCCAAAAGCTAATGTACACTAATATAAAATAGTTTCAATATCTTTTCACCCAATTTATTACTTACCTTGAAAATGTTAATGATATGAATCTAGTGTTGTATAGAGTGAAACTCAATGTGGATGACCTTGAAAATGACAAGTAGAAGAAAATCACACCCCATAATACTTTCCTAGGGTGAAATAAAAAGAAAATTAGTTCAATTATTCAACTTTTTGAATTTTTCAAACAACAAGCATAGTAATAGAGAACACAACATTATTTTTGTGATAATTGCAAACATTTATAACTTGATGTTAAAAAGGTAATTGAAATATGTAATAACCCTCACATTTACCTTTATTTTTTAAATATGATTGAAATTCCAGGGTGGGAACCAGATCCATGAATGGTTGATCCAGTGCATTTTAATCATTTAAATTTAACTATTGACTGAAGAAGGGGAATACCTTACATATCCTAATGTTTGAGGGAGCTTGCATACCTTGAAAATCCACAAAACCAACCCTGTAGGTAATGGTGGAAGTGAACGAGCCATCGATTGCAGATCAATATTGAGCCTCTTCCTAAAACATTATTTATGAGATACAACTGGGAAAGAGTTGCTTGCTGATAGTTAGTGATGTGATGTAATTGAGGTAGTGGAAGTAGAGGATGGTGCTCATTCCTCTCGCAGATCAAGGAGACTAACCTACAACCTATAGGAGGTAGTAGAGATGCTAGAAAGATGAGAGATAGACACAACTAAAGAAAACTATAATTTTTCTATTTGGTTGGTTGGATCTCCTTGGCAGGTTGATTTTGGTGTTGGCTCTCTATAGCAGAATGGTCATCAAGCTCTCAATGTAGGTCGTTGAAGTGCATGGTGTGATTGGGCCTTAGAAACAAAAGAGATAAATATGTCTAAGATGTTTTGTAGAGTCTTGTGCAAGAGTTAAACTCATTTGGATTTGGGTGAATTCCTTATGAATTGTATGAGACCACTGGGTTTTGTTATTTACTCTGTGGTTAGTGTGAGGCTTAGTGGATGGCTATATCACTATGGTGCTTTCTCTATAGCCAATAAACATTTTTGGACAAGGAATTCTGGGCCATTGTGGTGTTTGCTAAGTATATGATAAATCACCTGGACAGTGGAACCTAGACCCATGTGGTGCTCGCTATGAAAAGAGAGCTGGTAAACCACCTAGATAGTGGATTAAAAATCTTGAGACTAACTAATACCCCATTTTAACCTTGGGTGAATCCTTGTGAATGAAATCAAAGGAAGAGTGGGTCACTGTGGTGCTTGTTGTATAGATGGTAAACCACTTAGACAGGGAATTCAAGTCACTTTGGTGTTTTTTTCATAGATGATAAACCACCTAGACAATGGACATCAAACCCTTATGATGCTTGCTATGAAAATAAAACTGATAAACCACCTTGATAACAAACTCCATACTCTATGTGTTAAACCAAGCCTTTGGTGTGAGTTTCCTTATGCAAGCATCTCCTAAGAAATTGGATCTAGTTTGGGGGTGGTAAGCTACAAGAAATATGCGGTGTAGCTATCATGTGGTTGGGTGGAGAGTGGAAGCCACTCCTTCAGTTTCCAACCAATTTGAAACGCATTGGTGCTGTGTTATTAGTTACCGGTGCCGTGTTATTAACTGACACATGGGTGCGGTTAGCTAACAAATGCACCGAATATTTGCCAAAAAAAAAAAAAAAAAAACCAACACACACACAACTTTATTTTTTTTAAGTGAAAAAAAGTGGTAAATTGAAAAATGGGCAGAAAATTATTTTTGGAAATTTAATTTCATAAAAAAAGTTTTTTAAATAGTAAAATCTATTCATTATTTCATTATTTTTACAAGAATTTTTACGGATGGATTTGCACAAGAGACATACCTGGAGCAAGAGAGCAAGGATTTGCACGAGAGACATACCTGGAGCAAGAGAGCATGAGAGCACTGTGGAGTAGAAAAATACTTTCAAACAACAAGACTATTCAGAGAATCAGAATTTGAAACATCTAGTGATTCGCACAAAAACTCTGTAGTATAGTAAAATTGTTAAATTTTACTGCAATAATTGTTTTTATTCTATATTTTCTGTTGGATTTAATACATGCATAGTAAAAATGTTAAATTTTACTGTGCATTTTCAGGAAAAAAAAAAAAAAAATCCATTCTTACATTAAACCCTTGCTTCTTCTTGTTTCTGTGACTTCACAATTGGGGCTTTTCATTTTATAATTATAGGGTTTGTATTTCTATATATATAGGCGTATGACATCTAACCCACGAGACCACTTGCAGAGTCGAATCCCAATCCATGTCGGCCCTTGCATGTTTTTTTTTAAAAACATATTTTTTTTAATCGATGCACCCTGTTTAAATAACGCACTGGTGCACTATTGTAGTATAGCGCACCGAGCGTGTACTGTTTGATAAAAACAATTTTGTATTAATTTATATATGTGTTAATTGGTGCACCGGTTAACATATAACGCACCGGGTCTCCTTGTTGACAGAGAGCACCATACGATGTTTCTACTGTTTTGGCGGTGCGTTTATAAGAACCTACCGTACCGCCTTTTGTGCGTACTGTTTGAAAGGCGTACCATTTTCATGATTTATTTATTTCTTTTTACTTGAAAAGTATATAATTTATTTATAAAATATACTAATGAATGTTATGGTACATGTTTCATATTGATAAATAAATGGCCGAAAAGAGATCAAGTAACAAAAATACCGATAGCACATCGAGAAAAACAAAAAAGGCAAGTTCTTTGTAAATTCTTTACAAAAATTATTATTTTTGAACTATATGTAAGTTTAACTAATATGTATTGTTTACTGTGTATCATGTAGAGCCACAAAATGACGAAGCTCGATAACATTATTTCTGATCTAAGACTAGAAGAGTGTAAAAGCTTAATGGAAAAATTGCTTCTTTTTTGAATTTTCATTAATAATATACTTAAAAATATTAGATAACTTATTTCAAACAATCTATTAATTCCCATATGTTTAATTTTACAAGCATGCAAATGAAAATGAATTGCTCCTTAGCTCATTTGGAGTGGTGCTGGAGGTTAACGAAAGTGGGAGAAAATTTTACAAAACTTTGAGGGATCTAGTGGAACGAATGTATAGATGTTCTTTCCACTTAAAATAAAAAAATCAATCCAATGATTCCAAGAACCAAATTTTATTTAAACTACAGGCTGAGATTCCAAAGAATTGGTCAATGAGACAAGTGAGACTTTTAATAGCAAAAACGTACAACAACGAAAAAGAATGAATGAAAAAGTAATATTCCTTTAATTTTTTTCTAGAATTATATGTATATATTACTAGAAAGCAATCATTTATAAATATCACTTTTGTTATATTTAATTTTCATATATCAATATAAAAATTAAATTGTTTATTGTCATGTTACATTTTTAGGAAGACTATGAAAATCTCAAACGATGAACGAGTTGATATAATAAATATGCTAGTAGGAATGTCCAAAAAGGTGTACAAGGAGATGGTCAAATAAATGGACATAATTGCATCACACGAGGAGCCATCTCAACAACAACGTGCTTCAAATGTAATATGTAATCATTGAATTTTTTGATTAGGTACAATAAATAAACGATTTAGCATTAAATATTAATTTTCAAGTAGTTTCTTGTAGAAAATAAAAGAAAATGGAACCCATTCAACACATAAAACAGGACGACAAGGAAGAAAAGGGTTGGTATTTATGTTTGTAAATAATTGTTACTTCCTTATAACAACTTAACTAGATTTCATTTTTGTATATTTTAAGTTGTTTTACAACAATCATCATTGAATGTCTTCAAATAGGTGCTTACATACAAAGAAGAACCATCAGAAGAATTGCTTGACATTAGGTTAAATATGGGTTGTGAGTATATGTTGGCATATATAAATTAATTGTGGAATTTGTAAGCATTTATCTTGTTTTACTTAGCTCCGTCTATAATTAATAGACTAAAAAAAACTTTTATATTAAATATATGATTTGTTATGGGGTATCAAATTGTAGGAAACAAAGTATGGAACTGTGCCAAAAAATGAATTATTGAAAGATGGCATGAAATTTGGTTTTGAAAGAATGTTTATAGTTCATGAGTCAATTCTTGCTATGGTACATTTCTTTTTGATTTACATTGATGTGTATTATTTATTATTGCAATTTTCATTATTCTCACCAATGTATATACACTCATTATAATTTATTTTTATGTTTTTAGATGGAAATTGAAGAAGAAGAAAACAATCAACATAGTGAACAAAATATTCCTCAAAATAACCCAAGTCACGGAAGTAGCTCGAGCAGTGACAACAATTCCATCAAAGAATGATGATCAATATGTTTTGATATCAAAGCAAGGCGTTGTATTTTTTGAAATATTTGTATGTGAAATTAGACATTTTGTTTAATGTAATGGACATCGTGTCCAAATTGAAAAGCAGAGAGATACTAATAATTGTCCCGTTTTGTATGACAAAGAGTGTCTTATATATATATATATATATACACACACACTTTTTAATTTATTCTATTGCGTTCTCCATTGTCGCTGTGAAATGTTACACCACTGATTAAATATATGGATGATTAAATATTATAATGAAGAGATGTGAAATTTAATGATATGATATAACAAATTAATCCAAACATCAAATTCAAATGCACTAATAAAAATTTAATTTATGTGAATATTGTTATAAGATATGTGTCGACTTTTGATGAATAATGAATTTTAAAAAATCACAATAATTGCACTGTCACAAGTTGATGTTTCTAAAAAATACAAAATGAACACATGAGCGTGTTTTTGTTTTTGTTGTTGGTAAGTTAGGCTAATCTATATTAATTCGAAAAGAGAAACATTACATATGCTACAAGCGGGGTTGGTAAGCTGCGCTTAACCAATCCCAACCTTAGTTGCGCAGTTTCGGGGTTGCCTCCGTGGAGGAAACTAGCTCAGAAAATACTTGAAACAAGAAATTACAAAATGCGCAGCAACGCTGATGTATCCAGATATTACAAAATGTGCAGAAGCATAAGTATAGCTTGAGATTCCATGGTAGTAGCATGCATGAAAAAAACCAAGGAAGAACTGAGCAGCTTCACAATCCTTACTCTTCAGCTTCATCATTACTGTTAGGTCCCTATATTACTAGTATAGTCCCTTATTGTTGTTATTGTAACCCCCTTATTGTTATTGTTGTACCCCTATAACCCCAATATTTTTATTATTGTGCCCTTACATTATTATTGTCAGGTCGGATAGGATTATATTGTGACCCCATGGACTCCTATATATAGAAGGAGGTTTTGTCATTTGTATCATCCAAGAATTTTTCATTTATGTAATGTATTGGAGGTTTCCCCCTCAAAGTGGCTATTTCTAAGGCATTGATCTCTCTTTTCTTCTATTTTTGGAGTTGGTTTCATAACATTTGGTATCATAGCTTTGGATTTTAGGGTTTCGCTGATCCAAACAAGTCATTGTGGAATTTTCACTATAATATTTTTTGTACAAAGGTTCAGAAGCTGAAATTTTTACAGAGTGAAGCCAAAATCCTGAGGAACGTCGTGTAAAAATTTCAGATCTTGGTTCGCAATATTTTTGGAGATGATTTGTGGAAGTTAGGGTTCTTTCAGGCTCCCGAATTTCAACTAAAACAGGTCATCGTGGAATTTGTGCTATATCATTTTTTTCTACGAAGGTTCAAAAGCTGAAATTTATACGGAGTGAAACCAAAATTCTGAGGAACTTCCTATAAAAATTTCAGAGCTTGTTTCACAATATTTTCTGATATATGATTTGTGGAAGTTAGGGTTTTTTCAGGCTCCCGAATTTCATCTCAAAGAGGTGACCGTGGGAAAATCGTAATAAATCTCTCTCTGAGCATCAGATTGGAATTCTGTAAGAAGTGGCCACAAGTACACAGACTGCAATTTCCTGTGTATCAATTTCAAAGCTGAAGGAGGAAACAATGACACATGACACGTCGTACAATTTTGCTCTACTGAACTAGTCCATAATTAAGTCATTGTGGGAGATTTGGCATAACTTTTCTTTGAAGAATCCAAATCAGTTCAGACCTATGGCATTCGAAAGAAGATTCAAAGGGCTACTACAGGGCCGAATTTCAGATATTGAAGATGTTAAATCACAAAAATAATTCAGTTTCAATATCGAGCTCCTCAAAAGCAAGAAAAAAGTGTGTATTTTTTTCTTCAAATTGCATAAGTCTTGTGTGAAAAATCAGTTTGAAGTGATTTCAAGGGCATATTAAAGCATATGTATCAATATTGGGTTCTAAAATGCCACCTAAAAATAATTAAACACCCATTAATCCTTCATAAGGCTCTAATATGACTCATGAAGAGGAAGAAGCACAACATGACATATCAAAATTACAAGAGCAAGTGCACCAAATTTCACTCTTGCAAAGAGAAACAAAAAATGAAATGGAAGTTTTGAATAAAGACGTGGAATCTAAGATGGATGGTTTGAAGAAAGGCATGGAAGCTAAGATGGATAGCATGGAAGCTAACATGGATGACATGGAAGCTAAGATCGATGAAAAAATGAAAGACAACATGGAACACATGAAGAATGATCTAAAAGTAGACATGGAAGGTTTGATGACAAGGTTAATACAATAAATTATTCCTAATGGCGGAAAGATAGTAGAGGAAACTCGTGACGAGAAAAAAATAAATGTTAATCGTGATTACATAAACTCTAACGTTGGATTGAAGAACCACCATATTCCAAAGATGGATATGAGGAATTTTGATGGCAAGGATCCTGTAACATGGATGCTACATATGGAGCAATATTTTGATCTCAATAATGTGAAAAACACACAAAAGGTACGCATTGAAACTTTACATTTAGAACAAAATACATTTGTATGGTATCGATGGCTTTGCTCCCGTAAAAAAAATGTCACTTGGTCAATTTTTATGGAGGAAATGATAGCACATTATGAGGATACAAAGAGAAACACCTTCTTTAGCCAATTCATAAATCTTAAACAAAAGGGTTCAGTGGTGGAGCACATTGAGGACTTCCAAAAATTGAATATAAGGATAATTGATATTCCAGAGGAACACAAGATTGATTTCTTCATAGGGACTTTAAAGGATAAAATCCAACATGAAGTTCACATTTGGGAACCTGATTCAGTGGAGAAGGCATTCAGGTTGGAAAGAAAAATTGAATGTAAAATTGTGGCGAAAAGGAAGCCTACCACTCACATCTATAAATATGGAAGTGGTGCTACTTCTAGAATTCCGCAACCTACAAGGTTGACACCACAAAAATTGGAAGAAAAAAGAGAAAAAGGACTTTTCTAAAGTTGTGATAGCAAATACACTAAAGGTCATAAGTGTGCTGAGAATAAATTATTTTAGATAGATTTTGAAGAGAAGAAAATGAACAAGAAACTTAAAAATAAGAGGTACACTAGGAACCAACCCTAGAAGAAGAAGAAATGAGTCCGGCCATATCATGTAATGCATTGGCATGAATTACCACTCCTCAAAATCTCAATATAGAAGGAAATATCAAGAAGAAAAAGGTAATAATGTATTTTTTGATGACATAATAATCTACAACAGGTCTTGGAAGGATCATGATCAACATGTTGACAGGGTGCTCAAACTATTGGAGGAGAAACAATTATATGCAAAAACATCCAAATATTTATTTGGAGTACAAGAGGTGGAATATCTGGGTCATATTGTATCTCACGAGGGTGTTAAGGTAGACCCTAACAGAATTAAAGCCATTAAGGAATGGAAATTCCCCACAACCATCAAGCAGTTGCGAGGATTTCTTGGGTTAGCATGATATTATTGCAAGTTTGTTAAGAATTATGGGAGAATAATGGCACCTCTAACAACATTATTGAAGAAAGATGGATTTTCATGGACTCTTGAAGCAACTAAGGCCTTTGAACATCTTAAAGAGGCAATGTGCCTAGCACTAGTGTTAACTATGCCAGACTTCATAAAAACCTTTATTGTGGAATGTGATGCCTTAGGAAATGGAATTGGTGTTGTTTTAATGCAAGAAGGAAGACCCATTTCTTTTGAAATTCATCCAATCGAAGGGAAGTATTTACAGAAAACTATTTATGAGAAGGAAACGTTGGCAATACTACACGCACTAAAGAAATGGCGACCTTACCTAATGGGAAGACACTTCAAGGTAAAAACTGATCATGATAGTCTTAAACACTTTTTGGAACAAATACTATCTTCAGAAGAGCAGCAAAAATGGGTCACAAAGATGTTGGGTTATGACTTTGAAATAATCTACAAAAAAGCGAAGCTAAATGTTGTTGCAGATGCACTCTCAAGAAAGGATGAAGAGGTGGAAGCATTGCTTTGTGTCATTTCTATTATCCAACCAGATTGGAAAACTGAAGCAAGGGATGAATGGAAGAGGGAAGAAGAAGTGTGGACACTCATTAAAAAGTTACAGCAAGATCCTAGTACATATGATACATTTAGTTGGAAAAATGATTCCTTATGGTACAAAAATCTCTTATATATTTGCAAGAATTCCCAACTAAAACAAATATTCTTCTGGAATTGCACACTTCTCCTTTAGGAGGATACTTAGGATTTTTAAAAAATTACCACAAGGTGAAGAAAGAATTTTTTTTGGGATGGCCTTAAATCTGAAATTCAAAAGTTTGTGGTGGAAGGTTTGGTTTGCCAGCAAAATAAAGTTGAGACAATTAAGACCTCGGGTCTTCTACAACCTTTATCCATTCCAAGTCAACGTTGGGAGGATATTTCAATGGATTTTATCACAGGTTTACCTAAGTCTGAAGGAAAGAGTGTAATTATGGTGGTAGTTGATAGACTTACCAAGTATGTACACTTTTGTGCATTATATCATCCATTTAAAGAAAGTACAATTGCTACTACATTTATGGAAACAATTCAAAAGCTACATGGAAACCCAAAGATTATTGTAAGTGAAAGAGATCCCATTTTTACTGTATTTTTTTGGATGGAATTATTTTCTTGTTTGGGTACTCAACTAGCTCATAGCTCATCTTATCATCCTCAATTTGATGGTCAAACTAAGATAGTGAATAAATGTTTGGAAGGATATATTCGTTGTTTTGTATCTGATAAGAAAACACAGTGTGTCAAGTGGTTTCCTCTCGCTGAATGGTGGTATAACACTTCCTTCCATACTGCAACAAAAATGACCCCATTTATGGAAATTTATGGATATCATCCACCGTCCATCACATCTTCTTTAAGATAAAATTCTAAGGTTCAAGCAGTGGAAGATCACATCGAGCATCAACAAGAAGTTCTCCAACTCTTAAAGGATAGCCAAAATTAGGCACAAAATAGAATGAAACAACAGGCAGATCGACATCACAAAAAAAGAATTTTTGATGTAGGAGAATGGGTATTTTTACGGCTACAACCATACAAACAAATGTCCCTCAAGCAAGCTAAGAAGGATGAAAAATTATCGCCAAAGTACTATGGTCCTTACAAGGTGTTGCAAAAGATTGGTACTATGGCATACAAATTGGAGCTTCCTACTTCACAAATGCATCCTATTTTCCATGTTTCATGCTTAAAGAAGGTTATAGGGGAAAAAATTATAGTTCAAACAATATTTCCAAAACTTGATGAGGAAGGAAAAATCACATTGGAACCTAAAGCAGTCACGGAACAAGAACTCGATAGCTACGAAATCGATCAATTTTAGAGTATCTCATCAAATGGAAGAACTTACCCATTGAAGATTCTAAATGGGAGGATGAGAATTTTATACAGAAGCATCCGGAGCTACTCAAACATTGAGGACAACACTTTTTTGAAGGCGAGGGGCATGTTAGGTCCCTATATTACTAGTATAGTCCCTTATTGTTGTTAGTGTAACCCCCTTATTGTTATTGTTGTGCAAATTTTCGTAACCCAATATTACATGGCTGTACCCTTGTTATTATTGTTAGGTCGGCTAGGATTATATTGTGACCCCATGGACTCCTATATATAGAAGGAGGTTTTGTCATTTGTATCATCGAAGAATTTTTCATTTATGTAATGTATTGGAGGTTGCCCCCTCGAAGTGGATATTTCTAAGGCGCTGATCTCTCTTTTCTTCTATTTTGGAGCTGGTTTCATAAAAATTAATGTTAGGTTCTTCCTCCTCTATGGGGTAGGCGTACGCCTGCACAGCTGCTTCCTCTGAATATGTTGATGGATGCATAGGTTTGGCGACCGGTGCACAGAGGATGGGAGACACCGGATACTCAACGTTAGGGATGCATGTCCAAGTGCCTTCAAAATCCATAATCCATACATTTGATTCATCATCCTCATCCTCCTGAGTCGACAGAGGACCAGTCTTGCGACGCGGGGGGTGTGCCTGGTGCACGATGGTAGACTTCCGGGGACCACATGTACCTCTCTGCGCAGCTTTCACAAGGGCTTCTTCCTCTTGCTCAGGATCGGGGCTATGTCTAGCGTAATTTCCTAAGGAGGAGCCTTCAGTAGACTCTAGAGAGTTGTCCGTCCCACGGTGGTAACGACAAGGGAGATCCCCTCTCTGTCCGCCATGGATGGTTCTTTGGTGCAGTCTGGGAGCCATTGTTCGTTGAAGCAGAGGAATGGCTTCAATGGAAGGATGCGCAATAGGGGGGAAAAAAATCAAAGAGACTAGAGGAGCAGATGGAGCTGGGATAAGATGCACAGGATGGATAGTCGCAACCCATAGGGGTCTGCGCAGTGCAAATCTAGGAAGAGGGCTGCGCAGCGGACTGGTGGCGCAGGAGGGAAAAAAAGAATGAATAGGAAAGACTGAAGGAACTGACTATGTGTCTCTTTGTGTTGAGGGGCCATACTTTTATATGGTCTGTGACACATGTGAGGGGGAAGGTCATGAGTGAGCCTTGCACGCAGTTGCGTGCCATAACCAATTTCCTGAGCAGGCTCGAGGGAAGATTTATGGCTAATTTTCATATCATTCCTGGTGATCATTTATGATGATTGCTGTAGAGGGTTACCTTGGAGGGGGTGACGTTGTCCAAATGTATCTTCATCATGCCTTATCCCATTCATCTTGTGCGGATGGTTACCGGTTTGAGGATCCGCATCGGGTGAGGCCCTGCGCTGCAGATATCCATCCTCATGGGCATGGGAGAGATGATTATCATTCGTGCTACTTCTGTCACCCACATCCAGGGGGAACACAAGAGCGCGTTAGTTACTATGCACCAGTGCATTTGTATGATAATTTGCACCGGTGCATTTCTACGTCCTATGGGCACAACAAAAATACCGATACCAATTATAATGCTCGATGCGCTTTATTGACGACTACCACCCGGGCAGTCTGATAGGCGTGGCATGCACCGATGCGGTTTTCCTTTAATGCGCCGGTGCATTTTTATAACTTAACGACTCAGTGCATTTTATCACCTAGAAGGCCTAGTGCATTTTATCATATAGATGACCCAGTGTGGTTTTACGCCTTACCAGCCTGGTGCATGCACCTTCCATTGACCCGGTGGGACTTGCTAGCTGACACACACCGAACCGTTGCTACATGCCCCAGGGCATCCAAAATTTGTTTTCCATCCCGATGCTTGGCATGTTTACAGTATCGGTGCCTTCACGGTACAACGCACTGGTGCGTTGAAACCTGATGTGCGCACCGATGAGAAAAAAATCCGTAACAACGTCCGGCCACCCAATTTTTTTTAATTGTGTTGACATTCTATTAAAAGCTCCACCAAAAACTCCCTTACCGAAAAAAAATGTTGTAGCAAATGTTTTTTTGACAATTTTGGCCAATTTTATAACACTAAAAACCTCCTTTATAACCTCCGCTAGAGGGTCTTTTCCTTGTAGTGACAGGAGTTTGATTTATATTTTTCTCAAGATAAGTCGAAGAAATCATTAGTTTTTTCTAAGTTGATATGTGCTCTTCCATCTACACTTCCACCTACTTCTTTTACTAAGTTGATTCCAGATGAATCACTTTTTCTCAATAGTATTCTCGATCTGTGGTATGGCGATATCATTATCTATCTCCAAACCTAGAATTTTCGACTAGAGCTGTCTCACTCCGTGCGACGCTAAATTCGTCACTAGTCCCATCCTTATCGCATTTTTGGGGATACCCTCTATCGTACTGGTGTTGATTATTTCCTTCATCGATGTTTGACTCTTGAGGAAGCTGAGAAAGTTTTGAATGACTGACACTCTAGGGAATGTGGTGGTCATATGTCAATTTACGCTACCGCTCAAAAGATTCTTCGCACAAGTTATTTTTGACCTTCCATTTTCAAGGATTGCATCCTTGCCATTCAAAAATTTCACGAATGTCAGATAGATTCTCATAAATAAGGTGCCCCATCCACTCCCTTGCACCTAGTTTTTACTGCTGGACCCTTTTCGAAAATGGCCATTGATTTCATGGTATGTAACCCTCGCTCGGTTGGGGGGCATGGTTATATTAGCATCGTCGTCGATTATTTCACAAAATGGGACGAGGTGATGCCTAGATAAGATGCTGAAGGTAAAACTGCAACACAATTTCTTTTCAATCATGTTATAGCTCAGCTTGGTTTCTTCAAAGCCATAGTCACCGACCATGGTTCTCATTTTCAAAATTATATGATGAAAAATCTTACGACTCAGTTGGGTTTGAGTCACGATAGCTCAAATCCTTACTATCCACAGGACAATGGCCAAGTTGAAGCCGCTAACAAAGTTTTGGTCATGATGCTTCAACGAATCATTGGGATGCATAAACGAAATTGGCATCTTATGTTATTTTCAACTCTGTGGGCATACCGAACTTCAACTAAGACAACGACCAGATTCACACCTTTTCAATTGGTGTATGGTCTGGAAGCCACTCTCCCAATCGAGTGTGAAATTCCTTCATTGAAGCTAGATGTTGAGTTACTTCATGGTACTTCATCGGAAGAGGAACGATTGCTTTAACTCGAATATCTCGATGAGACTCAACGAATTTCCACTTTGGTTATCGAAGATCAGAAGAAACGAGTTAAAGAATAGTATGATAAATCTGTGACTCCATGTGTTTATACCAAAGGTGACTTGGTCTTGCTATATGATCAAGCCCATGAAAAGTTAGGGGTTGGAAAACTTGAACTGATGTGGCATGGGCCCTTTATCGTTAAACGAGTATTAGAAAAAGGCACCTATGAGTTGGTCGATTATGAAGGGAATCAATTGGTTAGGCCCTGAAACAGGCTTTATCTGAAAAAGTATTATGCTTGATTTAGTGTAAATACTTTGTACATTAGTGTGTGTGATTCATTAGTGTACAATTATATTTTGACATGATTGTTTAATTTTGCAAACATGTTTTCCTCTGCTTACCATATGTTCCACTTGGTTTGAAGATGTCGTCAAACCATTTTTTGGTTTCGCTGATGGCGCTTGTCGTAGTACACAAAAATTTTCTTCTGCAACATGGGCACTTTTTTCTCCTAATGGTGAGTTAGTGAATTTACAAGGCGTGTGTTTGGGTCGAACAACTAACAACATTGTAGAATATAGTGTAGTTATCCAACTATTATCGGAAGCTGTTGCTCTTGGTGTTAGGGCATTGGTTGTTAAAATCTATTCACAACTTGTTGTGCTACAATTGAATGGAAATTATGTAACAATCCAAAATTAAAATTAACAACCAATTACATTAATTTATGCAATTAGAAATCAACACCCAATTATTCAACTATTTAACATAGAATTTTGAAAAGCGCGAGTAGAGATGACTTACTTGTATCGATGATATTCCTTACTTGTGCTTTGGAGTTGAATTCTATTTGAATTTTGATAACTGCAACAAATATTTTGGGGACGATTCTCCACCCAACAGTAGGCTCAGCTGCACATAATATTTCTATAGCTGGCCATCCCCGAGCCCTCAATCAATGTACCACTGCCAGGGAATCCTTTGTCTCACAATACTTTTATCCCAAGAGAATGGATGAAGGAATGATGAATCTCATCTTCCTCAACGTCTATTAAATATACCAAACAATGGATAGGGAACCACATGCCCACATTCGATGTGTCAACATGCAACTTTATTTCTTTATTTTAAGTTTTTCTTAATTTAGTGTTTCTCTTAGTTAATTCTTTCTTATTTTATTCCTTTTTACTTTTGTTAACTTCACTTATTTTTACTATTTTTTATAGTTTACATTTATATATTTTTATTAAAAACTCCAGTTTATTATTTAATATTTTATTTATTTATTATTATTCTCTTTGTTGTTTTTTCTACTATTTATTTGAATATTATATATTTATTATTTTTATTATTATTAGGGAACATTACACATTATTCAGTCAGAAACCCTCAAATATTACGAATGTATCTGCGTGTTCGATTATTGGAACGACATTTTGATCACATTACTTATCAGCATATTCCAAGACATTTGAATATATTAACTGATACATTAGCAAATTATGTGTTAGACAGACATTTGCATGACATGTAAAAACCAAAACATCATAATGAAAAGAATATTAGATAGCAGTAGAAACACACACACATATAGTTTGCAAAAAGTGTGATACATAAAAATGTAAAAATCTGTGTTCTAAGGAAAATGGCTTCTCGACCCTACATAAATGTAGTAAAAATAACTAAAGAGGCATATATATCCTTTGGCGTGATGTTGATGGTAGTATGTAACAACTCTGACCACTCGACCTAATAGTCGACATAGTCTAGCTAGAACCCCCATAGTGTGTATCTGATATCACAACGAGATATCATCAATAGAAGCATAATCCACTATGCCTTGGGTTAGAGCTAAGAGGTTACGTTCCACCTCAACTATAGGGTTAACACCCTCATCATAAGCAATTGCCTCGATCTAACGAACAACCCGCCATGCCACTTGAGATAGCCCTGGAGGCCTCACTGCTCCAACATATACAAAAAATAATAATAAGTTAAATTCTTGGTACACATATTAAAAAAATCAAAATATTGAAAAAAAATTAAAAACAATTCTTACTGGGGTCATCCCATTGTCCTCCCAATGGAAGAGGAATATCAGGATCTCCCCTGAAATCAATCCCTGCGTATGACAAGTCATCGATCATGATCAACTGCTAGTGTATCCATCCGAAGAAATCAGAGAGGAATGACATCTGATTCCCGCCACCATGGTGAGGCATCACTATTATGCAGATTAATCCCTCTTGCGGACAAGAGTGATCTCCCTTGTATTCAACAAATAGCTAGAGACAAACATCCATTTGGGAACCTTTTTCTCTAGACTAATTGCAATTCAGAATTATTATAATAAAAGAGAGAGGACATGCCCCTACCTTGAAATCCAACGTTTGATGTAGTATTTTATCCAGTTGCTCCAAAGAGGCTTCTCCAGTAAGTAGAACCTGCAATCAAAGACAAGAAAAAAGAATCAAAGCATTTGCAACATATAATAATCAAGAAAATCTAATCTAACTTAGTGATCAAGAGGTCTAAGTATTGATGTTATTCAATAAGCACAAGAACAACTTAATGAGAAAAATAGATCCATATGTATTATCTTTGAATAAAAAGAGTAATCTTACAACCTAATGCCTTGATGTCATAAAATTTCTCCCGGGGTCCTGAACAATCGTTCCTTCTTCAGTTTGACAAGACTTCCTCTCTGAATACCAGCATGGAGTTATGGACATAAGGGTGTGATCATTCTCATTCCAACAACAACTAGTGTAGAGAGTATGCACTCTTGGGAATTTCTTCAGCAACTACCATGTACAAGCTACCATGGCTACCCTTGAGACTGAAAATTGAGTTCAATTTATAAGGAAATGGAGGTATTTTCAGTTCCATGAAGAGGGGGATGGATTCCTCTCATGAAGGGATTTGAGCTCCATGGACCAAGGGATAAGCTCCATGAATGGAGGGATAAATCTCGAACTAATCGCGCCTCCAGAATTTTCCAGTTGGGAGAATATTCGACCAGCTAGGCTTCTAGAATTCACTTTTCCTTTAATTCGACTTTTTACGGGGGTCTACAGGTTTTAGTAGCAGAAAGTGCGAGGGTTGCCGCAGTTTATAGAACAAGTATCTACGAACCCGAAGGAAAAGGCTAGAAAAAGTGCGGAGGTAGACTTTTAAGGGTTTTAAAGAGATTTTCTCCAATTCCAAGACTTGGTTTAGAACATTAGGGTTTTTGAATTATAAGGAAGAAAAATATAGGTTTTGATAGACCTATATGGACTGTCAAATGTCATGGAGACAAAATAACGTGTAACAGATTTCCCCCTAAAGTGCGAAGTCTGAGGTTGTTCTGAAGAGTGAAGTGCTTTATCATTCCGAGGATTGGATTGGGGACATCGGTCAAAAACATGTAAAAAAAATTCAATGCAAACATATACATACATACATACATACACACACACACACACACACACACACACACATATATATATATATCATCGCTGAGGTAGGAATTCCCATTCTCAGATCAAAACTAACTAAATGTTCTAGCACAAATATGGTTTCAATATTACATCAAAAGTAGACACAGTATGGGCACAACCATCTGTCATGAGTAGTCTACTATATCATGAATAATAAAACTCCTCGCAATCTGGATGGTGGAAACTAGATCTAGGGTCTTGATTTCCGCTTCTTGAACTAGTACGAATCTATCCATGCGATTGATTATGTCGAAGTCGAACATGGTAGAAACCACTTGATTATTGGTTAATGATGTGAACCGTTAAAAAGCGTGAGAGAAACCACCAATAATGAAAATAGTTCTCAAAGTACTCTAGTACAATCTATGAAGTGTGAATGAATGATTTGCAGTCAAACATTCATAGAATCGTTCGATTGAAGGTCAATGATGCAACCTGTCATTGAATGCGAGAAACCTACCATTAGGGCATGTAGATGCCAAGGTATTGATAGGATTCTAGATCAACTTTATAGATGATGAGCTGATGTCAATATAAAGTGACCCGTTGTAGGAAAGCCCACGAAACAAAACCATTAGATCAAGTTTTCAATTTTTTTTGCAAGGACTGACTCAGGGATGGTCAACGCGAATGGAGACAAATGTTTGCAATGAATGGTTTATTTGAACTATCTCTTGAACACATAACGACACTGTAGATGGCTTGAAAAAATTTGACCTAAAGCCAATACCCAGAAACCGGCTGAAGACTTTCAATGTGGTTTGATTAACTGTTAGACAAAGGATTTCCCAACCCAGGTACAAGTGTGACAAAGTGTTGTGTTCAAGAGTGGTATGCTGCTTTCTAAACAAGGATGAAAATTGGATTATTTTTCTCTCTTTTCCCCCACCATTATTGGCAAGTACCTCTTTATTTTTGACAAGCTTGAGGAGGATAACATTTTCATTGGATTCTTTTTCTCTCTTTTCCCCCACCATTATTGGCAAATACCTCTTTATTTTTGACAAGCTTGAGGAGGATAACATTTTCTTATTTGTATAAGCTCATCCTTCGGATGAGTCCATATTAGTATTAAAATAGAACCCTAAGAAGGAGTGGTTTGGTCCTGTTTGTAATCGACAAGTCCTTTACTGTTAAATTTTAACGAGTCCAGTATAGGTGAAACTCGACGATCTTCAGTTTTAGGGAGTTAGAAGAAAAACATAAGTAAACTCCATGGTTGTTCATTTTTCATAAATTTAGTCTCTCAGGCCCAAAAAAGGATAAAATAATGCAGGAGAGAACTATATTGACCATGATTAGTCAACGTATACCTTTTTCGTAATTAGTCCATTTCAGTCCGGAAAATGGGTAAACTTATACCGAAGGGACGACTGTTCATTTACTTTAACGAGTTTGAATAGTCAAGTACTCGGAAATATTTTAATATTTAGAGAGTCTGAAAAGGGCTTAAAAGAGAACTCCAGGGTTTCACTTTTTCATAATTTTAAAGAGCCCGAAAAAGTGGTAAAAGTATACTCAGCGTCAGAAAAATTATTTTCACCAAAAATCCTGTATCCTGCACAAAAAATCAAAAGATTACACATACTTGTTTCCAAGAAGTAAAAATATTTAAAAATAGCCTTTTAAAGTGACAAATAAATAAAATATAATATTTTATTCATTCAAATACTATAAAAAGGAGTTAAAACTAAATCATTTTCACCTTTTGTCTTCAGAGCAGTGAATTGAGAGATTTTGGCTAAAAAGTTCTGGAGCAGTTATAGGGAGAAACGACCATCCATTCTTCGAACTATCAGAACCAGGTAATCCACATCATCTTCTTCTTCATTTCTATCTGTTTAATTTTTCTTTTTAAGTCTTAATTTAATTTTTTGGGAGGAATTTATGTTTAAAAATGCGCTCTTGGGGGTCCGCAGGTCATGCATGCGGTAACTGCAGACCCCGATAATTTTTTAAATGAAAATTTATCAAGCTGCCATGGTTTTTGTGTGGATGCCGTGCGAACGTCCGCACTGTCTCCTCACAAAAACTACGGAGGCGCCGTGACCATTTTAAAATTCACAAATTCTCTTTAAAAAGGTTCAAGTTTTGCACTCAAATGGTTTCTAACTTTAAAATGTGTTGATTTGTAGGCTATTCCACCTTGTTAGAGTGCCGAGAACGTGAAAATGAGGGTATAGATAATTTATTTTGTGCTGGACATGATTGTAGCACTTCTAAGGTCGACATTGCTGAAGGATATATCGCCAAATCTTCAACAATGTTGTAATTCTTAGCATCTTTTGCATGTGGATTGAAAGCTGAATTTCGAAGTACACCTTTAGCAGGTGGTTTAATTACTAGATCAAGATTAGGTTTCTCGATATGAAGTGGTTCAGAAACTGAAGGAGATACGTCTGGTGTTTGACTATGATTTTCTGTCTCTTTACCAGCTACAGGATTTTTAGTTCCATAGTCTTGAGATCAAGTCGCAACCATAACCTTAGACATCATTAAAATATCTGCCAATGAATTTGAAGAAGATCCTATCATTTTTCTATCTTGAGTGGGAAAAGGATCCTTCAAAACAATGGGTGTGGGTGATCCTTTGACAAATTAAGAGACCTCAGACCGATGTGGACACTCTTTAGTATAGTGATCCTCATCACAAATAAGACGAGGATAGCGAGGTTTCCATTTTTCATCATTTTGGTTCATTATTTTCAGTTCTCTCTTTGGAAGATGTAGTTTGTTTGTTTTTATTCTTTCCTTTCTTCTTATTACTGGTTTTAGGTTTAGCTATAGATGAGTCTACAACATGAATATCGGTAGAAGTTTCAAGGGAAGAATCTTCTTTTGGTGAATCTGGTAAGGTTGTGACAGGAGAAGTAGTTTTGGAGGACTTATTCTTACTCTGATTTGCACTAACTAAACCAATTACACCATCTGCAGCATGAGAACCTGAAGGAGTTGCAGTTATTTGATCGGGACGTGGTAAGTTGGGAATTTTTTTGTATAAAGTACCAGACTGTGTATATACAAGGTCTAAGTACTGTGCTTGAGCAATGATCTATTATTCTGTAACAACTCCTCCCTTAGCCACATCTTCAGTGATATTTGGAAGTAATGATTTGATGAACCATTCTGCCAAGATCTGATCTGGAATAAAAACTGTCACTAAACGTCGTTTACGTCTCCATTCATGTATGTGGTTTGAAATGTATGTAAACGTAGATTTTTTTAACGAAGTTAAGAGTTCCGTGCCATTTTCATATCAGACCGGAAACTGAAAGTGTGTTAGGAAAGTTGTTGCTAACGCGTTGAAATTGCTGAATGAGCCACGTAGTAGTTCAATATACCATTTTGCAGCTAATCTTATTAGTGTTCTTTGAAACAATCTTAATAGAATAGAATCATCGATTAAAGAGTTGGATGTGTGCTAGAGGTGGTAAGTCATGATATGGTTTGAGGGGTCTTCTCCTGATTTACATTCGAACTTAGGAATATTACTAGGAAACTTATTTGGCATTGGAAGTCAAAACGGAAGATAATAAATTGGATCGTTCGTTAGGCGCGAAAAAACTGGTAAATCCAAAGTTGTAGTATATGGTAACTGGCGGTTAGAGTCTTGTTGAGAAAATTGATAACCTTGCGGAACGAGACTAGTACCAGGAGGAGGATATCTAGGATATCCTGGAATAGCTTGTGCAGTTGGGATTGGAATTCCTCCCGGATAACCAGTATTAGCCATACCATACTGAGCTTGAGTTGGTGTCTGATATGTGTAACCAGGGTACAGATGATGCTGGTATACTAGAGTTTGTGCTACAGGTCCGTATTGATACTGCCCCTGATATGGTTGATGAACAAATTGACCTGTATAAGGTTGACTTGTTACAATCGTACTTGTACCAGGTTGTCCTGCAGACATTTGAACAATAGTCTAAAATGTGGGTCGAGGTTGATGAGCAGTGACTTGAGGGATCGATTGTGATACTTGAGGGGCTGTAGAAATAGGGGCTGCAGAAATTCCAGGGATAAATGTGGTAGGCTGTTGAATAGAATTTGATGCAACAGTTTGGACAGGAGTTTTAGGTGTACTCAGACCAAGTTGCTGAACACTATTAGGTGTTGATACCTGAGGTATAACTTGAAGCGTAGGTTGGGCAGGTTCCTAGATTTGAGTGTAAGTGACTGACTGACCGGGCTGTTGGTAAGGTACTTGCACTGTAGGTTGCAAATTCTATAGATTAAATGATGGATTCCACACTGTGTTTACTCCAGGATATGGAGCTCCCATTGAAGGTTGTGATGTGTAAGATGGACCATAACCAGGTTGATAATTTGGAACGTAAGTTTGATAGTTGGCTGGATAATTCCCACTAAAATATTGACCTCCCTGAAACAATGGTTGTTCCTGATAAAACTGCGGCCCCAAAGGAGGTTTTTGTCTTGAGAAAGACTATTGCCCTGGGATAGGGTATTGTCCTTGAAGAGTTTGTGGCCTTGGAATAGAGTACTGCCCTTGAGGTTGATATTGTTTTTGAGGTATGTACTTCCCTTGTGGTATATATTGCCCTTGAGGTTGCCCCTCGGGCGGTAAATTTTTACCTTGAGGGTATCCCCTAGGCAGTAAATTACTACCTTGAGGTTTCCCCCCAGGCGGTAAATTGCTACCTTGAGGGTCAGGTTTAGGGATATTGCCAGACATCATGTAGACTTGTTCCGCGTTCAAATTTTCGCCATGAGATTCATTGGGAACAGGTGATTGTACTAGTTTTTTAGGAGAGGGAGATGCTCCTGAGAAAGTACCAGAAAGTGACTGGTATCTTGGAGGAACAGATGGACCACCATACAAATAAGTTTCTGGCGATACAGAAAACATGGATGATTGACTAGACATGTTTAATGAAGGTCTGTAATTACCTCTTGGTATGGCGTAAAAAGGAATACAGGGTGGCGAATAGTTGAGACCAAAATTGTGTAGAAAGTTGGTTAACTGAGAATACCAAGGATCTTGTTTGAACGGGCTATAGTAAATCGATTCACTTGGCCTAAGATCTAAAGATTTTTGATGTGAAGGAAGAAGAACTTCTTCTTCTGTGTCAATAATCTCTTCAATGCTAATGAGGCTAGGAGGAAGGTTCTTAGTGATGTGAAAATTCACTCGAGGTGAATCAGGACAACCAGGGGTTGGGGTTATGAACTCGAAGCAGGCTTAGATGTAGCAAGTTCAGTTTCTGGTTCAGAATTTCAGGCTTAGTAGCTGATAATTCACTAGTTGTGGAAGCAAGTTCAGCTAGTTCAGAAATTGTTAGTTTTCTTTGAGAACTTTTTGCTATTTGAGGTTGATCTACTTCGTAATCAAGATGTATAATTACTGATGTTTCCTCTTGTTTATTTGATCCAGTCCCTAATGGTTGGCCTTGTTCATATTTAAGCTTTTCTAACTAGCTTAGTGTGTACTCAAGGGGTTTCCCCTCCATTCTACGGGATTGTCTTGATAATTCAGCCATGATTAAATGTTTAACACACGAAATCAAAGAAAATTTCAACAAAATACACCTAAAGTAGCTAAGGAAGTAATCAAAGCGAACACACACCTATAAAATCTAAGAGATAAATCCACACACAAACAGTATTTTTCCACACTAAAAACACTAGTTGGTGATGAAATCCAACGTCGTAGAATTCTAATGTGGAAAACTGGTGGGTGGAACACTTACCTCGACAACCTTCTTAATGAAACAGTATGGTGCAAGTCTCTCCACTTATATGATCTCGAAGTGAAGAGTACCCTCCGGAAAGTCCAAGTGAGTCTAGCCGACATCTGTTCCAGGTACAGTGGGACATTCCCTCCACCGTCACCTTGGGAAAAATCCTGAAGATTATGGTCACTAAGGTCACCAACGGGAACAAATGTACTTGGGGGAACAGTCTATGATCCGATATGCATGCAAGGGAAGAGTAACAAGCTTAATCCCCTTGAAGGGTCCTTGATATGGTTAATCCAAGGTTTGCCAACAAGTGACCCTAGACTCCTCGAAAATGGTCAATCCAAGGTTTACCGTTTTTAGTACGTACACATCTGCTATCTTTCCCAATGAGATAGGTATGATTACCTCACTGATCCAATATGATCTCGTGCTTGACTCTTTTAAGAAGAGATTTCGAGAGCACAAATTCTACAATTGGAATTTCCTACCGCAAGATGCTACTTGTTTGTTTAAATTGTTTTGGAATGTTAACTACAACCTGTTCCAAAACACTAGCCTAAGATATGTTGGTGGAATGAGCCCTAGAAAATGTAAAATATCTAGATTGATTTTATTAAAACGTTGTTTTTAATTTGGCTATTGCTTAAGACAAAAGGTATGGATTTGAAACTTCAATGATGTTTGTGACCCGACTCAAAAGTACACTAAATGCATCTAAATGAGAAGTGAAACTCTTTTCTTTTCAATGAATCTTATTTAAGGGAAATATTGAGAGATTTAACAATTTTCAAAGCACCAATCCTTTCATTCATAAACAAAATATTTGAAAATAAGACGCTTTCGTAGCGAACTCAATTCATAACAATGATCAATTACTCTTTTGAAATGAAATTCCTTTAACAATCAGATCAAAAACTACAAATCAATAAACAAACTATTTCCAAAAGAAAACAATATATAAAAACCCTAAAAACATAAAATTCAAAATAAAAGAAAAACTAATTTTAAAGTCTATCTAGAAATTTTGAGGACGTTTTCTCCTAGCTTGTGATTGAAATAAGAAAAATTTCTACTTATCTCAGCATAAATGAAAACATCTAGAAATTCTTTGGTGTGATATCAGGCTCTAGTAAGCTAAAAGCTCTTCCTAATTTGCAAATGAATAATGGATCAATTTTCATAAAAGTGAGGTTTGCAATGGTCTTAATGGCTCAGAAAGAGAATATAATCGTACCAGTAAGCTGAGGTAGATGAAGGTATCTTTTATGGAGCAGCAATAAAGTAGGGCAAACATTCACTTATAAGATGCAAATAGGGTGATAAATCACACAAATGCAAAATTTGCTGAAAAAAAATCACACATAAGATTTGACAGCTAAGATAGACTGGGGAAAACATAGAATCAGGTGATCTAGCTCCTAAAAAGAGAAATTAAATCTTTTTCAAAAAATTTCCAGGGGTTTGCAATTTCTAATGGAGAAATGAGCTGTACCGCACTGTTTTGAACTAAAACCTGCAGAGGTTGCCGCACTGTTTTATGCTAAAAATTGCGGAGGCAAGGAAAAATCCTGAAAAAATAAATAATCAACTTTTCTTTTCAGGGATTCTTAAAATTTATCTACCCAACCCAATCTCAAATAAGTCAAAATCAGAAAAATCTAAAATTCAAACTGAAAATAAAGTAAGGAAACTAAGTTCTTTTCCCCAGTGGAGTCGCCATTTTGTTATGCGGATTAATCGCTCTTGTGGACAAGAGCGGTCTCCCTAATATTTAATGTATAAATAAAAACAAACATCCATTTGGAAACCTTTTTCTCTAGACTAATTGCAATTCAGAATTATTATAATAAAAGAGAGAGGACATGCCCCTACCTTGAAATCCAACGTTCAATGTAGTCTTTTATCTAGTCGCTCCAAAGAGGCTTCTCCAGTAAGTAGAACCTGCAATCAAAGACAAGACAAAATAATCGAAGCATCTGCAACATATAATAATCAAGAAAATCTAATCCAACTTAGTGATCAGGGAGTCTAAGTATTTATGTCATTCAATAAGCACAAGAGCAACTCAATGAGAAAAATAGATCCATATGTATTATCTTTGAATAAAAAGAGTGATCTTACAACCTGATGCCTTGATGTCATATAGATTTCTCCCGGGGTCCTGAACAATTTTTCCTTCTTCAGTTTGAAAAGCCTTCCTCTCTGAATACCAACATGGAGTTATGGACATAAGGGTGTGATCACTCTCATTCCAACAACTAGTGTAGAGAGTATGCAATCTTGGGAATTTCTTCAGCAACTACGATGTACAAGCTACCATGTCTACCCTTGAGACTGAAACTTGAGCTCAATTTATAGGGAAATGGAGGTAGTTTCAGTTCCATGAAGCGGCGGATAGATTCCTCTCATGAAGGGATTTGAGCTCCATGGACCAAGGGATAAGTTCCATGAGTGGAGGGATAAATATCGAACTGATTGCGCCTCTAGAAGCTTCCAGTTGGGAGAATATTCAACCAACTATGCTTCTAGAATTTACTTTTTCTTTAATTCGACTTTTTACGAGGGTCCACAGGTTTTAGTAGCAGAAAGTTCTGGGCATGCCGCAGTTTATAGACCAAGAATTTTCGAACCCACAGGAAAAGGCTAGAAAAAGTGCGGAGGTAGAATTTTAAGGGTTTTAAAGAGTTTTTCTCCAATTCCAAGACTTGGTTTAGGAACATTGGGATTTTTTACTTCTAATGGAGCACAATATAGGTAGTGATAGACCTATATGGGCAGTCAAATGTCATGGTGACAAAATAACGTGTAACAATCACCTTGATCCATCTCTGAAGTCATGGATACCTTGGCGTAGGAGGTCCCATCTCTATCCTCTGGCAACCCAATAGTGACACCCTCTCTAAGAAGAGAGTCACCAGGATTGAACCATATCCAAATTGTTTCAACTTCATCGTTTTTCACTTGGTGAGTTGATCCTTCATGTTAACAAGTAATCCCTCGCACCAGTTACAAACCATTGGACTCATAAAATCCACTGCATACTGGAAGTGAGATTTTCTCGCCTCATGAAGGGCTTGCACCCCTGCTACTTGAGAAATAGTGAAAAGGACTATCCTGAGAGCTAGATCATTGATAGTTTTGACGTAAATTTTTTCTCTCTTGGTATTTTGAGACCCATCATTGCAATATATGGCAATAATTATGTTTGCACTTGCACCACTTGGTCTAGATCCTGACAGTTGGACCGGCATTCCCCTCCTGGAAAAACCAGTGATGAAATAGATTTCAGATACATCGATCTCTAGGTCCTGATCACTGATCACGAATACTTGGTGGTATATGTCCCACTATCTCACAAAGTACTGTAGTAGATCCACTTGGGATTGCATCCCAGGTATTTGGAATAATTTGAGCAAACCGCAGTTAGGCAATGCTCTTATGCAGTTTGGATCCTAAGATGCTTCTCAATCCTCAGCCTCATTACCCCTTTCTTTCCACTCAATTTCCATGATTCTCCTGCAAAACATAAATTAACAAGGATTAAACATCTTTCATGGAAAAAAATTGGAAAAACATTGGGTGAAAATTGAGCATTTATCAAAATAAATTTTATCTCGGTGACAATGCGTCTATCTAGAAATTTTCATGCACTAGCATCACACTAGTACTTTAGGGTGATCAACGCAGACTCGACATGTTAAATCCACGCTGGTTGCTTGCGTGCCCTAGTTTTTCGAGAGCTCCTTAGCCAAGAGAAAATGGATAAAATTTCTTAAAAATAAAAGGAAAATGTAGGCTAAGGGAAGAGCTATTACCTGTAACAAACAGATCAGAAAATGGTGGCTTGGATTGGTCGAATGGTGCACCTGAAGTTCGAATAAAAATGGAGTGAGAAGTGCTATGTCAAAGTTAAAATGGTAAAAGTAATTTTTATCTTTACTTTTGGCTATTAAAATAATTTTGATTAAAATATTATTTTTTATCCTTTTATGAAGTAGTTTTACCCATATTTATATATTTTTCTCTACCAATGTGACATTTGATTACATGTGTAGAAGCATGTCATTATGAATCAAATTTGTTCAGTGGTGAACAACGAGTTACCTTTTATCGCTTTTTTGAGACTCGT
Organism: Pinus albicaulis; assembly: GCA_034641835.2. NCBI lineage: Eukaryota > Viridiplantae > Streptophyta > Pinopsida > Pinales > Pinaceae > Pinus > Pinus albicaulis. Next base: position 26,196,542 of record MU968363.1, on the reverse strand, counting down.
GAAAAAAAACGAAAAAGGAACCCCCCTAGAGTAATCTTTAAGCTCTTTTATGACTCTCGAAACATGAAAGGATTGCCAGGCACTTTCCTTTCGAGCTTGTTAAAATAAATGAATTGACATCGTATCAGTATACATTTAACCCTTTTTTGGGCTGAGATTGACTAATTAAGGAAAATGAATACCTTGGTCAAACATGATGAGGAGGTTCTCTCAGATATTGTTTTCTACCTTTTTGGATTTGAGGGACTATCTACGAAAAGGGACCTTTTGGAGATTTCTTTTCCGTTTCTTTTTCAAACTCCCTAAACATGAAAAATATATCGAGTTACCCCTCTGTCGAACTCATAAAACTTAAATGACGAAGGAGTGGTCACCATGATGAGACAAAGTTCCTCCCTCCTAGGGCTAGTTAAAATTACTAGGATGTATTTATCTGAAGGGTGAACTTATAAACTAAGAATATGGTACCCTCTTCAAGCTTGCTATAAAAAACAAAGAGGTACTTGCTAGAAATAGCGGGGAAAAAATGGAATTAAAGCATGTTTTGTATTTTGTACCAAAGGCAACATGTTGCTCTTGAACATGACACTCATCTGCATTTCTTGTCGAGTTGGGGATATCCTTCATTCGTAATTTTCCTTCCTGGGTTTGCATTTGCCTCTCATTCAATCATGATCTAATCTCATCATGACCTTTGATCCCATTTTGAGTCAAATTTTTCCAAACTTCGGAGTCGTGTCTTCGATATGTTCAAGAGAAGTACTCTCTGTAAAAGTAAAACATCGTTTACTTATTTGAAATTCTCTACAATAATCCTGAATCACTCCTATCATCTTGAGAAATCCTTTGTTTCGCGTCGATGATGTGGGAATCATCATGTCCCTCCTTTGATGGATCACTTCTTGTCGACTTCATCTCATTATCCAGGATGGTGGTCTAGAAACTCCTTTTAAGTACCTTGGAGCTTGCATGCCTCAATGGAAAGTTCTTTTTGTTCGATGACAATTTCAGCTCATTAGCCTTCGATCAAATGATTCTATGAGTGTTCGACTTTAGCTCATTCATTCACACTTGTTTATTGTGCTTTCGTACCTTGAGGGCCATCTTCATTATTGGTGGTTCCTCTCCCACCCGTTAACAATTTACCTCATCAATCAGTAATTAGGTGGTTTCTACCATGTTTGACATCAACACATCTATTCACATTGTTAGATTCGTACAATGGGTAGATCGATATATAGATGAAGACCCTGGATCACATCTGTTATTATCCAGGCTACGTGGAGTTATTGGATATTAATGATTGTACAAATGATCCTTTCTATATGGATGGATGCAACCATACCGTGGATCCATTTTCATTATCCCTTTCAGATGGATGGTTGTGTCCATACCATGGATTCATGTGTTATTTGATGCCTAATCAGAGATATGTTATTAGGCATGTTTATATTAGAGATTCCATATATTGTATTTTGTTTTATTGGTAGGTTTCCTGACGGTGGTTTTCCAAAGTCCTTTCCATGGCCGATAAAGTGATTCAACCATCACTTTTGGTTCTTCTTTCATGCTTTAGGGGGCATCTGTTACACATTATTTTGTCTCATTCCTCAGTTATTATCTTAAGTGTCATATTTTGTGTCGCTCATGCGAAAAACTCTCAAAGCGACAAAATCTATGGAAACTTATTCATCTTGGATAACATGCTTAAAATATCCCTGAAGGCCTAAAAGAGAAATGCCTTGAAGTTAATCTGCAAAAGTCTGTAAAAAACCCTAATTTGCAAGCCCAACGTAGTTCTCCCCTAAAAAACCTCGCGCTTTTCACCTTGTATATAACCTATGAAAAATGCTAGTAGCACAGGAATTCAATAGTAAAGACACACTGGTCCACTTCAGACAGGTTCTCCAAAAATGGAGCAGAAGCTTCATTCTCTAGAACTCTTGAGAACGAAATTCTGGTACTTGTTTGTTGAGGATATGGTCAAAGTCTCCCATTTTGAACCTTTGATCTTATCTCTAAATATTTTCCCCTTTGAGATAAGGACTTTCCCCTCATTTTTGGATCCATAACCTCTCCAGATTTGCTATAAAAGAGTGCCATACTAGTTAGTCGTGGTTGGTCATTGCTGGTTGTCATTCTTCTATGTGATTGTGCCTATATGCTGTTGATTTGTGGAGAAAGGAGAAGAGATTGAAGAGCTTGGATTGGAATTGGATTTCCATTCCAAAGGAGGCCTCTAACATTAAGGCACTGGTTGTAAGCTTCCCTGTAGAAATTATATGAACTAAGCATGCATATGTCCTAGATTCACCTGATCTCACAATATTTAACTTCTTGCAAGATACTGAATCATTCCAGTGTTAATCTTTTGTGGAAAATTAATTGCACACACATGTAAATCATAAATAAAAATAATCACACATAACACAGTTGTTTTTAATTGGGAAAGCCTGAAGCTGAAAACCCCAACTATATGTTATGTATCATGGAATCATATGAAAATCCTCATACAAAGCTTATCAAGCTCTCAGTACAATACAATCGTCATACACTAATCAGGAACAATCTTGCAAATCCATGCACCGATCTTTGCCTCCTGCTAGCCTGCCTCCACAGTGCAATCCCTGTTGAAGAATAGCTATGAATGAATTCGAATTACTCTTGCCTTGAATGCGCAATCCTCATTGGCAACTCTAATGTGTGTGTGATGCAATCAATGCATCACTATAGTCACAACAGATAGTCCATCTTACCCTTTCACCTATCTCTCCATTGGGTCTCCACTGAAACTGCCATGCACTGTAGTAAACTGCTGTATTGTTCAGTTGATTAATGAGTTATTAATTGTGAATTAATTAAATAATTAATTCACTCCACTCTCACTAGTGTATCATTCAGTTAGACTAGATACAACTAGCTCAACTGAGTCTAACTGAGTTAAACTGAATACAACTCCATAACTACTCTTCCAACTGTGTCATAACCTTGCCACTTGATTTCTACCTGAGTCCTTCATGCATTAGCTCCAGTAAACCCTTGGGAATTGCGTAATTCCCTTAGTCCACTGATGTGCCACATCTGTGCACTTACAAAGTGCTCCAAGAGAATAAGTTGTTGTTTAGTGTCTGATTATTATTAAGAGCTGATAATATTCGACATGCATCTATTTTTAGATCATCGATCTATAAATAGACTTCACCCAATATTCTAAAAATAGAATTTCATCTATTTTTCCAACTTGACCAACCATCCACAAATAGCATCCTGCAACTTCTGAAATATGATCACCATGTATAAAAATAGACATAGTCTAAAAATAGACTTGTGCCAAAAATAGCCTGCGGGCCCACTTAGTGAAGGCGACTCATTTCACTAAGCTCATCATCTTGTTGAATCTCAACACTCCCTCTCAACAAGATAGGGATTATCCTTCACCCCGATCCTGCCTCTATGGTATTCGAATTTTCTCCTGGTGAGCGCCTTCGTCAGAATATTTGCATCTTGATCCTCCGTAGGAATGTACTGTAGCAACATGATCTTCCGCTGCACAAAATCTCTGATATGATGATACCGGATAGCAATATGTTTAGATCTATCATGAAACACATGATTAAATGAGAGTTTAATGCAACTCTGATTATCACAATGTATCACTGTGGGTCTAAATGTGAACCAAATAAACCAACTAGGATCTTCCTCATCCAGATAGCCTCACATGTAGCTTGACTTGCGGCCATGTATTCTACTTCCACTGAAATGAGTGCCACGGATCTTTGTTTCCTGCTGTACCAAGAAACTGCTATAGATCCGATACTGAAAATCCCTCCTGATGTGCTCTTTTTGTTTATTGGGCTTCCTCCCCAATCTGCATCTGTGAAGCCATGCAACTTCACCTCATTCGTTTGTCTGTACCATAAACCATACTCAGATGTGCCCCTGAGATATCTCAAAACATGCTTGCCTGCCTTCCAAAATAGCTTGGTAGGCTTAACCACCGCTTGTGAAAGCTGGTTCACCGCATAGCATATGTCCGGTCTTGTATTGACTAAATACATGAGCGAACCCACCAATTGTCGATAAACAGTGGCATCCAATACCTCTGCCAATGTAGCATCCTCTTTCTTCCAATTTCCTGGAAGAGAAGTGTCGATAGGTTTGCAGCCTTGCATGTGAAACTTATCCAGTATCTCCCGGGCATACTTGCCTTGAGACACAAACAGTTCACCTTCCCGTTGCCATATTTCCAATCCAAGGAAATAATGAAGGAGGCCCAAATCCTTCATCTCAAACTCCTTTGCAAGATCTGCCTTGCATGAGTGTATCAACTGCTCATCACCTATTAGTATTAAATCATCAACATAAAGTACAGGTACAGGTTTGCATCCTTGGTACCCCGCCTTATCTCCTCCTGCACAAGATCCGACCAAAGTCGCTCCCATCCCAACAGTTTCTCCCGTCCATTGACAGAGTCTTCGTAGCTATGCCAACTCTTCAGAAGCCCAAGGAGAGCCAAGCTCACCAAGTCTTCTTCATCAACAGTAACCCCCACACTTCCCAGTTCATCCTTGCAGTGGACAAAATTCATGAGGTATTTTGGAATATTGTCGCCTTTCTCCATTTTTATTTTTCTGAGCTTGTCTTTAAGCACCAACTTCCTCTGGTCACTTCTGCTTTGGAACAAGTCTGTCAAAGTCTTCCACATTAAGAATGGAGTGGCTTTCCCGTGAAGGCTAGACACAATATGGTCCTTCACACCTTCCAATATAATCCTCCTTGTCTTTGCAATCTTCTTTTGCCATGCATCAAGTAATGCAGCATCGCTAGATCCCGACTTAACGAACATCGCTATCGATGATATCCTTCAGTCCATTATCCTCCAGAACTGCCTCCATCATGTCCTTCTAGGCTATGTAATTCGAGCTCCCATCAAGGGTATACTCCAATCTCAACCCGTTGAAAGACATTTCAATGTATACTCAACTTCTGCACTAAGAATTTTCTGTAGCAAATTCAAATTGTCCACCAACACAAACTCACTTTACAATTGCAATATTCAATTAATAATGCTTTTATACGATGTAGAAATTATATGCACTAAGCATGCATATGTCCTAGATTCACCTGATCTCACAATATTTAACTTCTTGCAAGATACTGAATCATTCCACTGTTAATATTTTGCGGAAAATTATTTTCACACACATGTAAAGCATAAATAAAAATAATCGTACATAACATAGTTGTTTTTAACCGAGAAAGCTTGAAGCTGAAAACCCCAACTATATATTATGTATCATGGAATCATATGAAAATCCTCATACAAATCTTATCAAGCTCTCAGTATAGTACAATCGTCATACACTAATCAGGAACAATCTTGCAAATCCATGCACCGATCTTTGTCTCCTGCTAGCATGCCTCCACTGCGCAATCCCTGCTGAAGAATAGCTCTGAATGAATTCGAATTACTCTTGCCTTGACTGCGCAATCCTCATTGTCAACTCCAATGTGTGTGTGATGCAATCAATGCATCACTATAGTCACAACAGATAGTCCATCTTGCCCTTTCACCTATCTCTCCACTGGGTCTCCACTAAAACTACCATGCATTGTAGTTAACTGCTGTATTTTTCAGTTGATTAATGAGTTATTAATTGTGAATTAATTAACTAATTAATTCACTCCACTCTCACTTGTGTATCATTCAGTTAGACTAGATACAACTAGCTCAACTGAGTCTAACTGAGTTAAATTGAATACAACTCCATAACTGCTCTTCCAACTGTGTCATAACTCTACCACTTGAGTTCTAACTGAGTCCTCCATGCATTAGTTTCAGTAAACCCTTGGGAATTGCGTAATTCCCTCAGTCCACTGATGTGCCACATCTGTGCACTGAAACAAAGTGCTCTAAGATAATAAGTTGTTGTTTAGTGTCTGATTATTATTAAGAGCTAATAATAATCGACATGCATCTATTTTTAGATCAACGATCTATAAATAGACTTCGCCCAATATTCTAAAAATAGAATTTCATCTATTTTTCCAACTTGACCAACCATCCAAAATAGCATCCTGCAACTTCTGAAATATGATCACCATGTCTAAAAATAGACATAGTCTAAAAATAGGCTTGCGCCAAAAATAGCCTGCGAGCCCACTTAGTGAAGACGACTCTTTTCACTAAGCTCATCATCTTGTTGAATCTCAACATTCCCTTTGTTTACTTAATAATACAAAGTGTGTTTTTCTTTCCATGAAATTGTTAATATTAATTTGTTTATTATGATACTCCTTGATCTGTCATATGGTTTACTTTGAAATATATATATGCTATGTATCTTTTATTTGTTTTCATATGATCTTTCTTGCCGGTATTCGAACGTAGATGGTATAGCGAGGAGTGAGCCTGGAAGAAAAATGATCAACATCCAGATCGATAAAGCGATCACATAGGAGTGAGGTAGTCCATCTCCCTCTCTCATGTTATTTCGATGTTAAACTAGGAAAACTTGTATTCTTTGTCACGATTGTTACTAGACCCAATCATTGGGCTAGAGGGATCACTTCTTTCAGAAGAAGGGATTGCCTGCATAATAGGGTCCAAAATCTAACTTATCCTTATGAAGTTTCAAACCTGCATGATGGACAAGAAACCAAGAACAAATCACAACATTCAAAGTATATATGCATATAAACAAGTAATCCATAAAAATATCCATTATACATTCACATTCGTAAGAAATTAATAATGCGAATAAGAACAAAATATGAGTCTCTTTATTGAAATAGTAGCAACAAATAAATAGTTATGATACAACCTCATCCTAGTTGTTGGCATCGAAATAACCCTCCTCCAGATCCTTCCTGCTTGAGCCAACAAAGATCTCCTCTTTAACAGTAGAAATGAGATGCGAGATAAGAGTGTTCAACATCAATGCAAATAAACTAGGGTTTCCTGGAGACAGGGAAGTGTAGAAAGCATGGGATAATGCAGACCTAATATGTAAAAACCCCGGGTTAAAATTTCATGTAATAAAGTCAATAAAGGAAAAATAATACCAAGGTCACGAGACACTTATTCCAACCTGAATGTTGGGAAAAACATCCTAGTGGGCATCTCTTGTTGTTATTATGGCTAAGGAAATTGGCAAAGGCTTTGGAAAGACAAAGTGGAAATTATTGACATTTATTTATGAAAATAAAGGAAAATAGGAGATAAGGGAGATGAAAGGTCACAGGTTTGCATGAGGAAAAAATTAAAGGAAAATAGAATAACATGAAGAAATTAAAGGCATCAATAATAAAACGGAATCAGAGCATCAATTTGGAGTCGTTTTTCAATTTGGATTTGGAATTACTTGGATAGAGAAGAAGAGCACCAAGAGGAGAAAGCAAGTAGTAAAACAAAGGGAAGCAAAGGAAATCAAGGACAAGCAAAGGAAGGACAAGGAAAGCAAGGGAATGCAATGGAAGGACAAGGAAAACAAGGACAAGTAATGGAAGGAAACAAAAAGCAAGGGCAAGCAAGGAAGGATTGGATCAAGCAACTTCAGTAGGAGGACTTGCAGGTAGCAAGTTTCACATGTGATTTCCTAGCTAAAGCGTGAATGCATGGTGCATGCATTTGTGTATTTGGTTCATTCGCTATCATTGGCACGGGCTTTTCTCAGTTTGACAATGGTTTCAACCTTGCCTTGTTAATTCCTTGATAGTCATGGTGTGATGGTATTCATTATTGGTTGAGCTTCAGATTGTGGGAAGGTTCTGGATGCGGGTGAGGTGGTCTCAGGAAAATCCCAAGGGTTGGGGGTGGAGATGCTTTTTTTTGGGAAGCCCTCAACAAGTGGGTGGAGATAAAAAAAATCCTCAAGGGATGGTGAAGAAATTCTGAGGTATCCAAGCTTGGTTTGGTTTTGTGATCTCGAGATCGGTTTAGGTGAGATCACAATAGCGTGACGATGGAGGTGGTTTAACCTCTAGAATCCCTTGGTTGTTTATGTCTTTGTTTATCCCATGAGATACCACATTCATGCTTGGAATATGAAATGGGGGTGATTGGTTGAAACAAAGATTTGGTTCAACCCAATCTATGGTCGAGTGGTATGTGGAAGTCCTTGACTTGGTTGGATTTTGCATCATTTAATGAGAGCTATTTCTCTATGGAAATCTATGAAGCATTTATACTGGTTAATATGATGATTTTGTGGTTTTTATGTCATGGTTATTATGATGATTATTTGTTGATTATAAGCATGGATGTGTTATATACTCTAACTATGTTTTTTCATGAATTGACACGTATTTAGTTGGTTGATGAATGCATGAGCTAACAAATATTATTGCAGCTATTAAGAGAGGGCATTATACCTTCTTGGTGAATCTTAGATAAGTTTCATGCTCCTATGTTCAGATATGCATTCATGACCTATAGATTTCATGTTCACCATATGTTTGACAAAATGACTGTCATGGTTATGCTTGGTTAGGTCAATTTCTTGACTAAGTTTTGTATGAATGGCTATGTCTTGATGTTATATATCATTCTATAAATTCCCATTAAGTTCTGGGCAATGGTTGGGAGTCAGGCCCTTAAAAGGTTTCACTTTTTCCAGGGTCGCATGCGTAGAACTGACAATTCTGGGCTACTGCCACTACCTTCTAGGATTATGCATGTGACTGGAGGTCTCTAGTTGCATGGAGGCCTTGTCATGCATGCGACTGGGTACCCAAATCACTAAAAAGGAAAGTTAGCTCAGGGGTTGGGCACCTGGAGTGGTTGTTTAGCTCTTGGGTGTCCTGTAGCTCCTGAAGCAAGTCAGTAAAGTTTCAGTTTATCGACTCCACTTCCTTAATGAAGCTAGGAGTTCGGGTCATGTCATAGTAGCCCTCAGATCATGCTTACCATGGCAAGCCAGTTAATGTGGGTAAATGTGGGAGGGGTGGTTACATAATCTAGAGGAGATTTGGTAGAGTATGGATGCCAATTATTAGGATGTATATGGGGGAAACCCATAGGGTGTATTTAAACCACCAAAAATCAGTTAGGTTAGTTATGCTATTAGTTCCTGTAGGTGGGTTTCCAATCTAACCTGAAAATCCCACCTAAACAATAGTTGAATTATATATTTTTTCAAATTTTAAAAATTTGTACATGGGAAGTTTTTAGGGGAACACACACATGCACATTTTTATAGTGGGAAGAGTGCGGATAGATTTTGAAAAATGCATTTTTATGATAATGATAGGTCTACAAGGGAAAATGGATCTACCGAGACCAACATAGGCCTCTAATGAAAAAGTGTAGCAAAAGATGCTATAAAAGCCAAGGATTATACCATTACCCAGTAGTAAATATTGTTTAAATGTAGTTTTTGGAGAGGGAAATTATGTAAGATCTATACTTGCATAATCCCCAATTTTGTTGTGTAATGGCATGTTTTAGATGAGAGCTTTGTATATCTCCTAGATAGAAGTCACAAGATATAAAAATTCAAATGAAAGTGATGTACCACTTGATATATTTATATATTTGTTATGACAAAAAATGGATTTATAATATAAATACTCTTTCTCGTTAAAAATAAATAAATAGCAATGGAAATTACTTAATTTTATATCAAAAGATTATAAGTAACTTATTTAAATTCAAACATTAAAAAATATGTTTCATATTTGGTATTTTAATTATATATTTAACAGTAAACGATTATCTAAATTATTTATAATATAAATATTTCAAATAATATATATGTGTGGTGGGGGGTTTAACTTGTAGACGGAATGGCTTTTTCAAGCAAGATTGTGATTTTTTTTATTTTTTAAAATAAATTTTTTAATGTATAAATATATTAAATGCCCTAAAAACTCCTAAAGCAATCCAATTTTTGTATATTAAACAACTTAAATTTGAAGCTTTTAAAAAACTCTACCAGATTTTATTTAAAATTAACAAGAAAAAATACACTAAAAAGATTCATTTAAACTAAGCCTGATGATATCTTTGAGCCGAGAGGCTCATTCTATAGCCGAGTTGAAGGCAATGTGTAAAGTATGTTGGTGCTCAACTTGGAGTTGACACATGTCTCTCTTTAGAAACATATTCTCTAAATAGAAAAACAATGCCGCCTATAGTTAAAAAGAAAAAAAAATGCTATGCATGTTTAAAGTTATTAGAAGTAAAAAAAATATGTGAGTAAGATGTTTAAACATTATACTTTTCAAAAATATTTTAACATATGATATCAACTTCATATATCTTTATATATATAGAAAAAGATGTTAAAAGAAAACATTTTTTGTTATATAGTCAAATATCCACTGTGTGTTGATAACATGGCTCAATGCACTTTTTATGTACTCATTCAAAAATGCAATTTAAACAATGAAAAATTACACATTGTGTTTTGCATTCTAAAATAAATTTTCACATGAAGAAATTTGATCCCTCTCAACACATGTTAAACACTTGATCCCTTTCAACACATGTTAAATCTGTGCTTAAGATAAAACTATACTAATTTTATTAAAAGTACAAAACCTAAAAATTATTTGATTGTGCCATTAATCTCATAAATATTGCTACATTCCAATAACAAAGTTGATCATTTCATACTTGCCTATAACTTCTCTAATCCACTCACTCATCAACATATATACATATTTTTTCTTTATTTCATATACATATACATATTATTTCCTTGGTGATTTATATGAGTTGTCTTTAGTGTGATTTTTTGGAAATTTTTCTAGTGGATTTTTTCTGATCCAAAATTTTTAAAATCCTGCAGATATTCATTAAAATCACAAGTTTGATGGGTAATCACTGCAGAATAAAAGTGTGTTAGGGTTTTTTTAGAGTACTGAATCCATATAAAAAATAAAAAAACTAGTTTAAATAACAAAATCAAAATTTCGCCTCAATTTTTTTCATAAAATTCAGACACCAAAAACTCCAAAAAATCACACTAAAAACAACTCCAATTTTATCCTCTACCTCTATTACATAAGAACTTCTTCTCTTTTGATTTACATGAGTTTGTTTGGTTCAAGCAATTGATACACCCTAATAAAACTAAATAAAAAACAAAGCCATCGATAATTCTAATTTCAATATTTTTACTATGCATTCTGCTTTTTCTTTTTTTCTGGGTAGACAGGGCTCATCTGGCTTACAATTTCATTGAAGCTTTGTCGATATTATAACTTCACTGAGCATATCAAAGCACGGCAGTAGAGATTTCCACCTCTGTAGGTTGCTTGGAGAATTATTGGTGCAGAACACCGGAGATAACTTGCTCCACCCTGCATTTCTGCCTCTGCACATGAACCAACAAGGCATTCAATTTGTGGTTCTCCAGTAAAGGACGCAAGGAGAAAGGACAGATAGGGAGGCATTGAATTTGTGCCTCTGCAGTAAACGGCAAGAGGAGAAAGGACAGATAAGGAGTCTTCGAATTTGTGCCTCTGCAGCAAGGTTGGGATTTCAAAACAGACTCACCCCACACTCTTAACTGGTTTTCACAGTTTCAACGAAGAACATTGAAACTGTATTTGATGGACTGTCAAATTCTATTCCTGAGAAAGGACAGAGGACAGATAGAGGGACAGAGTACAGCACAGGTTTCTGGCTGTGAAAGTTTTCTGGCGATAAACAGTTTTGATAATTAACACTAAAGACCATCTATGTGAAAAATAACAGAAAGTTGGGCTAAAAAAAAACAGTTTCCTGAATCTGCAATCCACAAGGGTTGCTAGGCTTACTGGCCAAGTGAAAAATCGAGAATTTCCATCACTAGAGCTGGTGGGTTCATTGCCTCCCATATTGCCCGGAGATTGAAATCTGAAGGGCACTACATTATTGCCTCTTACTGGAAGAACAACTAGCACATGACTGAGAATATGTTCTGCAATGAATCCCATCTCGTAGATCTGAGAGACATGGGTGGTATGGGATTCATTCAGTCTAATCACTCTGTCATCATGTACAACAACACCATGATCAGCTTCAACATGCTTGAAGCTGCGCGAATCAATGGTGTTAAAAGTTCAGACCTTGGTTTGTTTCTGCACTTTGGATTGTATTGTCCGCTCTCCTTCTTCTCGCTCATGATTGTGCCAACTTAGATCCATTTTAACCCTATCTCTTTCAAAGTAAGCAGAGGGATAAGAAGCTTCTTAGACAGAGTGATTAGACTAAATGAATCCGATACCAGCCAAGTTGAAACATGGCCAACTCCTTTGATAACAGCCAAGCAAGCAATTGTGCATAACTCTCACATCTACAAGATGGATATCATGGCAGAACATATACTCAGTCATGTGCTCGTTCTTCTTCCAATCAGAGGCAATAATGTAGTGCCCTTGTAATATGGGATGCAATGAACTAACCAGCTCGAAATTCTCAAATTTTCACTTGGCCAGTATGGCTCTCTATCCAGATTCTCATAGCTGTAGCCTGTATTCCCCATAAGCTCACTCCATCAGCTCCAATGCTTTCCATAGTGCTCAGCGAAAGGAGAATATACAAGAAGTCTGCAATAACACAACCAGAGTAAGATATCATTCCGTGTTGAAAATCCTTGAAAATAAATGGCAGGTAACCAGAAACCCATATTAGGAATGACAAAGAAAGCAGTTGGATTCATAACCCGGAATGCAAAAGTAGACCAGAACTGCTGAAATTCAATGGAATTCTTAGTCTAAAATGGAGAAAAAGCACTCTTGACCATGACCCAAGGGGCAACTATGGCTCAAACCTAATAAATTTCGGAAAAATCCACTCTGGTAAAAAAAAAATTGCAAACACTCAAATCCATCGTCCAATAGGCATAAACTGATGGAATTCAGAGAAACACCTTCCAAAAAATAAAAAGGAAATGATAAAATCCTGGTAAAACTCATAAAAACGAGAGAAAAAAACACAAGTTTATGGTTCCATGGGTAGGCAACAGCCTAAACCTTGTCGAATTTAGAGAAATCCATCTCTAGACTGAAGAAAGGGGCAATTTAGCTCAAATCCGGATAAGATTCACAGAAAGGCCACTTTCAAAATTATATTTATGTAAAAGCAGATATAATCCAACAACTTGCCAGCTATGGGCTCGTAGCTCAATTGACAATTGACAATTACTATAATAATGAGATAATATGTATTAAGAGATTCTAAAGTTCAAAACAGTCTAACTTCCCAAGATTGAGAGAATGCCACTTCTAAACTAATGAAAGATTCACCTGAGCCAATAAACCAGAACACAGAAAGCAGCTTTAAAATTTGGAAAACCTGAGATAAAACTTCACCAAATATCTCCCAACAAAACCATGAAATAATTTTAACACCAATTAGGCTGTTAAGAACTCCATGATTGGCTGTCAAAAGCTTGATTATTAAATAACACAATACACCACTGAATGTTTAATGATGGGCTACTATAATCTTGAATACTCAAGAGTCACAGACACTGCTAAAACTTCCTCATTGATTATTAAAAACATCAATATCAAACCATGAAAAGCACTGCCAGAACTTTCATGGTTAACTGTTATGAGCAGCAAAAGGCCCAATTTGGAAAACACACACAAAGGGAGTTAACATCCTCATTGATTATTAAAAACATCAATATCAAACCAAGAAAAGCACTGCAGAAACTTTCATGGTTAACTGTTATGAGCAGGAAAAGGCCCAATTTGGAAAACACACACAAAGGGAGTTAACATAGGAGGACAGACCTCGATGCGAAGGCTCTCTTAAGCTTCTGACAATGTTAATGCCCACCTGAAATCTATGAAGAATTCACACCTCTTCATCACACAATACACCCATTAATATTAATATATAGGGAATCTCGATGCTGAACTGTGGTGAAAATTATCAAATCCTTGTAGAACTCATAAATTTTTCATGTTTCCATGGGCAGGGAACACCCTAAACCTCGTAGAATTTAGAGAAATCCATCTCTAAACTTAAAAAGAAGCAATTTAGCTCAAATCCAGAAAACTATTCACCGAAAGCGGTCTTTCAAAATTATATAGAACCCATTAACTTGTCAGTTTGTCAGTTTTTGGGCGTAGAGATTTGAGTTTCAAACTAGTTCAATTGTCAATTTCCCTAAATCTAAATATAAATTAAAATTAAAATAAAACAAAACTGTTTCAATTCTCAATTTCTCTAAATCTAAATAAAAATAAAAATAATACAAAACATACAGTCAACTAAAAACAAAACAAATTATCAACTTGCTAACTCTTAGTTGGCATTTCAATTTCAATTGAGAATAGCTATGATTATAAAGTCTTACATACCAAGAAATTCAAATTCTCAATCTATCCCTAATTCAAATTCTCAATCTATCCCTATGTTCAGAAGAATATACTTAGACAGAAATTATAATGGTAGCAGTCTGAATCTACACCATATAACATATCATAGCAATAACAAACTAACCCAGCTGCCAATTCTTTTCCAAGAAAAAAATATGTAAAAACTTTTCAAAATTTAGGAAACCCACTTCTAAACCCATGAAATATTCACTTGAGCCAATAAACCAGAACGCAGAAATCAGCTTTAAAAGTCGGAAAAACTGAGATAGAACTTCACAAATGATCCCTACAAAGACCTAAAATAATTTCAACACCAATTACGCTTTTAAAAACTCCATGAGTGACTGTTAAATGCTTGATTATTATTTGACACAATACAATGCTGAAGGTGCCTTTGAAATAATTTCAACACCAATTACGCTTTTAAAAACTTCATGAGTGACATTAAAAGCTTACACAGTACACTGCTGAATGTTTAATGACGGGCTACTAAAAATTTCAATACTGAAAGAGTCACAGACGCTGCTAAACTTCCTCATTGATTATTAAAAGCACTGCCAGAAACTGCCAGAAACCAAGAAAAGCACTGCCAGAAACTTTCATGGTTAACTGTTATGAGCAGCAAAAGGCCCAATTTGAAAAACACACACACAGGGAGTTAACAGAGGAGGACAGACCTCGATGCGAAGGCTCTCTTAAGCTTCTGACAATGTTAATGCCAACCTGAAATCTTTGAAGAACTCACAGCTCTTCGTCACACAATACACCCATGTATATGGGAATACCAATGCTGATCTGCCCTAAAATATTTGGGCATCCCTGTTTCTTTCGGTTCTATTTTCTGTAGGTACACTACAGAGCACGTCTCTACTATTAAAAAAATTAAAATGGGTTAAAAATAGAAATTGGTTTAATTAAAATTTGTAATGTTTAGGAAGACATACATATACATACTCTACCTTTCTAGTTTTGAACCTGTGACTTTGAGGAAGAAACACATAGCTCTTAATCATACTCTACCTCTTCTAAGTGTGGTTCTACTTTAAAATTTAAAGTTTGACAAAAAAACAATTACAATTTGAAATTAAATTCAAGATACTCAACCAAATTGAATATATATATGAATTGTTGTAACTATTCTATATATAATATTAATAATTGTTATATGTCTTTTATATATATGCTAAAAATTGTTATATATATATATAACCAAAATTTAAAAACTAAAATATATTTTTAATATATCTGTGTTTTTTGTTTTTATTGTATTTTTTAACTTTTATATATTTTTGAAATATTATATTTCATTATAACTATACTTGTATTATAATTGTTTATAAATACATAAATGTATATAATTTAAACTTATATGGTATAAATAAAAAATTATCATTAAATAATAAATGAAAACAAAATTTAAAGATTAAAATATTTTTTTATTATTAGCAATAGGATAGTGTCTCTATATATATTTATTTAATGAAATATTACACTTCTACTATAATTGGTCTCTCTATATATATATTTAATGAAGTATTACACTTCTACTGTAACTGGTTATATATATATATATATATATATATATATAATTTAAGTGTGTATGGTATAAATAAAAAATTAACACACATATATAAATAAAATATTAAAGAATCTAGGGGTGGCAGGAGGGGGAGGGATTATTTTTAATCCTAAGGAAAAGCAAGTGACCAAGTACTCTTGTGGGCTAGGCAAGAGCACCAACAACCAGACTGAAATGTATGGGCTCTTGCTCGGAATAAGCTTGACAAAGGAAATGAAGATCACTAAGCTTGTAATTTTTAGCAAAACATCTGTATAAAAGATCCTTTCCTAAAGAGAATCAACAGAAGCTCCTACTTCATATAACTATCGGGGCCCTTGATCAATTTGGACAAATATTTTCTTCCATATCCTAAGATCCTCAAACATAGAAGCAAATAAGTAAGAAAACCTTGCTTTCCTATTAAAAATGGGCCAAGTTGACATCAACAATTTGAAGGACTGGTGAAACATTCCATGAATTATATCTCTCCAAAATGGCCTTCCTACAACCTTTTAGAACAACTCTATTTGATCTAGTTGTAAAGTATGACAAGAACACTGAGGAAACTTCCTATACTCCCTCCCTCCCATATATTAACTTTATCAATATGGTGCATGCATTAACCGTTTGGTGCTTTACAAAGTATAAGGTGGGGATTGGAATGCAGGCACATCATATTGAGGCTCCTCTCCATAAGACCTCGTATGTCGAGGGATCTCAAGTCAGACAACGTTGTAACCTCAATTCAGATTTGACACCTAAAGTGTTGATGACTTTAATGTTGTGGTTGATCATCAAACTTAATGGCGATGAGATACGTTCTCCGTGTGAATTCTCTGACACTAGGATTAAATTTATGGACAATACACGACTACCTTGTATATGGTCTTTAGAGGGGTTAATCTTGTTATGATGCTGGCAGACCTCCCTGAGTGGAAATACTATTTCTACAATTTTTGACATTCTAATTGGTGAATTGGGGAATGACTAGTCCATTTGCCTGGCCAATAGAAATGTTGGAGATGAGGGGATTTCCAATTCAATCCTAAACTATACATCTATTTTTTTGGGGTCGTCCATTGTTGGGTTGTCTGGTCAGGGCAAAGTAACTAGTCTGAGGGTTTGTATCTACGTCGGGATTTACAACCAATTTGAATTGTTTGCGGCCTCCAGGTATCTCTTTATCTGCTTGGTTGAAATCTTCTTCTCCTATAGTAAACCTTTGCAATTTGAGTCTCTATTTGTCGATTGAGAAACTTTCTTTCTGCATTTTCAAAGCCGAAGGTTCTCTAGTTCCCCCTCTGCCCCTCCCCAGTCTCAGTTTCCCTCATCAAGCCATTTGGCACCCCTCTTAACTATCAGATCCTCTCTCTTAGTACTACGAATTGGTTAACCACCATTGATAAAGATCCAATGGAACTCAGAAAAGAATTACCAGCTCCTATAAGTGACAACAATATTTGAAGCAAGGGTCCTTAGAGCATAAAATATTTACACCTTGAAAACATGGATTTAAATTGGAAATTCCACCACTAATCAAACATAATTGTCTTCCTCATTGAAGCACTTCAATCTTTACAGGCCAAAGTCCCGAGATGGGAAAACGAAATGGATGCCCTACGCAGACTAATCAATGACATGCAAATGAAAATAACAATAGGGGAAAATCAATGCTCAATAAGTAGTGCTTCCAACAGGCCTCATGGCAACTTGTCAATTGATCTCAATAGGCCCTTGAATGTTGATCTCTCTCCCTCTAGTCCATGAATTATTGCTGTAAATATAGCCTTATTTTGGGTTAGTTTTGCAAGTTATATGTTTGTCAATTGTATGCAATATGTAGCTCATCTACAACAGTTGTTTTGATAGCAAAAGTTTTGGTTCCACCTCTCACTCTTTGTTTGAAGGAACACTTGCAGGGAAAATAAATGTAAACATCCCTTACGTATTTTGTTGTGACCATGCATTGACTTAATAGAAGAAATACTCATTTTATAAAAAATATATATTAAAGAATCTCAATTTATCTATTACTTTCTTAAGGTACAATAGACCATATTAGTCTTAGTGAACCTTAATCATCATCACCGTCATCATCAATAAATGAAAACAAGATTTAAATATTATTATTTTTATTATTTTTAATTTACATATCTTTCTTTTATATATTTAACTTTTTTATTTTATTGAAATATTACACTTCAAATATAACTGTTTGTAAATATATAAATTTATATAAGTTAAGTGTGCATGATACAAATAAAAAATTAACACACACATATATATTCAAAAATAATAAATAACAATTTAAAATATTTTTGTTTTAATTTACATATCTTTTTATTTATTTATTTAACTTTTATATTTTATTGAGATATTACACTTTTATTATAACTGTTTATACATATGTAAATTTAAATAATTTAAAATGTATGGTATAAATAAAAAATTCACACACATATAAGCATTTTAAAATAATAAATTATAAGAAAATTTTAAAATGAAAATATATTTTGAATATACATAAATTTCTTTTATATATTTAGCTTTTATATTTTATTGAAATATTACACTTCTAACTTTAGTCAAAACCCTCACCTTCGCCTCAAGCACGGGTGGCATATGTTGGAATCACGATTGCCATTAGACCAAAACCCGCAGGTGTTAGTCTCCGCTACAATCGCCAGAGTTAGGATCCACGAGAGGCGGTTAGTCCATGTCGCGAAACACACGGGGAGCGTTGAACCCAATGTCCAACAATCTCCCCCCCAACGCGTGTCGGGTGAGTTTCGAACTCGAGACTTGTCACTCTGATACCACTTGTTGGAATCATGATTGCTGTTAGACCAAAACCCGCAAGTGTTAGTCTCTGCTACAATCGCTAGAGTTAGGACCCACGAGAGGCGGTTAGTCCATGTCGCGAAACACACGGGGAGCGTTGCACCCAATGTCCAACAGCATAAGGATTCCCAAAAATTCCTTCTAACTATAGCCAAAACCCCCACATTTGCCTCAAGCTCGGGTGGCATAAGGATGCCTAGTTTTGGCTCAACCGTTGGGAGACTAAGGAGGAGATCATCATGGGAAGCAAGTATAGTGTCAAAGATACTATTACCTCCAAGTTTAAGGACAAGTTGTGGGATGATAAGGAGTTGAAGGGTAAAAAGAAGCTAAGATACAATAAGGAGGTGATCAAACCCACCCTTGATAACCATAATTATCTCTCTTTGTTGACTAGCACTAAGAAAAAACTGAACATTGCTAGGAGAAGAACTAACTCTCATGAGCTTCAAAGTGAAAATGGGTGGTGGTCTACTCCCAAGACTCCCTGGTATGATAGAGTCTGTCAGATTTGTGATACTAAGAAGGTGGAAGATGATAAACACTTCCTTTTAGACTCCCCGACTCTTACTCACATCCGCTCTCAATTCACTAACATCTGCCAGTCCTCCAATATTCTTGACTTATTAAGCCAGCCCATCTATAGCGAACTTGGAGCGCTTCTTTCTCTCTCTTTTTTTTTTAATCATAGAAATAGATTTTGAAGAACCACAATTTTATTCTTTTTCTTTTCTTGAGATCCCATAAAACACATTGCTCTTAGTGGATGTTAATCATCATCATAAATATATAAATTTATATAATTTAAGCTTGTATGGTATAAATAAAAAATTCACATACACATAAAAAAATCTCAATTAATTTTTTACTTTCTTAAAGTTTGATAGACCATATTGATCTGAGTAGAAGTTAATCATTGGCAACTATATATATATATATATATATATATATATATATATATATATATATATCTTCTTTTGTATATTTAACTTTTATATTTTATTTAAATATTACACTTCTATTATAATGGTTTGTAAATAAAGGTGTATGATATAAGTAAAAAATTAACATATCAAAATTGTGAAGTGAAATATAAACAAATAGAAATGCAAGTATTGTTCAAAAAATCAATTCCTATTATGTGTAAATAAATAACATGATACCAACATCTTTCCAAAGTTAACTTAATTCATATTGATCTCTCCCTCGTTGTCAAGTTTGACACTCAAAGACAACATTTCGTTAGTGTAGGAAACTTGGAAATTTTATTTTTTTAAAGTAGGTAGGTTTTAGCCTTTAGGGTTTTGTTGTTGTTTTTAAGAACCTCTTTGAATGTCCTTTGATTTCATAACGAGTTTGAGACAAATTTCAATAGAATTTTACACAAATTTCATGAAATTATCCGTGTTTGCATTCAATTTGAGATGAGATTTGCCAAACCTCATTAAATAAAGTCTCCTCGCTCTTACTCACATTAGCTCTCATTTACAAACGTTTTCCACACTACAAACCTAGATTTTCCAAACCTCATTGAATAAAGTCTCCCATCTCTTACTCACATTCGTTCTCATTTCAAACATTTGCCACACTACCAACCTAGATTTTCCAAACCTCATTGAACAAAGTCTCCTAGCTCTTACTGACATCCGTTCTCATTTCCAAACATTTTCCACACTACCAACCTTCTTGACTTGCTTAGTCAATAGAACTATAGTGATCCATGAACACTCCTTTCCCTTCTCTTTGATCCTAGAAATAAAATATTAAAAATTCTCGATTAAAATCTTACTTTCTAGGTCAGATAGACCTAATTGGTCCCAATGGACGTTAATCATCATCATCTTCTAACAACTCTTCTTTCCATTCTCTTTGATCATAGAAATAAAATATTAAAAAGTCTCAATTAATCTCTTACTTTCTTAAAGTTGGATAGACCTCATTGGTCCCAATGGACATTAATCATCATCATCATCTTCTTCTTTTTCTATTATTAATTAAAATTGAATATGAAGTTTTGAAATAAATAAATAAATAAAAATATATATATATATATATATATATATATATATATATATATATATATATATATATATATATATAAGTTTATTATTTAAATTTATTAATAATATTTTTATTATTATATTTTATGAAATATCATAGCTACAAATAATATAATTTTTTTATGGAAAAATTTGTCCTTAACTATTAATAAAAACAAAATTACATTACGACAAATTGAATTGAATTAATTTATTACTTTTTTTTTGTAAGTCAAAATTTTATTCACGGTTCCAAAAAGAGGTACATTAGAAGAAAAACACAGACAGTCTCACCTCGACCAGGTTTGTTGACTACCATTGTTAGCATATAACAGTGAAATATAAAAACAGAAAGAGACACAATCCACAACTTAAGAGATTATAGGCACCAGTAAATAGTAAAAACATATAAAACACATATATCCATGCCAGTCGTTAGAAGTGATGGAGGCGGGGTTGTTCGTAGTTGTTCTAGGAGGCAGCGGAGGATGAAAGGAGCAATGGACACACTCCTCGAATTGGGCCATCCAGGCCACCAACTTCTTAATCTTTCTAGATAAAAAATTATGGCCTCGCCAGCTCACCACTACACACTCCCATACATGGCACTGGAAGTAATGCATTTTTTTAAAAGTGGCAATCAATTCAATATGCTCCTCCTGCCTAATTCGCTTCGAGGTCTCCAGACGCTCAAGAACTAATTGCATCAAATCTCGACATCTCTCAACACAAAAAACCTGTCATTTACCACAACCACCATGACGCGTCGACACACGACGCCCAGAAATGCCATGATGAGCCAGATCCCCATGCTACTGGTTAGGTGAAGTTTGGCTTTCACGACCCAACGTCAAGAGCCCATGCCTACCAACTCGAGCTGCAAGCCCTGCGTGCCCCAACCGTCCATCCACCTCCTCTGCCCCTTGCTGTGGCGCAACTTGACCCGCCACCACTCCGACCACCCTGAACCAGACCATCGCTTCCACTCACCAGCACGAGCCTAGAATTGGACATTACTATGCTAGAATTTTCTGAATTGGGCTGCACTTAGGTGGAGGAACTCCCCGAGAGATGAATATGATGCATGGTTGGATTTCCGACACCATTGGAACTATTAAAGGACCACCTGATCGATACCTCTCGAGCTTCCCACATAGAAGGAAACACCACCGACCCCGACTGAACCACTACTCCCCACTACATCAAGAAAACACAATACACAGAACAAAAACCCACCATGAGCCATAAAATTTCCCATCCTCTAAAGTGGCCAATCGCAAGCACCACTAGCAAGATCCAAAAATTATCACTCCAATGGATCCACCCAACATCATAGAAGCCTGTAAATAGACCGAAGAGGAACAAAATTGCTTTCTTGCTCTAGAAAAGACTAATTCCCACCTAACCTGAAATAAAACAAAAAGATGAAACAAAAAAATAGAATACCACCCCAACCAGGAAAGAATACCATGTTTTCTGTGAAATATCACATTGACAAAGCCTAATTCAACAATTGACAATGAAGCACACCCGAAAGCAGGGGAGGAAAAGTCTAAAGTGAGGCCGTCGCCTCACCCAGACAGGGAAACCTCTGCAACTACCGCCTCTTCTCACAATGGCCACACCACAGACACCATTACTCTCACATACGCATAATGACCAACTAACACCCCCACCACCCTCCATAACATTCAAATTCTTTCCACCACCCTCGAGACCCAAGGCGACTTGAAAAATCACACGCAGTTAATTACTATCTCCCGTACTCAAGGTGTAATGGGAGGGTGGGGAAGTCGGCCTGCCCACTTGTGGTCACGTTCCTAACATGAACGCCCACTCGTTCCATGGGGAACACCATCCTCATTGTTTCTCACCCCCATCAGGGATTTAATTAATTTATTACTTTTTTTAATTAAGTTAACATTATGTTTCATTATTATTATTATTATTTGATTTAATGCTTTAGAGAATACAATATATCTCACATTTACATATTTATACTCATTTAATGGCACTACAACATCTCTTTCATACTGGGTTGTAGAGTGTCTCTCAGCTGGATAAATAGATAACTTAGAAAAATAATTTATTGTAAATATTGCATTTTTATATGATTATTAATTAAATTTAAATATTAAATTTTGATATTGGTCCTGGTGGATATTTGTGTCCACCCGTCTATTCCACTTGGACCCCCAACATTGTTTCCTATTAATTTCTTATTTTTCAGCACAACTTCCTTTTTCAACAATTTTCTATGTTTGGCAGTTTTTCGAGTCATGAACTTCTGAAGTTATTTTGAGGCCCTAAACGATGTTTTTTGGGGAAAAAACAATAAGAAGGCAGAGAATAAATTTTTTGTCCTCAAATATACCTTTCTAATGGGCTATCATGCGTGCTAAAAAATATCATATGCTAAAGTTACGACCTCGGGAAGTTGACATTCCAAATAACCCCATCAGGGCCCACAAACTTTAGCGCTTCATCTCCTAGGGTTATGTTTTTGGATGTTTAGGGTTTCTCATTGTTTATTCATGATAAAAATTCCTCAGAGCCTCATTTTAACACAATTTAGAAGGCATGTAGCCATCACATATCTTCAAAGAGATAAGTTACAATCGCTCGATCTAGTTTGTTTTCATTATGAATGTAAATAGTTTCTAGCATTTGCTATTTATTAATTGAAGTTTTGTTTGATTGTATCTATGTGTATTTGTTTAAATCTATATTTCATTTAGTTCCTTCATAAATTTGGATTAGTGGTATTAGAGCAGTCTCATCTTTCTCTGTTTTTCTGTGCATGTCCCTAATGAGGTAAGGGCATAAGGAGTTAGGACTAGAGCTGGTTAATCCCTTAGAAGACCGGCCTCGTCAACCTCAACAACCTCCCATGGCAGAAGGTAAGAAAGATAAGGGAGTAGGAGATTGTTGGGTCTCCTTTTTTATTCCTCTAATAACCTACTGTCCTTTATTTTTGACCAATTTAACCTCAAACATATTTGCCACTTGCCAATATTCGTCAAGAACATAACTTTTAGTATCCTTATGTATCTATGAGGTGATTTATATTTCAAAGCATGATTTTTATGATTTATGGTTAGTAGAAATATAATAATTGATTATTTATACTCTCTAATTATTTGGATTGGCTCACATAGATTTTGATACCTTGTTCTTGCTCATTCGACACTAGTGTTATCCATCCAGTACCAACGTTGTTCATCTGGTGCTCGTGTACCTATATTCATCTAGCACCAATATCATCTATCCGATATTGGAATTGTTTGTTTGGTAGATGCGTTCGTCCAATACTTCCTATGTCCATCTAGTACCAGACCCAATTCTTTAGCTTCGACGGTTCAAGTGAAGCTACCTCGATGAGATCGAGAGAACTGATGGTCAAAAGCCTTACCTTTTTATGGAAAATTGAGATATGCTTCATCCTCATGCACTACATGTCATGAGAATGAAGCCAAATATGTAAAGAAATTGAATTGTAATATTTTTATAATGATTCGATAATATATTTTAAGCTTTGTATGTAACGACCATTCCTCTATAAGAGAAGGCTCGAAGATGATAGATGTTGGATAGTTAGAGAAATACAAAGTTACCAAGATTTACGCAGTAATGTTATGCTGGAGTTTTGATTGAACCATTAAGTTTTGTAATCCTTTCCTTTGAAATCAATGATATGAGCAGCGGTTGATGAGTTCATTGTGTTAATAGATTCTTTAGTTTTATAAGTTCTTCCAACTTCCCTTGGTAGCTCAGCAAGGGCCCACTGAAGCCATCAAGGAAAGTTTTTATTCTAATTTTTGTGAATGCAACTTAGTTTCTGTGTGAAGAGTGACTTAGTGTTTGATGTGATTCTAGTTATGTTCTATGTGAGTAATTTGTCTAAGTGTGTGTGATATAAGTCTGGAGATGTTAGTTTCTGAGTGATAATTCCTTAGTCTTGTGAATGCAAACTTTATTTCTCAGGTTGTATATTTAATTACTTTGTTGAAGTACATGAAATGTTAGGATAAGAGATCTCACCATTCACCTTCATGTGTTGTTCAGTGAAGACTCTTGCTACATTTTTTGTATAAGAATGCATAGTTTTCTTCAAAACTAGTTAAATTAGGAATGATTGTTTTAATTAAGTGAGCACATTTTAGTTTGGTGATTGAAACCAATTGTTACAAGAAAGCATAGCTGAATCCATATTTTCATTTCATGAGCTTATAAATGGGCAGACTCATTACTTAAGCAAGAACATTTAGCTTACATGCTTGTCAATATTTATTTATGAGCTTTGTTTTTTTATCTTTAAGCTGTGTGAGGAAATTAGATTGAAATTTAAAAATGGAAGCTTCTCATCTAGGCTATACTCATAAGACATAGGAAATTATATGTTATCGAAACATATAGTGCATCAGCTCTACTGATTACGATTCCCTGGTTGCTAATTTAATTTGTGATGATATATCATTCATATAATTTCCCCAACATTTTTGGCATCATTGTCGGGGAGCTATATATGGTAATATGTAATGATTTTTTTTTTTTGATGGTTTGTGAGTAATAATGAGGGTGACCTAAGGGCAGAGAGAATACAGTAAGACAAGAGGTAAGAACCTGCACATCCACTTTGGTGGGGTCACTCCAAAGTTAAGTTGTCCTCTCTTTCGATAAGTAGTTAAAGTTTGATGTTTTGGTTTCATGAGAACAGCTAGAGATAGGAAAGGTAGGTTTATTTCATCAAAAATCCCAAAAAATGTATATGGTCGTAAAATTTTTAACCCAACTAATTCTACTAAACTTTTTCCCTTGCAGTGGCAGTAGTGGGGATAATACCTTGGAATATTGCAGATAACCCAGTGACTGAACCATCATCTTTTGGAGGTGAGTCATTTCCTATTTCCACAAATTTCAAATTGTGGGAGGGAATAATGGAAGGAGAGGAAGGAAGAGTTGACAATGCAGAAAAAAATGAACTGGAAACGTTTGGATTTCCAATTCTTGACATTATCAAGAATGTCACCATGAAGAATATACCTTTTTCATCGTTACCTCACTTTAATGGTATGACATCTGAAAATTCTGATTCATTTCTATTTGAATTTGATATATTATGTAGAAGTAATAATTATACAAAAAATCCTAAGAAATTGAAACTTTTTCTAGCTACCTTGAAAAACTCAACATTAAGATGGTTCATGAATCTAGGGGAACACACTATTACATCTTGGGATGATATGAAAACAACCTTTCTTCAGAAATATCAGGATTATTGTAGGCCTAGGGATGCTTGGAATGACATATTTAGAATGTAACAGATCGAAGAAGAAAGCCTAAAAGACTACATAGAAAGGTTCCTTTACAACCACCAAAAATCCAAGCACGTTGCTCTCGACCTAGCCACAATTAGAACTATTTTTCTAAAAGGAGTGTGGGATGACTGCATAGAAGTACTTAACCTCATGAGCTCTAGCAATTTTTATCAAAAATCATTTGTCGAAATTACTGAGTACTGTAAGAAGTACTCCCATAGTCAAGCTAAAGCTAGAAAAAGCCCAAAAGAACTTACAAGTTGAGTTTTCAAACCCACCACAGTGTATCTAGGATAGAATTGGGAAATCTGTTGGAAAATTTTAAAACTGATATCCTTTGTACAATTAGTAACCAGGTAGATACCCTAAATAGTAAGAGGAAACAAGAAGAGGAAAACATTTATTTAGCTATATTTTTCCCTCACTGTAGGAAGAGACATATTGAAAAAGAATTCCCTCTTAATGTCATAAACATCTGTGGAATTTGCACGACTAAGCACTCAACTGATGAATGTACTTCATTACCTAGGTTGAAAAATATATACAAAGGGGGAACAAAACCACAATCCATCTTATCCCCCTAGGAAACTATGGAAGCAACAAAACCCCTCCATGTCCACCCTTACATACAGTTTACACAAAAACATTGGGCTCCTCAAGTGCCTTATTCTCAATGGGGGTATCAACCATCACAAGGGAATTATTCGAAACAAGTTTGGAGGGGGGGCTACCTATGGGAATATACCTCCAAAACCATACCAAACCACTTCTTATCCAACCTACACACAATATCCTCCAAATATTTCTTAGCTATTGCCCAGGGTTTAATCCACCCCTACCACCTTCATTCCCTCAACAACCTACTATGCCTATGAAATTAAGGCCACAAAAACTTGCGCTTCCTATGAACCCAAGTCCACAACAACTTTTTCTGCCCATGAATCCGAGTCAACCACAAATTCCCCCAAATCCAAATCCTCCTCGAACTACTCAATGACATGCACAAATCATTCCAAACCCTAATAATAAGTCAGCTCAACCCGCAAAAAATATGGAGCTGCAAACCTTCCACACTTACACTATCACTTCAGTTCCAATTAATGAGATTCGACTAAGGTCCGGGAAGGTCTTAAATAAAATAGGACATGTAGTGATCATTTGAGAAGAGCAACCAACAAATTCACCTCTTGAAGGTAAGGGCATACTTGCAAAGAGGAAGCTTCTCCTCTCCATGAAGAGGAAAAACCTCCCTCAGCACAAATCATTTCTACCACACAACCTGAACCATCTCATGAGGTTACTCAACCACCCTATCTAGAGAGATTTCTTGTCAAAAATCCCGAGGTCCCACTAGGATATGACTTAGAGGCAAAGCTACAAAATATTTGTGTAAGGACACCCTTGCTAAAATCTATCAAAGAAATTCCTATATATGCCAATATTGTAAGGGATATTTGCATCAAAAAGTCAGGGAGAAAAAGGAAGGATCCCCCTGTTATAAAAGTAGTTAGCCAATTGTCAAAAACTATTTCGGGGATGCCTTCCAAGTACATTGATCCTAGAAATCCCGGAAATCTAGTAGTGACCATACATTAATGGTATATATTTACCAAACACTCTTGTCAACCTAGGTGCAACAATAAATGTCATGATTGTGAATATTATGCAAAATCTGCAGTTAGAAGGCTTGAGGCCAACCCAAACACTATTGGAATTGGCAAACAAATCCATCCTTAAACCTGTAGGAAGCCTGGATGGCATAACAATCGTACTAGCTTCCTGGGAATATCCTGTAGACATATTTTTAATCCATCCAAAATCCTCCAAACTTGGACATCTAGTAGTACTGGGATGACCTTGGCTAGCCACTGATGATGCCTTTATTGGATGTTGGTATAGGGAGATGACATTTTTCAATGGATGTCAAAGCCAAAAAAATCTTTTATTTCCTCCTGCCCAACCTTCTACAAAATTCCCTTTATGGATAGAAAACCCATATGAAGAGGTCGAATGTACTCAACTATTGTTAACAATTAAACAATCTAAAGGTCTTCAAGAACAACCCGAAGATCAAGTTTTGAACTTGTTCTTAGCCATAATAACATGTATTGATTTTCCACAATATTTCAAAGAATATGAGCATATTTTCAGTCCCAAATTTCAGGAATTATGTCATCCTTCTACCTCCACATTATTTTCCACAACAACAATAAGTGAAGGTAAAGAGTCATCTGTCCATGTTGTTGAAATTAACCCTGGAAAGTGTCTATGTATTAATTCTGGTCTAAAATTAGAGCAAAAAGAACAAGTGATTCAAATGATTAAAAGACAATGTTGTGCTTTTGCATGGGAGTACTTTGATATGAAAGGCATCCAACCAGACACATGCATGCATCATGTTATCACTAAGTTGGTACATATGGGCTAGTCTGCCTGACAACCTAGAGTAACTCTTTCAAATCAACTTCTAGCTGAAAATTAGCATTTTCAGCCTGAGAGGGCTCTCTCAAAGATATTGATAATATTATGTAATTGAAATCAAATATGGATAATTTTGACAAAAGTGTTTCAAATTTTTTTATTTTCAGGTGAAAAATGTATATAATTCACTACCATTGTGCTTATGGAGTCAGTGTTCAGAAACTCAGTGAAAATGGTTCTTCTTGTGGAAGCTGAGGCATATATATGTCTTTATGAAAAAGCAAATACACACAGATACACAGTGTTGGAGTTCCCATGTTTTGGCCATATTGGCAAGACCAAAAGATGAGACAACATCATAACCACTTTGGGGCCCTAGGATCTAGCCCTCTTGGACCCGGAGAGGGATCTCTCCATAAATACAAAGAATGGTATATCTTTGAAGCTCACATGAGATGTTAGGCTAGGTATGAAGCACAAAGGGGGTTTTAAAATGATTTGGTTGGTTGGTTTCTGGGTTGGTCATGAGATCATAGATTGAGAAGGTAATGGAAGGAAAGGAGCAAAGCAGTAGGACATTTCGGTAAAGAGGATAGGTCAAGAAAATGCCATCCATTGGGCTATGGAGTCATGAAAGGGAATTACTTGCACAAAAATATCCAAGGATTTCAGAGGGCAAGTCATCTATATTAAAGGATATTTTAGATAGATTATGGAATGGAACAATAAGGATTGAAAGTGAAAGAAGGAAAACAACCCAATTTCTATCTATAGATCAGGTCAGAGGTCATTTAACTCCAGGCCTACTTGGACATACTCAAAGGCAGCTCTCAATGAAGTCACAAGGGGGCAGCTTATAGATCGGACCAGAGGTCATTTAACTCTAGGTCTGCTTTAGCATGCTCCAAGGGAAAACAGAGATAAGTTTAACAGAGCCAGGGTCTGTAGATCAGAGAAGGACTTTGAACCTTCAATGCTTTGACACCAGCAAGAGATCTTAGAAAGGCCAGCTGGTCGCATGACAAGGATCCTAGTGGACAGGGCTAACTCTAATCCCTAGTATCCCAAATATTCCAGCTTAAACCCAATAAGAACAACTAAAGACAGATTTCATTAATTCATACATCAGCTAGCAGCATATGGAACTACTACACTGGTTAAACTAGTTTGAAATAAATCCTCAGATAACACACACAGCAGAAAACATTGAAGGCAAGGAGAGCAGAAGCATAGGGTACCTAACAAGGGTAAATCCTATGCCAGATTTCTAATGCGAGCCAGAAGAAATGAACAGTGTTAGGGATCTGTAATTTTAGCATATTGGTGGAACTAAAACTGCAGAAGCAACATCGTTTCAACCAAATTTGGGATTCTAGGATCTAGCCCTCCTGAATCCAGAGAGGGATCTCTCCAATGAGTGCAAAGATGGATTTGTCTTTGAAGTTTGGGGTAATGATATTAGGCTAGTTATGAAGGCCAAGGGTTTTGTTTGTTTTTGGATGATTGAGCATGAATACTATTTGAGGGGAAAGTTCTAAGTGCAAAGGGTTTCAAAGGTGAGAAGTTGCAAGTGGATAGAATAGCTAGGTTAAAAAGATAGATATAACATTGGTTTTTAGTCCATTGGGCTATGGAGTCATAACAGGGATTTAATTGAACAACAACGTCAAGAGTGATCCAAGGGGCAAATCATCTATGTCACAAGATCATTGAGATTAAAATGATGGAATGGAAACAATAAAGTGTTGGAGGGGTGGAAACTGATAATAATTTCACAAGGGATTTATAGTCAGTCTAAACAAGAAAAATCCTCTTAAGTAACTGTTTAAAACCAACCAAGTGCAGGGCCAACCATTGAATTCTTGGGCAAGTTTGTATTAAAGCAGCTTAATTGACAAAAAATCTAGTAATCCACATGATTACCTTCAGAAAGTATGAAAACACATAAGAGAAAACAAAGTGAAACTTAAGATCAGATAAAGTACTTTTAAACCTAGTCTACTTTCAGCCAACACCAAGGGAAACTTTCAGAATCCACCTTTGGAGAATAGAAACTAGAAATAGGGCAAACCATCACTTTCTAGTCTAACTTTAATAAGAAAATAAGGAAAATAAATTTCAAGAACAATGTTTAAAGCAAACAGTAGGATGAGGGAACTCCAACATTCCTAACTGCTTAAACTGTATTGAATCATTCTTAAACAAACAAATAAGAGGAAAACATTAAGACAAAGATTTTCAGTTAGAGAAGGGAACTAATAAATAGTAAATCCTAACTCTGTAAATGTTGTTCTTTATCAAAGAATAGTGAACAATATGGTATACATAGAAGGAAAAAACAATAATCAAAGAAAGGGGCACTTCACCAGTAATATAGACCAGGATCCCAAAAAACAGCTTGTTATTGATGTCAAACCGGTTACAATCTTCAAGTCCAGTGTTTCAGTTTAGTAATCATCTTCACTATTCAGCCTAACTTATCTATTACAAATAGAGCTTCAAGGGCCAGTGAATAATATTTACAATTAGAAGTTTCAAGCTCAATTACATAACAATGCTCAGCAACGTAGTCAACCAACAGTTGCTCATCTTCTACTAAGGTATTTATAGAAGAATGAGGAGGTGAGAACTAAAAAGATCTCAAGGATAATTAATACAGATTAAATGACTTCTCGGCCCTTTGAGGGGCTCAATGGAGAAGTGTATAGGTGGACTACTGTATTAATGTTTACAATTATGAATTTAAACTCGGTGGGAGCCTTATTTGACTTTGAGGCTCTGCGTGCTGTGTAGAGTAACTCTGCAGATATTTCTGCATTTATTCCCTTGCAGAAGTAACTCCCTAGCTACGCTGGAGGTGAATATCTTCATCTGATCAATAACTTTGGCCTCTGTGTTGAATGCTTTGAGGCACAGGTGGCGTTTAGGGTAGCTGAGGAATCAATTTACCTCAAATACAGTGGTGGAGGTCTTTTCTGCCTTTTAAACACTTATAATTCTCTTTAATGGTGTTTTAATCCAGGGAATTAGGCTTTTGATAATCATTCTTAGCCGTAATTCCCCAGATTTGTCTTTAATCTTCGTCTCTGATGCGCTCTGTTCTTCAATACTTATACTCTTTAATCTATGTTTTTAATACAATGTCTTGTCGATGTGCAGGGCCGCGCAGGGCTCTTTATGGTATCGGCGCCTATGGAGCATTGAATAAACATGGAGGAGAGCCCCTTTTTAGTTGTATTCCCTTTGATAACCAAAGGCCGAAAGATCTGGGCCTTTGGCTTTCTTTTGTTTGTAACATGGAAAAAACCTTCGGAACCTGCAAAACAAACAAAATGTTACGAAATCCTGCGAAAATAGGTTAAATTGCTTCAGAGGGTGAGAGAGGAGCATAGCCATTGGATCTGGACATGTGGATGGTCCATATCTAATCGGGGGATCGCAATCGGCGGGAGGAGGAAAGGGGTGCGATGAAAAATCTCTGATACGATTGTGCGATCGGGAGGGAAAAAGCGATTAGGCGATGGCCGTTTGATCTGAGGATCAGATCAACGGTGGGGAGCGAATCGAAGGGATAGGCGGTTGGGGGAAAAAAAAAAGCACACGATGAAAATTGCGAGATGTGATTTAAAAACTCCGATGAGATGGTGCGATCGGAACATCACAATCAGAAGTTTCAAACAAACATAATCGGAGGAGCCTTACAAAGGTTTCCGATGCGATTGGGCCATCGCAATCGGAGGGGCGGAGTTTATAATATAAGGCTCAATCGCATTGAAAGTTCCGATGTGGTCTTTTTAATCAACCCATTCATATTTAACACGCGACTTTGGTTTTTAGACCAAAACCTTGGAAAAGTGGGTTTTTGCATTTTACAAAGGAAAAAATGGATCGGGATGGATTATTTATAAGGTTTTGAGTATGGAAGGCGGGCCCACGGGACAATTATACAAAGGCTTTAATCACATTGGAGTTTACATGACGCACAACTAATCGCATCGGAACTTTCGAATATGGCAAGGACTTGCATTCTTTGGATTATTGCGATGCGATAAGCGCCCGGGACTATAACTCTTGGTCTTGGGCATAGAGTGTAGGAAAATAAAAGTGGTGGGCGAGATTATAACACAGGGAATTAATCGCATCAGAAAATTTCAATGCAGTCTTTTTGATCAACCCATTTGTGTTTCCTCCGATTGCGATTGCGTGATCGGTCTTTCAATCTACCCATTAAAATATTTAAACATGTGACTTGGGTTTTTAATTTAAAAATTTGGAAAAGTGGGTTTTTAAGATTTTTACAAAGAAAGAACGATTGGGAACGAATTTGCACAGGGTTTTAAGTGCCGAATGCAGGTTTGTGGTTTATATGAAAAATATTATAATCGGAGGTTTTATAACACAAAAAATACTATCGCATCGGAACTTCGGTCTATGGCAAAAGACATTGTGCACTTTGAAAATGTGCGATGCGATTAGCACTGAAAGGCTTTGGCGTTTGGTTTTAATGCATGGGCATGTGGGGGGAAGTGGTTAGGACTTAGCCCAAGGGGCTTAAGTCCATAGAAAAAACTTGTATTTTCATGAATTTTTCATAGTTTTGAATGGAATTTGATGGGTTCGAAAATAGTCAAAAAATGAGTTTTTAACTATGGAAGGAGGTTTTCATGAAGGGGAGAAGAGGAATCATGAAAAAAAAGGGGTTTTTATGGAGAAAAAGGGGAGAAAATGAAGGTAATTTTGGAAGAGGGGGAGGGAAAAAATGATGGTTTTACAACAGTTTCTTCTCATGAAATCAGCAGAAATTCTCAGTATAAAAATGGGAACAACAAATGAAGATTTTGGACAGAGGCATGAGGCATTCAAGGAGTCTTCAAGAGCCAACAATTTTTAGTAATAAAATTTGTTCCTTGGAGGCTCAAAAAGTCTTAGCCACCTTTTGGTATAACAAATATTATAGGTGGCTAACAAACAATATGAAAAATGTAATAAACAATGTGATAAGAAAGCATCACCCATAGTAATAGACCAGGATCCAAAGAAATTTGCTTGATTAATTGATGCAAAACCAGTCACATACACTGAGCTCAATAGCTTTTATAGTCCAGACTTTCTCCTCCCAGCCTACTACATTACAAACTACTTTTCTAATCCCTCCCAAGACTGTTCTAACAGTCAAACTAAATCCCTCTAACAGCAATCGGCAACAACCGAACAACAAAAACCTTTTACAATATGTTCTCGGGGATTCTTATAGCTGGAAGAGGAGCAGAGGAGGTAGGTAAAATCTAAATGCAACATTAAAACTATGAAGCAGCAAGAGGGTCGAAGCCCATTATGTTTAAATTCTATGCATTTAACTATGGCACTCTTTGGGTGAAAGAGTGGTTTTCTCCAGGCTTCCATTTACTCCGGTATGCGTTTGATATACTTTGGCTGCAGCACTCTGGTAAATTGACCGAGGTGGATAGACAACTGTGAGGTCTGCCATATCGCATAACTAATGCACTGGTAGCGTAGGACAACTGTCAGGGCGAAATTTCCCCAGGGACACGAAAAAGCATGCAGACGGTATGAGCACTTCGTCCTCTGTGGAAAGAACATTCTGCTGATGGTTACATTGATACATATCGTTTTCTGTGCATTGGAACTTCTGAGCGGTCCACGATGTCTTTGAACTGGTACCTTTGCCTCCTGAAAAAAGGCTTAAAAATCTTCAATTACGTGCCTTAACACTCTGTTTTACCACTGATACTCGTTACCGCTTCCAAGTTTGCCTCTGACTGCGAAATTTGTGCTTTAATGGCACTGGGGAAGGTTTTACAGAGTTTAAACTCTGTTCTTTTAATGCGAGCCCTGTCATAACGTCTTCTCAAGCCTTTCCTCATGATTTCAATCTCTGAACATGGTCCTTCTTGTGTTCCTTGCCACTGTAACGATGACTGTGAACTAGAGGAGGTTTTCACCACCTGAAACCCTGCAAAACACGAAAACACGTTAAGAAAACATGCACGGGGAGGGTGGCGCGGATGACTGTGAAAATGGCAGCGTGGCATGGACGAGGATGATGAATGTAGAAGATTCTGTGGCGGAACGTGGTGGATCAACGGGAGATGCAGTCGAAGGTGGCGAGAATGGAAATTTTAACGCAAAACATTAAAATTTGACCTTTGAACGAAATATATAGGGAGGATGGAGGAAAAGCGTGACAAAAAACGTGGAATGGTGATGTGGCGGGACCGGGTCAATGGCGGGCGTGCATTAAATCTGGGCCGTCCGATCTCAGGAGGAGATCGACGGCTAAAAATTCGTCGGGGGGCAACGGATGGTGGGCCAGGGGTACTATTTTCCTTGGTTAACTCCTGCGCAACTCCGTGGCGTGATTACCGTCGGATGGATGGTCGTAGATCGGATGGTGTACAATGATATCGCGCCGGATCTGTGTTCGAACGATAACGTGCGATGGAGGGCGGTTTATGAACAATGCGCGAAGCCACGCATCATGCGATGAGTGGAATCGCTTTGAAATGAAAAATACCGCCCACCTCCCAAAGGTGGTGCGATGGATACCGCCGGTTTCTGCACAATGTTTTTGCGTGGGGACCACGAGGGCGGATGAATAAGGACCGTCGATTCACGGGTTGCAATGGACGGTTGTGCTGTGATCAGGCGGTGAAAAGAGGTGGAGACCACGGGCGTGAGAAACGCTCCTAATAACCAAACGTGCTAAGCGCTTTCCGGGCTAGCGCCTGGTTTCGGTGCTTGGGTCACGTGGGGGAAACATTAAGGGGGTTGGCTTGAAGGGGTTGGGCCGTTACAAAGGTAGAAAATGGGTTTTTTGGCTCGTTTTTAATGAAAATCAAAGCCAAAAAGGGATAACGATAGAGGAAAAAGGGGTTGCTTGGCAAAACCAAGGGTGTATGCGTGGTTTAAAGGGGATTTTTGGGAGGATTTAGAAGGTCTAAGGGAGGGATTTTGGGGTGAAAAGGAGGCTTTGAAAAAGGGGAAAAGGGATGAAATGAAGAATTCTGCAGGGGTACAAGGGGCAAATGAAGGCCTTTAGGGGCACAATTTTTGCAATCAGAGAGGCTTTATAATGGGAATTAGCAAAGGGGATTTCATCAAAGGACTAAGGCACAAGGAGGCTTCAAGGATGATGTGTTTTCAGGGGAAATGCATTCCTTGAAGGCTCAAAAACATTTTAGCCCCCTGTTTGCTTGTCAAAAATTTATAGGGGGCTAACACACAGTAGTTTAATGCTTGAAGGAAGTTAGATCATGATTAAAATGAATTCTAAGTAATCACGCATCAAAGGACTGCACGCAAAATAAAAAGATACATGGGAAAAGTACTCATGAAAACATCAGATGAATCTCAGGTGAAGAAAGAGCCAACAATCAATATATATTACTGATAAGAAAATATTCACAATAGTAGTCCTGTAGTTACATCATTCAACCCTCTATTCTTCGATATTTTTCCTATTAATAGGCTTCAACCTCTTTACAATGGATTTGCCTTCATGGTTAGATCATCGAGTCCCTTTGCTGACACCTATCTTAAAAATAAGCAAATTACATGGAAATAAAACTAACAACTACTAACTTTAGGACTTAGAGACCTACTAGGACTCTAATACCTATTTATTACATCAACCAACTGAAAAGACTACATATTTACATCGAAGATACTCATGTTCTTGGGTGGCACTGACCATGAACAAGATCGTAATTGCCTCCACTAATTTAGGAGACTAGTCTTCCTACTTTTAAGGAGGTGGTGTCATGATAAATGATGATTGTCTTCATGATGAGATGGTGGACTGAACAACCTTGTCGAAGACCATGCCTCCACCAAAATATTCCTCTGATACTCTTTAAAATTTCCACGTGGTTGGATTATCTCCAATAGACCATAAAAACTAAAAAATGCTACAAAAACTTGTTCGCTGCAAAAATAGGGGAGTTAAGGCAAGTTTGTAGTGAAAGTTTGTAGCAAATTGATTTCCCCCATATTTGCCACCTGTTAGCTCTCTTTGATGATTTGGAACTATTTGTTAAGTCAAAAGAGCTAAATAAAAAATTTTACCCACCTTGATTTTTACCATATCTGTGATTTATAACAAATAGATACCTACAACGAGTTCATAGTGAAATTTGGGCTTCAAGCCTGGGATATGCTACGAACTTGCCTAATTGGCAGCAAACTTGAAAATTGTGCTTCTTTCTTCAAAATTTTTCCTATGGCTTTGCAAGATGATAATATGAAGCATGATAATGCAAATTTGTTTCAAAATACTTCTTACCCTCCTCAAGAAACAACGTTTTCCCCTTCAGCAAGTTCATCTACCAATAAAAATGGAGCCATTTTTTTCTGAAAAATTATGGCTCAAAAATGATCTCCTATCTCCGGATCCTTGATAGCTATTGTGAAACGAGAGGATGTTTTTGTAAATCAGTTCATTTTGAAGAAAAATTTCTCTTGGATTTTTGAACACCATCTCCAGCTGTCCGAAATTTGCATTTGAAAAACATGTCTAAAACAAGAAAAAATGCACTCTGAAAATATAGCTCAAAGACCTATTCAAATATCCCAATTTGTAGCACCTATTAGAAAAGTAAAACAGGTTAATGTTCTTTGATCTGTGTTTGACAATAACCTCTCTCATTTGTTTATAATTCATATCCATTTTCCCATAAAAGTCTCTTGAAGTTGAATGCTCCAATAATAAAAAAATACAAAAATCCTCTTGTAACTTCTGACAAAATCTCATGCAACCAGCTTTGATGAAGGGCTCTACAACACTAGGGTCTTCCATGACCAATTTTAAGTCCACAGGTTCATACTTGAACACTGAACCTCCCTTTTTGGTGTTCTTATATGTTTCCATCTTCTCCAAAACAATGCTGCCTTTTTTGAAAGTTGACACTTACAAAAATGTATATGACAACAAGCTGTTTGTTGACACATGGTAGAAATTAACCTATGACAACAGCTAGAGATATACTTAGACAAAAGGTAAAAGGTGGCAAAAGTAGCTAATAGGGATTGACAAGGTAAGTGATTACGCTCGAATGCATGAAGGCTTAAATTATGAAAAAGGAAAAAGTTAAAGTGAGACAAAATGATGAGGTGGTGTGATGACCATGCATGACACACATTTGATAATTCTTTAAAATAGGTAAACATGTGATGGAAACTTGACCTCTACCCTCTCATAAGGTGACAACTCATCAATCTATGAACCGTTTGCAAAAAACATGAGTTCGTAGCGAATTCAGTTAGAAAGTTGGCAGATTTGCTATGAATTTATCAGGTGAGTTCGGAGCGAAAATCACTTGTTTTGCATAGAATTCACCATGGATTTAGGAAAAAACAGACATGTGGCTAAAAATGAATTTTAAACCAATGCATGGAGATTTTTGATGGATTTATATGGATTTGACCATGATGGCATGACATGTGGGACTCTTCAAATTTAAGATTATGACTAATTCAAAAAAAAATCATCAATTTCATGAACTAATTTGACAAGATAATGAAACCTATTCTAAATGAAATTTTTAACTAAAAAATGAAAATTTATTGGTGATAACAGTGGCTCCACTGGGGATGGTGTGCCCCTGTGGTACAACAAATAAATTTTAGTTCCAGTGACTCTCTTGAAAAACTGAAATTTTCTGAAATTCATGAAGACTTTGCCAAGTTCTTATGGCCTTCTCCTCGAGCTCAAGCTTGTTGAAAAGTGCAATCCAAGCTGAAAACTAAATCTGTACAAGCTGAAAAGATTCTTAGAATACTTGAGCTTATTCACACACACACCTACCCACCCTAACTGATGCAATTTTCATGCTTGATTCAAGCGACATGAAACCTCCAATAAAGCCAGTCAATGAGCTGATATGATACCTGAAATCCTTGACTGTGCTTAAACCTAATGCAAAATGAATACTGTAATGACAAAGGCGACAAAAAATGGGTCTTATTTTCATAGTGAAAACATAATTGAAAAGTTGAACTGTATAAATCTTCCATGTAGTCAGCTATGGGATCTGTTAGGGTCCTATAATATAGGATTCATAATTTTGAATTGACTATGATTAGTCTTGTAATATGTACATACTTTGCTTTCTACAAATTTGTTTTCCCATATTTAAAAAAAAATGTAAAGAGGGTAAAAGTCCTAAAAGAAAAATCAAAGGACTGAAAGAAAAAGATCAAAAAAGAATATAAAAAATGAACCCCAACAAAAAAGAGATAAAAATAGATCCTGAAAGTGATGCAAATTCAAATGCCACTACTTTTTACTTTACTTTGGAAAATAAATATTGTGTGCAGCTTGTCAAAAATGCCACAATCTATGATAGTCAAAATGCTTAATCTTGATCTTTCATGCTTTAAATTTCGTGTTGATAGATAGAGAATAAAGATCTAGCCAAACTGTTTAAACTTGATAGATCAATAGTTAGGTAGAGAATAATAAGGAGCTCAACAGTTTAATCTAAGCCCTTGGAAGTAATAAGGTTAGAATTAGATAGTTTGTCGTTAAAAGAAAAATGATAAGGGTATGCAAGCTCAAATGCACCCAAAGAAATGAAGCAAAAAAAATGTCAGAGTAGCTGATGGGTAGGTAGAAGCAGTTTTCACAAGGCATGGATAGCAGAAAATTGGTCATTCATTTACTAAATTCCTTTCAAAATCATTCCCCTTGTAAAAATATTCCCTTCCCTTCATTTTTACCCTTTCCTCTTACTTCACTCTTTTTCCCCTATAAAAATCCATTTTCCTTAGTTAAAATGCATATTTTCCTTTGGAAAAGTAAAATTCCTTTATTAAATTTCCATTTCATTCAAAATACCCCCTCAAATACACTTATCCTAAGTTTTTAAGTTTAAAACATTAATATTGGGCCCCACTATGAAAATCCCACACTGATATTATGTTTTAACACTATTCTTAGTGTATTTTGAAATATCGCATTTATTAACATTTCAGTGTATATTATTAACATTTAACTTTATTTATTAATTCCCATTATATACCTTTTAAACCCATATTATATTAATTCCTCATTTATATATATTCCCCAACCCATGTTTTAGTTTAAACCTATAGTTTAAACTCCCCACATTTTATTATTGTAGCCCCGCCTAAACATAGGTCCCACTTACCCAAACCCCATTGGTTATATATTAAACCTCGCCTATTACAAGCCCCGACTATATACATTACAAACCATAACTTATACACACGCATATCCCATCGCATAACTTAATGTCCCAGGCCCCACACCTATTTAAATTCCCAACACTCCATCGCATTCGCTCAATCGTTTGATCAAAACCGATTAGATCTGATGGACCATATCTCCTTTCGCATATCCGATAGCTCGATCCTTATCTGAACCCAAACCTTGTGAAATGCATGGTTTTTGGAGCTCCGCTCCTAGCTACATGGCGCGATTCCATTCGATCACATCCCTCTGAATTATACTGCTAACCACTTTTTACCCATGCAAAAACCACAAGCTTTATTCTAACCATCATCAAAATCATCTTACTGTTGGCAATATGATGCAGAGTGTTGTCCTTGATGGAAACCCACTGAATGAAGATGAAGACATGAGAGTGTTGGCATGTGTTGTCCTTGATGGAAATCCACCCGATGAAGTTATTCTTGACCTGATGGACTTGGTAAATGATGTAAATCTGATGTGAAATGATGTTAGTTAGCAATATGATGCTGAGTGTTGTCATTGAATGGCAACCCACTTGATGAAGAAGATGGCAACTTACTTGATGAAGTTGTTCTTGATAGAATATGTTCTTGATGAAGTAAATCTGATGTATCTACAGTGAGTACAGAAGGGAATGAAGAAAGAAATTCAGTATGTGCTAGATCTATGATGAAAAGAGTATGTCTCAAGGCATACGCGGATTTGCCTAGGATAATTCGCGTATGCACGCGGGAAACAACGTGCCAAGTCGCGTATGGGCAAAAGCACTCATAAAGTGCAAAACCAGGGGTAACCACCATGGTATTGACCCATTGTATTGGGTAATGATTCGTCTAAATGACCCCGTCCAGGAATACCATCGGAAGTAATGTAGTTTTGGGCTCATGGTATTGTTTTGGCTCATGGTATTGAAAAAAGGGTAAACCTATATAAGGAGAAGAAATTCATTGTGAAAATCATGAGTGTGGGAGCAAGATGTCTGAGCTTGAATGAATACTTCTCTGTGAAGTATATCTGTATGGAAAGGGTAAAGGTTTGATGATAGATCTGAATCTATGATGCACCTATGAAGAAATGATGAAGCGGGATATCTAGATCTGAAATGTATCTGTATTTGGTAGATCTGTTTATGGAATGATTAGATCTGAGATATGGCGAACATCTGTCTGAAGTAAAGGGTTAAATCTGTGTGATGTATCTGTTCTGAAGAATTGCAATGACCTAAATGTCTAAAGAACCATACGCTAGTTAAACGCCGAGAGAAGCGCGTATATGCAGCGTGGAAGTAGTAAAGCAGCGTATCTTGCTTGAACAAATTAACTTTGTAATATGTCACAGTATACACTTACTTTCCTGTAGGCAACCAGCGTATATACAACATTTTCTCGATGAAAAGGAAAGCGCGTATGCAAACTAGGGTTCTTTGAAATGCGTATTGAAAGAGTCGTCTGTTTAGGCGGTTTTTATGATATGCGTGATTGAGTTATTAGTTATATGTATCAGTTTGATGTATGATTGAGCTTAAATGTGTGGAGTGGGTCCAATCTGAAAATATGATGAAAAGTGGCCTGCAAGTTGTGTTCTAAAAAGGAAGCTTTGGATCCAGTGTGAAAATTGATGAAACGTGGTCCATTGAGGTGCTGAGGGTTGTAGCCTTCAGTCAGGGGGTTGTAGCTCCCTTCCAGGTGAGGCTGGTAAACGAGAGCAGGGGGTCGTAGCTCCCTTCCAGGAGAGGCTGGTAAACGAGTCATGGGGTTGGAGCTCCCTTCCAGGAGAGGCTGGTAAACGAGCGCAGGTGGGTGTCTGCGTGCTGGTAGGAGTCTGCGCCAGCACATATGTTGTAAGATGTTTTCTCTATAATAAAATATTGAAGGCTGAGCAACTGCAGCGGTGGTTTTCTCCCGACTTGGGTTTCCACCTAAAATCCTGGTGTTCATGTGTGATGCTTATGGTTTATTCTGTTCTTACTGCACATGTTTACTGTTTATAGAACATCTAATGAATGAATGATGGAATGATATAAGTGAAGAATTAATGGCATAATTAGATCTCTGTGTATACGTGAGTTTTATGAAGGATATCCGCGTGTATACGCTAGTTGGCTTCAGCAAAGTAGCGTATGGGTTTTAGAGAGTGAAAAAGTAAAAAGTTTGATAAAGTCCTAAATACTGATTCACCCCCCCTCTCAGTATTTTTCCCAACAATTGGTATCAGAGCAGGTCCTTCTGCAGAAGCTTGATCGCTTGAAGGAGATCCGTCGCAATGGGAAGTCAAGAAGGAGTAATGTCTATAAAGCCACCTCTATTCAATGGAAGCAATTTGATATTCTGGAAGGTACGAATAAAAGCATGTCTGCAAAGTCTTGGTGCAAATGTATGGGCAATCGTGGAAGAAGGCTATCAATATCCGACAAGTATTCCTACTGATGCAGCTGAAAGGAAGAAGTATGAAATCAATGCCAAAGCAGTGAATGTATTATTAGGAAGCATGTCTGAATCAGAATTTGCTAAAGTGATGCAGCTACATTCAGCAAAAGAAATATGGGACAAAATCATTCTAAGCTATGAAGGAGACACAAAGGTAAAAAGTGAAAAACTCCAAACTCTTAGAATTGAATATGAAAATTTGAAGATGCATAGTGATGAGAGTATTGCTAATTTCTTCTTACGTCTAGATGATATTGTAAATCGAATGAGAAATTTTGGTGAAACCATAACTGATACTACTTTGGTGGAAAAAGTATTAATATCCTTGACTTCAAAATTTGACTCTAAAGTTTTAGCTATTGAAGAAAGGCAAGATCTGCAAACTCTTACTATTGTTCAATTACATGGTATTCTGACTGCTTTTGAAATGAGACAAGGAGGTCCTTCTCAAATCAAAGAAGCTTCTTTTAAGGCGTCTGCAAAAGGAAAAGAAAAGGAAGTTGTCAAAGAATCCAGCTATATATCCGAAGAAGAAGAAGCGAATTTTGTGAGAAAACTCCAACTAGGTACTGGAAGATTCAAAGGTAAACTTCCCTTCAAATGTTTTGATTGTGGAAGAGTTGGTCACTATGCTGTTAAATGTCCTTATAGAGAT
The DNA here is from genome assembly GCA_034641835.2 of Pinus albicaulis. Classification (NCBI taxonomy): domain Eukaryota; kingdom Viridiplantae; phylum Streptophyta; class Pinopsida; order Pinales; family Pinaceae; genus Pinus; species Pinus albicaulis. The sequence continues at coordinate 26,153,726 of MU968363.1, read as the reverse complement.
AAATATGGTAAAGGGAAACAATTTGAAAAGAGGAAGAGTTATTATGCAAATGAAGATGATGATGAAGTGTCCAGAGAAGATGAAGAAGATTCTGACCAAGCTCTACGAGTGCTCATGGAAAAGAAGCAAAAGAAGAAGGCTACTCAAGGAAAGGAGATACCTCAAAAATCATGTATAGCAGAAAGTGAAGAAGATGAAACATGTATTGATCGTTGTTCTTGTATTTCACTTACCTGTATATGCAAAGGCAAAGATAGTGAAAGTAACAGTATGGATCTAGAAGAAGTTGTCAAGATTAAAGTTGAAGATCAGCAAACATCATCTAATGAGAGTGAAAGTCTAGAAGAAAATGATGAAAGTAATGATTGGTATCAATTTGAAAGGAAGGAATCTATCTACAAAGATGTGATCTCTAGGATGAATGAAAAGATTGAAACACTAAATGGACAGATAGACAAGTATCAAGGATTGTACTCTCATGCAACCAATCAAGGTGAAAAACTTAAAGCAAAAATCATCTCTCTACAAGCAGATCTTGAAGCATCAAGTAAGAAGAATGAGGAACCTCTACAACCATTTGAAAAGGAAGGCCTTGAAGAAGAAATCATCTCTCTCAGAGAAGATCTGGAAAAATCAAATAAGAAGAATGAAGAGCTGCAACAAACATGTGAAGAAAACGAAAATTGGTTGAAAGAAGAGATTCTAAATCTGAAGGATCAAGTAGAAGATGGAAGAAGGAAAGAAGAAAGCATAACAAAGCAATGTCAAGCCTTGGAAGTTGAGGTAAACATTCTCAAAGGTAAATTAGAAGAAAAGGTTAAACTTTTGAGGTTTCAAGATAGTACTAATATCTTGGACAATATTCTGAGTAATCAAAGGTCTCCTGCTATCAAAATTGGTCTTGGTTTCCATGAAACTGTTAAAGGAGAATCTAGCTCACAAGGAAGTGCTAAAAATTCAGAGGATGTCAATGCAAAACCTGAAGTGTTGAAAGAGACAAAAGGTCAACCAACAATGATGAAATCTCAAAGAAAATCAGTCAATAATGTTGAATGCTTTAAATGTCATAACTATGGGCATGTTGCAGCAAATTGCAGGAGCAGATCATTTCAGCCTCAAACAAACAGTTCCTACATAGAAAGGTACTCTGGTTTCTTCAAGGGATATTGTTTTTCATGTAATAAGTATGGACATAAAGCAGCTGATTGTAAAAGGAGGAAGATTAGAAATACTCATTATGATTCTTATGCTTATTTCTCTGGACACATGAGATGTTATTCTTGTAACAAGTATGGACATGTAGAAAAGGAATGCAGGTTGAACAGATCTGAGAAAGTGGAAAATTTTCAGCACACAGTTAGGAAGTTCAAGCAAATTTGGAAAAATAAGGAGGACCAATCAGAAACGTAGGGAATTCTGACCCTACTGCAGTCATCCGCTTCTGAAGCTTACTTCTCTTATTGGCTGCAGGAATGATGTGGGATACATTATGAGATTTAGTAATGTATCATCACAGGGGGAGCAATGTATGATGACTCTCATGGTTGATTTGATTTTTCTAGTTATATGTATTTCTGACAGAGCATCTGGTATGAAGACGACAGGTACAGGAAGTACAAGTTCAGGGGGAGATGAAGGAATGTAAAAAATTTCTATGCTTCACTTTCCATATGCGGGTTATATGAACAAAAGTCGCGTATACACGCGATTTCCAGCAGACACAGTCGCGGATGCATTAATGATAAGAGAATTTATATGATAGCTGAAGATCTGGAGCAGAGGTTCAGGGGGAGCATCAGTCTGATTGTTAATAACTGTATCAGCTTAGTTGCTCAGTTCTAAATTATGATGATATGACACTTGGTTTCTGATGTTGAAAATTATGGATGAGTCATGTTTGCTTTTTGATGAAGAGTATTCGTTGCTGAGATGAAAGTCTTATAATTCGAAGATAAGGACAGTTCATGCAGAGATTGTTGCTGGTGACTTGCTGATGAATGTATTCAGGTTGCACAAGTTAAGGAGGAGCACTGGTTCAGGGGGAGCAGTAGGTTGAATACTAATAATTGCATTGTTGGCACTATGAGTGCTTATTCTGTGATACTCGTGCTTAAATGATGATGTCTTGGTACATGGTTTATTATGATGAGATTTTGAGCCTTGTTTGCTGAAAAGTATCTTTTGTGCTCACACATGGATGAATTGGAAGTCTTATGATTCAGAGATAAGAATAGATCATGCAGAATTTGTTATTATGGTTGAGATCTTTTCCCTACATATGTTATTTCATGTTAAATCTTAAAGATCATGGTGATATTGGACCACATGAATGATTGACACATATTTGAAGATGTTGTGCTGGTATGATAATATCTCTTGGAAAGATTGTATTGATGCTGCAAAGAATCTGAAGGCTTGGTTACTAATGTGCTTATGCTACAACCGTTGGATGACGCTTGAAGACTCAACTACACTGTTCTATCTATCTGTAGTCCAGGGAAGCATTCAAATATCTCAGAAAGAAGCTGAACACTGTCTTTTTATCACAAAGGATCAGATCTGGTTAAAATATAGAAGATGGTATTGGATACGCGGGTTTCCTGAAACACAGTAGCGTATATACGCGATTTCATGCACATAAAACCGTGTATGTCTGGTTGCTGACATTTTCTGTTTGGGGTCAGCTTTCTTCAGCACAGCTGCAATGCTGTTTGATATCTCTGATACTGTTTGGTACCTATGGTGGTGTTCCATTTCTCATAATTCTATTTCTAATGTTTTGATAAAGATGCCTTGATGATTTGTTGATGAAATTGTTCAGGATGCACAAACTAAGGGGGAGCCTTAGTCATATGGAAAGGATGCTTGGATGTACAGATTCGGGGGGAGCATTAGCTTTGCTGAGTATAATGCATTGTTGGCATTATGATGATTCTGAAAATTGTTCTTTGAAGTCTTTCTGGTATTGGTCATAAATGGTCATATTTGTAATTTGATGAAAAGGTCTTGTTGAGACCCATGATGAAAATTGTAATATACAGTCATGTAAGGACTTGAAAAATTTGTAAACCCACTTGGTTGGGTAGCTGAGTCAAATTTTGTAAACCCACTTGGTTGGGTAGCTGAGTCAAAATTGTAAACCCACTTGGTTGGGTAGTTGAGTTGAGATATGTAAACCCACTTGGTTGGGCATTTGAGTCTCATATGTAAATCCACTTGGTTGGATATTTGATGTAAGTATGAGTCTTTGGTGATAGGAAGTTCATAGAGTCATGTACTTCATTGAAAAATATGTTTGAAGATTCAGCATGAACTCAGGGGGAGCTTGGTCACTTCAGTATACATTAGATATGCAGAACGCTTCTTCTACATGAGGAGAACAGGGGGAGAGTGAGTTGGTTTTGATCCGCCCTTTGCCCTTGATGTCAAAGGGGGAGAGTGACATGGTGTTTGAATGAAGAGAACGAATGGTGTCAAAGAATGGTGAGAGTGACATGGTGTCAGTGTATTCTTAATGTACCTATCTGTTGTGGTGATCAAACACCATCGTGGTTGCCATCAAGTCCAAAGGGGGAGATTGTTGGCAATATGATGCAGAGTGTTGTCCTTGATGGAAACCCACTGAATGAAGATGAAGACATGAGAGTGTTGGCATGTGTTGTCCTTGATGGCAATCCACCTGATGAAGTTATTCTTGACCTGATGGACTTGGTAAATGATGTAAATCTGATGTGAAATTATGTTAGTTAGCAATATGATGCTGAGTGTTGTCATTGAATGGCAACCCACTTGATGAAGAAGATGGCAACTTACTTGATGAAGTTGTGCTTGATAGAATATGTTCTTGATGAAGTAAATCTGATGTATCTACAGTGAGTACAGAAGGGAATGAAGAAAGAAATTCAGTATGTGCTAGATCTATGATGAAAAGAGTATGTCTCAAGGCATACGCGGATTTGCCTAGGAGAAGTCACGTATGCACGCGGGAAACAACGTGCCAAGTCGCGTATGGGAAAAAGCGCTCATAAAGTGCAAAACCAGGGGTAACCACCATGGTATTGACCCATTGTATTGGGTAATGATTCATCTAAATGACCCCATCCAGGAATACCATCGGAAGTAATGTAGTTTTGGCTCATGGTATTGAAAAAGGGGCTCATGGTATTGAAAAAGGGTAAACCTATATAAAGAGAAGAAATTCATTGTGCAAATCATAAGTGTGGGAGCAAGATGTCTGAGCTTGAATGAATACTTCTCTATGAAGTATATCTGTATGGAAAGGGTAAAGGTTTGATGATAGATCTGAATCTATGATACACCTATGAAGAAATGATGAAGCGGGATATCTAGATCTGAAATGTATCTGTATTTGCTAGATCTGTTTATGGAATGATTAGATCTGAGATATGGAGAACATCTGTCTGAAGTAAAGGGTTAAATCTGTGTGATGTATCTGTTCTGAAGAATTTCAATGACCTAAATGTCTAAAGAACCATACGTTAGTTCACCGCAGAGGAAGCGCGTATATACGCGTCTTCACTGAAGAGAAAGCGTATGCTGAAGCCGAAACCAGCTTTGTAACATGTACGTACATAATATGGTTACAGGAATGCCAAGCGCGTATATACGCGACATCGGTGAAAGGAAAGCGCGTATGCAAACTAGGGTTTCCAACTGTGGTAAGAAAAGAAGATCCTGCTTCTGTTGGTTTACAGACATTCACATGAGTTATATGTATCAAGCCACGTTGACTGTTTCAAAAGTATGGAGTAAATCCAACAAAATATGTGATGCAATGTAAATTTAAGTTAAATCAAAGGAAGCTTGGATCCACAGAAATTGATGAAACATGTCCAAGCATAGGTGGAAACAAGGCTATGCCTTCTGGTCAGTGGGGTTGCAGCTCCTTCCTGAGGTCAATAGATCAGAATTCGAAGCCCTATATAAGAGGCAGTGTCGCACGAGTTAGGGGGTTGGAGCTCCCTTCCAGGAGAGGCTGGTAAACCAGCGCAGGTGGGTGCCTGCGTGCTGGTCAAGTCTGCGCCAGCACATATGTTGTAAGATGTTTTCTCTATAATAAAATATTGAAGGCTGAGCAACTGCAGCGGTGGTTTTCTCCCGACCTGGGTTTCCACCTAAAAATCCTGGTGTTCATGTGTGATGCTTTGTGTGATGGTTTATTCTGTTCTTACTGCACATGTTTACTGTTTATAGAACATCTAATGAATGAATGATGGAATGATATAAGTGAAGAATTAATGGCATAATTAGATCTCTGTGTATACGCGAGTTTTATGAAGCATATCCGCGTGTATACGCTAGTTGGCTTCAGCAAAGTAGTGTATGGGTTTTAGAGAGTGAAAAAGTAAAAAGTTTGATAAAGTCCTAAATACTGATTCACCCCCCCCTCTCAGTTTTTTTCCCAACACTTACCATTTGAAATGACTTGCGCATTCAATGTAAAACATTATTGGTTAAAAATGCATATAGTCGCCCTTTGCTAGCCCTTTTACCACTTTCTGTTACAGTTTTCCACAAAAGATGCTATTGATGACCTAAAGAATTGCTGCCGACCCTATTTTAAACCAAAATTCAAACATAATTCAACCATTTGCTGCTACAAATCGCTGCAGAACCTAATTTGAAGCTCTATAAAGACCAGAAGAACCTCAGAAAGCCCTCTGCTACCTTAGAATCCTTCTGTGAACCTAAAGCCTCATTTTCTCCAGGTATTCTTCAGTGATTAAGCCTGTTCCTAAAAGATAAAATTAAGTAATTCAATTAATTGAATCAATTTAAGAGTTTTAGTAGACCAAAAGCACCTATTGCCTTCCCTATCATTTTTCGTAGACCCTAGTTTTCCTTTCATAGAAATTCCCAGGTCCTGAGATTTATTTTTGTCACAGAGAGTACAGTTTGATCAATTCAACAAGTTTAAACCTTTGCAGACCATAACATAAGCCCTTGTTTCATCTTAAATTAGTTTGTAAATTGTAATAATCTTTCTGAGGTGCTTCTAAAGGCCCGAATCTATTTCTTGAGTAAAAAAAGAGTAAAATTAACAAAACAATGGCTCCCAAAAGCATTGTATCTGTCAATCCTCTACAACCTCCAGTTGTAGATGTAGAACACACTCCTTTAGCTGAAAAAAATTTAAAATTAATGACACAGTTGCTGAGTTTAATATTCTTGAGCTCCACTACTGGAACCATGAAAAATCCATAGATCAAGCTGACGAGGTTTTCATTTGGGAGTCTAATTTTCCAAATTATGTTGTTCCACAAACTTTCCAGTGACCAGAAGTGATCATAATTTGTCAATCCCGATTTTTCCCTTATCAAAGAGCCCTAATAACCCCTGGAAAAGAAATTATGTTTACCATTACAGCTGAGCCAATCAATCAAAAGCTGTAGATCCAATATAAATCTGATGAAACCCCTTTGTCCATTGAGACCCTTACACAGCTATACCTGAATCCGTACTTCCCCAAGAGGTTCCAGATATTTCAAACTTTCATGCCTTCATCAGTAGAGACTCCTAAAACCAATCCACCCTATCCAACAACTATCTTTTCTGAAAGAACCAGGCATATCATCACTATGTTATCCTGCATTCTGGGTTATTTTACAGATGAGCATGTTGATGCTGCAGTTTTAGGTTTCTTGTTTACTTTCACACCTGGTCAGCCTCCTGCTACCATTTTCAAATTTTCCCAGTACATTGCTGACACAATTCATGAACATTTGGTCAAAATTCTAAAGAAGGTGTTTTCAAGTATTCCTTAATTTTATTCCACATGTTTTTGTACTTTTAGTCTAAAAAGTTTTCCATTAACCTTCAAAATCTTGATGTTGAAGGTAACCCACAATCAGTCATCTTTTGGACTTCTTTGATAAGGAAAGACTCCACTGAGTTTGCATATACAGACTTCATTAACTCTTTTATTCATCCTATGGTCAATATGATGAACATCAACATACACCCAAGATTCAATGAAAATATTAAAAAGGTTCTACAGTTGTCAGAGCATAATAGGACATGATATTGGTACTTATATCGAAATAATACATATATTAGGGTATATGGATCAAATATTTTACTATATAAACTGCCCAAATACTTCCCAATGAGTTTATTTGTCCTTGAGTATATCAAACATATTCTAAATTGTGATGCAGTCAATTTCTTGGCAGCCAAAAAGAAGACATAATTTAAAATTAAGAATTGGGTTGGCCCTTTTATTTGTAACAACAGAGATGTAGGTCCACAGGATGAAAAGTATTTGTAGGAGTTTAAATTCAGATAGATTTTTCTATGGTATTATGATCCTCTAGGAGTAATAAGAAAATTGAGAGTTAAATGTAAATTAACTCCTTATGTGCATGAGAAAAAACCAGACATAGAGAAATAATCCTGTTGGGGTTCCCGTGTTTTGGCCAGGTTGGCAAGACCAAAAGATGAGACAACATCAGAACCACTTTCAGACCTTAGGATCTAGCCCTCCTAGGTCCAGAGAGGGATCTCTCTATATGAGTCAAAGTGTATATCTTTGAGCCTCTAAGTTATGATTTTAGGCTAGTTATAGACTCAGGGTTGTTTGTTTGATTGTTTATGTTTGGTTGTTGGGAATCAGAAAAGAAGGATCCAACATAAGGCAAGGATGAGCAAAGAGGAAAGTTAGGAAAAGGTAAATAACTCAGAGAACATCAAGGCCATTGGGCTACGAAGTCAAGAAAGGATTTATTTGTAATCAATGTGCAAGCTTTCAGTTGGGCTAGTCATCAAGAGCATTTGCATCTTATAGGATGATTGGCGAGGTGGAACATTAAGGATTGAAAATGAATGAAGGAGAACCATCCAATTCTGTCTATAGATCAGGCCAGAGGTCATTTAACTCCAGGCCTTCTTGGAAAAAATCAAAGGTAGGACAAGGGATCTTGGAAAGGGCTTAATCGGGATGGGAAGATTCTGGTGAGGCAGAGACAGGGTTCTAGACCTACCAGTGTTCTCAACTCATCCAACTAAATCCTAACAAGAACATCTAAACATAGATTTCATTAATTCATACATCAGAGAGAATGAAATAACATCCACTACACTGGTTAAATCAATTGAAATCAATATTCAGATACACATATAAGCAGAAAACATAAAGGGCTGGGAGAGCAGCAACATAAGGTACCTATCAAGGGTAAATCTTATGCCAAACTTCTGATGCGAGCCAGTAGAAATGGAATGAAATGGAATCAAACACAGAGATAAGAAAACATCACCAACTGCTTTAGATCAGGATCCAAAGAAATATGCTTGTCATATTAAAAACAACACCAATCAGGTACATCATAGCCCATCGCTTGAACATTCAGTCTGAATACATCAAATCTCAGCCTATCTTACAATATTACACAGAGAACTTGTATCAAGAGGAAATGCTTGCGTTTCACTGATATCTCATCAACAACCAACAACAATTTCCTTCTGTGCTTTATAGCAGAGGATGAACAGAAGATCGACTGAAGGGGTAGGTGAACACTAAATGCAACATCAAACACGAAAATGAATGCAGGGCTAAAACCCATTCTGTTTGAATGTTGTGTATTTAATCTCTGTCACCTCCTTTGTGAAAGAGTGATCTTCTCCGGATATGATCTTGACATCTTTTGGCTGTAGTACTCCTGGTGCTTTGAACAAAAATAAAATAAACTACTGAGAAGTCTGTCATATAAATGCTCTGGCGGTTTTGAACTACTGTTAGGGTGGAAATTCCTTCAGGGACATTGTGCAAAATAAAAGTTGTATGGGTGTCTTGTACTTTATGAAGAAAAACATTTTGCTGACGAACAAACCCTGATGTTACCTTTTACTTGCGTGCAGGACCTTTGATCGATCCTCGGGGTCTTCAATCTGGTGCTTTGCCTCTTTAAACTGCAGATTTACGGCTCAAGATTTCCTTTGGCGTGTCTTAATCTCCTTTTCTTTGTACTGGAACACTCTGCCTGTGCATTTCGAGCTTTAATGACACCGGAGAGGGTTTTCAGAGTTTAAACTCTGTCCTTTGATGAATTTATGGCGCGAACACCCCTCCAGATGCTTCCTGTAACATCAGGCTCTGAATATAGCCTCTGCACATGGTCTTCTTCAACCCTTCTGTCACTGTGATAGAGACTGCATATTATGGCGGCCATTCACTGTTGAAAACTCTGCAAAACATAAAAACTGTAAAGAAAAACCATGGACGGGGCAATGAATGCTGTGTGGATGGAGGAAATGGCCATGCAGATGACATGGAGGAGGAATTTTGCGGCGGAAATGATGAAAATCGCTCTGGTAGAGGTTGGCGGTCTGCAAAGTGAAGAACGAACGAAAAACATAAAAAAACACGAAATGGACCAATTATACATAATGGAATGGGAGTATGTACGGCGGATGCATGTGGAGATGACGTGGCGGGACCGGGGACAGCGGAAAAGTCAGCGGCAGGTGAGCAAATCTGGACCGTCGATCGTGGCGGAGATCGACGGCGGAGGACGATGGACAGCGGGCCAGGACATGGACTATCGCGCGTGCAGCTCTGGCGAATGATGGCCGTTGGATGAGTGATCTGAGATCTGACGGTTGACAACAATTTCACTGGGCATCCGTGGTCGACAAATAATTTCCAGGGGATGGGCGGTTTTGGAGTCGTACAAAAGAAATGCATCGAAAGGTGAGTGGAATCGATGGGCTATCAGGAAATACCGCCCATCGCCCAAAGGCAGTGCAAAAGAAACCAGCGGGTTTGTGAATAGTGGAAGCGGGGGCCACAGGGTGGATGGGCTCCGCACTGTCAGATCTTTGTATATTTGGACGACGATGGCTCCATCAAAGGTTTGAACGGGGGAAAGCGCGAGGGCAGTGGATTGAATGCTGGCCATCCGATCTATCGGGATCGACGGTCGAGGATGCGCCTGATGAATAAATATGGTGAGCGCCCTTCAGTGTTAGAACCCAGTCACAGCGATGGGTTTTGTGGAGAGTAGAGGGGCGCGGGGCTACGAGGAAGGGGCTGAGGCTTATTATAAGGTCAGAAGGTGGGTTTTTACCCCATTTTAATGCATTTTGGAGCCTCTGAGGGTTAACGATAGTGGAATAGAGGGGAAAATTGAAGAAACCAAGGATAATGGTGGGATTTAAGGGGGATTTTGGAGGGGTGTAGAGGGTTAATAGGGGAAATAGGGGGGGACAAAGGCACCTTGTCAGAAGGAGAGAAATGGAAAAAATGACATTTTGCAGGGGTACAAGGGGTAAATGCAGGTCTTTTAGAAATGGATCAACAGATAGGATTTTTATAAGGCAAAGCACTCAGAGACTTCAAGGAGGATGGGTTTTTAGGGGAAAGGAAATCCTTGAAGGCTCCACAATAATCTAGCCCCCAACTTGCCTGTCAAGAATTCCATAAGGGGGCTAACAGTGGCTCCACATGGGGATGGCTTCTTCTTGAAGGAGTCAAGAAACCAGAAATGATCTTTGGAGTGAGGGCCGTATGTCACGCTGCACATCCCTTTTGATCACTGCCACAATATGAATATGTTACATCAACAAACATTTTTTCAAAACCAGCCTACCTACCCAACTACACTAGCATTTTTTCTTTCTTTAGGGTGCATTTGAGCTAGCACTCCCCCATCATTTATTTTTGACACGTAAAACAAACTATTCTACCTCTACCCTTATACCTCCATGAGGTTGATTGAAACCATTGACCACATATGTTTCTCTACCTACACTACTACCTGCTAGGATTAGACTGTCTAGCAGGTTTCTTCTCTACATTCTAAAACAGAAATTGAAAAACAGTCAAGCCAGGATTAGACTGTATGACTTGCTGGACTTTGTAGAAATCAAAAACAAATAACTACATGCTCACAAACTGAGCTTTATTGAGCTTTTCCTACCTACCCTGCTCTACTGAAATATTTACAAGTCTAGCTTACAAACATTGTCTTCCAATGTAACCAATCCATCAAATGATCCCATGGCTGGTCCTTCTTGCTCAACTCCTTGAGCATGCTGGATAGGCAGGGCAGCTCCCACTCTTTTTGTTCAATAAGAGAAGCCTTGAAAATTTTTCTTTCTGTCTGCAACATGCTGCTCAACAAGACCTTTGATCTTTCTTCAAATGTATGCAGGAAATGTGCATAAGGATCATGAAAAGATACCTGGCTATGCATGTTTAACAGGCTGGCTTCGACCAGGATCTCTTCTTCTTCCACTGGATCAAGAATGAGACTCTCTAGAGAAAGAGAATCTCCCTCATCTACTTCACTTTCTGAACTGGAGGACTCATCATAGACTGTAGTTGTGTCCTTCTGGAGATCTGATATATTCTGATCTGGTGGGCTGAGCTCTGTGAAAAGATCAATGTATTCTTGAGCATGGGGCATATTCCTTTGCTTCCTCTTTTTCAAGAGAAGGCTCTTTGCTTTCAACCTGCTCAAAAATCTCTTCTTCATCTTCTGAAAGGAAAAACTGCTGGTTTCCAGTCTCACTGATGATCTGTGGTAAAGTAGAATGAAGATTCAAAGAATCTTCATCTGCTAATATACTTTCATAGCTCTCCCCGTCATTGTCATAAATAGCCTGCATTGGCTCATTACTCTCTGGAAGTGAAAGGGATTGATTCTCTTCCCATAAATCTACTAATGATGACCCTGCAAGATCATCTTCTGTTTGGAGAGTATCATCATCAGATAGATCAAAAATAGGGGAATCATGAATGTAAGTAATGTTACCAATCAAATATACTGGACTGTCAGCAGATTTTTCTTCATTCTGATTTACATGTGAGCTTTCCAACTCTGTACAATAAAGCTCATCAGATGAATGGGCAAGGATGTCTGATTTGTAAAAAATTTCAGAGGCTGGCTGTCTATTGATGATCTGATCTATTTCTACTTCTGTCAAAGGGGAAGATGGTCTTGTATTCCTTTGTGCAGAGGTGTAGCATCTCTCTGTTTCCTTTGAAGACTGGATTTGAGGCAGAATGTCATCTTGAGCCTCGACTATAAGGGATGATAAATCAACATCTAAGTTTTCAGGAATATCTTGAAGAATGTCCATAGTCTCCTGACAATTTTCTTCCTCAACTGATTCATCTGTGCTCTTGTGATAGCTAGGATGCATATGAAATTCTTGAATGGCTGTCAACAGATCTTCAGAATGCATATTAACCAAATCCTTATCAATGTCTAACAGGTACTGTATGATATTCTCAGATTGATCACAACAGTCCCATGGTAAGGATGGAGAGTTTCCTTTATAATTATTGTAAAATACTTGGTGCATGTCCTTTAAAGAAGACAAACTCCGAGGTTCTAACCATTCATACCAATTCCTAGCCTTTCCTTCTAATGTTGCCATGAAAATTTTCATTAGGCAGTCTTCATGCCATTCAATTTTAAATTTCCACACATGCATATGAAACTTGATGAGATGTAGCAAGGGGTCTTCAGTGTTTTCACCCTGAAAGATAGGCAGGTTTTTTAACCAGTCCACTTCAGGCATTTTGTGTGGGAATCCAGGGATATTCTCCCTGCTCATTGGGGAATATCTTCTCTGTATGTGTGGAAGCATGTTTGTAAATTAGAAAGAGGTCAATGTGTCTTTTCAACCAGTTCAGAGTCTTCTACCAGTGGAGTCATTAGGTCTTTGGATCATAGGGAGTGTGGAGTTGCTAGGTGGATGTATTTGACTGTTTGAAGTAGGCTGCTATCCACCATCAGCACTAGAAAGCCAATCTAACCAGAGACCTTGGGTCCTTTGAGTGCCTAAGAATTTTTAAGGTGAAATGTGCTCAAAGTTCCCCAGCGGAGTCGCCATTATGTTGGGGTTCCCATGTTTTGGCTAGGTTGACAAGACCAAAAGAGGAGACAACATAGAACCACTTTCAGACCTTAGGATCTAGCCCTCCTAGGTCCAGAGAGGGATCTCTCTAGATGAGTCAAAGTGTATATCTTTGAGGCTCTAAGTTATGATTTTAGGCTAGTTATAGACTCAGGGTTGTTTGTTTGATTGTTTATGTTTGGTTGTTGGGAATCAGGAAAGAAGGATCCAACATAAGGCAAGGATGAGAAAAGAGGAAAGCTAGGCAAAGGTAAATAACTCAGAGAACATCAAGGCCATTGGGCTATGGAGTCAAGAAAGGATTTATTTGTAATCAATGTGCAAGCTTTCAGTTGGGCTAGTCATCAAGAGCATTTGGATCTTATAGGATGATTGGCGAGGTGGAACATTAAGGATTGAAAATGAATGAAGGAGAGCCATCCAATTCTGTCTATAGATCAGGCCAGAGGTCATTTAAATCCAGGCCTGCTTGGACAAAATCAAAGGTAGGACAAGGGATCTTGGAAAGGGCTTAATCGGGATGGGAAGATTCTGGTGAGGCAGAGACAGGGTTCTAGACCTACCAGTGTTCTCAACTCATCCAACTAAATCCTAACAAGAACATCTAAACATATATTTCATTAATTCATACATCAGAGAGCAGGCAATAACATCCACTACACTGGTTAAATCAATTGAAATCAATATTCAGATACACATATAAGCAGAAAACATAAAGGGCTGGGAGAGCAGCAACATAAGGTACCTATCAAGGGTAAATCTTATGCCAAACTTCTGATGCAAGCCAATAGAAATGGAATGAAATGGAATCAAACACAGAGATAAGAAAACATCACCAGCTGCTTTAGATCAGGATCCAAAGAAATATGCTTGTCATATTAAAAACAACACCAATCAGGTACATCATAGCCCATCGCTTGAACATTCAGTCTGAATACATCAAATCTCAGCCTATCTTACAATATTACACAGAGAACTTGTCTCAAGAGGAAATTCTTGCGTTTCACTGATATCTCATCAACAACCAACAACAATTTCCTTCTGTGCCTTATAGCAGAGGATGAACAGAAGATCGAATGAGGGGGTAGGTGAACACTAAATGCAACATCAAACACGAAAATGAATGCAGGGCCGAAACCCATTCTATTTTACTGCTGTGTATTTAATCTCTGTCACCTCCTTTGTGAAAGAGTGATCTTCTCCAGATATGATCTTGACATCTTTTGGCTGTAGTACTCCTGGTGCTTTGAACAAAAATAAAATAAACTACTGAGAAGTTTGTCATATAAATGCTCTGGAAGTTTTGAACTGTTGTTAGGGTGGAAATTCCTTCAGGGACATTGTGCACAATAAAAGCTGTACGGGTGTCTTGTACTTTATGAAGAAAACCATTCTGTTGACGAACGAACCCTGATGTTACCTTTTACTTGCATGCAGGACCTTTGATCGATCCTCAGGGTCTTCAATCTGGTGCTTTGCCTCTTTAAACTGTAGATTTACGGCTCAAGATTTCCTTTGGCGTGTCTTAATCTCCTTTGCTTTGTACTGGAACACTCTGCCTGTGCATTTCGAGCTTTAATGACGCCGAAGAGGGTTTGCAGAGTTTAAACTCTGTCCTTTGATGAATTTATGGCGCGAACACCCCTCCAGACGCTTCCTGTAACATCAGGCTCTGAATATAGCCTCTGCACATGGTCTTCTTCGATCCTTCTGTCACTGTGACAGAGACTGCGTATTATGGCAGCCATTCACTGTTGAAAACTCTGCAAAACATAAAACCTGTAAAGAAAAACCATGGATGGGGCAATGAATGCTGTGTGGATGGAGGAAATGGCCATGCAGGCGACATGGAGGAGGAATTTTGCGGCATAAATGACGAAAATCACTCTGGTAGAGGTTGGCGGTCTGCAAAGCGAAGAGCGAACGAAAAACATTAAAAAAAACACGAAATGGACCAATTATACGTAATGGAATGGGAGTATGTACGGCGGATGCACGTGGAGATGACGTGGCAGGACCGAGGACAGCGGAAAAGTCAGCGGCGGGTGAGAAAATCTGGACCGTCGATCGTGGCGGAGATCGACGGCGGAGGACGACGGATGGCGGGCCAGGACATGGAATATCACGCGTGCAGCTCTGGCGAATGATGGCCGTTGGATGAGTGATCTAAGATCTGACGGTTGACAACAATTTCGCTGGGCATCCGTGGTCGACAGATAATGTGCGGGGGATGGGTGGTTTTGGAGTCGTACAGAAGACACACGTCGAAAGGTGAGTGGAATCGTTGGGCTATCAGGAAATACCGCCCATCGCCCAAAGGCAGTGCGAAAGAAACCGGCGGGTTTTTGAATAGTGGAAGTGGGGGCCACAGGGCGGATGGGCTTCGCACCGTCGAATCTTTGTATATTTGGAAGGCAATGGCTCCATCAAAGGTTTGAACGGGGGAAAGCGCGAGGGCAGCGGATTGAATGCTGGCCATCCGATCTGTCAGGATCGACGGTCGAGGATACGCCCGATGAATAAATCCGGTGAGCGCCCTTCAGTGTTAGAACGCGGTCACAGCGATGGGTTTTGTGGAGAGTAGAGGGGCGCGGGGCTACGGGGAAGGGGCTGAGGCCTATTATAAGGTCAGAAGGTGGGTTTTTACCCCATTTTAATGCATTTTGGAGCCTCTGAGGGTTAACGATAGTGGAATAGAGGGGAAAATTGAAGAAACCAAGGATAATGGTGGGATTTAAGGGGGATTTTGGAGGGGTGTAGAGGGTTAATAGGGGAAATAGGGGGGGACAAAGGCACCTTGTCAAAAGGAGAGAAAGGGAAAAAATGACATTTTGCAGGGGTACAAGGGGTAAATGCAGGTCTTTTAGAAATGGATCAGCAAATAGGATTTGTATAAGGAAAAGCACTCAGAGACTTCAAGGAGGATGGGTTTTTAGGGGAAAGGCATTCCTTGAAGGCTCCACAATAATATAGCCCCCAGCTTTCCTGTCAAGAATTCCATAGGGGGGCTAACAAATCCAATCAATTTGAATGGTTGGAGAACACTTTGATAGAGGTTGAGAAGCAGAGTGATACTAATTCCACTTTACAGACTCCAATCTAAGAAGATAGAAACTAAAAAAGAATAAGAGAAGAAGGATCATACATTGTAGATACTACCACTAAAACCAAATTTAAATTGATGTACAGGAAGAAAAAAAAATTAAATCCTGTAGATGAAGAAGTGGAAAATATTGAAATAATTGATACTGATGGAGTGGTGAAAGACAATGTTCCACCTGCAGTTGCTGAAAGAACACACCAGCCTTCAAATTCAAACACTTAGTTGATTCAAAAACATCACAATATTGAAGTATCCTCTTCTAGTAAACCAACAGAGAAAGATATGGAAATTATGCAGAGATACAAAGAAATAAAGATCAGAAATGAGGCCCTAAATACTAATACATACACACAGTACTGGAAGTAGTCACCCAATGACCAAAGCAGATTGCTTTATGCTTTTAACTATAAGACTAGGAAGATGTAGATGACCTTCCTGCAGCCTAAAATAAAGCATCCCAAAACATCAGCTGATTATAAAAAGTCTTTATATGAAGTTCAAGTAGAAGATCTTCATCCAATTGACCAGATAGAATTTCACAAACAAGCTGGTGAAATGCTTTATTCAACCATGAAAAACAAGGCCATGAGTGTACAGAAGTTTCAAAACACTCTAGAAAACATTAGAGATCATCTCAAATTAGAAAAGGCATCCTCTCAAGCTAAGGATAACAAAATCAAATCACTGGAATATTTGGTTATTCAAGTAGGATATGATCCAACAAATGTGAAATTTGCATATGAACTGATAAAGAAGAAAAATGAAGACATTGTTGCATTAAAGAAGCAACTAAAACTGCCTCCTACTAGACATCCTTAGGCAAATGAAGTGTTATAGGATGCAAATCAGAAAGATCAGATGATGAATCTCATCCTTCAATTGACTACCCAAATCAAGGAAATGGAAAATGAAATGGACAAGTTAGTCTAGGAAAAAAAAAGGTAGCAAAGAAGTAGTTCCTGTCACTATTATCCCTGTAGTCACTACAACTGTTCCCTCCACTTTAGCAGAGACATTGGATCCTACAATTCCTATTTCTACAACACTTCCTGTTACCTCAGTAACATCTTCAACAACATGGTCAGCTACATCAACAATACAACCAACAGATGAGGCAAGCAAACTTGTGAAGGCAATGCAGGAAATGTCTATTCAGACAAATGAAATCAACAAACTCAAAGAATAGTTGAAAATTTTGACTGATGAGAAGAAGTTAGCTCAGATTATGCACAAGAATGAAGAATACAAAGAAAATAGGTTAAATGAGCAATTAAAGAAGTTAGAAAAGGAATTAACCTTGAAATAACCAATGGCACAAGTCAAACAACAGTTGTGGGCCAATATCATTGAATCTGTTAATGATATTTGGCCATCCATACAGGTTATCTATGAACAAAAATATTTAATCAAATCAACAGGTGAAGCCATTCAAAATATCAAAGAAGAACTTGGTAAGATGCTTGAGGAGGCTAATGAAATCATAAAATTCCTTAATTCCAAGAATAAGAAAAAACTAGAAGAGATTGGAATTAGTGATAGGACATACACCATCCTAGAAGTTAGGTAGGTATTTTCTAAGAGAGATTTAATGATTTAGCTAGAAGAAAAATGTCAAAACATGGAGGTTGTCATAACCGGGTTCATGATCAAGTTTGATGCTCTAAGACAGAAAGGCCTTCCAAATCCACTAGTTATAAATGACAGATTAATGAAGTGGAATGATTATGATAAAAATATGAGAGAAATGGCTAAGGAACAAGAAAAAAATTCAGCCATGCAGGGAATTCCAATAGGGAAGGTACTTTACAAAAGCTTTGAAAATTTGTTTTACTTGCAACATGAGGTAAAACACCTATTTTTCAACAAGCCTACATTCCCAAAATACACAGAGGCCGATGAAGATCAAATTACCGGAAGCAAAATATTAGGAGAAATTAACTGATTTACTATGAAGGTCAAAGAAATAAAGTAGAGCAGTCAAATATATCATTCAAACAGTAAAAAAAGCAGGTTTTTTTACAATTTGCAGTAAAAACAACAATTACAGTCAAAGTGTATCAGAGTTTAAAGAGTATCAGAGAGTTAAAGTGTATCAGTTGAAAGTCAAAGAAGAGATGATAAAGTAGAGCTAAAAATTTCCAGCGTAAAAGACACTCCACTGCCTAACTGCAGCCTTCGTTGAGCAAACACCAAAGAGACAAATAAACAATAAATCAAAGACACCAAACACTAAATTTAATAAAATCCGGGACAACTTGAATTAGTTAGATAGCTGTCTCTATCTTCTTGCATGAAGTTATTTATTTTCCATGAATAATTCCTAAGTTTGTTTTAGGATATTTGGTAAGAGTTTTTGTATAAATATTTCACATTTCGAAGTATTGAGGGTGGATGAATTGCTGGACATTTCTATAGTTGTACTATTCTGGAACCTAAGGGTAATTGTACCATTTTCAAGTCAACAGACTGGATTAAAGAAAGAAAGCATCATATTACAGGATTCATGTGTTGGGCCATCTTAGTACATGTTGAACATTTTTTGGTCATCTAACCCACATCATTAGATGGACCCAAGTACACCATGTAAGCACTAATTTTACCCTAAGTAAAATCAAGCCACTATGTTAAACAGAAACCCAAAAGGAAATAATATTAAACAAACCTATATTTGTTCGATTTTCCTCGTAGCAACTAATTAAACCAATATTTATCTGTTATTCCGAGTTAATTCGGGTCTGAATTTTAAGAAATTAATTAGATGAACCTTTATTTATCTTATTATTTTCTAGGAATAATTATTCAAACCTTATTTAGATAATATTCCTTGTTAAATATGACCAAATCACCCACAAATAATTAAATAAATCATTATTTATTTAATTATCTTTCAACCACTTCCTTAAATAATTAAATAAATCATTATTTATTCGATTATCTTCTAACCGCTTCCTTAAAAAGATAAATAAATCATTTATTTATTTATTTTTGACAAATTAAGGGATTTGACCCAAGTCAAATACCTTTTCCCTCCAACAAATATAATAAAATATTCCATGAAAAGTGGATCTAGATCCGGTTAACCCATGCACCAAGATCTAGAATGACCCAATATTTTGTTATAAATAGGAGGGTTTTTCCTACCATTCTTCACCTTTTGTTGCCTATTAGATCACTCTGGATCTATACACTTGGTCACCATTTTTCCGCCATTTGCTGTGTGAGCTCCCTTTGAGTTCCATTCTTTGTGTGGGTTTTCTACACCAACAAGAGAGAGAAATCTTAGATCTGAAGTGCTGAGGACTTCCAAGAACCCATCCCACTGAGGAGAATTTGATACGCCTTCTTGTTTTCCTCCCAGGTGCCCAATTAATATAAAAATTCTTTCAAAAATTGTTCTTGTCTTGTCTATTGGTATATGGAGCAAACCCCTATTTTTTCTGCTTAATGTCTTTCCATGCATAGATCTGGTTTTTGCAGCTCTTTATGTTCAACTAACCGCAGATCTGAAGATATTGGCAGCCACTTTTGTTGTTAGGGCTATTAGTTATGCGTAGCTAAAGTGGTCTTTTTTCGTACACTTCGACAAAGGATTCATTAACAACCTTGCTGAAGTATTTTCACTTGTTCTTTGTTTCATTCTTATGTTTTTCACATGCTCATATGTTTGCTTAATCTAAATGGTATAACATAAATGTTATTACATAATATGTTTAATTACACTCTGTCTTGAACTATTTATCATTTATATGTTTTCTACTGATATCCAGATTAGGGAATTCTTAATTGCTCCCTAGTTTCAAATAACCTCTGTATTTTCACTCATTATCCGGATTTGAAAACCCTTAATTGCTTTCTTATCCCGATTAAAACCATTTTCACCATAAGCGTAAAGATCTGAAGTGACTCAGCCATATTGCCCTGTAAACATTTCCTTTAGACCTTGATTCTATCCCCCTGCTTGATATATTGACTCCATTAGCCCAATGGAATTCAAACCTACAACTATCCATCCAAATCAATGATTCCACGACCAAAACCAAGTCAAATCCCAAAACCAATCAATTTCACATAACTAGCCTAAAATCAACTAAAATTAACAAAGATAAATCTTAAAGAGAGAGCCCTCTCTGAGCATTAGGAAAATTGGATCCTAAGGCTTAAAAGTAGGTTTGTGGTTACCTCTAATATTATTTAAAACAAAATCAAACATCTAACAACCCTGAGAATTATTGGAGTGATAATAGGATCATAGAAGACATAGTTTGTTTGGTGATTCTCAAGACATTATGCAGTTTTAGACAACTCATATATGCTTTCTTTAGCAACATAAGATTTCAGTTGTGTGCTATCAAAATCATTTTAAAAAACAAGACATTCCTCCTCAATCTCAAAAAGGAAAGGTAGCACCACCTTCTCTTTGTATTTTGGCATGAAAAAGTTTTCAAAAGACTGATCTTGACTTGAAGACTATAGGAATGAATTTGACCTTCCAAAACTTCAATGTCTTTCTCAATGTTCTTAGCAAATTCATCCAAAAATTGAATCTTATATTCTAACTTGCACTCAAATGAATTTAAATAAGAAGACATGGTTGAAGAAAAATTTTCATCGACTTCCTCATTAGTGTGATCATCGTTCCATTGCTTAAAACATTGAATGGAAAGAGAGTCTCCTACCCACTCTATTTTTTCCATCCATGTTTCCAAAAAATATAATCCAAAAAAATGCAAATGACTTAATATATTTGACAGAAAAACTTTCAATCCATTGTCTACATTTCCCTTGAAATGAATCATAGAACAATATTATGAAAATATCTTAATGTCTGACTCTAAGAAGCTCAGTCAAGTCACAAAAATTTGATATATGCTTCAAGGTCAAACTCAAATCTTCTCCATTAAATTTTGGACCATTCCTTAAAAAATATGCATCCTTGGGAAAAGGATCTGGGCAACCATAAATTTCTGAAAAATCTACACATAAATACCTTGAAACAAGAATGGCAACATCTGAGTTCATCATAAGTGCAGTGGAGTCACCACGAGGCTATGAATTTTTTAATTCCCTCCAAAGTTTATGAGCTCCTTCTATCTCCAAGAGTCCAACATTTCTGTTTGAGAGAAAAATTCGATAAATATGTATTCAGTTTCCTGGTAGACACACCAAAATTTTATCACTAAGTTGGTACAGATGGGCTGCTCCACCAGACAACCTAGAGTAACTCTTTCAAACCAAATTCTAGCTGAAATTACGCTTTTCAGCCTGAGAGGGCTCTCTCAAAGATATTGATAATATTATGTAATTTAAACTCATAGATGGCTAACTCTGACAAGAGTGTTTCAAATGTGTTTATTTGCAGGTGAAAAATGTATAGAATTCACTACCATTGGGATTATGGAGTAAGTGTTCAAAAAATCAGTGACAATTATTCTTCTTGTGGAAGTTGAGTGATCCAGGTGGATATTGGTGGCCACACGCCTATTCCACTTGGGGTCCCAACATTGTCTCTCTCAGTTTTTTAGTTTCAGCACATCTTACTATTTTTAGCAGTTTTTCAGGTCCTGAACTTCCGGAGTCATTTTGAGGCCCTAAACGATGTTTTTTGGGAAAACTGGGAGCAACATTGATCCATAGATAGATGTTGCTCACATCCAAAGTTGTAGTCTTCGGATATATATTTCTAACGATGTATGGTGTGCGTCAAACGGAGATAGTATGCCAAAGTCACGTCCCCGGGAAGTTGAAATACTAATTTACCCAAACTGGGCCCATAGTTTTGGTGCTTCATCTCCTAGGGTTAGGGTTTTGGATGTTTAGGGTTTCAAATTGTTTCTAAATAATAAATAGTCCCTCGAGCCTCATTGTAACATAGTTCAGAGGCCTGTAGCTGCCACATCTCTTCTCAGAGATAAGCTACTAGTGCCCTAGCTAGTTTATTTCCATTATGTTTGTGAGTAAATTTCAATTCTTTGATATTAATGAATGAAGTGTTATTTCCAATGCATATTTGTAATTATGATTATATGTGTATTCTGTTGTGTTCTTGCATAAATCCTGATAAGTGGTATCAAAGAAGTCTGCTTTTTATCGATCCTTCTTTGCATGTCCCCAACGAGGTCGGGGTATAAGGAGTTAGGGCTCGATCCGATGGAACCTTTGCAAGATCAACCTTGCAAACCCTGACGGCCACCCATGGGGGCGAAAAGAAAGATGAGGGAGCAGGAGATCCTATAAAATTATTGCTCAAGGAGGCCCTCGAAAAAAAAAGGAATGCGATGATGGATAACTTTGCCAAGATCCTTCAACAACTGCCCACCGATGATGCATCTGCATCCAACAACCACTCTGGAGGCGTGACTCCCTTTAAGGTACAAGTAAACTTTGACATTGCCATATTTTAGGGTCAATTAGATGTAGATGTCATAGATATATGGTTCAATCTATTAGAAGGATATTTCTCAGTTCATGAATTTTTCGACCGGGAGAAGATTATTTTTGCACTCCTCAAAGCTACCCCCCATGTCAAGGATTGTTGGGAAACCTACTGTGAGAAAAAGGACGAGACATAACCCTCTCTGTTCTCAGCCATACCCACCTGGAATTCTTTTGGAGATGCCATCAAGGAACAATACTATCCCGTGGGGAGCTATGAGGACAAGTACATACAATGGACCACGTTGCGACAACAAAGGGATCAAGATGTGCATGAGCTGATGAATCTGTTCCATACCCTGCACACAAATTTGGGTATCAAAGATTCGGAGAAACATTTGGTGCTAAAGTATTGCAGTTGTCTCCACAGATAAATTCAAGAGGAAATGGAGTTTCTCGACATCTCCTCGCTTGGTACGACATACCAGTATGCTGCCAAGATTGAGAATAAATTCAAACAGAAGAAGAGAGACTTTGGATATGTGAATCAAAAGCAAGGGAAAGGTGCCCCCAAACTACAGAACAAAGGATAAAGCCAAGGCATGGAATCCCAAGAAAACTTGTCAAATCCACAAGAAAAGAACAACACTGCAAAGCCAAAGAAGGACACGAGAAAGTGGTGCGAGTTCCATAAGAGATCCACTCACAACACAAGTGAGTGTTGGGCCAAGTAGTTGCTAGTGGCTGAGATGAGGGATTCTGAGTCAGATGCATGCTCTGACTCTGAATCAGAACCTGACAAGGGGAATGAAAAAGGGAAACAGATTATTAAGGTGGACCCCAATGCCACTGTTGCCACTACG
The DNA here is from genome assembly GCA_034641835.2 of Pinus albicaulis. Taxonomy (NCBI): domain Eukaryota; kingdom Viridiplantae; phylum Streptophyta; class Pinopsida; order Pinales; family Pinaceae; genus Pinus; species Pinus albicaulis. The sequence goes on along the minus strand of MU968363.1, from coordinate 26,130,506 downwards.
AAGATCCAAAAGGAGGAATCAGAAGATCCAGAGGAGGAGGAGCATCTCTTCCACTTCTAGATGTGGGTAAAGGGTTCCCCGCTATAGTTCATTGTCGACAATGGAAGCCAAAAGAACCTCATTTTAGCAGACGATGTGAAGTGGTTGGGCTTGTCGACCACAACACATCCACAACCATACAACATCGGGTGGCTTCACCAAGGACGGGATCTCCGTGTCAGCCAAAAGTGTTGCCTTCCTTATAGAATCAAGCCCTTCATGGATGAGGTATTATGTGACATTGCTCCTCAGTGATGTTTTTGATGAATTATTAGGCCAACCTTTCTTGTGGAAGCGATATGCTGTGTATGAGTCCCAACCTCACGCTGTTATTGTTACTTTGGGAAATAAGCTGTACAGGATACCAGAGGTACCATTGCCTGCCACTATCTCTTTGGTTACTACAAAACAATGTAGTAAGCTCATTTCCCAAACCAGGAAATTTTTTTTCCTGATGATCCGCCCCCAGGGAAAGAAGAAGACTGTAGCCACGACCTCTAGACAGGTCTCCTCTACACGACAACAACAAATGGACAAGGTTGTGGAGGAGTACGGGGACATCTTCACCTCACCCACAGGGGTTCCTCTGCACTGTCAGGTCAAGCACCCCATTGATCTGACCCTAGGTGCACCACTACCCAATGGGCTGATCTATCGACACTCTATTCTAGAGAACGATGAAATCAAGAGGCATATTCAGGAGCTACTGCAGAAAGGTCACATCTGGCTAAGTTCATCGCTCTATGGGAGCTCGATCGTGTTGGTATAGAAGAAGGATGGGAATTGGAGACTTTGTATTGACTATCAGGTGCTGAACAAGATCACTGTCCATAATAGGTACCCGATCCCACATATTGATGACCTTCTGGACCAACTCAAAGGGGTGAAATAGTTTAGCATGATCGACTTGAAGTCTCGGTATCACCAGGTACCAATCGAACCCTTCGATGTGTGGAAGACTGCCTTCAAAGCCAAGGAGGGCCTTTTCGAAAGGATGGTCATGCCTTTCGGGTTGACGAATGCTCCCACAAATTTCATGAGGTTTATGGACGACATCTTGCGGCCATTCACCAACTCATTTGTAGTGGTGTACTTGGATGACATTTTGATATTCAGCCAGACTTGGGAAGAGTGCCTCCACCACATCTAAAAAGTCCTCCAAACACTGCGGCAACACAAGTTGTGTGCCAATGTGGAGAAGTGCACTTTTGGCATGACCCAGGTTCAATATCTGGGATACATTATTGCTGAAAGGGGGGTGCATGTGGATCCAACCAAGATCCAAGTCATTCGGGATTGGCCAGCCCCAACCACTCTAACATAGCTTTGCAACTTTCTGGGTCTTGCTAATTTCTACCGCAGGTTTGTGTTGGGATTCTCTCATATGGCCCTTGAGTCAAGTCACCAAGGGATGAGCAAAAGAAAAATCTATTTGGTCGGAATCTCACCAAAAGGCATTCGTAGAATTGAAACATCGCCTCTGCTCTGCCCCATTGCTCACATTACCAGAATTGCAACAACCATTTGAGATTGAGACAGATGCCTCTAACTATGCTATTGGGGAAGTTCTTACTCAATAGGGGAATCCAATGGCATATCACAGTGAGACATTGTCCGACACAGTTCAAAAGTATCCCACTTATGACAAAGAAATGTATTCCATTGTGCAGGCTTGTTGATAATGGAAGCATTAAATTTTGGGGAAGGAAACAATCACCTACACAGACCACTGGCCCTTGCAGTTCATACAGACATAAGGGAAGTTGCAGAATGATCACCATCAGAAGTGGTACACATACCTGCAACAATTTCATTTGAACATCAAGTACAAGAAGGGTAGCACCAATAATTTTGCAGAATGCCTTAGTCGACCACCGATCATGGCACTAACTAGCGTTCTCAACTCTTGTGGGCACGAGACTTCTGATTGGCCGCTTCTATACAAGAGCAATCCAGAATTTTGCCACACATACAAGACACTCTTGGGGGGTGCACAAGTTCTAAAATTTCACCTCCAAGATGCACTGTTATGTCACCTGGGACACATTTGTGTTCCTTCAAGTGAGCGTGTCAAGATGATATGGGAAGAACACTATAGTCGAGTTACTGGGAATTTCGGGGTCGAGAAAACAATGGCAGTATTGCAGAAGTATTTCTATTGGCCGAACCTTCAAAAGGATGTCGGGAAGTACATCAGATCCTGCACCACTTTTGCCATTGCCAAACTGGCCATCAAAAAGCAAGGCTTGTATACTCTACTACCTACCTCTAGTCGACCTTGGGAATCTATCTCCATGGATTACATGTCAGACCTTCCTTCTACTAAGCATGGAAATGACTGTGTTTTCATGGTCGTTGACAAACTCTCGAAGATGGCCATTATGGCGGCCTGCAAGAAGAATATCACAGCAGAAGCCACTGCTAAACTCTTCTTTGAACGAGTGTGGGTGCACTTTGGGATCCCATAGTCTATCATATCAAATCGGGATAGCAGGTTCCTCAGCACATTTTGTTCCAACCTTTGGTCAATGTTGGACACCAAGCTCACTAAGTCCACAACTTTCCATCCCCAAACTAATGGCCAGACAGAGGCCGTCAACAGGATGATTGTACACATTCTGCGCATGTAAAATTCAAATCATCCACGCACATGGGATGAGATCCTCCCCTATGTACAAAATAGTTATAACCGGGCTCTCCACAGCTCAACTGGCCACAACCCCTTTCAGGTGGCCTTGGGATTCTAGCCACTATGTCCCATTGACGTAGCCATGCCATTTGCGGCTACTCAGGCCGATTTAGCTCATGTCCAGTCTGAAGCTGACAAATCGAACAACTTCATTGAGCGCATTCAACACATCTACCAATAGGTTCATGACATATTGGACAGAGCCAATGCTAAGTACAAGCAACGAAATGATCAACATCGAGTGCCAAACAACTTCTAGGTGGGCGACAAAGTGTGGCTACATTTGCAAAAGGAGCACCTCACTGGACCCCACCGCAAGCTTTGCCTACTCTGATATGGGTTGTACACCATAACCAAGGCTGTAGGGAACAATGCCTTCGAGCTTAGTATTCAACCATTCCTTTTTCTGCACCCAATATTCAATGTGGACCACCTTCATCCCTACTTCCCACCTCTACTGGATACCTCTAACGTTGCAGAGAAACTCACACCAACAGAGTTAAACCCAGACTGCATGGAACAAACCACCAAATTTTTTATCATGGATATGAAAATCAAGAATAATCGTCAACAGAAGATCCAATTGTATCGGGTTGTCAAAGTTGGCCAACTCCTGCAACAAGGCAAGTGGCTCACCAGGGACCAAGTTCAGCAAAAGTTTCCTCATTTCATGGAGGAACTCAACGCAATGGGGACCATTGCTTCCTAAGGGGGGAGGAATGATCCAGGTGGATACTGGTGGCCACTCACCTATTCCACTTGGGGCCCCACCATTGTCTCTTTCAATTTTTCAGTTTCGGCACAACTTACTATTTTTATCAGTTTTTCGGGTCCTGAACTTTCGAAGCCATTTTGAGGCCCTAAATGACGTTTTTTGGGAAAAACGAGAGCAACATTGGTCCATAGACTAATGTTTCTCACATCAAAAGTTTTATTCCTTAGATATATCTTTCTAACGATGTATGGTGCACGTCAAATAATGATCGTATGCCAAAGTTGCGTCCCCAGGAAGTTGAAACACCAATTTACCCAAACGGGGCCCATAGTTTTGGCGCTTCATCTCCTAGGGTTAGGGTTTTGGAAGTTTATGGTTTTCCATTATTTCTAAATAATAAATAGGCCATCGAGCCTCATTGTAACATAGTTCAGAGGCCTATAGCCTCCACATCTCTTCTCAGAGATAAGCTACCACCGCCCCAGCTAGTTTATTTCCATTATGTATGTAAGCAAATTTCAGTTCTTTGATATTAATGAAATGAAGTGTTATTTCCGTTGCATCTCTTTATTTATGGTTATATGTGTATTTTTTTGCGTTCCTGCATAAATCTAGATCACTGAGGCATATATATGTATTTATGAAAAAGGAAATACACACAGATACACAGTAGTTTAATGCTTGAAGGAAGTTAGATCATGATTAACATGAATTCGAAGAAATCAAACATCAAAGCACTGCACGCAAAATAAAAATATACATGGGACAAGTACTCATGAAAACATCAGATGAATATCAGGTGAAGAAAGAGCCAACAGTCACTGTATATTACTGATAAGAAAATGTTCACAATAGTAGTCCTATAGTTACATCATTCAACCCCCTATTCTTTGATATTCTTCCTATTAATAGGCTTCAGCCTATTTACATCGGATCTACCTTCATGGCTAGATCATCGAGTCCCTTTGATGACAACTATCTTAACAATAAGCAAATCACATGGAAATAAAACTGATAGGTACTAACTTTAGGACTTAGAGACCTACTAGGACTCTACTACCTATTTATTACATCATCCAACTGAAAGGACTGCATATTTACATCAAAGATAGTCATGTGCTGGGGTGGCACTGACCATGATTTCCCCCATCTAAGTTAGGAGACTAGTATTCCTACTTTTAAGGAGGTAGTGTCATGATAAATGATGATTGTCTTCATGATGAGTTGGTGGACTGAACAACCTTGTGGAAGACCATGCCTCCATAAAAATATTTCTCTGATACTCTTTAAACTTTCCACATGGCTGACTTATCTTCAATATACGATCAAAACTAAAAAATGCTACAAAAACTTTCTCGCTGCAGAAACAGGGGAGTTAAGGCAAGTTTGTAGCGAAAGTTTGTAGCAAATTGATTTCACCCATCTCTGCCACCTGTTAGCTCTCATTGCTGATTTGGCACTGTTTTTAAAGTCAAACGAGCTAAATACAATTTTTTACCCACCTTGATTTTGACCATATTTGTGATTTATAACAAAAAGACACCTATAACGAGTTCATAGCGAAATCTGGGCTTCAAGCCTAGGATACACTACGAACTTGTCTAAGTGGCAGAAAACTTGAAAATTGTGCTTCTTTCTTCAAAAATTTTCCTATGGCTTTGCAAGATGATAATATGAAGCATGATAAGGCAAAATTGCTTCAAAATACCTCTTACCCTCCTCAAGAAACATCTTTTCCCCCTTCAACAAGTTTATATACCAACAAAAATGGAGTTGTTTTTTCTAAAAATTAGTGCTTAGAAATGATCTCCTATCTTCAGATCCTTGATAGATGTTACAAAACAGGAGGAGATTTTTGTAAATGAGTTTGTGCTGAAGAAAAACCCCTCTTTTTTTTTTGAAGACCATCTCTAGATGTCTGGAATCTGTATTTGAAAAACATGTCTAAAACAGGAAAAAACACACTCTGAAAATATAGCTCAAAGACCTCTTCGAATCTCCAAATTTGTAGCACCTGTGAGAAAAGTTAAAAGGGTTAATGTTCTTTGATATGTTTTTGATAATAAATTCTCTCAGTTTTTTAGAATTCATCACCATTTTCCCAGAAAATTCTCTTGAAAATGACTACTCAAACAGTCAAAAAATACAAAAATTCTCTTGTAACATCTAACAAAATCTCATGCAACTAGCTTTGATGAAGGCCTCTACAACGCTAGGGTCTTCCATGACCAATATTAAGTCCATAGGTTCATACTTTACCACTGAACCTCCCTTGTTGGTGTTCTTATATGTTGCCATCTCCTCCAAAACAATGTTACCTTCTTTGAAAGTTGACACGTGCAAAAAGTGTATATGACAACAAGCTATTTGTTGACACATGGTTGAAACTAAACTATAATAGCAGCTAGAGATGTACTTAGAAAAAAATAAGGTGGCAAAAGAAGCTAATAGGGATTGACAAGGTATGTGATTAGGCTCGAATGCATAAATGCTTAAATTTTGAAAAAGAAAAAAGTTAAAGTGAGACAAAATGATGAGGTGGTGTGATGACCATGCATGACACACATTTAATAATGATTTAAAATAGGTAAACATGTGATGGAAACTTGACCTCTACCCTCCCATAAGGTGACAACTCATCAATCTCTGAACTGTTTGCAAAAAACATGAGTTCAGAGCAAATTCAGTTAGAAATTTGGTAGATTTGCTACGAACTTGTCAGGTGAGTTCGTAGCGAAAATCACCTGTTTTGCATAGAATTCGCTGCGGACTCAAGAAAAAATGGATAGGTGGATAAAAATGGATTTTAAACCAATGCATGGATATTTTTGATGGATTTCTATGGAGTTTACCATGATGGCATGACATGTGGGACTCTTCAAATTTAAGATTATGACCAATTCACAAAATTTCATCAATTTCATGAACTAATTTGACAAGATAATGAAACCTATGCTAAATGACCTTCTTAACTAAAAAATAAAATTTTATTGGTGATAACACATCACATCTCTACAAATGATGAAATTATACCAGTAAGGCAGCCTCAGAGGAGGATGAACCTAGCCCTAAATGATATAGTAAAAGAAGAACTTCCAAATCTCTTAAATGCTAACTTCATTTATTCTATTTCTGATAGTAAGTGGTTGTCACCACTAGTCATTGTACCTAAGAAAAGAATTAAATGGAGAATTTGTGCAGAATTTAGGTAACTGAATAAGGCTACCTTCAGATAATACTTCCCCTTACCTTTCATTGATCAGGTACTGGATACCTTGACTGGAAGAAAATATTTATCCTTTTTAGATGGATTTAATGGCTATAATCAAATCCAAATTGTACCCGAAGACCAAGAAAAGACTACCCTCACTTGTCCATGGGGTACTTATTCCTATAGGGTTCTTCCTTTCAGTTTATGTAATGCCCCTGCCACCTTTCAAAGGTTTGTCCTTTTTAATTTTTTAGATCTAACCAAATACTGCGTGGAACTCTATATGGATGACTTCACAATATATGGGAAATATTTCCAGCAAGCTTTAAACAACCTAGAGAAGGTTTTAATCATATGTCAAGAGACCAAAATTTCCCTTAGCAATGAAAAATATATAATGGTGATTACTGAGGGTATTATGCTACGCCATCATATTTTTGAGGCCAAGATCAGAGTAGACCCTGCTAAGATTGAAATAATCTCTCAAATCAAAACTCCCAACCCTAAAAAAGAAGTTAGAAGCTTTCTATCGCATACAAGATATTATAAAATATTTATTCAAAAATTTATAATAATAGTAACTCCTATATTCAAAATTTTAACCAAAGATTCTTATTTTCAGTGGGATTCTCAGTGAAAAATTTCCCTTGAAACTCTTAAACTAAAACTATCAATTGTTCTAGTTATGAGAGGACCAAATTGGAGCCTCCCTTTTCATATCTGTATTGATGTCTCATACACAAATTTGGGGTTTTTTTGGGCCAAAGAGAGAATCAAATCCCCTATGCCATTTATTTTGTTATAAAAAATCTCTCCTACATAACTAAACTACACAATCACTGAAAAATAATTCTTATAAGTAGCTCATGCCATTAATAAATTTAGGAATTATATAACCGGGTATGAAGTTTTTGTGCACACAGACCATTCAACCATTAGATTCTTAATGAATATGCCTATCACCAATGCTTGTGCTACTAGATGGTTATTACTACTGCAATAATTTAATATTACTATCATTTACAAACCAAAAAGAGATAATCTTGCCGTTGATTTTCTATCTAAACCCGTCAATACATGTGATAGTGCACCAGTTACTAATGATTTTCCAGGTGAAAAGTTATTTGTTATTTATACTTATACTCTTTGGTATGAAGATATAGTTAATTATCTGGTAACAAGGAAGTTGCCACAAAAATTGTCTTCAAGAGAAAAACAGATAATCATACAACTTAGTGCTAACTATATGTGGCACGAGGATTGTTTATACCATACTGGACCAAATCTGATGATCAGAAGATGTGCACGAGAAGATGAAATGGAAGACATTCTAAAAGCTTTCCATAATGAGTCGTGTGGTGGACATTTATCTGATAAAATAACTACATATAAAGTGTTACAATATGGGTATTATTGGCCCACCATTTTCAAGGACACAGAGATACGTGGCTAGCTGTGATGATTGTCAGAGGATGGGGAAAGCTATCCCAGGAGATGAAATGGCTCTTCAAGCACAGGTAGTTATTGAACCTTTTAATAAATGGGCATTATATTTTGCAGGAAAAATTTCTCCTATGTCCAAAAAGAAGAAATATATTTGGGCATGTACGGATTATGTAACCAAATGGGTAGAAGCGAAAGCACTATATTCTGCTAATGAAAAATCTATTGTTGATTTATTATTTGAAGAGATATTTACCATTTTTGGTGTACTAAGGGAAATAGTAACTGATCAAGGCACCCAATTCACTTCAAAATTGGTCAAAACTATTATTGAGCTATATCAAATCAGGCATTGGAAATCTACACCTTACCCTCCATAGGAAAATGGGTAGGTAGAATCCACCAATAAAGTCATTGAGGCCATTCTCACCAAAAAAGTACAGTTTCATCATAAATATAGGATTAAAGGTTATTTGAAGCTTTGTAGGCCTATAGGACAACCTGGAGAAACACAACAAGACATTCCCCTTATTAGTTGGTTTACGGGAAACAAGTATTGCTTCCTATAGAATTCCAAGTTAAAACCTTCAGAATTTCCATGTAGCTGGGAATGGATTTAGATGAGGCACAAAAACAAAGGCTAATGGATTTGAATGCACTGGATGAGATTAGACAAGATGCTCTTCGAATGACGATGCTTGTTCAGGGTCAAAGAACCAAATGGCACGATAAGTTCATTAAGAAGAAAATTTTTCAACCAGGTGACTCGGCTTGTTGTATGACATCAAGTTAAAAAATTTGTAGGGGAAGTTGTCGACACGATGGCTGGGACCTTATGAGGTAGATACAGTCTATGAAAATGGCTTATTCAAGATAAAAAATACCGATGCAAATAAAACTTCTATTGTTGTAACTGGACATTGACTGAAAATTTATCATAAGCCATTGTCTAAAGAGGATTTTATAAAAAATGTTCTTCCAATGCCTGAAATGCAACTGGTCAAAAAGGGGGAGTTCTCCTCTTGCTGATCTACCACTGTAAGTTTTGATGTATAATTTAACTTTATACATATGTGTATATAGGTGTGATGATTAGATAATAATTTTGGTGCTACTAACAAGAGAAAAAGTTGATTGTGTTCTCATCTAGATAAGCAATAAGGAGGGAATATGCCAAGTGTAAGTTTATTCCTTTATCCATCCCTGGTTTATGGAAAAGGAGCCTAATGGAGTTTTATTTAAGTTTTTGAGACTCCTAAAAATTGAAAACACTAGTGAGCATGAACTAGCTCAGGCTTAGATCCATGGGGTCTTGGTTAAACAGTGATGAGATCGGCTGTTATAACACTCATCACAGGTTCAATTCCCTTCCCCAATCGGGGTGATATATCTATACATGTTGATGAATATGTAGTAAAAAAAAAAAATGTGAAAAAAGAGAAAAATGAAAAGTACTACCAAACTTACAAAAAAAAAGAAGTAGCTCGGGCTCAAGAAAAATCCACGGGACAATGAATGGAGTTTTCTTTAAGTTTTTCAGACTCCTAAAAATTGAAAACACCGATGAGCATGAACTGGCCCGGGCTGAAGAAAAATCCACAGGACAATGAATGGAGTTTTCATTAAGTTTTTCAGACTCCTAAAAATTGAAAAAACCATCGAACATTAACTAATATGGGCTCGAGAAAAATCCACAGAACAGTGGTAGTGATTAGATTTATTTTCCAATAAAATGGAAGTGGAAAAAAAACCAGTGGTTTGTTTGGTTCCAAAAAGAGGAGGTTGTCTAGCTACATAATGCTTTCTTGCTACAAATCTTGGAGCATGATCATTGAATTCTTTTGCCTCATTTTCTAACACTTCCATTGCAATTTAAAATTACTTGTACCAGTGTGTTGTTTATAGTTTTTCTAGTGGAATAAGTTCACATGTAGCTTCAGTATCAAGAGAATATACTCCAGATTGATCCTCAGAACATGCTAAGCTACAAAGAGAATCCTACAGGATCCCAATCTTAAGACTATACATCCATTAAAATTTCATCGAGTAATGGAAATCAGTCTCCTATGTTCATCCAGTACTGGAAAGCAATTTTCATCTGGTACAAAAAAAAAATCTTTCTTGTGTTGATATGGTAATGGAGGTATGAGGTCAGTGTTTTATTGTATGTTACTAAGATTCATATTTATTGTGCGATGAATATATAATTACCCTCATAAATATTTTATTATCATCAGTCGTTAAAACCCTATCCTAATCCTAAAATACTCACCTTCATTCCCCGGTTGTTCCAAGATTTTTTTTTGATATGATTGAATGGGATAATTATGGGTCTGATTGGATGGTTTCCAATCATAATTTGAGCAAATGAATTCCATAATAGAGATTCCGTGGGTTGTTTAAATAATGATTTTACCACCATTTTATAACCGTAAGTTGAATGATGATGATGGATGATTATCAGAACCTTGATATAGACCATCCCGTACTGATGTACTCAACCATGTTCTATCCATCATATTCAACATTCATTTGAATGAAGTTTGACATCATCAACGGAGATGATTTCCAAATAAGCTCTGTATATGACTTATTTCCATCATCCTGTTTGATCTCATCTTGTAATTATGGAAACCATTTGACTGTTACCATCTCCTTTTAAATTATAAATTCTCTTCTAGATGGCTTCACCATCCAGATGAGCATCATTTCCCTCTTGCATACCATTCAGCCTTTATTTCACTCACCGATTTATCCAGCGCTAGCTCTGTCACATTGTTTCCATAATCCAACTTCCGGTACTCTGTAATTTCTGGTACTCAACCCTTTCTTAAATTTATCCATATAAATTGTCTGAGACTTGTTCTTAAATCCAACACGGGGGTATATTGACACGAATCAGTGTTCCATTTTTATCAAGAAACAAAGGAGTATCAGTTGTGCAAAGAAAATTCGAGAAAGCTGGTTGGATTCCGTTTCTAGAGAAGTTTAAGGGATACCATGAGGGTGTTTCTCACACCTTCACTCAAAGCTATGATGGCGAACATGTTTAGCTAGGGAGGTCTACAATTAGAGATCACAAAAGCTACTATAGAGGAGGCTACATGATTACTAGCTATAGGGGAGAAATACTTCAAAGGTGTAAATATTGAAAATGATCTTTGTCAAAATTTCTTAGAACCTGAACATTTGAATCCTGACTAGTCTAAGGGTATTCCTAGGAACTAGATCAAAGAAGAGCATATGCTGATGATTACTAGCTTGCATAGATTATTAACATGTGAAGGAAGGTATACGATCACTTTTATTTATCATTTAAGACTTTTGTTACATTTTCAAGGGGGGTCGTAGATAAAATTTCCTTATTTCCTTTGGATGAGTTTGAACAAGATGGTAAGAGGATTTAAATCAGTTTCCAAAAAGGTTGAGACTAGTATTTATTATTATGGATTGATAAAATTATTAGTTTCTCATGAGATAAGGAATCAGGGTAATAGTTGGAAAACATTACTCCCACAACATTTTTCTCCGGAAGGAATTTCAAAATCCATAGAAGAAAACAATCCAGGGGATAGTAATAAGGATCTAGATAGTAGACATGAGATTAGTAAGAAGCAATCGAGGAAGTCAAAATCTAAATAAGGCATTATTTTCCCTACTTCACCAAAATCCATGAATCAATCAGACAAAGGTAAAATGATAGAGGAGGAGGAATTTCCTGCACTAACAATGCGACTAGTAAAAGGTAAAAGATCCTCTCTTGATTCACCCACTCAAAGTAAAACCCCAAAGTGCGAGACAAAGAAAAATAAGCAAGCTGAAAGTGATGGAGGAGAACTCACTGGTACTATTTCAAAGGTAGTCTTTGAGTTACCTCCGGAGGACACTCCTGAGCCGAGGGTTAAAAATATGAAAAAGTCTAGAACAAGTGAAAAAGGGTGACATAGCACAAACTTTTGAAAGAAAGGAGAAACATGCACATAAAGGAGAAGTCTCAGAGTCCATGTCACATACCAAAAGGAAGAAGAGGAGATTGTTTAAAGATAATATTCTCACTCCTAACAACAAATCTGATGAGTCATTAGCACCTACACGACAGACTACCAGGAGCATGGCACATCATGTAATGGCCACTCATACCCCTTCTCTTCCAAAAAATCCAATTTATGTATTTTATTCACCTAAAAAGGAATATGCACAAGATGAAATGCTTAATGAAGTAGAGGAATTAGTTACATAAACTTTGAAGGAATTGAGAAGAGAGGTTGAAGCTAAGAGAAAAATCATTAAGCATGCAACAATTGAACCTGCTAGTTTTCTAACTAGTGATCATATGACAATTGAGATACTTCAGATGGAAAATGAAAAACTAAAAGAAAAAGTTAAATAATATAAGTTGTTGGAAAAATACCTCAAGAAAGAGAATGAGTAATTAAAGGAGAATAGCCGCAGGTTGCAGGATGAGTATGATGATGTCTCCCCCAAGCTTAAGAAGGTTCTTCACCTCATACACTATATCATGGTTATTAAAAGGGAACTCAAAGAAGAGGCTTCAGTTGTGAATATCTTAGATTTGAACAACTGATGTTTAGGAAAGCTGAAAGAAGACTCCATTTTTGAAATTTTGAGGAATGGTTCACCACTTTTTGCATGAGGGCATGCAATAACTTGAGCATGGGGGAATGTTTGGTCTCCTTTTTTATGCCTATAATACCCTATATTTTCCTCTATTTTTGATCAATTTCACCTCAAACCTATCCACCACTTGCCTATCATCTTCAAGAACATAAGTTTTAGTATCCTTATGTATCTACGAGGTGATTTATATTTCAAAGAATGATTTTTATGATTTCTTGTTAGTAGAAATAGAATAATTTATTCTTTATACTCTCTAAGTATTTGTATTAGCTCACATAGATTTTTAGACCCTATTCCTGCTCATATGACACTAGTGTTATCCATCAGGTACCAATGTTCTTCATCTGGTGCCCGTGTACTTGTGTTCATCCGACACCAATATCATCTATCCGACATCAAGCATGTTCATCTGGTACTTGCATTCGTCCTGTGTCCATCTGGTACCAGACCTAATTCTTCAGCTTCAATGGTTCAAGTGAAGCTACCTTGATGAGACCGAGGGAACGGATGGTCAAAAGCATTACATTTTTATGGAAAATCGAGATATGTTTAATCCTTATGGAAAAGATAATATATTTAAAGATTTGTATGTAACGACCATTCCTCTATAAGAGAAGGCTCATAGATGATAGGCGTTGGAGAGTTAGAGAAAGATGGAGTTATCAAGATTTACCTAGTACTGTTATGCTGGAGATTTGGTTGAACCATTAAGTTTTGTAATCCTTTCCTTTGAAATCAATGATATGAGAAACAATTGATGAGTTCACTGTGTTAATAGATTTTTTAGTTCTGTAAGTTCTTCCAGCTTCCCTTGGTAGCTCGACAAGGGCCCACCGAAGCCATCAAGGAAAGTTTTATTATAATTATTGTGCATGGAACTTGGTTTATGTGTGAAGAGTAACTTATTGTTTGATGTGACTTCAGTTATTTTCTATGCGAGTAATTTTTCTAAGGGTGTGTGATATAAGTCTGGAGATGTTAGTTTCTGAGTGATAATTCCTTAGTCTTGTGAATACAAACTTTATTTCTCAGGTTGTATATTTAATTAATGTGCAAAAGTACAGGAAAAGTTAGGATGAGAGATCTGACCATTCACCTTCATGTGATGTTAAGTGAATACTCTTGCTATATTTTATGTATAAGAATGCATATTTTTTGTCAAAACTATTTAAATTAGGAATGATTGTTTTACTGTAGTGAGCTGATTTTAGTTTGGTGGTTGAAGCTAGTTGTTACAGGAAAGCAGAGTTGAATCCATATTTTCATTTCATGAGCCTATAAATGGACATACTCATTACATATGTGAGAGCATTCGGCTTACATGATTGTCAAGATTTTATTTATGAGCTTTACTTTCTGATTTTTAAGCTGTGTGAAGAAATTAGATTGGAATTTAAAAATGGAAGCTTCTTATCTAGGCTATATTCATAAAAAATTGGAACTTATTTGTTATCGACACATATAGTGCATCAGCCCTACTGATTACGATTCCCTGGTTAATAATTTAATTTGTGGTGATATATCATTCATATAATTTCCCTAGTAGATATCCTTTCAATTTTTTGCTTGAAGAAGCCCTCGAGTGACAAAGGGATGAGATGATGAATATTTTTTTCTAGATCCTTTAGCAGATGCCAATGGGTGAATCATCTTCATCTAGAAGTAACTTTGGAGGTTCCTCCCCATTTAAGATATAAGTTAACTTTGGCATTGCTATATTTGAAGGCCAGATAAACACATATGCTCTAGATAGATGGTTAAATTTGTTGGAAGGATATTTTTCGGTCCATATTTTTTCTGATAGAGAAAAGATTACTTTCGCACTCCTTAAGGCTACCCCCATATCAAGGATTGGTGGGAAACAAACTGTGAACGGGGGCGCAAGAGGAATCCTCACTATTTTCAACTCCACTCTCTTGGAATCTTTTCGAGATGCCATTAAGGAATAATATTACCTTGTTGGGAGCTAAGAAGATAAGTACATAAAATGGACCACACTATGATAGGAAAGGGTTGTTAAAATATGAACTGGAATCATCGCTAGAAATTTTATAGGTTAAATGAGGGAAATTTTATTAAGGGAGGGAAGTGTGGGTGCATTACAAACATTACCATGCATTGTACCCTGGAAGTGTAAAACCCACAAAATGTAGAGTAGAATAGAGTAGAAGAATAAAATCACGTTTAGTCACATAATGAGTGTACAAGGAAGAGATGATATATGAGAGGATTGTGATGTAATTATGAAGTATATAATGAGAGAAAATAAATAATTATATTTTTTGCGTGGCTCTATTTTGGAAGGTCTGTCCTTTGTTGCATCTGTTGGGAATCACGATTGTCGTTAGACCAAAACCCTCGGGTCTTATTCAATGATCGCATCGCCAGAGATAAAGATTTACGAGAGGTGGCTAGTCCATGTCATGAAACACACATGTAGTGTTGGTTTATCCAATGTCCAACAATCTTCCCCCCAACGAGAGTCAGGTGTGTATCGAACTTGTGACCTACACTATGATACCACTTGTTTGGAATCATGATTGTCGTTATACCAAAACCTGTAGGTGTTAGCCAACAATCACAATGCTAGAGATTAAAATCTGCAAGAGGCGGTTAGTCCATGTCGTGAAAGACATGGGGAGCGCTGGTTTATCCAATGTCCAACAACATCCATAGGGAAAGCTTAAATCCCTTGAAGGGTTTGATAGGTTTTGGTAAAGCACATGTGAATAGATGTGCTCTAAGCACTAAATAAAGTGGGTAAAAGGGGACTTGGGATTGCATCTCAGATAATGATGTAGAAGAGGATGTACAAATTCTTGTTAATGATGACATAGTGAGTGAAGAAAATGGTTTAGTCAAAATGTATGTGGCACAGGTTCGTGAACCTGAGGGTGGGGTTCTCGAACCTGTCCCGGGTTCTCGAACTTAGGTCCCGAATTTGGGTATGGGTGCTTCTAAGAAGAACCCAGAAGAACCAGTGTTCCAAAAAAAAATGTGTTCTTCTGTGAAGAACTGGGTTCTCCAAAAAAAAATTGGGCTCTTCTACCTTAATGGGTACAAAGAACCACTAGGATGGGTACTTAGAACCCGAAAATCGAGTTCTTTGGGTTCTCGATGACCGATTTTGACTAAATTTTTTTATCGAAATTTAAAAATTAAAATTAAATTTTAATAAATATTAAGTTTTAACAAAATTACAATTTAAAACTTTGAATTAAAAAATTAAAATTTTTAATTATTGAAATCAAAATGTAAATCGTAAATACTAAGTCTAAACCTAAACTAAGTTCTCCCTTCACTTCATTTCATTGAGTTCATCCGTTTGATGCAAGGAAGAGAGGCCATTCATTGAGTTCATTCATTCGATGCAGGGAAGAGCTCGTTGAGGTATTTGTTTAGCCAATATTCAAGTAGGGATGAGAGGTTGAGGTATTATGGCGGCATAGGCATTCATTCATGCAGGGACAAAGGAATTCATTCACCCAATACAGGCAGAGGGAGGCGGCAGAGGATAGGAGGGAGTAGAGGGATGCGACAGAGGACGTCGGCAGAGGACGACATCAGAGGGAGGTTCACGCCTTCTGTGAACTGTTATAACTTATATTCAACACAAAAACACCTTTTCTTAAAAAATGACATCAACATATAAATTGCACACTTAGATGGTAGATGTTTATAGTTTTAAAAATGCAAAAATTTGATTTTTACTGTAGTGAATGAGGCAGTGTGAGATATCTCCAAAATGGGCATGGAGAGCCTTAATTGGATATTTAAATTAAAGTAGAATTCCACTCCATTTGAAGCCTACTTATTATTACCTTGATAAAACTTAAAAGAAATATGATAAATCATAATATCCTATGAACAAAGAACCAACTAAAGTTTTCCTCTATTCTTTCAGAAAATTCAGAAATTTACCCTTTTACAAGATCCATAAAACTTGACCCAAGCCTAACTATAAGGATGATAAACAAAAACAAACTTTTTTATAACTATTGAGTAGTAATTGTATTACCGTTACAGAAAGGAATTAAAAATTTAAATCATAAATATTTTAGTTTTCTTGTGTAAAGTTGAAAAATATACAAATTAATATATATGTTAAATTATAGTTTATAAAATATAATATTGTTATATTTGTATATTATATATATAAATTATAAATTATAATATACCCCGACGAACACACGCACCCTGTTTCAAAAAATTACGTACATGTCCCCGTCCCCGTCCCCAAACTCATGTTCCTGGCAACATAGGTAAAAATGGATGTTTTGGAAGAGTTGTGCACATATTCTTACCACACCCTTTATCTGATTTTTCTCCCCATAATTATTGTGAGTGTTTCATTTTGTTTACAACTTCTGATATTTTTATTATGTTCGAGCATTTTTTATCAGAACACTAAAGTGGTGCACTAGGTACATCCTTGATTTTTCTAATGCAGCTTGTGGTAGATGTTAAATGTTTCCCTTCTTGATGAATTGTAAATACAGTAGTAAATTGAAGCACTTTCTAAAGAGCTATGGCATTCATGTACATGGGTTAAAGTGAATTATATAATATGAGAAAATTAGTATTATTGAACATTTTATTTATTATTTTTTAAATAATTTATACCAGTTCAACTATATAAATTAAATGGTTGGAAAATGTTGATAGGCATCAGGGCATAATCATATCAAAAAACTTATCTCATAATACATCTCATATTTCCAAAAAAAAAAAATCATAAAAACTAACTAAAATATAACTTTATTTTAAATTATTATTATATTGTTAATTATAAAAGAGAATTAATATATGAGTTAAACAGTTACATTAAAAAAAAAATGTAACATGAAAAACATAGCAAAGCAATACTGAGCCATAAGAGTTTAGTACCATAAATAAAAATCAAATATGGCACTTGTAAATATGACATTTTTTTAATTGTATTGAAAAGTAAAAATGGCACAAGAACCTTTGACCCAAAATTCTATGTGAGATAGCACCGAATAGCATTACTAGAGTTTTAAAGCAATAGATGGCTACATACCTAAGCTAGCCAAGCATCAGACTCCTTCAAGCTCACATTGGTCTCCAATTGTTTGAATTCAGGATAAATGCATAGAATAGAACCATAGAAAAACCCAAAGAGAAACAAATAGATTATGAAAAATATGCCATGTCGAGCGACCGAACAAACTGTGATCATGAGAGTAAAAGGTTATGTTTTTTGAGAAAATAATTTGATGTTTTGTCAGAATAAAATATAGTATCTTCACTACTGATTGAATCAGAATTTAAAGTTTCAATAATAAGATTCATAGGTAGTACTTTTATAAACTAGGTTAGATCTATTTTTGTGGAGAGCATTAAAAGGGATTAAATTCCTTGAAGTGTATAAAGTCTTGTATTCTAGAATAGTTTTGAACCTCTAAGAAGTTATAATAAGTGACTGGGTGGTTGATAAAGACAAGGTTTAAATGCATTTAGGTTGGCATAATAATGAGAAATAAGAAGAGTAGACATCAACCAGAAATGAATGGAAATCCAAAGTGCAGAAACAAACCAAGGTCTCACCTTTTAACACAATTGATTCACACAGCTTCAAGCATGTTGAAGCTGATCATGGTGTTGTTGTACATGATAACAGAGTGATTAGACTGAATGAATTCAAGTGATTAGACTGAATTAATTCCATACCACCCATGTATGCGACCAAGTTGAAAACATGATCAACTACTTTGGTAACAACCAAGAAATTGTCCATAACTCTAAGATCCACGAGATGGAATTCATTCAAGGAAATGTCCTCTGTCATGTGCTTGTTCTTATTCCAATCAGAGGCAATAATGTAGTGCCCTTCAAATTTCAATCTCTGGGCAATATGGGAGGCAATGAAGCCACCAAATCCAGTGATGGAAATTCTCAAATTTCCACTTGGCTAGTATGCCTCTCTATCCATATTCTCATAGGTTTATTCCCCATAGGTCACTCCATAAACTCCAATGGCTCCCATGGTGCTCAGTGAAAGGAGGATATACAAAAGTCTGAAATAACATAACCAAAGTAAGATATCACTCCGTGTTGAAATAAATTGCAGTTGTTAAAAATCGTTATTCTATTAATCTATGAATTAAATGGCTCTCCAGGTGAGATACATAGAGAGTGTACAAACACTCCATACAAGCACTAACTATTGAGTCAAATGAGCCTCAAACATATAGGCTTTCACACTAATTGGATGGTTTCAACCACTCCCTAGATATTAGGATCTGAGACCTAATATTAGAGTCTTAATCCTATCTAAACAACTAGCTTTCTCCATTATCTTTCAACACTCCCCCTCAATGGAGAAAGAGTACTAAAAGAATATCATACGCCTATTGGTCTAGTCTGAGCTAGGCTTACAATAAAAAAACATGAAAAACTTGGTAACAAAGGTTTTGATTTTGGTCTTTTTTCTTGCGAGTCCATGCTTGTTTATATCAAGTTGAGGCTTCATCTTCACTTTCCTCGCCATGAGGTAGTGATAGATCTTCAACTCATTTCTTCCCCAATGATGAAATTCTTGAACTCTTATCCTCACCCTTCTCAAAATTATGACAAGTTGGATAGGAGAATTGTTCCTCTCACAATTTCTGGTGTCAACCATCTGAACGTCAGCTATGTTTTCTTCATCATTCCTTGATGCAAATTCTATTTTGACTTCATAAAGACATGATGTTTCAATAAATTATTCAAGAAAATAAAAATCCTCTTTAAACTTCGTTGCTTTTTCCTTGTTGTTGTTGCTAACGTCTGCACACAGAAATATTCATGAGATCATCATAATTTAAATTCATTCCATATTTTTCTTCTTCTACCATGTCTTTGCAATCAGCTTCATGTGGTTCGTCCAATTGATCTTCAACAGTCTATTCCTCTTTACATCCTTCCTGAAGATCAACTTGTGAGTCTTAAATCTCAGGATCTTGCACGACAAATTGTGCCTCTTAATTCTCGTGGTCGTCAAAAGAACCACATTGTTTTTATAAAATTTCTTCTGACTCGAACATACTACCCATGCTAATGCCTCCAAATGGCCACATGAAAAAGAGATCATCATCAGAATAAAAAATGTCTAAAAATATAGTCATGTTTGGAAAGTCCAACTTTTCTCGTTTTATCTTTCTTATAGATTTCTTTCTGAGTCCAATCAGTCCTATAACAATCTCCAACAACCCTGTTACCACGCAGGCGGGAAACTTCTCCCTTTGACAACTCTTCAACTGTAGAACCTTGTGGATTTTTGCTTCTATGCCACACAATAAAATCTGAAGCAAAAACCCCCAATGTAATATGAACTTCACAACAGCTCAAAATTCGAGCGCTATTCTTCCACCAAATTTAAATGCAAGAATTAAAATTGGAAATTTGAATCCAAATCTCTTCTCTTAAATGACCTCCACTGGACACAACCTCTTCTCATCACTGGTCAGGACGCACCATAGCCAGACGCTGCAATATGATTCACACTACACCAGCAATGATGGGTCCACGCAAAAGTCACCACACCTCGATCCAAAACCTCTTATCCATGTCGGGCCATGCTCATTCCACGGCCACATCAAACACATCTAAACACAACAATGCTAAGATATTCTTGGAAGCAATCATCGCTTAGTCAAGATGGATATTGCAGCTCCTCCTTCTACACAACGCCACACATGAATATTTACTTAAATATATTTCAAATCACCGGGGACAGCATCACGTTGCTGGTCAACGGGCTCAAGAAGATCCAAAAACACCGGATCGACGTTCCTGACTTTGATAAACACTGGATGTACATACTGATTTCCTTCAATGTCAGCGCTCGTGGCGAAATTTATCTCGGCGGTGAGAGAAGGCAAAGAGCTCGAATTGGGGCATCTCTATTTCCTTTCCCCATGCAAAAACTAAATCACTCACTTTCTCTCATTAGTGATGCCTCAAATGCATCCACATCTCAGCAAGAAACCGTCTCCGAACCAGGGTACTTCAGGAAACTGAGGCCTGATTCACCCCAACGGTCTACGCATAATTCAATTTGTTTGAAACCTAGATGGAAAAATAAACAGATGCTTCAATGATTTTGGTGGATTTTTAATGTCCTGTGACCAACATCCCAGTAGCCACACTGCACAACACGATATGCAATTCAAATGTTGGATAGCAGGAGTTAGGTGTCTCGGTAATGGGCTCACCACATCAGTGATCCACCACGTGAGTAATAACAATCCGCTTTCTCCACGCAAGGATTAAAATACCAATTCAATTTGACATCTTCTCCACTGATGCTGAATCCATGCTCACTACTCTCTTTATGGACAAACAAACTCACCCAACTTCCACCTAAAGCTCTGATACCATGTTAAAACCACTATTCTATTAATCTATGAATTAAATGGCTCTCCCAGTGAGATACTTAGGGAGTGTAAAAACACTCCATAGAAGCACTGACTAATGAGTCATATGAGCCTCAAACATATAGGATTTCACACTAACGGGATGGTTTCAACCACTCCCTAGATATTAGGATATGAGACCTAATATTAGAGTCTCAATCCTATCCAAATAGCTATCTTTCTCCATTATCTTTCAACAACAGCCAAGCAAAAAAACATATCAGGAATGACCAAGAAAGCACTTTTATTCATAACACGCAATGAAAAAGTAGATCAGAACTACTGAAATTCAATGGAATTATTGGTCTAAAATGGAGAAAAAGGACTCGTGACCATGAATGAACCAAGGGAATATGAAAAAAAATATATTTTCAAATACTCAAATCCGTCATCCAATTGGTTTAAAGTGATGGAATTCAGCAAAACACATTCTAAAAAATAAGGAAAATTCTCCTGGTTTCATCCTGCTAGATTTGTTCTACCGCTAAAAACTGTTAGGTCCCTATATTACTAGTTTAGTCCCTTATTGTTATTGTGTAGCTCCTTTATTGTTACTGTTGTACCCTTGTAACCCCAATATTGTTATTATTGTGCCCTTACATTGTTATTGTTAGGTCGGCTACGATTATATTGTGGGCCCATGGACTCCTATATATAGAAGGAGGTTTTGGTCATTTGTATCAATCCAAGAATTGTTCATTCATGTAATTTATTTGAGGTTTCCCCCTCAAAGTGGCTTATTTCTAAGGTGTTGATATCTCTTTTCTTCTAAGTTTGGAGCTGGTTTCATAACATTTGGTATCAGAGCCTTGGATTCTAGGGCTTCGCTGCTCCAAATAGGTCATCCTGGCATTTTCGCTATAATTTTTTTTCTATGAAGGTTAAAAATCTGAAATCCTGAGGAACAATGTCACGAAATTTCAGTGCTTGGTTCGCAATATTTCGGAGATATGATCTATGGAAGTTTTGGCTTTTTGTAGGCTCCTAAATTTAACCTAAACAGGTCATCACAGAATTTTCGCTATAAATATTTTTCTATTAGGTTTCAGATGCTGAAAGTTTCATGGAGCGAAGCTGAAATCCTGAAGAACCTCCTGTAAAAATTTCAGATCTTGGTTCGCAATATTTTTGGAGATATGATCTGTGGAAGTTATGATTTTTTCAGGCTCCCAAATTTCATCTCAAAGAGAAAAACATTATAACACTCTCTTTGAGTGCCTGATTGTGATTCTATAAAAAGTGGCCACAAGTACACAAACTGTAGTTTCCTGTCTATAAATTTCAGAGCCAAAGGAGAAAACACTGACACGTGGCAAGTCGTACAAGTTCGCTCTACTGAACCAGTCCATAATTATTTCATTGTGGGAGATTGGACATAACTTTGCCTTGAAGAGTCAAAATCAGGTCAGACCTATGGCATTCGAAAGAGGATTCAAAGCGCTACCTCAGGGCCGAATTTCAGATATTGAAGATTCAAAATCACAGAGATAAATCAGTTTCAATATCGAGCTCCTCAAAAGAAAGAAAAAGTTGTGTATTTTTTTCGAATTACATAAGTCTCGTTTGAAAAAAAATAGTTTGAATTTATTCCAAAGGCATATTGAAGAATATATATCAGTATTAGGTTCTAAAATTCCCTCTAAAAATAATTCAACACCCATTAAGCCTTCAGAAGGCTCTACTATGACTCATGAAGAAAAAGAAATGCAACATGAGATGTCAAAATTACAAGAGCAAGTGCACCTATCGCAAAGAGCAACAAAAAATGAAATGGAAGTTTTGAAGAAAGGCATGGAAAATAAGATGGATGGTTTGAAGAAAGGCATGGAAGCTAAGATGGAGGGCATGGAAGTTGGCATGGAAGCTAAGATAGATGAAATTGAAACTAAGATCAATGAAAAACACGAAGAATGATCTAAATGTATACATCGAAGGTTTGGCAAAGTTGATACAAGAAATGTTTCCTAATTGCGAAAAGATAGTAGAGGAAACTCATGATGAGAAAAAAATAAATGATAATCATGATTTCATAAACTCTAATGTTAAATGGAAGAACCACCATATTCCAAATATGGATATGAGGAAGTTTGATGGCAAGGATCCCGTAACATGGATACTACAGATGGAGCAATATTTTGATCTCAATAACGTGCAAAACACACAAAAGGTACACATTGCAACTTTACATTTAGAAAAAAATACATTTGTATGGTATCGATGGCTTTTCTTCCGTAAAAAAATTGTCACTTGGTCAATTTTTACGGAGGAAATGATAGCACATTATAAGGATACAAAAAGCAATACCTTCTTTAGAAAATTGATAAATCTCAAAGAAAATGGTTTAGTGGTGGAGCACATTGAGGACTTCCAAAAATTGAATATAAGGGTAACCGATATTCGAGAAGAACACAGGATTGATGTCTTCATAGGGACTTTAAAGGATAACATCCAATATGAAGTTCAAGTTTGGGAACCTGATTCATTGAAAAAGGCATTCAGGTTGGCAAGAAAAATTGAATGTAAAATTATGGAAACAAGGAAGCCTACCACTCACATATATAAAGATGGAAGTGTTGCTACTCCTTGACTTCCACAACCTACAAGGTTGACACCACAAAAATTGGAAGAAAAAAGAGCAAAAGGGCTTTGCTATAGTTGTGATAGCAAATACACTAAAGGTCATAAGTGTGCTGAGAAGAAATTATTTTACATAGATTGTGAAGAGGAAGAAGAAAATTAACAAGAATATTTAAAAGAAGAGGATATACACTAGGAACCAACCCTAGAAGAGGAAGAAATGAGTCCGACCATATCATGTAATGCATTGGCAAGAATTACCACTCCTCAAACTCTCAAGATAGAAGGACATATCAAGAAGAAATAGGTAATAGTGTTGATTGATTCGGGTAGTACCCATAATTTCATTCATTGTAAGGTAACCAAGGAATTGAATTGTTTCCTATACCCAGCACCAGAATGTCAAGTGATGGTTGCAAATGGAGGCACTATAAATTGCTCTGGAAAATGCCATAACATCAAGCTAACCATGGGGGAATATGTATTGAATAGTCCAATGCTTTCCATTCCTATGGGAGGTGCTGATGTTGTACTAGGAGTACAATGGTTACAATCTTTGGGGACGGTAGCTTTTAATTTTCAAGAACTTTTCTTGAAATTTTTTTCATAAGGAAAGGAAGTCGAATTACGGGGTATTGCGGGGAAGCCAGGAAGGATAATAAGCTCTAATGTCATGACAAAGCTTCTAAAGAAAGAACAGCGAGGCGTAATTGCACAATTATGCTCACTAGAAGTTTCAACATCAAAATCATCTATTTCTGCAGATCTCCAACAAGTCTTGGACAATCATTCCAAGGTGTTTGAAACTCCCAAAGGACTCCCACCTATTCGTGATCATGATCATGCTATTCATTTGATTCCAGGAAGTGTTCCTCCAAACATCAAACCTTATAGATATCCTTACTTCCAAAAGAGCGAAATTGAACGTATGATTGCAGAAATGTTAGAGGCGGGTATAATTCAACCTAGTCAAAGTTCTTTCTCTGCTCCTGTAGTATTGGTACACAAGAAGGATGGATCATGGCGAATGTGTCCGGATTATAGGGAGCCCAATAAGCTCACCATTAAAGATAAATTTCCCATTCCTGTGATTGATGAATTATTGGATGAATTACATGGAGCAATTTATTTTACCAAGTTGAATCTTCATTTAGGATATCATCAAATTAGAATGAAGACTGAAGATATTCCAAAAACAGCATTTCGAACTCATGAGGGTCATTATGAATTTTTGGTCATGCCTTTGGCCTTACCAATGCACCTTCTACATTTCAAGGGTTGATGAATTCCATTTTCAAACCCTTCCTTAGAAAATTTGTGCTAGTATTTTTTGATGATATACTAATCTACAGCAGGTCTTGGAAGGATCATATTCAACATGTTGACAGGGTGCTCAAACTATTGCAGGAGAAACAATTATATGCAAAAACATCCAAATGTTTCTTTGGAGTACAAGAGGTGGAATATCTGGGTCATATTGTATCTCACGAAGGTGTTAAGGTAGACCCTAACAAAATTAAAGCCATTAAGGAATGGAAAGTCCCCACAACCATAAAGCAGTTGCGAGGATTTCTCGGGTTAACAGGGTATTATCGCAAGTTTGTTAAGAAATATGGGAGAATAGCAGCACCTCTAACAACATTATTGAAGAAAGATGCATTTTCATGGACTCCTGAAGCAACTAAGGCCTTTGAACATCTTAAAGAGGAAATGTGCCTAGCACCGGTCTTAGCTATGCCAGACTTCACAAAAACCTTTATTGTGGAATGTGATGCCTCAGGAAATTGAATTGGTGTTGTTTTAATGCAGGAAGGAAGACCCATTGCTTTTGAAAGTCGTCCAATCAAAGGAAAGTATTTACAAAAACCTATTTATGAGAAGGAAATGTTAGCAATACTGCATGCACTAAAGAAATGGCGAACTTACCTAATGGGAAGACACTTCAAGGTAAAAACTGATCATGATAGCCTTAAACACTTTTTGGAACAAAGACTATCTTCAGAAGAGCAGCAAAAATGGGTCACAAAGATGTTGGGTTATGACTTTGAAATAATCTACGAAAAATGAAAGCTTAATGTTGTTGCAGATGCACTCTCAAGAAAGAATGAAGAGGTGGAAGCATTTCTTTGTGCAATTTCTATTATCCAACCAGATTGGATAACTGAAGCAAGAGATGAATGGAAGAAGGACAAAGATGTATGGACACTCATTCAAAAGTTGCAGCAAGATCCTAGTACACCTGATACATTTAGTTGGAAAAATGATTCCTTATGGTACAAAGATCGCTTATATCTTTGTAAGAATTCCCATCTAAAACAAAAGATTCTTCTGGAATTGCACACTTCTCCTTTAGGAGGACACTCGGGATTTTTAAAAACTTACCACAGGGTGAAGAAAGAATTTTTTTGGGATGGCCTTAAATATGATATTCAAAATTTTGTGGCGGAATTCTTGGTTTGCCAGCAGAATAAAGTGGAAACAATTAAGACCCCGGGACTTCTACAACCTTTATCCATTCCAAGTCAACGTTGGGAGGAGATTTCAATGGATTTTATCACAAGTTTACCTAAGTCCGAAGGAAAGAGTGTCATCATGGTGGTAGTTGATAGACTTACCAAGTATGCACACTTTTGTGCATTATCTCATCCATTTAAAGCAAGTACAATTGCTACTACATTTATAGACACAATTCAAAAGCTACATGGAAACCCAAGGGTTATTGTGAGCGACAGAGATCCCATTTTTACTGGAAATTTTTGGACGGAGTTATTTTCTTGTTTGGGTATTCAATTAGCTCATAGCTCATCTTATCATCCTCAATCTGATGGTCAAACTGAGATAGTAAATAAATGTTTGGAAGGATATCTTCGTTGTTTTGTATCTGATAAACAAACACAATGGGTCAAGTGGTTACCTCTTGCTTAATGGTGGTATAACACTTCCTTCC
The DNA here is from genome assembly GCA_034641835.2 of Pinus albicaulis. NCBI lineage: Eukaryota > Viridiplantae > Streptophyta > Pinopsida > Pinales > Pinaceae > Pinus > Pinus albicaulis. Next base: position 26,103,830 of record MU968363.1, on the reverse strand, counting down.
ATACTGCAGCAAAAATGACCCCATTTATGGCACTTTATGGATATCATCCACCATCCATCACATCATCTTTAGGGGAAAATTCGAAGGTTCAAGCAGTGGAAGATCACATCGAGCATCAGCAAGAAGTTCTCCAACTCTTAAAGGATAACCTGAATTTGGCACAAAATCGAATGAAACAACAGGGAGATCAACATCGTAGCGAGAGAAGTTTTGATGTAGGAGATTGGGTATTTTTACGGCTACAACCATACAAACAAATGTCCCTCAAGCAAGCAAAGAAGGATAATAAATTAGCGCCAAAGTACTATGGTCCTTACAAGGTGTTGCAAAAGATTGGTACTATGGCATACAAATTGGAGCTTCCTGCTTCTTCGCGAGTACATCCAGTTTTCCATGTTTCATGGTTAAAGAAGGTTATAGGTGAAAATCTTCCAGTTCAAACAGTATTGCCAGAACTTGATGGGGAAGGGAAAATCATATTGGAACCTGAAGCAGTCATGGAAAAAAGAACTCGACAACTACGGAATCGATCAATTTCAGAGTATCTCATCAAGTGGAAGAACTTACCCACTGAAGATTCTACATGGGAGGATGAGAATTTTATACAGAAGCACCCAGAGCTACTCAAGTGTTGAGGACAACACTTTTTTTGAAGGAGAGGGGCATGTTAGGTCCCTATATTACTAGTTTAGTCCCTTATTGTTATTGTGTAGCCCCCTTATTGTTACTGTTGTACCCCTGTAACCCCAATATTGTTATTATTATGCCCTTACATTCTTATTGTTAAGTCGGCTAGGATTATATTATGGGCCCATGGACTCCTATATATATAAGGAGGTTTTGGTCATTTGTATCAATCCAAGAATTTTTTATTCATGTAATGTATTTGAGGTTGCCCCCTCGAAGTGGCTTATTTCTAAGGTGTTGATATCTCTTTTCTTCTATTTTTGGAGCTAGTTTCATAACAAAAACCCTTCGATGGAACCAAACTAAGAAGACTCAATTGGGGGCACAATCATCAAAATAGGAACAATGATTAGAAAAGTAGCACATATCTATCTACGTGGGATATGCCCTGTTCTTCGTGAAACCTCCTTTTTCTATGAAAAAATGATCAAATCCTTGTAGAACTCATAAATTCCAGAGACAAAAAAAAAGTTCATGGTTCCATGGGTAGGGAACACCCTAAATCTCGTAGAATTTAGAGAAATCCATCTCTAAAATTATTTTACTTAAAAATAAGAAATTTAGCTCAAATCCAGAAAAAAATTCACCAAAGGAGGTCTTTCAACTTGTCAGTTTTTGGGCGTAGAGATTTGAGTTTCAAACCGGTTTAATTGTCAATTTCTTTATATCTAAATTAAAAATTAAAATAAAACAAAATTGGTTAAATTGTAGATTTCTCTAAATCTAAATAAAAATAAAACAAACATATAGTCAACTAAAAGCAAAACAAATTATCAACTTGCCAACTCCTAATTGGAATTTCAATTTCAATTGAGAATAGCTATGATTATGAAATCTTACATACCAAGAAATTCAAATTCTCAATCTATCCCTATGTCCATAAGAATATACTTAGAAAGAAATTATAATAGTAGCAGTTTGAATCTACACCATATAACATTTGATAGCAATAGCAAAATAATCCAACTGCCAATTCTTTTCCAAGTAAAAAATATGAATTTTTTTTTTCAAAATTTAGGAAACACACTTCTAAACCCATGAAATATTCACTTGATTCAATAAACTAGAACACATAAATAAGATTTAAAAGTCGGAAAATCTGAGATAGAACTTCACCATTTTTCCCTAAAAATACCTAAAATAATTTCAACACCAATTACGCTTTTAAAAACTCCATGAATGACTGTTAAATACTTGATTATTAAATGTCGCAATAGTGTTGCTACTGGTGTCAAATTCAGGAAGGATCACAAGGAAGGCTGACTTGGTGTGGAGGAAGTTTGGGTCAAGGTCTAGAGTCTCAAGAATCACTATTGAAGGAAGATTATTGACTGGGTTTTCCCCAAGAGTGGGGTTTCTCCCTGGCTGCTGGCCTGCATCTAGTGTCCTTGATCTATGTGTATTTTCATGATGAACTAATAAGAAGAAAGATAAAAAGAACATAATAATAACTAAAGAATATCACAAGTAAATAATCAAGAACAAGAGGATCTATTTTCCTTTATGATTCTCTAACATGGTATTAGAGCTTTGGTGAAAGAAGAAGGAAAAACCCAGTCTTAAGGACTTGATCAAGGAAGTTATAAGAAGTTCACTAGAGGAAATAAGTCTTCAATATCTTCAAGAAATATGTTTAACACTATCAAGTGAGAGAAAAATCTTGAAGGAACTACAAACTATAGGTCTTGGAAGAAAAGGATTGACATTATACTTGAAAAGTCAAAGGAAATATGAAAAGGCCTACAGAAGAATCTAGTGATGTTGATAGGGTGAAGTATTGAAAGCACAAAGGAAAATCGTGTACCATTCATAGAAAATATTGATCATTCTCAGGAAATGTATGAGGATTTGTCAAAACTATTCACCATCAAGAACATTGGAAAAGTGGCAAGTTTGAACAATGAACTAAGAACTACTAAGATGACAAAGGAGGATCTTGTTTCCTCTTTATTTGTGAGGATAGAAAGGATAAGGGATGAGCTTCTTGCCATTGATGAAATAGTAGCATATAAAGAACTATTGATTACAACTGTTCTAGGGCTACCACCTTCTTGGGGTTCCTTTGCTTCAGCTGTCAACAATTGGAAAGAAATACCCACCTTTGAGGAGCTATGGACAACATGAAGTCAAGAAGAAGTAAGAGTCTCCATGGTAACCAAAAATGAAGAAGTTTCAAATGCTTATGTTTCTCATCACAAAGGAAGAGTCAAGAAGAAGGCACCAAAGAAGAAGGTTGATTTACCCAAAATTGAGTGTTATCATTGTCACAAGATGGGACATTATAGGAGTGATTTCCCTGACAACCTTAGGAGCAAGAAAAGAGACAGATATCATGTTAACACAGTTGGAGAAACACATCCCACAAGAAGAAAATCCCGAAGAAGATTTAATGGACTTGCACTAATAAGACCCTTATCTCTTATATTTCATTTGTATATTTTATGTAGTATAGGTTTAACATATTCTTGGAAATATATTTCTTTGTTTTATAAGTTTTACATTTTCCCTCAAGCTTGGGAGGGAGCCCACAAAAACTCCTCAAGATAAGTATCTCATTCTCTCTATTTTCATTCATATAATTATTTAATATTTTGATTATATTAAATACTAATCACTTGTCTACCTCTATTCCTTGTCTAGGAATCAATCTGCTGGATGTTCAAGAATCATGGAGAAGGCTTCAAGGATCAAATAAGAAGGCCACACAAATCAATTTTTTTTCAAATAATTAAAGGTACCTATTAAGATATAAAGTCTTGTTACTCTCTTTGAAATATCCATCTCTATGTTACTAACTGTTTCTATGTCTAGCTCTATTGAATCCTAAAAGGATTATTGTTTGGGATTATTCATCAGCTGATGAATCTACCCACCTTATACACCTTTTATTGCTTATATAAATATAAAATTAAGGAGGTTCTCTATAAAACCCTAACCTAAGGGTGCGTTGATAGTGTGTGAAACCCTAAACCTATTTAGGGATATTTATGAAGAAGTTGTTATTTGATATATTCGATTTTGGGACTTTGATATGATCATGGAAGCTCTAGACTTGCTTGAGTTAAAATGATGTTGCTAGAAATCCCGAACCTCTAAAGTATGATATAATAAGGGTTTGATTTGACAATGAACTGAAACCTTAGGTATATATTCTCTTGATTGAATCCCTAGCCTAGTGTATATATATATATATATATATATATAATGTATTAATGTTGATTAAAATATGATGTTATTATAATGGTGATATCCTAGATATGTGTGTTGACCTATTTTCTAATGGTCCTAAGAATATAGAGTTTGGAAACAAACCTTAGTCAAAGTTTGAAAGATCTAGGGTGATGATTGAGAATTATAGGGTTTATTAATAAATCCTTTTAATGATGAAACTCTCTAATATGTATGTTCATTTGAATCTATATGATGTATGCTGATAATTTATGAGTGGAAAATCTAGGGTTTACATCGAACCCTAGTAGAAGTTACTCATAATGTGTTTACTGAATTCTAGGATTTACATTAAACCCTGGTAGAAGCTCTTCATGATATGTTTTGATAATTGATTTTAAATCTAGGGTATGCAACTAACTCTAGTGAAATACAACATTTGAGCTATAATCAATCTTGATTGACTCTTTTGTATGAAATCTAAGATTTTTATGAATCCCTAGTGGAAAGTCTAAAGGTTGTTAGATATAGTGTAAATATATATTGGTTCTAGGGTTTACTAAATGTTGTAGAAAGGTATATTATAAATTTGAAAGAAAATTGAAACCCTAGATATAATGAAAGAAATTGTGGAGTAGTCTAGGGTTTATGATAGAAGTCCTTAGTAAAAATGTTGAAGAGTACATGTCAACTGTTTGGGTATCTAATATGTATAAATTTGGAAAAGATTCGGTGATTCTGGTATGGCTAAATTTATGCTTCTATAGTTTTGATTGTGATTTATGTATAAAGATGTGCAGGTACATCAAAAATTATCTGAAATGGCTATATTAGTTTTGCTGTGCTAAGTGTCTTTTCAATTTATAAATATGTGCATAATCAGTTCATTAGTTTGCTGAAGGATTGAGGTGTTTTTCCATGAATTGAATATGATTTTTAGTGAATTAGAAGCATAAAACAAGCTTAAATAACACTGAAAAATAGTGTAAAATAGAGAAATAAGTCACCACATGAAATTTACACATCAGGAATTATGAAGCAGTTCACCCCTCCTGGGCTACATCTGTTGGTCCAGCTCCTAATGGCATGTCCATCTTTCATTATGCTCAAAATTTTGCTATTAATTGTAGTTACAGTGCTCTAATGGCTATTTTATCTGTACAAATGGCTCCATAATGCTCCAATTAGTCAAAAATGACTCTTCATTCACTTAGAATGGTCGAAAATTGGGCCTCCTACACTTTTTCCCAGTTTCACCTAGAAAAGCTCCACTACAAGTGGAGAATTCCACTTAACTGGAGCTAAAATAGGAAATTCCACTATTTTTTTGGCGTGCTCCTAAACTGCCACCAAATATGACCATTTTCATTAAACTTGACGGTTTTCAGTTGGGAACATGCATCCCCAAAACACGGTTACATAACCGTCGGATAGGCGGAACCCACGACATTTAACTGTGGCTATAAGGGTTGAACTCCAGTTGAACTGCAAGTTTGCGATAACCACACAGAGATGGTTGTCGAATAACCATTGCAACGTGACCATCCGTTGGAACTTCTGGTAGTTAATGCGTAGACTGTGAGGAGTGGTTAAGTTTATTGATATCATGAGAACACACCTCAGGAGACCACTGGCTGGTTGGGACCGTTGGCGGTTCCCAACCCCCAACAAAATTTGTAACAAACAATAACTTTAACCCACAACCTATAGTTGTTAATTCATAACGTGTAGCTCAAGTGGTAAGGCATGTGTGTGTTGGGCAGGAGGTCCGGGGGTGTTGGGGCCCTTGTTTTGAAATTCAACAGCTTTTGAGTTGTGGCTAGTACGTGGCAGAACGCAACCACGGTAGGCAGAAATATGTCAAGGTTGCGAAGGAGTAAAGGACAGGTGTCACAGCTATTGTGGGAGCAAGAACAGGTTGTGGAAGAGCACGGAAGGAAACAAGTAGTAGAAATCCCAACTAACAGAAAGAAACAGAAGACAACCGAGCGAGAAGAAAGGAGGAACGGTCAGTCGCGTTGGCAGCGGAACAAATAGGCAGCCAGCCAGTGTGAAGAAGGGGTTGGTGCAGACGACATCGGGTAGCAGGGAGCCACATGAGAGCTCTGTCTGTGTTTTACTGTTCTCCATTCCTCTGTATTTCTGTATTTCTCTCTGTCCAATAGGACTTCTAGTATTTTGTTCTGTCCATGCTCATGTAGTTGAGCTTTGTAATAGCTTGTCACTGATAGCTGATGCTTAATACAATCAGAAGTTCTATTTTTGATATCAGTTATGGTCTTGAATGAATGGTCTTACAAGCACTCTTAAAATTTTATTTACTGCAAGTCTGAATGCATTTCCGATAGATATATGTCAAGGAACATTGTGTTGCGGTTGTTTATACTTTTAACATAACTTTGATTTACCTGGATCCATGTTGTTGGGTTGATACCAATCGACTCCCTACCTTAGTAAGGTTACGGCATGCCTCGGGTGAGACTCTCAACTCTTCAGAGCTGGGTGAAAATTTCAGCGTGAAGCTAGACTACGGCGGAAAACCTTGTTGGCCCTTAACCTAAACCCAGGTCTTCTCCGTGAGACCTGTTCTCTCGCCAACAAATGGTTCCGTTGTCAGGACTCAAACCCGGGTCTCATTTGGGAGCTAGATCATGGTATCTCCGATCTTCGAAAGAGAAATACGAAGTTGGTAGGATGACCACCTAGATCAGTTCATTGCTCAGCAAGCTAAGCTGAGACGACACAAGGAGAAAACGATTAAAAACCTAGTTCTATTCTCCGACTCTGCTAGTGATACCTACGAAATATTTTGGGGGAAGTTCCTAGAAGAACTCTATAACTGGTTGCGGAGGCTTCAGACTAAGGCCATCAAAGAAAAATCATGGAAGATCAATCACAAGTGGGTGCACGAGGATCTGGTGGCCCTTCATCGGTTAAAAATCGATCTGACCTGAGCTGTAGATTTTTAGGTGGAATCTACCTTGGACGAAGACATAGTGGATTTTGCAGTGGAGTGATACCAGTATTTATCGAGAGCAGAATATATGTTCAGATCTGGATTAAGGGGGAAGTTGCTGAAGGAGATCCCATTGTGGATTAAAGCATTGATGGTAGATGAAGGACTAATGGAGTTCCAAAAAGCAGAGATGGAAGCGTAAAACCTTTGGTGCCGGGGGAAGGGATTAAGGGAGAGATGCTACAAGAACAGTGAAAAAGGGGAGTGGGAGTATGGATGTCGAGACTGCCAATAGGCTCAGGGAGTGACGAGCACATCATAGGGTGCAAATTACAGAAAGGTGGTGAGAGAGGGTGATAAAGGAGTTGAAGAGACAGGAAAGTGGTCAAAAGAGAAAGGAGGAGGCACCTCAGATGACGAAGGAAATGGAAATTCAGGTGGGTTCCCACGATATAGGAGGGGTCGTTAAAGAAGTGCAGTAGGTGTATAGGAGCCTAGCCTAGATGGAGAAAGGAAAGAAGTATGACGGAGAAGGTACAGAAGCGCACCCGGAGGAGGTGCCCAATGCGGAGATGCACGTTGCAATGGAACAACTATTTCAAGAAGGGTCGGCGTCCATATCTCAAGGTATTCCTATTCCCCACAGTTCAAGTAGCTCTAGTCCCAACCTTCCCCTAGTGCTCTATAAACCCCTAGGTGAAATTGTTTTTAAGTTGCGTGAATTAAGTAAGTTGCACAGTATTCAGTCCCCAACAGTAATACATACTAGTAAAAGGATTGCTATTGGTACAATATCACAGCCAGGAACCAACGAATTCATTTTAGTGATGCATACTCAAGTGAACATTGCGGGATCACTTACACGGTATCCATATTTCTCTGGGAAGGGGAACGACGATGTCGAACAACACTGGTACCTCTGTGAGGCCATATGTAGGGCACAATAGACACCAGATGTTGAGAAGTTGATAGAATTTTAGACCACCCTTAGGGAGAGAGCCCTACGCTAGTTTATGAAATGGTCGGAGGCTTATCTGAATCCAATGATGGCAGATGTGAAGAGGGATTTCATTAAGGAGTTCAAATTGCCCCAAACAGACCAACAAGGCCTGTCAGAAATGTGGGAAATCAAGCAGCAAAAAGGATAGACTGCCTGGGATTTGATGCGGAGATTCAAGGACGCAATTGGAAAACTCAGCTATCCGATTGATCCAAACCATCAGAGGGATTGGTTCATTAAAGCTCTATTACCTTTGACTCGAACTCCATTAACTCAACAAAGGATCGAGACGTTACAAGACACATTAGAGCAGGCGATGAAGATAGAAGCTATGGCAGGTTACCCGTAAGAGTTTAAGGGAGGAGCAGCGGTACAAGACCCCTCTATCATGGGTCTGCAACATCAAATAGCAAGTTTGATAGAGAAACTCAAGGAAATTCAACCAATGCAACCGAAAAGACCGAATGTATGGTGCACGCATTGTCTCATGGAAGGACATATGGCAACTGAATGTCCACGGTTGCGGGGGAAGAATGGGGGGACATCGGGTGCAGGGGCCTAGGGGGCTATACCATTAGGAGGGGTTGTGCAAATAAATAGCCAGGGAACATATCCAACGCAACAACAATACACAGGGTTACTTGCACAACAAAGTCCGACCACCAATGAGAACTGTGAAATATGTAAGAATATGGGCCATCAACCTCGCTTGTGTCTGGTCTTACAAAAGTATTCCAACGTTCCAAATAGTATATATTGTGAGTTCTATGCCTCAACAACACACGACACAGAGCAGTGTCGAGCACTGGATGCACTAGCGGAACGATTGGACTGACCTTCATACAGAGTGAACGAAGCTCCCCGAGGAAGAGGAGGAGGCTGAGTAGGAGGTAGAGGTCCAGTAAGATGCTACAACTATGACCAGGAAGGACATGTAGCTAGGGAATTTCCCCTACCTAGAAGACCTTGGTGTTCCCAGTGCTGGGTTAACACACACACAACAGAAGATTGCCCGGAGCTTATCAAAATATGGGAGGAAAAATCTAGACAAAGAGGGAAAAATTTAGTAAATGCAGAACCTAGGTTGATGGGAACTCGGACAATGAAAAACGTGGCCATAGTAACAAGAGGAGGAAAAAGAACGGGGGAAGATGCACTTACTATGGACCCAATAAAATTGATTAGGCTAGCATCCCCAAAACTCCTGATCAAACCAGAACGACAGAAACAATTTTTTTAGGAGGCAGCAGAAATGTTTTCCCAACTCGGGGGAAACAAAGGAATTGAGTTACAAAAAACTTAGGAAGACAATGAGACCCAAAGTAATTCTGAAACTTTGATCCAGGAGTGGTTCCATTTATTCCTGAAAATTGTTAACAACGCACCAATGCTAGAACAACTAAAGCAGAACCTAGAAGGGGTGCTGAAGAAGAACACCAGAGAAAGAGAATCAACAGAGGCAAACTAGAAGTATGTATAGAGAGTAAAGAGAAATAAACAAAGAATGGGAAAGGAATTTCGAGTGAACACACAAGTTGCGGGTTTCCAAATTAAAGACACCATGCTTGATTTGGGATCTGATGTCAACATCTTGCCAAGAAAAACTTGGGAAGCAATAGGAAGGCCAATATTGACATATTCACTGATTCAAATTCGAATGGCGAACAAGTATTGCATTGTTCCCATCGGCCGACTGGAGGAGGTTAAAGTTGACATTGCAAGAGTAAAGACATTTACGGACTTTGAAGTCATCGACATCATGGGAGATAAATATCCTTATCCTGCACTATTAGGAATTGATTGGGCCTTTGAAAATTATGCAATAATAGATCTGAAGAAAGAACTTATGATCTTTGAGGATGGGGATATTAGAGTCACTCAACCACTCGACCCATACCAAGGACCAAGATATACAAAAATTGTGGATAACAGAGAAGATACTCAACTTCTGGACCATCTCTATCAAATGACTGTAGGAAGAAGAGAAGATTACATTAACCTGACAGCAGAAGGCTCGGTAAGCTGGAGGAGCATCCAAAGTTCAGAATTGGGATCGAAAATAGCTTGGGATGATTGGCAACAAGGAGGGTATGAAAAAAATACAAGGAGATGCGCCAATATTGGAAGAATCAATTGAATCGGGGCCGAGGTTCGGGAATACCCAATCTTATCCGATATGAAGGAGGTAAGCCTTTTCATAGCTAAGATAGAAAACAAGGTACCAGAAAGTCAAAGAGTACCATTGATGGACATGGCATTGCAGTCCACATCTGCGAGATGGTGGAGTAATCATTGCAACTCATTGACGCAATGGGACGAAATTGCGGCAGCAATAAAAGCCAGATTTAAGGAAGAGGAAGGACCCAAGAAAAAGGACGAGTACCAAGGGGACTCAGACCCCAGAAACCATTTGGAGAAATGTGAATCACAATGGAGAATCGATGGATATCCATAAGAACTGTGGGTCCACCGGTTTATCCACTCTCTGGATGTAATTCCAATTTAAGGCCTGGTACCTAACGGAGGAAAAAAGAAGAGGGACCAACAAATGGCAGGAAGTTGCGGAAAACTTCACATAGTGTTTCTTGTTTGAAGGAAAGACAAAACCGGTAACACAAGCTTTGCAGGCTATCAAGAAAGTACTGTTCTTCCCGGATATTCAAGAGAGAGATGAGCAGTCACTTCAGTACCAAGGGGTAAAACAAAAGATGGCATGTCAAAAGATAAACAACGAAATGGATGACGACAATCTGGAGGATCTCAGGCACCTGTATTTTGAAGAAACAGAGGGGGAGAGGGAAATTAAAGAAGAACCAATGACAGAAGGGATCCATTTGCTACCCCTAAGAACCAAGAAAGTAAATATTGGAACAAAAGACAAGCCTAAACTAGCGACAATTGGAGACTACTGGGATGAACAAACAACTAAGGAAATATTCAGTCTACTCAAGGAATATGAGGACTTGTTTCGTTCATCAGTAGCGGATCTAAAGGGCATAAAAGGGGAGATGGGAGAGATGCGGATAATACTAAAGCTCGACGCAAGGGCTGTGAAACATAGGCCATATCATTTGAACCCAAGAGTAAAGGAAAAGGTGAAGGCAGAGATTGACAAGATGTTAAAAGCAGGATTAATATTATCAGTAGAGGAAGTAGAATGGGTAAGTCCAATAGTTATATAGAGAAAAAAGGAGAAATCTGAGATACGAGTCTGTGTAGATTACATAAGCTTAAACAATGCTTGTATCCATGATCTGTTTCCCACTCCATTTAGTGATGAAGTTCTAGACAACGTTGCGGGGAATGAGGCATACTAATTTACCGATGGATTCTCAGGATACCATCAGGTAAGAATAGCGGAGGAAGACAAGAAAAAGACAACATTCACCACCGAGTGGGGTTATTTCGCATACAATGTTATGCAGTTCGGATTGAAAAATACACCAATAGTCTTCTCTCGCATTGTGATAACTGCCTTTTGGGAATACATCCACAAGTTCTTAGAGGTCTACATGGAAGATTGGACTGTCTATAGCATACTGAAAGATCATGCGAGCCTGTTAAGAGTAATGTTTGATCGATGTCGACAACTGCAGATCTCGTTGAACCTGAAGAAGTGTATATTTTCCGTGCCATTTGGAACACTACTAGGACACGTGGTATGTAGCCAAGGTGTCTGCGTAGACCCGGAAAAAGTAGCAGTATTAGTCAATATGGAGGCACCAAAAACAATAAAACAGTTAAGATCATTTCTTGGCCACACAAGTTACCTACTGACATTTCATTCGCAACTACGCGAAGATAACAACGCCATTAGACAAGCTATTGAAGAAGTCAGAACAGTTCCAGTGGACGTACAATTGCAAGACAACCTTGGATACCCTAAAGGAAAAGCTGGCGAGTGCGCCAATACTAGTTCACTCAGACTAGGACAAAAAATTTCATGTACACATCGATGCTTCCAGCATTGCACTCGGAGCGGTCTTGCCTCAACCTGGAGACACGTCAGTCAATCATCCGGTATATTTTGCTAGTCGTAAGTTTTCCACAGTGGAACGAAACGACACAACAACAGAGCAAGAGGCATTGGAAATGGTGTACGCTCTTCAGAAATTCTCCCACTACCTGCTAGGAGGTAAGTTCAAATTTTTCATAGATCACTCAGCATTGAAACACTTAGTAAACAAGCTGGTCTTAGAAGGGAGAATCCGCAGATGGCTCCTATTATTTTAGGAGTTCACCTTCGAGGTAATTTTAAAGCCTGGAAGACTGAACATAGGACCTGATCACCTATCCCGACTAGAGAATGGAGAAAATGGAGGATCTCTAGATGATCAGTTACTAGATGCTGATCTTTTTAAAGTAGAAGCCATCCCAGACTACCTGAACGAGATAGCATCATACCTCACGATAGGGTAGTGTCCGCAGGAGTATACTTCAACAAAAAAAATCACCTGGTAGTTCGAGCTGCAGAGTATCATCTAATTGCAGGACACTTATACAAGATGGGGCTAGACCAGATTCTTCGAAGATGTGTCCTGGACCACAAAACAGTGGTGTCGCGGGAGGACATGTGGGAGCTAAACCGACAGCACACAAGGTACTACAAGCAGGCTTATGGTGGCCAACACTGCATAAGGACAACAAAGAATTTTTTTAGAAATGTGATGTTTGTCAGCGGATAGGACGACCATCCCACAAAGACGAGCTACCACTTCATCCAATAAAAGTACTGCAGCCATTCGAAAAGTGGGCAGTTGATTTTGCAGGACCAATTACACCACCTACAAGGTACTCAAAGGCAAGATACATAATAACAATAATCGACTATCTGATGAGATGGGCAGAAGCAGTGCTAATGAGGAACTGTATGACAGAGACTACTGCTAGATTCATATTTGAAAATATAATAAGCTGATTTGGCTATCCAAAAATTCTGACCAGTGACTAGGGTACCCACTTCATTAATGAAACCATCAAATCCTTGCTAGAGAGCTTCATGATACAACACCATAAAAGCATTTCGTATCATCTGCAAGAGAACGGTATAGTAGGGGCCTTCAACAAGATACTGGAGAAAGGCCTCACGAAGATATGCAATGCATAGCGTGATGACTGGGATGAGCAGATACCAGCAACACTGTGGGCATACCAAACAACGATAAAACGAATAAACAATCAAACGCCATTCCAGCTAATCTACAGGAGAGAAGTGGTGGTCCCAGTGGAATTCATCATACCAAGCCTTTGAATCGCGACAACACTACAGTTATCTGAAGAAGAATCACTAAAGGAGCGATTGCAGGAACTGCAAGAACTTGAAGAAGGACGATTTCTTGCGGAATTTCACCAGACATTTCAAAAGGAGAGGCAGAAAGATTGGCATGATCGGAATATCAAGCCCAAGGCTTTTTAGTTCGGGGAAAAGGTTCTACTATATGACAAAAAATACCAGAAATTCCCAGGGAAGCTGCAGATGCATTGGCTAGGGCCATTTCATGTCATAGAAATCAAAGATTTAGGAGCAGTTCGGTTGGCACAACTGAATGGCCAAGTTCTACAAGGATGGGTCAACGACGCATGCCTGAAGCCCTACCAGGAGTAAGTTAATCATTTCGTTTCCAATAACTCTCGCAACCGAGAGAATTCAATAGGGTATAATAGCATCAATAACTCTCTCACACCCGAGATGAGCATAGATAGGATCCCACTTTACCAAAACTAGAAATAAGAAGAGTAACTACAGTTGAGTTGCGGAGACTGCAACACAACCAATTATGGTTGGGGAGGGGTAGTGTCTAGCGTGTCATCCACGTCAGATAGAAAAGCGTGCCAAACATCAACCTATCATCATTATGCTTAGTACTAGTGTCAATCCGTAGGATTACCAAGATTTGGAAATAATTGCCATAATTAGCATCACCCATACTGTAATAAATTTTCCATAATTAGACATAACCACCAGCCGTCGTGTCTACCCAAATCCCAAAACCACAGTCAACAATGTCAGAGCCCACCTCAACAGCTAACTAATCACATGATTGTAGCCGCGGGAGAAGCCAGGGAAAAATTAATTATTTATGGGGTCTCATCAACCTCATCCGTGCCGGTTACTTACATAACCCGCATGCAGAGAAGCGTGAGAATGCCAGAAAAATCCGAGTTAGAATTAGAAACATCCAAAAGAGCAAGGGAAGCCGAAATAGAACCAGAATAGAGAAGGCATCCAAAAGAAGGAATTCAAGAGAAGATGGAGTCGCTTGTGGGAAAGTACGAAAGTGCAAACTTGATCGACACAGACCTTATAGATTCTTTCAAGTTTCCAGCACTGAAGAGGCAGGTGTACATAGAGAATTATGCAACGGAAGCAGGGCGGGCAGCGGCAAGAGTTCTGCCAGAGTTCAGGGGCATACAACAGCCCATGATACTGAACTTGAGGAATTTACCAGTGTTCGGAATTACAGGTGCTGCAATGCAATGCACAAAATTTCTATTAAGCAGGATCCAGAATGGTTCTCTATGGTTGGGAAAGGAAATCCCAATTCATGCAGAAGACATCCATAGATTAACTAGACTGTCGCAGGAGGGAAGGGACGTATCATTAGCATTCCAAACTATATCTAAGAGGGCGAAGAAGTCTGGAGACATGGACTACTACGTCAAGTATGGCACTCGAAGGTGAGGGAAAGGAGCAAAGATCGAATTGATCAACAAACCAGAGGTCAAGTTCGCTTGCTACCTAATTGCTAACAAAAAAATGAGATACTATACCAAAGGAGAGTTCACCCTGGATACAATTTCAGTTGCGGAGCATTGTGTCCAAGGGAAAAGGTTGAATTTGTGCTCCTTCCCGCTAAAAGAATTGTTCGAAGCTTGCAAGGAAAATTACAAGAGAGCGACCGGGTTTATTTATGGATACTTGATCATGCGCTGGCCATGTGGAAATGGACCTTCCCAAGTATCTGGGTACTGGTCGAGATAGCAGAAGACCAACCTGTGGCAATGAAGTTTGTGCCTTGGAAAGTGTCCAGGGACCCCAACACAAAAGAAGTGAATGCAGAATATTTCAGAGTCTGGTATGGCCAGATGGTTGACGTCGTGACGAGTCAACAAAGAATTCCAAGAACTCTGTTAAATGGATACAACGAGCAGGTATGGTTCGGGGTAACCCATAAGCAAACTTTTCTCAGGCCTACATGCATTCTGGAATAAACGTTTAATATGAGGCCCTTGAAGTTCCAGATTGACGAAGCAACCTTCCACACGAAGGTCTGTTCATGGCCATAAGTGGCGATGGAGGTCAGGGATGCAGTCTACACATATTTCTTTGATGGAATGTTGCCAAACCTGCTACTGGGAGAAACTTCAAAGGAAGTAGTGAACAAGATGTCAAACCTACAGCTCTTCCCGATTATTGAGCAGCTGAACACCAAGGTAAAATGTTTTAATAGAGTAGTTCAAATACTAGCAAGCGATGCCTCCCCATTTTTGACATTTTCAGAATTCCAGGCATCCCATTCTAATCCATCTCCCAACACGGCCTCCATATTTGTGCCAATACCCAGTGTTTTGTTTAATTCACCACCCCTAGTGACTACAATGCTGGTTGGAAAGATTAAAGCTGCGAAACCAGCAACGGCACCGAAGGAAAAAAGGGCCAAGGTTGCAGGATCTAGCCCGGTGGTTGACCTCACATGGGAGGATCCACCTCAGCAGTTGAGTATAGGGATACCAATCAGAGAAGAACTGACAGTTGAGCCTGAAGAGGCTAGAAGGTTACCACCCTAAAACTCCATATACCCCCTTGATTTCTTAAACATCTGCACATCGACACCTCGCACCCACCACCTCATCCATCTCCCGAGAACCCCACAACTCTACACCATCCACTTCATCAGCCACCATGTCCTATCCAGTCGTCAGAAGAATAAACAATGGGGACCACGGAATGGAAGTTAACACGGGTATAGAGGAGGTACCCCCAGTTAACCCAACCCTAATCCTGCCAACTACTTTTACTAAGCTCATTAATCAGTTAGAGCAGTCAATGGAAGAAATAGCTAGGTCACTCCCCAAGCAGACTTCGCTCCACCTAGCTGACCTAGCAGGTCAACAAGGGCAACAAGATCTACAAATGGCGGACTCCAGCAACCGGCTACAACACCAAACACTACCATAACCACCGCAGGACCAGTTAGCGAGATATGTCGCCAGTAGACAGCCACTCCGTGCACGAATTCCAGATCAGGGTACCTCCAGTACATAAAGCATGGAAACTTGGGGGACAGCCTAGCTATACCATTTCATTCAGAGAGCGGCCCAACAAGCCGAGAGACTCCACTTGGAGCTCCAGCAGAAATGCGAGCAGCAACAACAATAGATAAGCACGCTTACTGAAGAGTGTGAACAACTGAAGATGGAAAAGGGGCAATTATAGGAACAACTGGAGGTAGTAACCAGAGTATTCAGGGATGTATGGCCTACAGTAATGGCCAACAACAACAAAATACTAGAAGAGATGTAGGAAACCGATGCAGTCGAGCAGGCGGTCTACCTCAAGGTGGCCTATTCAAATCTCCAGCAGGAAAATGTAGAACTCAAGGCAACATTGGCAGCCCGACCGATGTTACTAGACCCAGCAGTTGTGTACTTGGCACAGATTTAAAAAAGACAGGGCCAAGTAACGAAAATGCAGGAAGCTATGAGTACTACAGCAAAAGAAGCATACGACCTATTGAAGGGTCTACAGGAATGGTCGACAACCCTTACTCTGAAGGCACAACTGGTCTCGTTACAACTACAATGAATATCAAGAGAAATCCAGGAGGTCACAGACCCGACTAGACTTGACCAGCTCTATGCAGAGGCAGACATGTTAGAATTCCAGATACAACAAATTGAAGAGGATTCAACGGTGTCCAAGCAAGCCATTCGGGAGCTCCGGCAACCCATAAAAGTTAGTGCATAGACAATGCAGAAATTGGCCTCCGAGGCCAATACTCAAATCAACACCGTGTTTGGTGCCCTGCCGCCGAACGTAGGGGAAGAGGTTGTCACGAAGATCACAACTGAGACCAAGGAGCTAATGAAAGGATGGCAGCAGACCATGAAAACCTTCCAAGAACTCAAGGAATTAGCTCTAACCAAGGTCCCAGAGTTGGGGCCCTTGTTTGGACAACTGGGAGAAGGAAGGTAGGCAGAGCAGGGCGCAGGGCCGAGCGAACCTATGGAAGTAAAGACAATGTAGATCAATTGACTCAGGGTGAGCCAATAGGATGTGGTCAGGGCCTGTTGGGGCCCTTGTTTTGAAATTAAACAAATTTTGAGTTGCGGATAGTACGTGGCGGAACACAACCACGGTAGGCAGAAATATGTCAAGGTTGCGAAGGAGTAAAGGACAAGTGTCACGGCTGTTGTGGGAGCAAGCACAGACGGCGGAAGAGTGTGGAAGGAAATGAGTAGTAGAATAGTTCCCGACTAACAGAAAGAAATAGAAGACAACCGAGTGAGAAGAAAGGAGGAATGACTAGTCGCGTTGGCAGCAGAACAAATAGGCAGCCGGCCAACGTGAAGAAGGGGTTGGTGCAGACGGGATCAGGCAGCAGGGAGCCACAAGAGAGCTCTGTATGTGTTGTACTGTTCTCCATTCCTTTGTATTTTTGTATTTCTCTCTGTCTAATAGGACTGCTTGTATTCTGTTCTGTCTATGCTCATGTAATTGAGCTCTGTAATAGCTTGTTACTAATAGCCAATGCTTAATTCAATCAGAAGTGTTATTTTGGATATCTGTTATGGTCTTGAATGAATGGTTTTGCAAGCACTCTTAAAATTTTATTTACTGCAAGTCTGAATGCATTTCCGATAGATATATGTCATGGATCATTGTGTTGCAGTTGTTTAGACTTTTAACATAACTTCAATTTACCTGTATCCATGTTGTTGGGTTGATACCTATCGACTCCCTACCTTAGTAAGGTCGTGGCATGCCTCGGGTGAGACTCTCAGCTCTTCGGAGCTGGGTGAAAATGTCGGCGTGAATCTAGACTACAGCGGAAAACCTTATTGGCCCTTAACCTGAACCCGGGTCTTCTCCGCGAGACCTGTTATCTCGCCAATATGGGGTCAATTCCTACGGACACTCATAAATTTTATAGTGCAGTCTCGTGAACACATGGCGGCCTCAGGGCCAGCCATGTGGTGCCCTGTAATTGGCCCTCCAAAACCCATTCAACTTATAGAATCCTGACACTTGTCAACCTGTAATTGATTCTGAGGAAGGAATATTCCTCAGAATATTCACTTTTTGCTGACTGTGCATCCCATTCAAACTTGGTCAAACTATCACAATTTTACATGTTTGGAATTTCGATCAGAACATGATATCTACCTAATACGACATCGATTTTTCGAACCGTTCATGGCACTGAAATTAGGAAAACGAGATCTACACAACCCTCCTGGTTTCAACCAAATCCTGTAACTTTTAATTTTGAGCAAAATTTATGAACTCCTGATCATTCCTCCCCATTGGGAAGCTTTTAGACCCCAAAAGACTTGATTACCTGTTTAGTAGATGAGGGTACAACTCCCTCACCTTTCCAACCTCCATCCATTTTTCCTTCCTTGGTTTAATGCCTTTGAGCCCAACTCGAAGGTAGTCAACACTTCCCCTCTTAGACACTCTTGTCCTCCTGTCAAGAATTGTATCTTCTTTAAGCTCATCCAGAAATTATGGCGAGAAATATTCAATAGAAGGTAGCTGAACATCACTTCCTTGATCATCAATCAAAGGTGGCTCAAGCGTAAGTTTTCAACATTAACAACTGGATACATTTGCATATAATAAGGCAAGTCAAGTTGGAATGCATTATTACCAACTTGTTTTATGATCTTGAAAGGACCATAGCAAATGGGTTTGAGCTTTTTACCTTCCCCTTACATCATTTCTTTTCTAATGTGCACCCATACCTCATCTCCCTCTTGAAACTTGTGATCAACCCGGTTTTTGTCATGCCTCTCTTTGTATTTGCTTTGAATTTTCTCAAGATGTTCTTGAACTTGTTGATGTATAATCTGAATTTGCTCAACCAACTTTCGAGCCTTATCAATGTCACTATGGCCATCAATTGCAACATCCTTCCCAAAGATTAAGTCTAATGGCAATTTTGGAAAACAAACAAAGCATACTTCAAAAGGTGAGGTTTGTATTAAAGAGTGTTTTTCTCGGTTGTAAGTGTGCTCAGTGTAATGAAGTTGTTCATCCCACAAATTAGGATGTTTGCTGCAATATCCTCTCAATAGATGCACAACAGTTCTTTTCACCACCTCGGTTTGTCCATCTATTTGTGGATGAAAAGCGGTACTCTTTTTCAACTTTGTGTCCATCATTCTCCATAGATTTGACCAAAAATTCCCAATGAACCTGGAATCCCTGTCACTAAAAATAGAAGGTGGCAATAAAAAATTACCCCAAACATGTTGAAAATAAAGTTCAGCAGTTTGTTCAATAGTAATGGTTTTATTACATGGCATAAGTATACACATTTTACTGAATCTATCCACAACTACATAAAGATAATCATGCTGCTTTCTTGACATAGGTATACCTCCAACAAAGTCCATGGGGACACTCTCCCATGGCCTTGATGGTACCGGTAGTGGTGTGTACAACCCAAGATTCCTATTACTAGGCTTACTTGTTGCACACATAGAACAACCTCTTATAAAACGTGACACACTATCTATCATGTGAGGCCAATAGTAATACCTTTGTATATGCGCCACTGTTTTGCTTACTCCAAAGTGTCCAACAATAAGAGATGAACGAGCTTCTCTCATGACACTTAGCCTCCCTCCTTGTGGAATACACAACTTGCCCAAATAAAACAACAAATTGTTATGCATGTGATAATCTTTTTCTTCAACTTGATTCCCTTCACTCAAACTAGCGTACACATCTTGAAAATCAATTTCATGTTCATATTGTTCTATGTAACTCTCATGTACAATAGAACCATTTTTGAGTAAAGTAGATGCACTAATGATTGGTCTTGAAATAATATATGCAACTTTATTGAAAATACCTTTCTGGTACCTTATAACCAAGTGAAACTATTGAAGAAATCCCATCCACCTGAAATGTCTTGATTGCTACAATTTTGTTTGTGACTGCAAGTACTGTAATGGTTAGTGATCATTATGTACAATAGTCTCTTTACCCATCAAGCAGTGTTTCCACTTCTTGATAGTTTGTACCAACGCATATAGTTCTTTTTCATATGTAGGATAATTAGTCACGACAACATTAAAACTTTCAGAATGAAAAGTGATAGGCTTACCATGCTGCAAAAGTACTGCGCTCATGGCATAATCACTAGCATCAGTTTGAATCTTGAATGGCTGTCTAAAATTTGGTAATGCAAGAACTAGAGCTGAACTGATCTTGTCTTTTAAAGCTTCGAAATATTTTTTTTGTTTGCATCCCCATTGGAATCCTTTCTTCACACTTGTCATTGCATGCATATGAGATGCGATGGAAGAAAAGTTAGCAATAAAACTTTTCCAATATTGAGCTGCACCTAAGAAAATTGTTACCTCGGTTACTATTTTGGGTGTGGGCCAATTCAAAATGGCTTCCACTTTAGAAGGATCAATCCTCAATTCTTCTCCTCCTACAATATGTCCCAAATAGACCAAAGAAGTATTTCCAAACTTACACTTTGACATCTTAAGAAACAATTTCTCTTTCTTCAAAATATCAAGCACTCTATTCACATGCAAGAGATGATATTATCTTGTTTTGCTGAAAATAAAAATGTCATCTAAGTACACAATCAAAAATTCATCAAGTAATGGATGCAAAACACTATCCATAACTCACATGAAAGTTTCTGGTGCATTACAAAAACCAAAAGGCATAACTAGCCACTCAAAGAGTCCTTGTTTGGTTTTGAATGCAGTTTTCCATATGTCACTTTCTACAATTCTTACTTGATGATATCCACTTCGTAAATATAACTTAGTGAAAAAAATTTCTTCATTTAACTGATCAAGGAAATCATATATTCTTGGGATTGGGTAACGATTTTTTACTGTAATCTTGTTCAAAGCTTGAAAATCTACACACATGCGCCAAGTCCCATCTTTCTTTGGTATCAAGACTATGGGTGAACCACATGGTGAGGTGCTTGGCCTTATGATTCCTTTGTCAAACATATCTTTGATTTTCCTCTTTATTTCAATGTTATCCATTATCTACATGCGATACATACCGATGTTTGGAAGAGGACAATATTGCTGCAACTGAATCTCATGTTGAATTTCCCTTTTGGAGGCAATCCTGTTGGCTCCTGAAACATCTCATGATGTCCATTAACTACATCATATAAATCTTATTTCAACTTAGGATCACATACCTCAAATGATTCATGATTAATATCAGCTTTATGCTTAATCATAATAAGAACAAAATTCTTACTTGAATTTACCAGCCTCTTTACCTGTCCAAAATTTACCATAGTAATGTTTGTCTTCTTGCGATGTGCTCCAACAATGAACTCCTTGCCATATTTGAATAAATGATACTTGTTCTCATGGCGATGGAATATAGCTTTACTGTCATACAAGTAAGGACTCCCTAATACAATACCAGTGATGTCGAGCGGAACCACATCTAATTCAACTGTGTCAACAAAATTCGCAGTGATTGCAAACTGCAATATACATTTCTTTGAAACATGTAGATTTTCATCCTAACAAATTCAACCTAATGGATATGGTTTTGGATATGGTATGTCTCAAGGTTAGTTTTCTTGACCAAATATTCAGAGATTAATTTTTCTTGTGACCCACTATCAAACATTATGTCAATCTTGGTATGCTTGGATATGACCCTCACATGAAACAATTCTATTCTTTCTTCTTCACTTGGAGTGTTGATGTGATAGTTTGATGTACTGGTACTGGGTTTAGTTTCAATTTATTTTCCCTTCATGTTCTTCAATCCCATGGCTGTAATCTTATATTCATCACCTGAATCATATCTTAAATCATGTTGAGCTGTAGTAGCAATTTTTTGTTTCCCTTTGTTATTGGGTTTCTTTGGCCTCAATTCAAGATGTAATTTCCAACAATGAGTTTCACATGGCCTTATTTTGAACAATGTTTACAAACCACTTTTTCTCCCTCTTTCTTAACAGATGCATTTTTTTTTTTTTTTAACCTTTTGAGGTCTTTTCCTTGGCTTTACCCTTAAAATTTTTCTTCCTACCATCTTCAGAAATGTTCTTCCCTCTAGCTTCTAGATGCGTGGCATGAACACAAACTTCATCTAGAATGGTCGGGTTAAACATGAGAATAGTATGTTTTAGGTAGCTATGTAAGCCTCCTATGTAATTGAGCAAAGTATCTTGGCTCTGCAAATCCACCCCTAATAAGAGATCTCTTCTCCTAAATTATTGGGTGTATTCTTGCACATTTTGTCCCTTTAATTGCCTAAATTTCTACCAGTTCATGATGGCTTTCTTCATATGAGCTAATGGATAAAACTGTTGTTTAATAGCAGTAATGAAATCTGACCATGATATAATAATCTTACCATGTTTCCTGATTTCCTCCTTTGTCTTGGCTTCCCACCAAACAAGTGTTGCACCTTCCATTCTCAATGAAGCTCATTGAATTTTGGTATCATCATCTTGAAGGTTTTGGATTCTCAAATAGACCTCCAATTTTCTAATCCAATTATCAATATTTTATGCATTGACTTCACCATTAAACATTGGCAATTAAAACTTAACATCAAGTTTTAAAAAAGGACTTTTACCAGTGTTCTTTGACTTGTGTGGCTGATGTACTGAAGAAGAAGTAGAGGATGATGATGATGAGGGTGAGGATGATGGCTCTCCATTGCCTCCATGTCCTCCATTTCCCTTATTTGACTTAGCTTCATCATGGTGACCTCCTGAAGATCCTTGTCCTTCCTTGTGAATTTTATATCCTTCTCCTTCTAGTCTCTCATTCCTTTCTTGATAAAGGATTCTAACCATCTTAGTCATGTCAAGAAATGCTTTCCTGAAGACTCTTTCTTCCTCCTTAGGATCAACTTCTTCATGGATTTATCCTTCCTCGTGAGGCATACTTAATGGAGCTTTTGATTCTTTAGGAGGTGAAATAGGTGGTGGAGATTGAGGTAATCTTGCTCTCCTTTACTTTGGCTCTTCTTGAGACCCTTCTGCTTCCACCAATTTGCCTTCTCCTCTTTTGAGCTTGAGCCTAGTAAGTATCTAAAACTTGAAAATAGTTAAACAATTATTTGCACTAAACAACACCAGAGAATAAAATATAGCTCTGATACCAATCTGATCCGAAATGGCTGTATTAGTTTTGTTGTGCTAAGTGTCTTTTCAGTTTATAAATATGTGCATAATCAGTTCATTAGTTTGCTGAAGGATAGAGGTGTTTGTCCATGAATTGAAGATGATTTTTAATGAATTAGAATCATAAAACAAGGTTAAATAACACTAAACAACAGTGTAAAACAAATAAATAAGTCACCACATGAAATTTATACAACAGGCATGATGAAGCACTTCACCCCTCCTGAGCTACATCTGTTGGTCCAGCTCTCAATGACATGTCCATATTTCATTATGCTCAAAATTTTGCTATTACATGTAGCTACAATGCTCTAATAGCTATTTTCTCTGCATCAATGGCTCCAGAATGCTCCAATTAGTAAAAAATGACTCTTCATTCACTCAGAATGGTCTAAAATTAGGCCTCCTACACTTTTGCCCAGTTTCACCTAGAAAAGCTCCACTAAAAGTGGAGAACTCCACTTAACTGGAGATAAAATAGTAAATTCCTCAATTTTTTAGGTGCGCTCCTAAACCGCTACTGAATCTAACCATTTTCATTGAACTTGACGATTTTCGGTTGGCCACATGCATCCCCAAAACACGGTTACATAACCGTCGGATAGGCGGAACCCATGACATTTAACTGTGGTTATAAGGGTTGAACTCTGGTTGAACTGTGGGTTTGCAATAACTGTGTGGAGATGGTTGTCGAGTAACCATTGCAATGTGACCATCTATTGGAACTGCTGGCAGTTAACATGTAGACTACGCGGAGTGGTTAAGTTTATTGCTATCATGTGAACACACCTCGCGGAGTGGCGGGTTGGGACCGTCGGCGGTTCCCAAACCCTAATAAAATTTGTAACAAACAATAATTTTAACCCACGACCTATAGTTGTTAAGTCATAATGTGTAGCTTAGGTGGTAAGGCATGCATGTGCTGGGCAGGAGGTCCTGGGGTCGATTCCTGTGGACCCTCATAAATTTTACAGTACAGTATCGGGGACACGTGGCAGCCTTAGGGCTAGCCACTTGGTGCCCTTTAATTGGCCCTCGAAAACCCATTCAACCAATATAATCATAACACTTGTCAACCCATAATTGATTTCAAGGAAGGAATATTCCACTGAATATTCCATTTTTGTTGACTGTGCATCCCAGTCAAACTTGGTCAAACTGTCGCAATTTTACCTGTTTGGCATTTCGATTAGAATGCGATATCTCTCTCATACGACATCGGTTTTTTGAACAGTTCATGGCATCGGAATAAGGAAGACGAGATCTACAAAACCCTCTTGGTTTCAGCCCAATCATGTAACTTTTGATTTTGAGAAAAATTTATGAACTCCTGATCAATAAAGATGAGAAGATGATAAGTAT
Source organism: Pinus albicaulis (assembly GCA_034641835.2). Taxonomy (NCBI): domain Eukaryota; kingdom Viridiplantae; phylum Streptophyta; class Pinopsida; order Pinales; family Pinaceae; genus Pinus; species Pinus albicaulis. The sequence continues at coordinate 26,079,283 of MU968363.1, read as the reverse complement.
GATGAGAAGGATGGAAACCATGAAATATTATCCAACACCTAAAAGAAGAAGTTGGTCTCCCTAGATTAAGAGGGAGCCTGGATAAATGAAGAAATGGTTATGGTTCTCTACCTCATGTTTCATGCACTAGACCAGGAGTAACATTAGTAATTCTTAGTGAAGACCATGAGTAATAATCATAGTCATGATTGGAGAGTGCTTTGGTACTGCTATAAGAAGGAAAGTGAGATCTAATTTAATAATATGTTGCTACATGAAAATTAGGAAGGGAAATTATGTGAGGAATCTTCTTTTAAAGATTCAACAGTGATAGTACTATCGAAATTAGCTGAAGAGAAACATTGAAACCCTATGGATTTGCTTTGATTATATACTTGAATATGTATTGTTGATTGGGGTTGTGTTTGTACAAGTGAATCTCTCGAAGGTTTTGATAACATGCTGGTTACCAATCAGTTTGACTGTGAGAGATTTATTGTTCTTGATCTATTGGATCAAGTTGTGACAAGGCTTTGTGAGTGAAGCATTGCTTGGAAAGACATCAGGCTAACACTTTGTGTTGATGTCTGGTTGGGAGGGTGGCATCAGGTGGATGTGCACCTAGTTCCCTGGGTTTATGGTTAGTAAGTAAGCCTAATGGTACCTGTAGAGGCTGAAAGCTTTATTCCATCTTAGTCCCACTTGGATAGATTGCCTTGGTCAAGAATCTAGTCCATGGCATTGCGGTCCTAAATTGTTGAGTGACCAATGGATAGAATTCCCTGGTGAGGAATCTATTCCATGACATTTAAGTGTCTAAAGATTCTCATAGTTCATATAGTTGAGATATACCTTGTACTATTGAGTTATGAATACCTCCCTAGTTAAGAGGGAGTGTTGAAGAATGTAACTAGGTTTGGTCTTCATAAATTATACTTGATTCAATACTTATTTTACTTGTGAAAATAATAAAGAAAATATTTTTATATTATTATTAGATGACTTATTAAAGCATGGGTTTCATGCTTGGGTCATATTTATTTTAGGTCAAAGTCCCTATTGTAGACTTCTAGGTTTTATTCTGATTCTCTAGGATTATTGTAGATATAATTGATCCATATTGAGATTTTGAATCATGCAAATAGGTCAAGTATTGAGTAAAATATTATTTATAAAGCCTCCACAACAAGTCAACCTCAAAAAAATTCAAGCTCATATGATGCCTATATATATAGTGGAATATAACTTACTTGGAAGCATCTCACTGCAACATAAAAATTCAATCTAGAAGTTGCAACAAGAGATATTTGGAAAGTGAAGGAGAAGGAATTTCTAGATTCAGTTTTGGGTACACTTATGGAGTTGAAGAAAATCGAAATTTTGGCACCAACCCCTATGCATTTTGAGCTATAGTTTGGGAGATTTAAGTTCTCAAATTTTTATTGCAACAATTGTTGCATCAAGCGTTGCCAAGGTGTTGCTGCCAAGAGAAGAGGAAGTTGAAGTTTTTTTGTTGAATGTTGTTGCTTCAATAAGTTGTATTGGGCCTAAATCGAAGTCTTTGAAGCTAGATCGAAATATCAAGAAGAAATGTTGAAGTTACAGGCCAAAGAAACTACATCATAGTGCTGCTACTGTTGTTATTGCTACCAAATTTAGGAAGGATCACAAGGAAGGATGAATTGGTGTGGAGGAAGTTTGGGTCAATGTCTAGAGTCTCAACAATCACTATTTAAGGAAGAATTACTGACTGGGTTTTCCCCAAGAGTGGGGTTTTTCCCTGGCTTCTGACCTACATCGGGTGTCCTTGATCGTTGTGCATTTGATTTGATATTTTCTTGATGAACTAATAAGAAGAAAGATAAGAAGAACATAATAAGAATTAAATAATATCATAAGTAACTAATCAAGAACAAGATGATATTTCTAACTTTCTGATTCTCTAATAAAATGGGCAACAAGTCCACTAATGGTGGCTTATGCAGTACAATATATATATATATATATATCATTCGATTTTTGTTATTTATTTTGAGCGGTTGGTCGGGCAAGTCCACTGGTGGGTGGCCCGCCCAGCATATTTAATATAAATTTAACCATATGTCGTTGGGGGAGTGGTAACCCACCACCCCAAATTTATATATATTTTTAAACATAGTAGTTTAAATTTTGGTATCACTTTTTAAGGGTCACTGGGAAAATTAAATATGCGACATATTCGCGCGTTCCAACTGCTGGATTCCGTGTGCCGACCCTTTGCCAAATTGTTGCCTCGTTAGTGTCTGCCACTTGGCCTAATTTGACCAGAAATTTGACCGATTATTACTTGAGCATACGAATTTGGATTTGAGTGTCATTCGCGCCATTGGAATCAAGACAAAGAACACTACAATTCGGTCCTATTTTCATTGCAATATAATGAATTTTATTTTTTGAGTTTTTTCAAAGCCATTTCTATTTATGGAGCCACTCGATCATTCCTCCCCACTAATGAGATTTTGGGTTGCCAAAAGATTTATCAGTCAATTGGAAAGTGAGGGAATTTTTCCCTAACTTTCTCCTTTTCAATCCATCGAGCCTTACCTGGATGCATTCCCTTGAAACCAATACGAAGGTACTCCACGTATCTCCATTGTGAAGTCCTAGTCTTCTTGTCAAGAATGATATCCTCAGGTAGCTTGTCCAAGTATTCATGTGAAAATTTTTCCACTGTAGGAACCTGTCCAACCTCTTCGATGTCCATGATCAAAGGAGGCTCATAAAGCTTCAAGTTTTCAACGTTCACCATTGAGTACATCTGCATGTATGCTGGAAATTGAGACAAAAAAGCATCATCCCTAATATTTTAAATACCGTGAATGGACCATATCAGATTGGTCTCAAATTATTTCCTTCTCCTTTCATCTTGTCTTTGTTTATGTGGAGCCACACCCTGTCTCCAACTTGAAAGTGGTGATCAACCCGGTGCTTTTCATTTCGAGCTCTGTATCGAGCTTTAATTTTTTCCAACTTCTCCTGCACTGCCTGGTGAATCATCTAATTCCTCTGAACGAACTTTCGTTCCTTGTCCCTGTCACATTTCTCACTAGAATATTCATCTCTCCCAAAGACCATGTCTAAGGGATCCTTTGGAAAATATCCAAAGCATGTCTCAAATGGTGAGATTTGAGTGGATGAATGCACTGCTCGATTGTATGCATGTTGTACATAAGGAAGTTTCTCGTCCCACAACTTGGGATGCTTGCCACAATAGACTTGGAGTAAATGTATAACTGTGTGGTTGACAACCTAATGTATATTTTCTCCTTTAATGTCAATTCCTTCTGCAATTTCTTCAACTATTCTTTCAGTCTGATGGCATTTTTTTCATGTGTCTTTGCATTTATCTGAGCTAATTTATTTTACTTCTCAAGATTTTCTACCATCTTTGTCAATCTGTAAATCTCATTTGTCTTTAAAGACATTTCTTCCATTTCTTTCACTATTTTTCTGGCCTCATCTATAGACTGTACTGCTATTGTAGATGATTCAGTAGCTGAAGTTGTGGGAGAAGTCACTGGAATTGCAGTAGCCAGTGGTTCTTTGGGTGCCAACTTTTTAGCTAAAGTTGAAGGCACTATTGCAGTGATAACTGGAATAACTATATGAATCTCTAGTTCTTTCACTGTTTCCTCTTCTTGGACAAGCTTGTCCATCTGTATTTCCATCTCTTTAACCTGGGTTGTCAACTGAAGAATTAAATTCATCATGTCATCTTTTTCACTTTGTTCCTGTATGAGTTCTTTTGTTTGAGGATGCTCACTTTGAGGAAGTTTGAGTTGTTTCCTCAAGGCTGCTATATCTTCATTTTCTTCTTTACCAATAATTCTACTGCTTTGATATTAGCAGGGTCATATCCCACCTGTAAAACTAGTTCTTATAAGGCTTTTATCCTTCAATCCTTGGCATACAATCAGGCTTTGTCCATCTTCATCTGATCTTACATGTTGGAGATGGTGTTTTGGAGCTTTTGAGAACTCATGGATTTATTTGTGACAATAGAATATAACATTTCAGAGGTCTGTCTACAATTTGATCAAGAGCATGTATCTTATTTGTCTAAACTTCCAAATCAAATTTCTTATAATTTGCCACTCTCTTAGGTGATTTGAATGTGGGCTGCAACACTGACATGATTATCTTTTGATTAGAATAATCAAATGCAGAAAGGAGCCTATTTTGTACACTTGGAGTCTGTTTGAGATATTGAGAATAAATATTATTCTTTATCTCTTCATTCTTCAGCTTAATCTGCTTATATTTCTCTTTAATATCCAAATCCTTTTCCTCAGCTGCCTGTGAGGAAGAAGCTTCCATGCTTTTTTGTCTTTCCATCAACTTTGTATCTTCATTATTTATTTCTTCATTCTGATTTTTAGTATTTGGCTCATTGATAATCATAGTAGCAACATTTGTCTCTAGAAAATCTGTATTGGTATTTAAAGGCTCTTTTTCTTCAACATCAATTGTCACTTTTCCTTTACTTGTTGAATCTAATTTGGGCCTTTTGTTATATATGAGCTTGAACTTGGTTTCAGCTGTAGTTTCTGCCACATAGGCTCCTTTCCCTTACTCTTTTAATGGACTTATCTGGTTGATTTGCAACCTCTAATGTATGACTAGTATTACCTTTTTTCACTGCATCTATTAAAGTGTTTTCAGTCCATTCAATCTGATTTGAAAAATTTTCTATTTCTTGTTTAGCTTCATGGATGAAGGGTGCTAACTTGCATTTAACCCTTAGCTTGCTCAAGATCCCTTGTGGATCATAGTTCCAAGGGAAACTCTCTTCAAATTTATATTCCAATCACTGATTTGATGCTTCTTTCTCTGCATCCCTATGATTACATTGAATGACCCTATTTGATTCTTTAGTTTGAATTGGGTCTTCTTCTTAGCTGCCATGAAATTTATGGAATCAGAGTTTAGGATCTGCCTGATATACTCCAAGGCAAAGATCCTCATTGAAGGATTCTTGGGTAACTTGTAAGGTAACAAGTTTGACCCAAAGACTCTTATCTTAGTATATTTTTCATACAAATACCAGCCACCAACCTTACTCTGCTCTGACAAATGCAATATCTTTTTCATTTCTTCATTTATTCTTGGCTACTCAATTTTGGTCAACATTGTGATTACTGGATGTAAAAATAACTCTGAAAATTCTGAATAACTGAAATTTGTACATTCTTTCCTTAGTAAGGATGTCCAAAAAATGACAGATAGAGGATTTCCCTCTATGTAAAGTTTTTGGAGAGTAACTGAAAACTTATCATATTGGAAGTATAAAAACATATGGAAAAGGTAGGAGGTATATCCGAAAACTCCCTCAATTTGAAGATTGGTGAATTGATAATGAATACTATAAGCAATGAAACCAACATAATCAAATATTACTGATGGTGGCTAAACTGGAGAAAAGGTGGATAAGAATCCCAAGATGGACTCATCTGTGTGCTCATCAGTAAAATATCCAAGGATGAAGGAAAGCATGGAAATCACATGTCTTGAACCTTCAGGGAATTTAGCAGTAGAATAGGGGGGATTTAGCTTAGGAATTTCTACATGCAGAGGCATAAATGTTTGAAAAATCATGAACCTTTTGGAAAAATCTAAGCCAATATATAACTTAGTGAGGGCCTCTATAGACAAAGGGAATGCTTGGGAGTCAGGATGAAGCTGTAACATCTGGTTAATTGATTCTACAGTAATGGTAAAAAGCACATCTTTATTGGCATTTACAATGGCTCTTTGTTCAGGAACATAATAGTGCTGACACAATCTAATGACCTCCTGACATGGGTGAGTTAATGGGAAAAAATATTTGGGCAAATGAGATTCCCAAATATGGACTTCTTCTTGATCATCTAAAGACTTCTAATAGCACCAGTTATGGATATCTAGCAGGTTAAATTCAACAATGGGATTTGCTATCTTGTAATCAATATTAGCTAGTGGGATGTGTTCAATGTCAACAACAGGTGGTTGAAGAGGATTTACAACAATAGAAGTGTTTGAAGTCATGGCAGGGGTAGGTTTAGGCACTTTGGAAGCTTCAGGCTTGCTAGAGCTATGTTTTTAAGGCATTTTGGGCTACTTCTACAAGTTTAGATAGTTTGCAGAAGTAATTTACTTTAGCAGAGGGTTTACTGGACAAATTTGGCAAAGTATAGCTTTTTTCTTTGGGCTTTCTTCTAGATTAGGTCTGTGAAAGAGTTTTATAGGCTTTTAACTAGTTTAAAACAAGAAACAAGGGTTTCTTGAGTAATTTAATGGAAATTTGGGCTAAAACCTCTTTTGAAAAGGGTCACAAAGGCTTAGGATAGCTACAAAGGTTTTCTAGTTTGATTTCAAGCTTGAAAAAGTTCATCAAAGTGTGAAAAACTCACAAATTTCTTGAAAAATTGTGCGCAACAGAGAAACAGGGTTTTTGGAAAAAAATTGACAGGGTCTGGCTTGTTTTTGGGGCTTTTTGACAGTTTCTTTTGTTGGATTCTTGAACTATAAGAGTGTTTTTGTTCTTTTAAGGGCTTTAAAAATTACTTGCAGGCTCAAATTTTAGAAAAATACCTGTTTGTATGTAAGTTTTGGGCTTCAAAATGGTTTCTGAAGTTTTTTGTATGAAACAACAGCGTTTATAAAGATTCTGGAGCAAAGTACAACTCCTCGGCGGTCTTCATGGTTTGCAGGGAAAATTATGTAGGCTTCTAGGCATGAAAATGGTAGAAAATGGTGCTTTTACAATTGAGGAGGTTATGTAGTGGGTTTAGGTTAATCTGCAGAAAATAAAGGGATGAATGCATTTCCAAGGTTAAATATGCATTTTGGTAGTATTAATTAGGCATTGAGTGATTTTCACATCGGTGGAGAGGGTGGTTTCAGAGTTCATGGGATTAAAACCATAGCGGTTATCACGCAGCCTTTGGGTAGTAAGCGATTTTTGGCTTGAACCCACGCGATCCAATAGGAATCGTCCACGTGGTGGAGAGATAAAACTACAAAACAACCCATTTCGCGCAGTTTTGGTGTTTGGATGATCGTGCAAATTTTATGCGCGATATTGGATGTCTGCCGTAGGATATGAGCTTTGAAAGCGGCAGTCCGGATACGATTGGGAAGGTCCGCCGGGATGGGAGTGGGGCCAGGGTGTTTGCATATGCACAACGGGTTATAACGTTTTAGAAATAAATGTGTAGTACGTTTAAACCTTAGTTAATATGTTGGCGAGGAATGATTTTAGACTTTATAAAAATTTGTTTTTAATAAAGTTTAAAGTTCAGACATTATGAAAATAGGAGGGGGGTAATGTTTTATGTGTTAATTAAAACATTTGAAAATGTTTTAATTATACATATGGGCGCTGTATTATATTATATAGCTTTTCCATGTTGAATAGTTGTTTTAAAGCTATAGGGGAGGGATAATCGTATATAGATATGTTTAGACGAGTGGGAAAAATCGGGCGGGTTTTTTATTTTGCGCACATGGGGATATTAAACTTTGTTCTAAAACTTAAAAAAATGGGTTTTGTGGGTTTATTTAAATATAAGGTAATTAATATATATGGGTAGGTGTAGTTTTAGGGATTTAATAAAATAGGTTAGGTGTTAATATGAAAAAAAAAGGTAGTGAAATGGAAACAAAGAATATGTTACCTCTATGTAAAGTATAAAAATAAAGCATTGCTCATCTTTGTTGTATTATTTCCCTTATATTTAGGATAAATGTTTTTTATGGTTTTATGAATGATTTTGAAGGGAATTAAGTTAATTATTTTAGGATTTCAATTTTACTAAGTAAAAAATCTATTTTTACTTAGGAAAAAGGGATTATAATGTATGAATGAAGGACAATTGTTGATGAATGAGGGTTTAAGGTAGGAATTCAATATTTTTAACTGATTATTCATCGAGCCTTGGGTCCGGTCCCAACAAAAGTTAGAGAAATGCTCTGAGCCTTTTTGACTAATAGTTTAGAACACTGAATACTTGTAGGGGAAAGGAAATTAGTGATTTTTTCTCGATGATGCTTTATTACATGATTTCTCAACTGCTTTCTACCTACCTAAATTTATTTCTAACATTTTTTCTTCATTTTTGTAGGTGCATTTAGGCTTGCAACCTTTAAAACATTTTTCTTTCAAGCATAAAACAGTCTAAATCTACCTCATTTTTTCCGAGGGCTCAGATTAAACTGTTGAGCTCCTCTTTATTATCTACCTATCTACTGATTTTTCAAGTTTAAACTATTTGACAAATATTTATTCTCTATCTAAAACATGAAATTGAAAGCATGAAAAGTTAAGATTAAACTGTTTAACTGATCATGAATTATGGCATTTATTGACATTTTGCACATAATCATTATTCTTGCAGTAAAAGTAAAAGTAGTGGCATTTGGACTTGCTCACTTTCAGGTCTTATTTCTATTTTTTCTTTTGGGGTCTATATCTTTCTAAGTCCTTTGATTTTTCTTTTAGGAATTTTTACCCTCTTTTTGGCTTTTTATTATTTTTCATCTTTTCAAAATATATGAAAAGAACTTGCAGAAATCAAGGTATGTACATATTTACAAGACTATCAAAGTCAATTCAAAATTTATGAACCCTATTATTATAGGACCCTAACATTGGCTCCACATGGGGATGGCATTTCTTGGTGAAATGTTAAGAACTTTAAGACTAGTAGCCTTTGGAATTTGACTGTGATGACCCTGTAAATGTCTTCTGATATCTGCAATTTATTCATACTTATTATATTTAACTCTCAAAGCTTAGGTCCTTCTCTCTAGGCTTCAAATTTGTTAGGGAAACATCTAATCCAATCTAAACTCTGCAATTTATATGTACAATGATCAAAGTGAATAAAAAATAACTATTTGTTAACTCAAGAGAGTAGTAGTGCTTCAACATTCTACCATTTACTGGTCCTTCTTGCAGATCTTTTCCATCCATTTATTTCAAAAAGAAAGCATTATTACCTCTATATCCATAAATCACATAAGGTCCTTTCCACATAAAATAAAATTTTCCATGTCTACCTTTGTCTTCTCTTCTGGAATCCCCCTTTATCACTTTATCTCCAATGTAGAAATCATCCTCTTTAGTCTTTTTATAAAAAAAATTCTTGATCTTATCCTGGATGACTTGAGATTTTATATAAACTTCTTCCCTTGTTTGTTGCAAGTGAATAGTTTGATTAATCCTTCTTTGAATGTCATTTGTTTCAACTTGTAACTCTTGCATAATTTTCATCATTGGTACACCTAGGGAGGATGGAAAAACAACATCCATTTCACAAACAAGTTGGTAAGGGGAAGTACCAATGGATTTTTTAGTAGTAAGTCTATCTGCCCGTAAGGCATTGACTAACTTCTTATTCCAAGTCTTTTTATTGTCTTCAAGTAAATTTTTGATAATTTTTATAAGGATCTTGTTTGAGGATTCAGCTAGGCCATTACCTTGGGGGTAATATGCAGTAGAATGACCTAAGGTAATATGGTATTTGTGGCAAAAGTCAATCATTTTCTTAGATTTGAATGTTGTTGCATTGTCAGTAATTATCTTTTGGCAACATCCAAATCTTGAAAGAATTTTGTTTTCTAGGAAAGAGATAATGACAGTATCTGTGGCTTTTCTGGAGGGCATGGCTTCAATACACTTCGTAAAATAACCAGTGGCTGTCAAAATCCACTTATGTTGGCCTGAAGATGGAGGGTGAATTTCACCACTGAATTCTAAACCCCATTGTTGAAATGGCATTTCAGTTGAAATAGGCTTTAAAGGGAGGGGTAATTATTTCTTTTTACCCTAAAAAATTTGGCACTTATGACAGGAAGTTACGTACTTTTTGACATCAACAAACAAAGTAGGCCAGTAAAAACGAGCTCTTAGGATCTTGTCTGCAGTAGTTTCCCAATATAAATGTCCTCCACAGTGACCTGCATGAAATTCTTCAAGTATTTTGTGAGCTTCTTCCTTTAATAAACAATTTAATAAAATTCCACTATGATCTCTCCAAAAAAGTATATTGTCTAAAATGCAAAATCTTACTGCCTTTAGTTTTAATAATCTGGCTTTGGTTCTTGACAATCCAGGAGGAGCTTGTAAGTTTAGGAGTAAACTTATGACATCTGTATACCAAGGTGAGTCTAAAAAGGCTTCACTAATTGTTGGAGTTGCCATCTCTTCTTGATCATCTACTTGGGCAATAAAATTTATGTCTAGGGCATTATAGTTAGATTTAGCCATAAGTCTAGCTAATCCTTGACCTTTGATGAGTTTTGTGGGTTTTATCTCTATGTCATATCCTAAGATAGTGGCAATCCACTTACCTCTTCTTCCATCAGGACCATCCTGAGTAAGAATGTCTTTTACTACAGAATTTGGGACATAGGAAATGTTATGAGAGTAGAGAATATAAACTCTGAAGTCTTTAATGTCTTTAACCAAAGCTAGGGCTTGTTTCTCCATAATGTTGTACTTCAAAGGGGCATATCTAAGGGTCTTACTGAAGAAATCTATGGGTTGTTCAAATCCTTGGTCATTTTTCTGCAGTAAAACTGCAACAATGGTGTGTTCTGAAGTAAATGAAAAAATTATGAAATCTTTGTTAAAGTCATGACTTATTAGGACTGGAGTTTTGGTTAAGGCTTGTTTTATGGAGTCAAATGACTGTTTGGCCTCAATATTCCATTTAAGAATTGAATATTTTTCAAGCATGTTATTTAGTTATCTAATTATCTCAGCTAAATTAGATATGAATCTTCTTAAAAAATTAATCTGACCTAAAAAGGCTTGTAATTCTTTGATTTTTCTTGGTGGATTGATGTTAAGAATTGCTTCTATCCTAGTACGATCTATCCTAATTCCTTCTTTAGAAATTATGTGTCCAAGTAACTTGCCTTCTTCTAATCCAAATAAACTTTTATTAGGGTTTAAATAGATGCCAAATTTCCTACACTTAATAAAAACTTGTCTCAGATGATCCAAGTGTTCATTATCAGTTTTGGAAAACACAATAATGTCATCTAATTAAATTACTAAGAAATCATGTATTTCTTTTGCAAAACCTATATCCATAGCCCTTTGAAAGGTTTCCCCTGCATTCATTCGACCAAAAGGAATTTTTACATACATAAAAGTGCCCCAAGGAGTAGCAAATGTTGTTTTGGCTTGATCTTCTTTTTGGACTAAAATATAGTTGTATCCTGAAAAACCATCTAAAAGTGACATCCTTGAAGAGCCAACTACCCTTTGTAGTATATGGTCCATTTTAGGTAAAGGGTAATTATCTTTCAAGGACACTTTGTTTAGATTCCTAAAGTCGACACATAATCTAATCTCTCATGTTTTCTTTCTCGTTGGAACTAGGTTGGAAACCCAATCAAAATATATGATTGGTGCAATTATCTGTGCATAATACATTATTTTCACTTCTTTTTCTATCCAAGGTAATAAAACAGGGTTTATTCTTCTCAACTTTTGTTTAAATGTATTTTGGTCTTCTTTTATTGGAATTTTATGTTGGATTATGTTGGTATCATAGGATTTGAGATCTTCATAACTCCAGGCAAAAACATCTTGATATTCCTTTAAAAGAGTAATGTATTTTTCCTTCTCTTGTTGAGGTAATGCTTTGGAAAGTTTGATTATTTTGGGTTTTAACTCTGTACCAATATTGCATTCTTCTATATCACATCTAACTGGCTCCATTTTGGATTTTCTAGCTACATCATTTGAGTCAAAAACATCTTCTAAGAGAGTTAAACCTTTGGGTAAGAAATTATCCTTAAGATTCAATTTGTCAGATTCATCATCAATAATTTATTCAATCTCTACTTTCTCTAAAATATCTATATCATATTGACTAAATCTAGTTGGTTTATCAAACTTTATTCTATTTACATCTAAGTTATTCAAATCTATTTCACAATCTAAATCTTGATCTATAGTACAATCTGTGTCTATCTCACAGTTATGAAATTCACCTTCATTGTTCATAAACTTGTAAATTTGTTCATCTCGAGAAAAAAATTGCCAATACTTGAGGTTGTCTGGAATTATTTGCCTATGTTTGAATTCAGTAGTATATATGTGATTAGGTTGGAATGGTAAATTGCATGTACTAGAAAAAGTTGCTAGACAGTGAGCCTATATATTTTGTTTTCTAAGTATAGTAGCAATTTTACATTCCAATAAATCATCAATTAAATCTATCACAATGTCTCTGTATCTGCTTAGTCTAGGATTGTAAACAGAATATACTCCATTTACTTGTTTAATGATAACTCTGAATCTCCCATGATTAATATTCTTTTGCCTCCTGAGTTCCTAATAATTTGGAGTCCTAGAATGAGGGCTTCATACTCAGCTATATTATTGGTACATTTGAAATTGAGCATGAAAGCATGGCCTTCTGAGTGATTAGTCTCCATGTTGGTTATCCAAGCTCCTTCTCCTGATCCTATCTTATTCACTGAACCATCAAAGTCTAAATGCCATAGAGATTCATGAAAAATATTATCATTGTTTGGTGCTTTCTTTTTTTCTATTATTTCAGTTTGGATTTCATTAGGTTCAGAGTTACATAAGATAAAATAATCAAGATCAGTTGGTGTAGAGTAAATTGGGTAGATCTTTCTACACCATTGACCATGTACTTCATCAATGTTTCCCTATATAACTTCTTAGGCTGGCCAAAAATTGATATAGTAGCATAAGACATGTCCAATTGCAGAGATCCCTGTAACTTTGCTCCCCATGAGCGAGAAAGTAACATTCCATATTTAGGTGAGATATTAGCTACTACAATTTCCATTAATATATTCTTACCAGGATATTGAACTAATGTTACACACAAATCTTTGATTAAACCTAGGCATTTAACTTTACTTGAATCAAATGAGAACAAATCTTTGTAGGGCCTTGTGATTTCTAAATTCAGAGTTTCCATTATGGCTTAGGCATTATATTATGGGAAGCTCCTGAATCTAGCATGGCATTATGTAAAATTTGATCATGAATGGTAAGACTGATATAAAATGGAGGAACTGCTCCATCTGCATGTTTTCCATTCACATCTGGGCCAAAAATCAACTCTAGATGATCATCATTTAGATTTATGGAATCTTCTCCATCATTCATGTTTAATGTTTCAGTTATGGTTGATTTATACAAGTCATGTTTTACCAATTTAGTAAGAGGAATTGGTATTTTCAGCTTTGCAATTTCAGATTGTATGTTGAATGTAGGTTGAGATTTACTGATTTGAATCAATTCTTCTTTGGTAATTGTAGTTTGTGTTGGTTTGTCTTGTTTGTCTACAGTTATGTTTTTATTTTCAATTGGCTTAACGTTCTCTGTTTGAGTTTCTTGTGTTTTACTGCTTCTAAATTTCTTTTCAGGGATTGTTTGTGAAGCAGTAGAAGTTCTTTCAGATTTAGAAGTATCAGCAGATGTTTTTGAAGTAGCAGTTTTGGGATCTACTGATTTAGGATCTACAGGAGGTATTTTAGGATCTAAATTTTTTTTTTTAACATAATTATAAGCTTTAGCAACAGTAGATTTCTGTGAATCTTTTGTAGCTTGAGCAACTTCATCAGTAATATCAACAATTTTAGGGCTTGATGCATTTTTAAGACTAGAAATGATTTGGGAAGAACTAGAGTTTTGCTTATTTTCCCTTGGGAGAATTTGCAGAACTTTTTTTTTGGGAGCTTCTACTGTTTTCTTATTCTGAGTTTGGGAAGTTTTCTTGGTAGAAGATGTTGAACCCTTAGTTAAACTGAGAGGGGGGTGAATCAATTTAACACATTCATGGACTTTTAAAACTTTCCTTTAAACTAATTTACACCTTCATTTCAAGATCAACTTAATATGTGAGCAATCTTAATTTGTGAGCAGCAAGTATCAAGCAGATTTGTTAATGTAACAATAGTCTTAATATGTGAGCAATAAGTATTAAGCGAAATAGTTAAACCACATCAACACATAGACATCATGCACATAGACAGTAGATATAAGTGGAAACCCATAAGGGAGAAAACCACATCTTATTATTGTTGTGATGCAAAGGCAAGCTCCAACTCCCTCTCACACCTGATTTTCTATAGGCTCCATCCCACAGGAGGCTACAACCTTGATTCAACAAGCTACAACTTGAAAGGAAACTCCAAATCCCATCTATTTTCTGCAGGCACCAACCTATAGGAGGCTCCAACCTCAGCCATCTACAAATAACTTCTATCAAGCTACAACTTGATATGGAAGCACCAACTTCCTCTATTTTCTGCAGGCTCCAACCTACAGGAGGATTCTACCTCAGTTAGCTACAATTGACATCTATCAAGCTACAAATTGATAGGGAAGCTCCAACTTCCTCACTCTTTCAAAAGAAAACACTTTCTGATTTACCTGGATATCAGCTCTGTTCTGTTCCTTCTTTTTTGATGTCCATCAGTCCTCATATCTATCCTGTATCATCTCTACATCTTCTCTCAGATTCTCTATCAGCTCCTCCTTCTTCTCTACCTCACTGCTTCATTTCTGCATTCTCTAACCTTTCTATGCATATCAATGTGATATCATTTATAGAGTTCACCTCTTGACTATTTATATTCCATAGGGAATTTGAAGTGTACAACCATGACTCTTTTCCTTTTACCTTCTCATTTCTTTTCTAGCATATTCAAAAAAACATATAACAATAGATATACATTTCAACATTACAGTGGGATATTTCTTTTCCTCCGGAGACTTGCCAATGCATCAAAAACAATATAAAAACAATTAAAACATTTACATTCACATTTTCATTTACATATATCAATTTCACTCAGCCCTTTTTCTGGCCTTTGGCTTTGCTGGTTTTGTCTTTTCTACTGCTGTTAAGTAATTGTTTTGCATACCTCTGTTCACTACAATTGAGTACCTGTTGCATATATAACTGCTTTACAAGCATGTACCCCTGCTTTTTCTTCAAATCTGGTAATTTAAATGTATGCGGAGGCTTTTCTTTTCACATCTGATGGTTATCAAAACCATTCAAGCCAATTGCAATCTCTGATCTGGGCAATTTTAAATAGATACTGGAGCTTTTCTTAACCAAGGGTTATGAACCCCATATCACAAACATACACGGGAGAATTTCTTACCTTGTTTATAATGGTCAACATCCCATTTCATTTATGCATTTCAAACCTTATTAAATCTCGCATAAGAGGTCACACTTTCTCTTCACCGTTCACCTTATCATTAAACTATTGTATTCATATAAACTATAGTCTCCCAACTTTACGCACTCACCATTTTAATTTACCAAGAAGTATTAAGGTTTCTTCGGCATAAAACACTTCAAAAAACACTTAACAATTCATATTTGAACAGTATTCATATGCGCTCATTAACATATATTCAGCCGCATCATCTTCCATACTTTGGTCAAACCAACGAACTAATGCATATATTAATCTTTGTTCCTCAATACGTATTCAGCTAACACCGGCCTTCTTTTTCCATATACCTTCCACCACTACATATGCGTAATTTATATCTGGGCCCCACATTTCAATCTCTAAGTCTGGGCAATTTCACTCTATTAATTCTTTGTGGAAGCTTCTCCATTAAAGGTTAAAACTGTATTATTAATCCAATAATGAAATTCCATTTGCAGGAGCTTAATTCATTTAAGGTTATAAAAACCCAATATCACAACCTCATATGCAGAAGTTACCTTTTCATTCTATGATTAAAATTATATTATGTACCCTCCTTATGGAACTTCAAATCCACGTTAATCCTTGGAAAAAAATATTCTATAATGCTTCAGTCCCACACATACCTAAATATATGTGACCATGTTCCACCTTATACCAATGCATCATCAGATCTAGTAGCCATACTAGGTATCATCACAAGGTAATGGTTCACTTTCTATACATCCATTTTATAATTTTGAAGGGCCAGGGTGGTTCGGACCCACCATCGAACTTGGTTAATTAAATACAAAAGTATATCAATGAATTTTATATCCGAACCTCAACAAACATTTCATGAACTGTTCACGGCAGTTATTTTAAACGCCAACTCCAAAGAAACTTATCTTACCCTTCGCATCCAACGGTGGATAGCTTGTCGCGCTCTGACCTCCAATTAAACCCTCATCCAATGGTCCTCGCCCAATATCACACAAATTAACTACACGAAGGTTAATTCTCCAATTTCACGCGATATATATGGGTCCCAGCCCTTAATCCACCCTTCGCATCCAACGGTTGACGCCTCGTCGCATCAACACCAATGATCCAACGATCATTAACGAATATCATATTTTTTATTGAGACAAACTTTAACTTGGAAAAGTAATGCGAAATGGGTGGATTTGTAAAACCACCTGGGCCACGTTTCAGGCAAAGGAGGATATCGCATTATTTTCATAATACCAATTACCATTTTAAACTTTGGTGAAAACCACGGTTTCCGGTTTCAAAACCGCTTTTACTGTTCATTACTTTATGGTTCCGCCTCGCTCCTTGACTCACGGTTCCTCCTTCACTTCTTAACTACAGGTTCTTTTGATTCGGGATTCTTGCAAGATAAAACACGCCATCGCATCTATTTAAGGTTTCGTTATGAAACCACGCCATTGCTTCCATAACTATAAACAGATGTTAAACAACCCCTTGTCATTCACCTTGGCGCTTCCAGTTTAAACACAATGTCGACATATTAACTTCGATTCTTTCATCAAGTGCAGAGCCTCATCTCAAAGCTCTATTACAAAGTTTCTTCCCTTGCACAATAGATATCCTCTATCTATTATGAAATAAGACACACAAGATTCAACCATAGTTTTCCATTTATCTATCAAAGGCGTGTAGAAATAAAGCCATTCATACACAGTTTCTTGCAAAGCCATTCATACAGAAATCAACCAACCACTATTTCAGAACAGACTCCTTCATATATAAATATGAAATCAATTACAGGGTCTTTCCAGATCTGCAGCTCTTTTTCTCTCTGCTTCATGTATAATTAATAGAGTAAACCTCTTTAACTTCCTCTGAGGTTCTACACAACCAATTTAATCAATTTCTCCACATCATATGCAAAATCACCCAAAATTAATACACCTCTCATAGAATCCAGAAAAAAATTCTTTCATATTTACACATGGCCCTTCTACAACTGCCTCTGCTCCTTGTATAATGCTTTCTCTGCTCCATGTCCTTGTCTGTCTTTGTTGCCTCTGCTACCTCTCTGCTCCTTGTCTGTCTTTGTTGCCTTTGTTTCTTGTCTAATTCTACTCCTTGCTTCTCTTTTGCTATCTCTGCTGCCTTTATTTCTTCCTCTGCTTCATATGTTTCCTCTGATGTCTCTGCTGCCTCTCTACCTTGGTTGTTGTTGTTTCTTTTTGCTCCTTTTGCCTTAGTGACAGTTCAGGTGCTGCTCCTGTCTTCTCCTTTGCCATCAATGACAATATTTCTAACAGAATACTCATTATTTTTCTTATTTTTAAGGTTATATTGACTTTGTATTTCATTTATAGCATAATCATAACCCTGTTTATAATCAAAGGATTCACTTGAATCTAATTTGAGTTGTTGGAGTTCAAATAATTCCTGATCTTCCTGAGTGAGAAAGATAGTATTATTATCATCTATTCCCATTAGATTTATTACATCCTCATCATCATCATTATTCTGAGAACTTTCAACATAGTTCTCTTGGAATGGGGGCCTTATTGTTTGGTCTGGAGTTGTTTCTTTTGCTTTTCTTGAATTTGTGTTTTTTCTAAAATTGGGATTTCTGATTTGCTGTTGATTATCCCACTGAGGTATCCTCTCTATGTTGTCTAATCTATCCATAATCCTATCTAAATTTTTAGCTAACATGTATAGTTTTGAGTCTGAATTGGAATTTTCTTCTTTAATGGTCACTCTTCTCTCATTTCTTAGTCTAGCTTTTCTGCCTAAAATGTTTACTTCTACACTAACAACATCTGTTTGCATTCTTTGTAAGGTTTCTGCATTTCTTTCCCTCAATTGATAAGCCATGTCCATGTCAAATCCATCAGGAAATTTGAGAAATACATTATCGGGGGTGGGTTTAATATTTGTAGGGATGGAATTGTAAACACTATTATATCTAGTGCGGTGGTCTTGGACTGGCTCATTTGGATCTCTTCTCATGGCATCAAATTCAGAAAATATCTGGAGTGGTTTCTTTTTATTTTCCCATTTATTTAAAAACAATCTATGAAATACAACTAAATCAGTTACACTACCAGCAGCAAGACCTCTAAACCACTTCTTTACCTCTCCTGTCAATGTTTGTGCAAATAACCTCATTTGAACATCATAATCATCAATCTCACGAAATTCAAAGAAATCTGTCATTTTATTTATGTGTTGATGAGCTGTATAATGGGTAGTGGCATCAAACTGTGGTATCTTACTCTGATATTCTTGAGGCATGTCATGAAGCTGCTGTGGTAAGACTAGGGGAGCATATCTAGCAGCCATATCTTGAAGTTTAGCTTGGATAGGAGGTAAAGTAGAACTACTTGGGGTTGTGCTGGAAATGATAGCTGATGAACTAAAAGCTATAGTTGAAGTGTTGGGAAATGAAACTGGAATGTATATGGAACTACTAGGGAATGAGGATGATGTGTTTAAAAAATCAAAAGGTGGGCTAATGGATGTAGTGGATGAAGTGAGTGGTGGAAATAGTACTCTAGGCTGTAAAGGTAATTTAGGGATAAATGGATCTGTAGATGAGTTGGTAGTGGAAGTTATATATGATGTAACAACATACATAGATGAATATCTAGCTGGTAATATTGTGGTATGTAACTGAGAAACTGGAGGTTTATTTGCGTAGGTCAATAATTGAGCTAATTCAATAGCTTCATCAATATCTTTGAGAATAGTAACATTAATTTCTTCAATTTTAGTCTGATCTTGAAATTTCTTTGATTTAGAATTTACTGTAATATTTTTCTATTTTGTATTTAAGAATGAAATAAAAACAGGGTCTAAAACAACATTTTTCAAATCACTTTCAGATTTACTTCTAAATAAAGAATGCTCAAATTTCAGATCAAAATCAATATCTTGTAGACTTACTAACTCTTGTGGTAATGAATTGACTCTTTTTAATGATACTTTAGCTTCTAAATCTTCTAACTATTTTTTTTTACCAATTCAATCTGGGTTGTCTACTATAACAACAGGCTTAGGATCCGGGTTAGACCCGGTATAGTAAATTTTCCTAGAATCCAGAATTACTGTTTTCAATACCCACAACTTAT
This sequence comes from Pinus albicaulis, assembly GCA_034641835.2. Classification (NCBI taxonomy): domain Eukaryota; kingdom Viridiplantae; phylum Streptophyta; class Pinopsida; order Pinales; family Pinaceae; genus Pinus; species Pinus albicaulis. The sequence goes on along the minus strand of MU968363.1, from coordinate 26,059,955 downwards.
AAAAGCAATCTTAAAGTAAAAGGATATATAAAATGATTTCCTTTAAGACTAATTTTATGACTGAGGATTGGTTAGTTACATAGTATGGTCGCCAGTAATGTTATCACTCTAGTAATTCTAAAGTTGTGGGATTTTGGTTTTTAGTCAAAGAATTCTAGAGGTAACCACAAACCAACTTCAAACTCTAGGATCTAGCCTTCCTAGGGTTCAGAGTGGGCTCTCTCTTTAAAATTTAATTTTGTTTTGATTTGTAAATATTAGGCTAGTTATGAAAGTGCAGCTTTGGTTTTGTTTTGGTAGATTTGGTGCAAAAAATCACTTGAAAGGAAGGATAGTGGGAAATCTATTTGTCCATTGGGCTAAGGAGTCAAAATCAAGCAAACAGGACTGGGATCAAGGGCAAAAGGTCAAATGTTTTTAGGGAAAGATAGATAACCCTTGGAGATCTTGGAAAATTGTTTTTATGAGATGGTATGATCGGGATAAAGGGCACTTAAGTATCCTTTGATCCGGAAAAGGAAGTAGTAGGAAGAGGTCAAATGAGAGAGGGATAAATTAAGGGTTCCCTACACTGGAAATCAAAGGAAAACATATAAATGCTAACTAGTTAAAAATAGGGTGCTTTTAACAAATCTTGTAGTAATGCTCCTAGTTATACATTCAAATTTAGCATAAACATAGATGGATGCATGTAACAATGAAAGAAAACAATGACAAGTGAGGAAATACTTCACTCCAAATAGCTCATCACAGGAATCCTGAAGTATGATGCCAATTGTTTTGATCCAGCCTGCTAACTCGAAATTTGACACACAAAAAGCTTTCAAGTCCAAGAAGAAATGACTATAACAATCCCAACAATTTTATTCCACACAAAATACTTCTAAAAATGAAGTATTTATACATAATGTTTTACAAAATATCCTAGAAAACTTCTAGGAATTATCTTAGGAAAATAAAATATCTTTATAACAATAATAGAGACAACTGCTTAACAAATTAGCAAGCTGTCTTATTTATTCAAAAGAAATAGAAACTGTTTTGAGGATAAGATGTATCTTCTTGCCTTGGTGTCCTCCTTGCTGCCATATTAGATATTTTTTGTAATCTGATCTACCTTGTCTGATACTCTTTCTCGGATACTCTTTATTCACTGATACTCTTTAACCCTTAGTCAAAAACTGTTTACTACTATAAAATCTGCTTTGACTGTAATTCAGAAAACATTTTAGTTTTATTTTTTGATCTGTCTCTCTTTTATCCTTCACAATAAATCTATGAGTGACTTCCAATCCTCATTTTTAGGAATTTTTATATTTTTTAATTTCCTGAAGTTCTCATCGGCTTCAGTATATCTAGCAAAGGTTGTCTTGATGACAAACAAGTGCTTTATCTCATGTTTTAAGTAGAATAAGTCTTCAAAACTCTTGAGTAACACTTTTCCTGTTGGTATGCCTTGGCCTATTGGTTTATTTACCTATTCTTTTGCAAACTCTCTAATCTTCTTATCATAGTAATTTTGAGGCATCAACTTATCATTAATTACCATAATGTCAGGCGGTCCTTTTTGTCTCAAACTTGTGAACTTAACCATAAACCTAGTTATGGCAGTATTCATACTTTCACACTTTTCATCCAGTTGCCTCATCAAATTTTTCTTTGTTGCGACTTTCCTAATTTCTAGGATAGTTGCAGTTTTGTCTCTGATTTTGAGTTCTTCCAACTCATGTCTGTTTTTACTGTTAAGGAAGGTGATCAGCCTTACAACTTGCTCTAGTTTGTCAGCCAAATCACTTTGAGTCTTTTGAATTTCTACTTGAGCTGCTAGTAATAACTCTCTTTGCTAAAAAATTATCTGAATTGAAGGCCATACATCATGGATGGTTTCAATGACATTGTTCCAAAGGTGATTTTTGATGTATGATATTTTCTCCTTTAATTTCAATTCCTTATGCAATTTCTTCAACTCTTCATTCAATCTGATGGCATTTTTTTCATGTGTCTTTGCATTTATCTGAGCTAATTTATTTGACTTCTCAAGATTTTCTACCATCTTTGTCAATATTTTAATCTCGTTTGTCTTTAAAGACATTTCCTCCATTGATTTCACTATTTTGTTGGCCTCATTTGTAGACTGTACTGCTGTTGTAGATGATTTAGTAGCTGAAGTTGTGGAAGAAGTCACTGGCACTGCAGTAGCTAGTGGTTCTTTGGGTGCCAACCTTTCAACTAAAGTTGAAGGCACTATTGCAGTGATAACTGGAATAACTGTAGGAATCTCTGGTTCTTTCACTATTTCCTTTTCTTGGACAAGATTTTTCATCTGTATTTCCATCTCTTTAACCTGGGCCATCAACTGAAGAATTAAATTCATGATGTCATCTTTTTCACTTTGATCCTGTATGAATTCTTTTGTTTGAGGATGCTCACTTTGAGGAAGTTTGAGTTGTTTCCTCGAGGCTGCTATATCTTCATTTTTCTTCTTCACCAATAATTCTACTGCTTTGATATTAGCAGGGTCATAGCCCACCTGTAAAACTAGTTCTTATAAGGTTTTTATCCTTAGAACCTTGGCATACAATGAGGCTTTGTCCATCTTCATCTGATTTTGCATGTTGGAGATGGTGTTTTGGAGCTTTTGAGCACTCATGGCTTTATTTGTGACAGTAGAATATAAAATTTTAGACTTCTGTCTCTGGAACTCAATTTGATCAAGAGCATGTATCTTATCTGTTTGAACTTCCAAATCAACTTTCTTATAATCTGCCACTATCTTAGGTGATTTGATTATGGGCTACAACACTGACATGATTAGCTTTTGATTAGAATAATCAAATGCAGAAAGGAGCCTATTTTGTACACTTGGAGTCTGTTTGAGATATTGAGAATAAATATTATTCTTTATCTCTTCATGCTTCGGCTTAATCTGCTTATATTTCTCTTTAATATCCAAATCCTTTTCCTCAGCTACCTGTGAGGAAGAAGCTTCCATGCTTTGCTGTCTTTCCATCAACTGTGTATCTTCATTATTGATTTCTTCATTTTGATTTTTAGTATTTGGCTCATTGATAATCATAGTAGCAACATTTGTCTCTGGAAAATCTGTATTGGTATTTAAAGGCTCTATTTCTTCAACATCAATTGTCACTTTTCCTTTACTTGCTGAATCTAATTTGGGCCTTTTGTTATATATGAGCTTGAACTTTGTTTCAGTTGTAGTTTCTGCCACATATGCTCCTTCTTCCATTACTCTTTTAATGGAATTATCTGGTTGATTTGCAGTCTCTAAGGTATGACTAGTATTACCTTTGTTCACTGCATCTATTAAAGTGTTTTCAGTCCATTCAATCTCATTTGCAAAATTTTCTATTTCTGGTTTAGCTTCATGGATGAAGGGTGTTAACTTGCATTTAACCCTTAGCTTGCGCAAGATCCCTTGTGGATCATAGTTCCAAGGGAAACTCTCTTCAAATTTATATTCCAATAACTGATTTGATGCTTCTTTCTCTGCATCCCTGTGATTACATATGAATGGCCCTATCTAATTCTTTAGTTTGAATTGGGTCTTCTTCTTAGCTGCCATGAAATTTATGGAATTAGAGTTTAGGATCTGCCTGATATATTCCAAGGCAAAGATCCTCATTGAAGGATGCTTGGGTAACTTGTAAGGTAAAAAGTTTGACCCAAAGACTCTGATCTGAGTATAATTTTCTTACAAATACCAGTCACCAACCGTACTCTACTCTGACAACTGCAATATCTTTTTCATTTCTTCATTTATTCTTGGCTGCTCAGTTTTGGTCAACACTGTGATCACTGGATGTAAAAATAACTCTGAAAATTCTGAATAACTGAAATCTATACATTCTTTCCTTAGAAAGGATGTCCAAAAAATGACAGATAGAGGATTTCCCTCTATGTCAAGTTTTTGGAGAGTAACTGAAAAATTATTTGATTGGAAGTATGAAAACACATGGAAAAGGTAGGAGCTATATTTAAACACTCCCTCAATTTTCAAATTGGTCAATTGATAATGAATACTATCAGCAATGAAACCAACATAATCAAAGATTACTAATGGTGGCTGACCTGGAGAAAGGTGGATAAGAATCCCAAGATGGACTCATCTGTGTGTTCATCTGTAAAATATCCAAGGATGAAGGAAAGCATGGAAATCACATGTCTTAAACCTTCAGGGAATTTAGCAGTAGAATATGGGGGATTTAGCTTAGGAATTTCTACATGCAGAGGCATAAATGTCTAAAAAATCATGAACCTTTTGGGAAAATCTAGGGCCTCTATAGACAAAGGGACTGCTTGGGGGTCAGGATGAATCTGTAAAATCTGGTTAATTGATTCTACAGTAATGGTGAAAAGCACATCTTTATTGGCATTTAAAATGGCTCTTTGCTCAAGAACATAATACTGCTGACACAATATAATGACCTCCTGACATGGGTGAGTTAATGGGACAACATATTTAGGAAAATGGGATTCCCAAATATGGAATTATTCTTGATCATCTAAATACTTCTCATAACAACATTTATGGATATCTAGCAGGTTAAATTCAACAATGAGATCTGCTATCTTGTAATCAGTATCATCTAGTGGGATGTGTTCAATGTCAACAACATGTAGTTGAAGAGGATTTAAAACAATAGAAGTGTTTGAAGTCATGGCAGGGGTAGGTTTAGGCACTTTGGAAGCTTCAGGCTTGCTAGAGCTCTTCTTTTTAGGCATTTTTGGCTACCTATGCAAGTTTAGACAATTTTAAGAAGTAATTTACTTTAGCAGAGGGTTTATTGGACAAATTTGGCAAAGTATAGCCTTTTCATTTGGGATTTCTTCTCAATTAGGTCCGTGAAAGAGTTTTATAGGCTTTTAACTAGTTTAAAACGAGAAACAAGGGTTTATTGAGTATTTTAATGGAAATTTGGGCTAAAAACTCTTTTGAAAAGGGTCACAAAGGCTTAGGATAGCTGCTGAGGTTTTCTAGTTTGATTTCAAGCTTGAAAAAGTTCATCAAAGTGTGAAAAACTCACAAATTTCTTGAAAATGTTGGAAATGTTGTCATTGATGGCAAAGGAGATGGAAAAGGAGACAACATAAAGGCAAAGAGAGATAGAAAAAGAGGAAGCAAAGATGTAGAGAGGTAGCAGAGAGGCAACAAAGACCTACATAGAGCTAGAGAGATTTGAAGAGGATGCAGAGGGTCGAGCAGCTGCAAAGTAGGGCTATTTGAAGAAGCAGCTCAGCAGAGACAGGGCCATTTGAAGAAGCAGGGAAGCAAAAAGAAACAACCCAGGCTACAGAATGCAGAGAATACAGAGAAACAGAGCACACAGAGAAACAGCGAAACGGTCCTACACTAACATGCACTGCATGTGCATTGTCATGCTCAGTAACCAATTGCAGAGAAACGGTCATGTCGAATAGGGTTGAATGGTTCCTTAGTTCCCCAGATATGAGTAATTGGGGTTTTTCTATGGATCTAAGCCACACAAGTTGAATACTCACCCTTACAGTGTATGAGTGCCGGAAGGGGTTGTGATACTGTATAAGTAGAGAAATAAGAGATGGCTTGAGATCGCATTAATATGTGATTGTATTAGAATTGTAAAACGAACTACCTTCTATGTAAATTGTGTTAAAATTGGATATAAAACAAAGGCGAAGATGGAACCCTGAGAAATGGAACTTTGGTTTAATGAACAGTGAAAGAAATGGCGAGGCGAGTTAATTGCTGGGGTCTAAACAAGATTATATATTGGTGTTTGTTTTTTTTAAAGCCCAGGGTTATATATATATGGATGAATATTCATGTGTGGTGGCGTTAAATAATGTGTGAAGGGTTCAATAAGAATACAGGCAATGTCGATGAAACGAAACCACGAGTTGAAGGGAACCGGAACCATGTATGAACCGGAACCACGAGCCAATGGACGGTGTACAGTAAAGGCGGTTTGGAAGGGCAAACCGTTAGTATCGCGTGACAGAGCGAATGGTAAGTGGTATTACGAAAAATAACGCGATATGTGTCTTCACTCGCCACGTGTCCTAAGGTGGTATTATAAAACCACGTCCATCGCGTAACTTTGGAGAATTATATGCCGTGCATCTAATTTGCGTGATATTGCGCGGTTTCCGTTAGATTGAGTTTTGGGGCACGATAAGTTATGCGCTGTCGGATGCGAAGGGTAGTTTAACTACCGAGATCCACTTTGATCACGCGAGTTAGATGTGATAAGGCCCGAGCGTTTTCATAACACGAAAACCGTTGGATTGGTTGATTGGAGGGAGATGAGTTATTGACCATCGATTCACAAGGCATGTTAGTGCTAGACCCCAACTATTATATTATGGTGGCGTTAAATAATGGGTGAAGGATACGGAAAGGTATTTCGGGTGTTTGTGTGGGCCCGAAAGGTTATATAAATATATTTTAGTGCTGGGTTTAAGTCTGAGTCAAAGGCTTGTTATAATGTTGACGGAGGATATAATACATGTTAACATATTATCATTGATATGAATTATCACAAGGCGTGCGAATAAAATTGGTATATGTGAGTATGAAAGCTGTGGACAACTATATAAGGACCTCTTATAATGAAGTGAAGATTCAATTGAAATAACCATTGAATATGTGGGGCCCGAGGATATATATATATGTTGGGGTTTGAGTTCGAATTATGGTTTAAACCAAGGTCAAAGATCTTATAATATTTGAATGCAGACCTTACAAAAGGGAGTCTGAAAGTTGTGGAATACTATAATAATATGCTTCAGCATTATTATATGAGGAAAAGTGAAGTGACCATATATATAACACATTTTATTATAAAGGTGAAGGTTTACGTTAACGAAATATATATGGTTTGAAATATACTGTGGGCCAGTCATTTATGATGTATTATGGTTATAAAAGTACCGTGAGTCACTAATATCTTGGCTCAAATCAAATTTTATAAAGGCAAACAAGTTTAAATATACAAGGCGAAAGGAGATGAACACTTAATGATACACAATGTTAATATAAGATGAAAAGGGTTATGTGCGGGTCTGCACCATTAGTATTTATGCCTTTATATGGTCCGTGGCTGTACTATTAGTTCAAGTGAAATAAAATCGTGTCGGGGTTATTAGAAAAGCACATATGCTTTACGTGCTTCGGCAATCTGATTACAAGAAGCTCGTACGATAAATTCTCTTAGAGATAATAAGAAGAAGTCGTATTTTAGCATACAATGAGAGTTTGAGAGTTATCGGGAGCCGAACTCGTAAAATGGTGTATATATGCGCAAAACACAACTAGGGTGGAGAGTGAACATGAACTTAAAGACACAGGCATTTGCAGGCGAGTCACAGATAATATGTAATAGTTACACTACATGAAGGTAAGACAAACTTCATACAAGAGCTAAAAATCAATGGACTGAAATGAAATTATTATTGTAACTGAAAATGTAAATGTTTTAATTGTTTTTATATTGTTTGTGATGCAAAGGCAAGTCTCCGGAGGAAAAGAAATATCCCACTATAATATTGAAATTTGTACGTATTGTTATATTTTTTTTTATGAATGAGCTGGACAAAGAAATGAGAAGATAGAAAGCAAAGAGTCGGGGCTATTCACTTCGAATTCCCTATGGAATACAAACAGTCATGAGGCAAACTCTATAAATGATATCACATTGATATGCATAAAGAGGTTAGAGAATGCAGAATTGAGGTAGAGAAGATAAGAAGAAGGTGGAGTTGAAAGAGAAATTGTGAAGAGTTAGAGATGATATAAGACAGATAAGAAAGCTGGAGGACAAGAGTGAAGAAGGTACAGAACAGAGCTGATACCCAAGGTAAATCAGCAAGTGTTTTTCTTATGAAAGAGTGAGGAAGTTGGAGCTTCCTTGCAAGTTGTAGCTTGCAGAATTGAGGTGAGAGCCCGAGGTTGCGTTCAAATCAATGTAAGAGAGGAGTTGTTTGTTTCCATCACAACAATAATAAGATGTTTTTCTCATGGGTTTCCACTATACCGTTGTCTAGCTTATTCCTCAGTACCACCTCCCCGGTTTTATTCTGCTTAATACCTGCTGCTCATTAATTAAGATTGTTGTTCCATTGTATGTTAAGTAGATTACAAAATGCTGATGTGAATGAGTATAAAAGAAAAGTTGAAATAAGAACATGATAGCATTAAACTGATTCACTCCCCCCCCCCCCCCATCAGTTTAACCAAGGGTCCAACAATTGGTATCAGAGCTGGTTCCTTCTGTATCAGTTTAACAACTGAAAGGAGATCCTAGGTCCCTAGGATGGCTAGTCAAGAAGGATGCTCAATCAATGAAGCCCCTTTTTTCACCGGTGCAAATTATTCCTTTTGGAAAATCAGAATGAGGACATACATAATGTCCCTAGTAATAGAAGTTTGGGCTGCTGTGGAATTTGGATATACCCCAAATGCAACTGACTCAGAGAAAGAAGCCAAACAAGATTTTGTAGCTAATGCAAAGGCCATGAATGCAATCTTAAATGGACTGTGTGAGGCATAATTTATCAAAGTAATGCACAACAAGACTGCCAAAGAAATATGTGATAATCTAGAAAACATACATGAGGGAGATAAAAAGGTGAAGACAGCCAAACTTCAAGTCTATACAGCTCAATTTGAAAATATAAAAATGAATGATGATGAAGACATAGCCAACTTCTTTTTAAGGGTTGTAGAAATTGTTAATAATATGAAAGCTCTAGGAGAAACCATACAATAATGTGTAATTGTTCAAAAGATCCTAAGATCTTTACCATCCAGCTTTAACCCCAAGGTCTCTGCCATAGAAGAAACAATTGATTGGGAAACCTTGACCATGAAACAATTACTTGGAAAACTAACAACCTATGAGATGAGACTGCCACAGAGAAAATCAAATGTAAGGGAGGCAACCTTTAAGACAGAGAATAAGAAAGAAGAAAAGGAAGATTTATGCTCTTGCTTTAATGAAGAAGAGGCCAAATTTATCAGAAAATTGGATAAAGGCTCAGGTAAATATAAAGGTAAGCTTCCATTTAAATGTTTCAACTATGGAAGAGTTCGACACTATGCTTCTAAGTGTCCTCATAAGAAAACAAAGAATTAGACTCAAGAATCAGAGAAAACCATGTCAAAGAACTGGCAGAAAGGGAAGAGATTCAATAGAAAATCTTTCTATGCTAAGCAAGACAGCAGTGCATCTGAAGACTCAAATGAATCCTCAAGTGAAGAAGGAACATCTAAATTTGTATTGATGTCTATAGAAGAGCTGGAATAATTCCTTCTAGAAGATGAGGAAGAAGGAAAAGTTGATCTTGAGGGGGAGCTTAGAAGTGCCCTGGAGGAAATTGACAGACTTAAACTAAAGTGCAGAAAACAAAAGACATTCTCCTCAAATATGTAAGAGAAGAACAAAATTCAGAAATCCTCATTCAGTTGAAAGTAGAGCTTGAAGAAGCCAAGAAAGTAGAAGACATTTTACTTAAGAAAATTAAGGATAAAATTCAGAAGCAAGAGAAATTGGAAGAAGAAGTAGTTTACTTGAGGAGGAAATTAGAAAACACCCAAAGGAAAGTGTCAATAAACACTCCTCAAATGACAAGCTCTGATAAGTTGAATGAAATTATAGATTCTCAAAGATCTCCTCAGATAAAAACTGGGATAGGCTATGTAGGAGAATCAAGAAAAGGAAGACAAAAATATCATTTTTGTAAAAGTTGATAAGGATAATGAAGCAGTTCAGAAGGTTTCTACAGAAGAAGAAACCTGCAATGAAGTAAACAGGAACAAAAAGGAACCCCAAATGACAAAGAAAGAATTAAATAAACAGTCTACTGAAAAAGGCCCTTATACTCCTGAATATATAAAATTTGGAAGCTATCAAAGGAGATTCTTCCCCCCTAAGAAAAATGTCACTTGTTATGCCTGCCACAAATTGGGACATATTGATGCATACTGTCATACAAGGAGAATTGATTCCAACCAGCAAAGGATGCAAACAGTGAAGAGACTACCTCAAGAAAACAAATGGAGAAGACAACCCTTCATTAGGTATGCAAATTGTTTTTATGGATATTGTTTTTACTATAAGGAATTTGGCCATAAAATCATAGAATGCAGAACATATGGACAAAGACTGATGTTCAAAACCTCAAGGAGGTTTATGAATCATGGAGAGTTCACTTGTACTCACAATTCTGCAAAAAATATGATCAAATGTTGTGTATGCCATAAAATTGGACATATGTCTTCCAAATGTCCTCTTAGAGAATGTGGTCCATCATCTCAAAAAGGGTACCAAACCAAAGGATGCATGCAGTGGAAAAAGAAGGTGAATAAATGTGATCTGGCTCTAATTGCTCAAGACCTGAAAAGCCAATGGTATTTGGACAGTGGATGCTCAAAGCATATGATTGGAGATAGAAGCAATTTTATAACCTTTGATGAAAAGAAATATGGAAATGTTACTTTTGGCAATGATAAAGCAGGGAAAATCAAAGGAAAAGGCTCAGTCAATCTGGATAATGGCAGAGGAAAGGCCCAAGATGTACTATTTGTGGATGGGCTGAAAGAAAATCTGCTGAGTGTCAGTCAAATGTGTGATAAAGGCTGTGAAGTTATTTTTAGAGCACAAGACTGTGAAGTAAGATTAAGCACCACAGGAAAGACCTTGATCAAAGGTGTTCAAATAGAAAGTAATGTCTACATAGTGAAAGAAGAGAATGAAGCATGCCACCTTAAAAAACTTGAGGAGTCATGGTTATGGCATAGAAGATTGGGACACCTTAACTTCGACCATATCATTAGTCTGAGAAAGAAGAAAGAAGTCAGGGATATACCAGCCATAAAGAAGCCTTCAAATACCATATGTAAATCTTGCCAATTGGGAAAACAGACCCACACATCCTTTAAGACCAAACATGAGCTATCAACAAGTAGGCCACTTCATCTTGTACACATGGACCTGTGTGGACCTTCAAGAACTAAAACACCAAATGGAGAATCCTATTTCATGCTGATAATAGATGATTTTTCCAAAATGACATGGGTTGCATTTCTCAAATATAAATCGAAATCACTTGAGAAATTCAAGATATTCAAGGCATTGGCAAAAAGTCAAGCAGGATGCAAGCTAAAGTGCATCAGATCAGACAAAGGAGGTGAATTCACAGACTATGATTTTGCAGACCTATGCAATGAGCATGGGATAAAACAACAGTTTACAATTGCAAGTACACCTCAACAGAATGGAGTGGCAGAGAGGCAAAACAGGTTAGTACAACAGATTTCCAGAGCTATGATGCAAGAAAGTAACATTCCCCAAACCTTCTGGGCAGAAGCAATACACACCGTTGTTCACATTCTTAACAAAGCTCATCTAAGACCAAACTGTGACAAGACTCCCTATGAACTATGGCATGGTAAACCAACATCAATCAAGCACTTTAGAGTTTTTGGAAGCAAGCATTTCATAAAAAATAGTGATGAAAATCTGGGAAATTTTGATGCAAGAGCAGATGAAGGAATATTTCTAGGATATGCATCCAAGAGTAAGGGTTACAGATGCTACAACAAAACACTTCATAAAATTGTGGAAAGTATTGATGAAGAACTACCAAACAAGACAGGAAGTACAGGTTGCAGCAATCCTCCAGAAGATCATGAAGAAGAGAACCAAGATAATGATGAACTAAGCAAGACAACACAAGAAATTGAGTTAAACTCAAAAGGTCCCTCAAGATACACTCAAAAAAATCATCCAGAAGATCAAATCATTGGGGACAAGAGTGTGGGAGTCTAGACAAGAAGACAACTAACTGAACAAACATAAGAAGTATACCTAGCCATGCTATCTCAAATAGAGCCAAAGAAGTTTGAATAAGTTAGCAAAGACAAATATTGGGTAAATGCTATGAATGAAGAATTGGACCAAATTGAGAAGAACAATACCTGGGAATTAGTTCCAAGACCCAGTGAGAAAAATTTCATTGGAACAAAATGGATATTCAAGAACAAGATGAATGAACAAGGGAAAGTAATCGGAAATAAAGCCAGACTTGTATGCAAGGGATATTCACAAATTGAAGGTCTTGATTATGATGAAACCTTTGCCCCTGTAGCCAGAATGGAAGCAATCAGAATGTTTCTGGCCTTTGCATGTTATCATGATTTCAAGGTATATCAAATGGATGTGAAATTTGCCTTCCTAAATGGAGATCTAGAGGAAGAAGTCTACATGGAACAACCTGAAGGATTCTCTTTAACAGATAAACATGACTATGTGTGAAGATTAAAGAAAGCCTTGTATGGTCTGAAACAATCTCCTAGAGCATGGTATTCAAGGCTGGACAAATACTTGCAAAAACAAGGGTTCAAGAAAGGAGGAGCAGACAAAAATTTGTACATAAAGGCTAATGAAAATGAACTCTTAATTGTAGTTGTTTATGTAGATGACATCATGTTTGTAAGAAATAAAGATGAGTTAGAAAAAGTATTTGCTGAAGAAATGAAATCAAAATTTGAGATGTCTATGATTGGAGAGCTCACCTTCTATTTAGGACTTCAAATTCAGCAAAAGAACATAGGAACATTCATCTCATAAGAAAAATACTTAAGAGAGATGTTGAAAAGGTTCAAAATGGAAGACTGCAAACCTGTGTCAACTCCCATGATCACTGGATGCAAACTTTGTGCAGATGATGGATCAATAGATGTAGACCAAAAACTTTACAGATCCTTGGTAGGAAGTCTGCTATACCTAACAGCTTCTAGACCAGACATTGTGTTGGTTGTAGGACTTGTGGCAAGATATCAAGTAGCACCAAAACAAAATCACATACTAGCAATCAAGAGAATATTCAAATACCTAGAAGGAACTGCACACTATGGGCTATGGTATCCAAAAAGAAAAAGCTTCACCTTGACAACATATACAGATGCAGATTGGGCCAGCTGTGTGGATGACAGGAAAAGCACAAGTGGAGGTGCATTCTATTTGGGAAAAAGTCTAGTGGCATGGCTTAGCAAGAAGCAAACTTCTATCTCTCTATCTACAGCAGAAGCAATATACATAGCAGCAGCAACATGTTGCACACAAGTAATGTGGATGAAACAAACTCTCCAAGAGATGAAGGTAAGCATTGATGAACCTATTTCTATCAAATGTGACAATACAAGTGCAATAAGTATATCAAAAAATCCTGTACTTCACTAAAAAACAAAGCACATCCCAATTAAGTACCATTTCCTCAGAGAACAAGTAACACAGAAAGTAGTGAAGTTGGAATATGTACCAACAAAGGAACAACAATAGAAATATTCACAAAACCCCTTGCTAAAGAACCATTCGAATATCTAAGAGACAAACTAGGAGTAGTGTCTGCAGATGTTACTCTCTGACATGAAAAGAAAGCATCATTCCAGGGGGAGATCAGAAAAGAAAACATCAGTTCAGGGGGAGTTAAGTCACCAAATATTGTCACAAAATAACCAGGGCAAGTGAGCAGAGAATGGAACAGGTCCTCAAGATTAGAATATTATGGACAAGATTTGGAAAGCACACTAGGAAATGTGCAACCCTTTGCCATTGATGTCAAAGGGGGAGGAAAAGTAAGTAACAGAAGAAATGGTCTTCTAAAAGGCAAGCTGAGGAATTGTATTGCCATCAATGCCAAAGGGGGAGACTGTTGGAAATGTTGTCATTGATGGAAAAGGAGATAGCATAAAGGCAAAGAGATATAGAAAAAGAGAAACCAAAGATGTAGAGAGGTAGCAGAAAGGTAACAAAGACCTACATAGAGCTAGAGAGATCTGAAGAGGATGCAGAGGGTTGAGCAACAGCAAAGCAGGGCCATTTGAAGAAGTAAGGCAGCAAAAAGAAGCAGACCAGGCATGAGAATACAGAGAATACAGAGAAACAAAGAAACAGTCCTGCACTAACATGCACTGCCTGTGCACTGTCATGCTCAGTAACCGATTGCAGAGAAATGGTCATGTCGAATAGGGTTGAATGGTTTCTTGGTTCCTTGGTTCCCTAGATATGAGAAATTGGGTTTTTGCTGTGGATCTGAGCCACACAAGTTGAATACTCACCCTTACAGTGTACGAGTGCCGGAAGGGGTTGTGATACTGTATAAGCAGAGAAATAAGAGATGGCTTGAGATCGCGTTAATATGTGATTTTATTAGAATTGTAAAACGAACTGCCTTCTATGTGGATTGTGTTAAAATTGGATATAAAACAAAGGTGAAGATGGAACCCTGAGAAATGGAACTCTGGTTTAATGAACAGTGAAAGAAATGGTGAGGTGAGTTAATTTTTGGGGCCCAAACAAGATTATATATTGGCGTTTGTTTTTATTAAAGCCCAGGGTTATATATATATGGATGAATATTCATGTGTGGTGGCGTTAAATAATGTGTAAAGGGTTCAATAAGAATATAGGCAATGCCAATGAAACGGAACCACGAGTTGAAGGGAAGCGGAACCATGTATGAACCGGAACCACGAGCCAATGGACAGTGTATAGTAAAGGCGGTTTGGAAGGGCGAACCGGTAGTATCACGCGACAAAGCAAATGGTAAGTGGTATTACAAAAAATAACGCGATATGGGTCTTCACTCACCACGTGTCCTAAGGTGGTATTATAAAACCACGTCCATCGTTTAACTTTGGAGAATTATATGTCGTGCATCTAATTTGCGCGATATTGCGCAATTGCCGTCAGATTGAGTTTTGGGGTGCGATAAGTTATGCGTCGTCGGATGCAAAGGGTAGTTTAACTACCAGGACCCACTTTGATTGCGCGAGTTAGATGTGATAAGGCCTGAGCGTTTGCATAATGCGACAACTATCGAATTGATTGATTGGAGGGCGATGATTTATTGACTGTCGATTCACAAGGCATGTTAGTGCTGGACCCAAACTATTATATTATGGTGGCGTTAAATAATGCGTGAAGGATATGGAAAGGTATTTCAGGTGTTTGTGTGGGCCTGAAAGGTTATATAAATATATTTTAGTGTTGGGTTTAAGTCTGAGTCAAAGGCTTGTTATAATGTTGACGAAGGATATAATACGTGTTAACATATTATCATTGATATGAATTATCACAAGGCGCGCAAATAAAATTGGTATATGTGAGTATGAAAGCTGTGGACAACTATATAAGGACCTCTTATAATAAAGCGAAGATTCAATTGAAATAACCATTGAATATGTGGGGGTCGAGGATATATATATATGTTATCTGTTGGGGTTTGAGTCTGAATTATGGTTTAAATCAAGGTCGAAGATCTTATAATATTTGAATGCGGACCTTACAAAAGGGAGTTTGAAAGTTGTGGAATACTATAATAATATGCTTCGGCATTATTATATGAGGAAAAGTGAAGTGACCATATATATAATGCATTTTATTATAAAGGCAAAGGTTTACATTAACGAAATATATATGGTTTGAAATGTACTATGGGTCAGTCGTTTATGATGTATTATGGTTGTAAAAGTACTGTGAGTCACTAATATCTTGGCTCAAATCAAAGTTTATAAAGGAAAATGTTTAAATTCACACAGAAAGTGAGAGCGAAGACTTAATGATACATGTTGCCAGAATATAAGATGAAAAGGATTATAGTGGTCCAGCTGTTAGTATGTTGAGTTTTATATGTATCTGTGGGTTGCACTATTATTCCAAAGTGAAATAAAACGTGTGTTGGGGTTATTAGAAAAGCATATTATATGCTTTATGGGTTTTATAACCTTGATTATAAGAAGCCTCTGCATTTAGTTAAATTTTCCAGAAAATAATAAGAAGAAGCTGCATTTTTATATACAATGAGAGTTTGAGAGTTACTGAGGAGCTGAACCTGTAAAACAGGTATATATGCAATAGAATCACAATTGAAGTGGAGAGTATGACAGAAACTGAAAAATACACAGGGCATTTTACAGGCATGAAGATGCAAGAGAATATGCAAAACAATTACACTACAGCAGCAGAAGAGACAAACTCACAAGAGAGCCAAAAACTGAATGGACTGAACTGAAATTATTATTGTAACTTAAAATGTAAATGTTTTAATTGTTTTTATATTGTTTGTGATGCAAAGGCAAGTCTCCGGAGGAAAAGAAATATCCCACTGTAATATTGAAATTTGTACATATTGTTATATTTTTTCTGAATGAGCTGGACAAAGAAATGAGAAGGCAGAAAGCAGAGAGTCAGGGCTATTCACTTCAAATTCCCTGTGGAATACAAACAAGCATGAGGCAAAATCTATAAATGATATCACATTGATATGCAGAGAGAGGTTAGAGAATGCAAAATTGAGGCAGAGAAGATAAGAAGAAGGAGGAGGTGAAAGAGAAGTAGTGAAGAGTCAGAGATGATATAAGATAGGTAAGAAACTTGGAAGAAAATAGTGAAGAAGTTGCAGAACAGAGCTGATATCCAAGGTAAATCAGCAAGTGTTTTTCTTATGAAAGAGTGAGGGAGTTGGAGCTTCCTTGTAAGTTGTAGCTTGAAAAATTGAGGTAGGAGCCTCCTGTAGGTTGGTGCATACAGAAAATCAATGGTGAGAGGGAGTTGGAGCTTGCCTTTGCATCACAACAATAATAAGATGTGGTTTTATCCCTTATGTGTTTCCACTTATACCTGTTGTCTATATGTATGATGATAATGTGTTGATACTCTATTTTATTCTGCTTAATACATGCTCCTCATTAATTAAGATTGTTGTTCCATTTTATGTTAAGTAGATCAAAAAATCCTGATGTGAATGAGTATAAAAGAAAAGTTGAAATAAGAACATGATAGCATTAAACTGATTCACCCCCCCCTCTTAGTTTAACCAAGGGTCCAACAGAAAAATTGTGTGCAATAGATAAACAAGGTTTCTGGAAACAATTTGACAGGGTGTGGCCTGTTTTTGGGGCTTTTTGACAGTTTCTTTTTTTGGATCCTTGAACTATAAGAGTGTTTTTGTTCTTTTAAGGGCTTTAAAAATTACTTGCAGGCTCAAATTTCAAAAAAATACGTGTTTGTATGAAATTTTTGGGCTTCAGAATGGTTTCTGAAGTTTTTTGTATGAAACAACAGCTTTTGTAAAGATTTTGGAGCAAATTACAGCTCCTCGGCAGTCTTCAATGGTTTGCAGGGAAAATTATGTAGGCTTCTGGGCATGAAAACGGCAAATAATGGTGCTTTTACAATCGAGGAAGCTGTGTAGTGGGTTTAGGTTAATGTGCAGAAAATAAAGGGATGAATGCATTTCCAAGGTTAAATATGCATTATGGTAATATTACTTAGGCATTGAGGGATTGTCACATCGGCGGGGAGGGTGGTTTCATAGCTCACGGGATTAAAACCATAGTAGTTATTGCACGACCTTTGGCTAGTAAGTGGTTTTGGCTTGAACCCACGCGATCAAATTGGAATCGTCCACGTGGTGGAGAGATAAAACTGCAAAACAACCCATTTCGCGCAGCTTTGGTGTTTGGATGATCGCACAACTTTTTTGCATGATATTGGATGTCTGCCGTAGGATTTGAGCTTTGAAAGCGAATGGTCCAGATCTGTTGGGAAGGTGCGCCGGAATGGGAGTGGAGCCAGGGTGTTTGCATATGTGCGTCGGGTTATAAATTTTTAGAAATAAACGTGTAATACATGTAAACCTTAGTTAATTTGTTGGTGGGGAATGATTTTAAACTTTATAAAAATGTGTTTTTAATAAATTTTAAAGTTCAGACATTATGAAAATAGGAGGGTGGTAATGTTTTATGCATTAATTAAAACATTTTCAAATGTTTTAATTATACATGTGGGCACTGTATTATATTATATAGCTTTTCCATGTTGAATACTTGTTTTAAAGCTATAGGGGAGGGATATTCGTATATAGATATGTTTAGACCAGTGGTAAAAATCGGGCGGGGTTTTTATTTTGCGTACATGGGGATATTAAACTTTGGTCTAAAACTTAAAATAATGGGTTTTGTGGGTTTATGTAAATATAAGGTAATTAATATATACAGGTAGGTGTAGTTTTAGAGATTTAATAAAATATATTAGGTGTTAACATGAAAAAAAAGGGTAGTGAAATGGAAACAAATCATATGTTACCTCTAAGTAAATTATAAAAATAAAGCATTGCTCATATTCATTGTATTATTTCCCTTATACTTAGGATAAATGCTTTTTGATGGTTTTATGAATGATTTTGAAGGGAATGAAGTTAATTATTTTAGGATTTCAATTTTACTAAGTAAAAAATCTATTTTTACTTAGGAAAAAGGGATTATAATGTATGAATGAAGGACAAATGTTGATGAATGAGGGTTTAAGGTAGGAATTCAATATTTTTAACTAACCAGTCATCGAGCCTTGGGTCCGGTCCCAACAAAATTCAGATAAATGCTCTGAGCCTTTTTTATTGTAGTTTAGAACACTGAATACTTGTAGGGGAAGGGAAATTAGTGATTTTTTCCCGATGATGCTTTATTACATGATTGCTCAACTGCTTTCTACCTACCCAACTTTATTTCTAACATTTTTTGTTCATTTTTCTAGGTGCATTTAGGCTTGCAACCTTTAGAACATTTTTCTTTCAAAGCATAAAACAGTCTAAATCTACCTTATTTCATGTGAGGGCTCAGATTAAACTGTTGAGCTCCTCATTATTCTCTACCTATCTATTGATTCGTTAAGTTTAAACTATTTGACAAATATTTATTCTCTATCTAAAACATGAAATTGAAAGCGTGAAAAGTTAAGATTAAACTGTTTAACTGATCATGGATTATGGCATTTATTGACACTCTGCACATAATCATTATTCTTGCAGTAAAAGTAAAAGTAGTGGCATTTGGGCTTGCTCACTTTCAGGTCTTATTTCTCTTTTTTAATTTGGGGTCTATATTTTTCTAAGTCCTTTGATTTTTATTTTAGGACTTTTTACCCTCTTTTTGGCTTTTTATTATTTTTCATCTTTTCAAAATATGGGAAAACAACTTGCAGAAAGTAAGGTATGTACATATTTACAAGACTATCAAAGTCAATTCAAAATTTATGAACCCTATTATTATAGGACCCTAACACAGTAGAGGTGGGAAGTAGGGACGAAGGCGATCCACATTGAATATTGGGTGCAGACTAAGGAATGGTGGAATACTGAGCTCGAAGGTATTATTCCCTACAACATTGGTGATGGTGTATGGCCCTGTTGACAGGAAAATTTGTACTGCTGACAACAAGGGGGTCTCCCCGTTGAAAGGTCCCAATTAGACTTCACACTGTTTAAGATAGGAGCCCCATCCAACATGTGGGCCTGGCTGCCACCATAAGTGTTTCCTCTCTTGGTTGTCGGATGAGAAGATGATGAAGCGAAGGCACAGTTGAAATGACCAATCGGTGAAGAAAAATCAGCCCAAGTTTGACGAACCACAAACAAAGATACAAGCAAGTCTAAGCATCAAAATAAAAGGGGGTACGTCATGAGTGGGATTGGTGAACCAGAAAAAAAACCAGTTAGACATACATGAAAGAAAACACGCCAGAAGTTAATTGCAAAGGAGTTCACAATAGATCACTGACAAGGAAAGGAACAAATAAACACTGATTCAAGAGGAAAAGTTCCTGCAACCACAGTGAATTAGTTCATAGCCCATTGCATGCATGAAAGCACACATACAACATAGTGTAATATTAGATAGCTAGTACTATCACCACAAGCAAGCATGTGAATTAGTGCCAGAAAAGAGAATATAATATTAATGCTGCTACAACGTCAAATACATGTTTACAACTTGTCAAAACCAAATATTGGAACATGGGCTATTCATCTCAATGCATGATACCAAAACCCTAGCCTCGCTACCTCTCTCTCTACTTGATACGAAGAGCTGAGTGCCTTTAGCTCTTAAGAACCAATTCCTCTGTCATCCTGGATTCAATTGCATAGCTCAAAGTCCCTTCCTTGATTTCCCTAAGCTTCACATATAGGTTGAAGTGACTCTTGGGTTGCCCTTCACTCTTGACCTCCCCGACTGTTGGGCTAGCTTGTGACTTGGGCCTTCTGCGACCTGCAACCTGGGGTTATTTGCGACCTGAGGTCATCTGCGACCTATGACCTATGGTCATATGTGACTTGCGACCTGGATTCATCTGCAACTTGCGACCTGTGTTAATCTGTCATCTGCGACTTGAGACTTGTCGTCATTTGCGACCTGCGACCTGAGGTTAGTTGCGACTTGGGAGCTTGCGACCTAGGGCCATTCCTTCTATTTTTCTCCTTTTGAAGAGCTCAACCCTTACATAACATGATGGCTTTCCCAGGTACCAGCCTTGTGCGAATGGACTAGTGATAAATGTGCCATTGAGCATGTAGTGAGGTCCTTCGAGCTTTGTGAAGGTCCACCTTGCTTGCCGGAGAAAGCCTCAAATTTCGATGTGCAAGTTGGAGACTGTTGCCTATAAACAAAGTAACCTGGGTCATATGTCCTTTAAAATATTGATGTTGAAACACATTTAATTAGCTAAAAGAGTGATTTAGCAAATAACAAACTTAGACCCCTGTATGGTCAAGTGTTGTGCCACAACGTGGTCTCCACTAAGTTTTCCCATGATCTAAATGTTTGCAGCTAAGCCCGTCAAGAGGATCAATAGCGATGTCTTTATTTCAGCCTAGGCGCTTTCGTTATTAGAGCTATCTATCTTGCAGGTTGGGGTAGAGATTCGCCTTGCTGATACTGACTCATACCTCCTATTAATTCAAAACCCACTAGAGTTGGAGTGTTAACAGGGACTACGCCCTCCTTAAGTTCTCCACTACAAAAATCACAATATGCGCCAATGATACACCTCCCATTTTCATAAGGTTTGCACCGATATATCGATAAGGAGGAGACCTTTTGGAATGGGGTTAATGTATGATAAAAATTCATAATTCGGAGTGCGTGCAAAAGTACCAGGATTTGGTTTTCGTAACTTGAATCCTACACATACATGCAGATATTAATCGAGCCTTAATCCCACACATATGTGAGAACAATAATTAAGCATCAAGGGAAATGAATATTTTTCCAAATATAAGAAGTAACATCTTCACCCCTGTGAGCATCACTCGATGCAATGAGTGCTAAGTGGACTATTCAAAAACCATGAGAAATTAGTCAGTTACGACTACCTCTCATGGAAATGGTCATAGTTGAATGACTTATTTAACGCAGTTGAATCCCAAAAAAATGATATCTAATATAATGCACTGCGAAACCCCTCATACTCAAAATAAAAATAGTAAAGGGGTCTTTACTTGAATGGTTCATGAGGCACAATACTTGCTAAGGTTTTTCAAATGTGGTAGCAATTTAAGTGGGTTTGATTGTGGGGAAAACTCCACAGTTAAGTGTGCCTGAGCCAGAGGATTTTTGGGATGGGTGACCTCCCGGGAAGTCTTGGTTATTGGGTGCAAGCCCCAGAAGTGATGATTGATGCTATGTGATTAATTTCACTAGTTTCAATCCCACTTCTTCACCCTTGTGAGCATCACTCGATGCAATGAGTGCTAAGTGAAATATTCAAAAAACATGATTAATTAGTCAGTTACGACTACCTCTCATGGAAATGGTCATAGTTGAATGACTTAATGCAGTCGAATCCCAAAAAAATGATAAGTAATATAATGCACTGCGAAACTCCTCATACTTAAAATACAAAGAGTAAAGGGATCTCTACTTGAATGGTTCATGAGGCACAATACTTGCTAAGGTTTTAGAAATGGGGTAGCAAGCTAAGTGGGCTTGATTGTGGGGAAAACTCCATAGTTAAGCACGCTTGAGCCAGAGGAGTTTTGGGATGGGTGACCTCCCGAGAAGTCCTGGTTACCGGGTGCATGCCCCAGAAGTGATGATTGATGCTATGTGATTAATTTCACTAGTTTCAATCCCACTTATTCACCCATGTGAGCATCACCGATGCAATGAGTGCTAAGTGGACTATTCAAAAAACATGAGAAATTAGTCAGTTACGACTACATCTCATGGAAATGGTCATAGTTGAATGACTTACTTAATGCAGTTGAATCCCAAAAAAATAATATCTAATATAATGCACTGTGAAACCCCTCACACTTAAAATACAAGGAGTAAAGGGATCTCTACTTGAATGTTTTGTGAGGCACAATACTTGCTAAGGTTTTGCAAATGGGGTAGCAAGCTAAGTGGGCTTTATTGTGGGGAAAACTCCACAGTTAAGCGCGCTTGAGCCAGAGGAGTTTTGGGATGGGTGACCTCCCAGGAAGTCCTGGTTACCGGGTGCAAGCCCTGGAAGTAATGATTGATGCTATGTGATTAATTTCACTAGTTTCAATCCCACTTCTTCACCCATGTGAGCATTACCCGCACATCACCCGATGCAGTGAGTGCTAAGTGGACTATTCAAAAACTATGAGAAATTAGTCAGTTACGACTACCTCTCATGAAATGGTCATAGTTGAATGACTTACTTAATGCAGTTGAATCCAAAAAAAATGATATCTAATATAATGCTCTACGAAACCCCTCATATTTAAAATACAAAGAGTAAATGGATCTCTACTTGAATGGTTCATGAGGCACAATACTTGCTAAGGTTTTGCAAATGGGGTAGCAAGCTAAGTGGGCTTGATTGTGGGGAAAACTCCATAGTTAAGCGTGCTTGAGCTAGAGGAGTTTTGGGATGGGTGACCTCCCGGGAGTCGTGGTTACCGGGTGCAAGCCTCATAAGTGATTATTGATGCTATGTGATTAATTTCACTAGTTTCAATCCCACTTCTTCACCCCCATGAGCATCACCCGATGCAATGAGTGCTAAGTAGACTATTAAAAAACCATGAGAAATTAGTCAGTTACGACTACCTCTCACGGAAATGGTCATAGTTGAATGACTTACTTAATGCAGTTGAATCCCAAAAAAATGATATCTAATATAATGCATTGCGAAACCCCTCATACTTAAAATAAAAAGATTAAAGGGATCTCTACTTGAATGGTTCATGAGGCACAATACTTGCTAAGGTTTTACAAATGGGGTAGCAAGCTAAGTGGACTTGATTATGGGGAAAACTCCACAGTTAAGGGTGCTTGAGCCAAAGGAGTTTTGAGATGGGTGACCTCCTGGGAAGTCCCGACTACCGAGTGTAAGCCCCGAAAGTGATGATTGATGTTATTTGATTAATTTCACTAGTTTCAATCCCACTTCTTCACCTCTGTGAGCATCACCCGATGCAATGAGTCTTAAGTGGACTATTCAAAAACCATGAGAAATTAGTCAGTTACGACTACCTCTCCTGGAAATGGCCATAGTTGAATGACTTACTTAACGTAGTTGAATCCCAAAAAAAATGATATCTAATATAATGCACTGCAAAACCCCTCATACTTAAAATACAAAGAGTAAAGGGATCTCTACTTGAATGGTTCATGAGGCACAATACTTTCTAAGGTTTTGCAAATGGGGTAGCAAGCTAAGTGGGCTTGATTGTGGGGAAAACTTCATAGTTAAGCGCGCTTGAGCCAGAGGAGTTCTGGGATGGGTGACCTCCCGGGAATTCCTAGTTACCGGGTGCAAGCCCCGGAAGTGATGATTGATGCTATGTGATTAATTTCACTAGTTTCAATCCCACTTCTTCACCCCTGTGAGCATCACCCGATGCAATGATTGCTAAGTGGACTATTCAAAAACCATGAGAAATTAGTCAGTTACGACTACCTCTCATGGAAATGGTCATAGTTGAATGACTTACTTAACGCAGTTGAATCCCAAAAAAAAAATGATATCTAATATAAATCACTACGAAACCCCTCATACTTAAAATACAAAGAGTAAAGGGATCTCTACTTGAATGGTTCATGAGGCACAATACTTGCTAAGGTTTTGCAAATGGGGTAGCAAGCCAAGTGGGCTTGATTGTGGGGAAAACTCCACAGTTAAGCGCGCTTGAGCCAGAGGTGTTCTGGGATGGGTGACCTCTCGGGAAGTCCTGGTTACCAGGTGCAAGCCTCGGAAGTGATTATTGATGCTATGTGATTAATTTCACTAGTTTCAATACCACTTCTTCACCCCTGTGAGCATCACCCAATGCAATGAGTGCTAAGTGGACTATTCAAAAACCATAAGAAATTAGTCAGTTATGACTACCTCTCATGGAAATGGTCATAGTTGAATGACTTACTTAACATAGTTGAATCCAAAAAAAAATGATATCTAATATAATCCACTGTGAAACCCCTCATACTTAAAATACAAAGAGTAAATGGATCTCTACTTGAATGGTTCATGAGGCACAATACTTGCTAAGGTTTTGCAAATGGGGTAGCAAGCTATGTGGACTTGATTGTGGGGAAAAATCCACAGTTAAGTGTGCTTGAGCTAGAGGAGTTCTGGGATGGGTGATCTCCCGGAAAGTCTGAGGTTACCGGGTGCAAGCCCTAGAAGGGATGATTGATGCTATGTGATTAATTTCACCAGTTTCAATCCCACTTCTTCACCCGTATGAGCATCACCCAATGTAATGAGTGCTAAATGGACTATTCAAAAACTATAAGAAATTAGTCAGTTACGACTACCTCTCATGGAAATGGTCATAGTTGAATGACTTACTTAATGTAGCTGAATCCAAAACAAAAATGATATCTAAAAGAAGTATATCCTGGTATGCACTGATTATGTCACTAAATGGGTAGAGGCTAAAGAATTACCTGTTGCTAATGAATTTTCTGTAGTCAATTTTATTTTTGAGGATATCTTTACTCATTTTGGTGTTCCAAGAGAAATTGTAACATATCAAGGAGCTCAATTTACATCAAATATGGTGCAAAAGATGGTAGAAAATTACAAAATCAAGCACAGGAAGTCTATCCCTTACCATCCACAAGAAAATGGCTAGGTTGAATCTACCAAAAAAGTGATTGAAGGAATTCTCACTAAGACTATTCATCTACACAGGAGAGATTGGGCAGAAAGGCTTCCTGAAGCCTTATGGGCCTATAGAACTACATGGAGAAACACAACAAGACATACTCCCTATGAACTTGTTTATGGGAAACAAGTCTTGTTCCCTATAGAATTTTAGATCAAAACCTTCAAGATGGCAATCCAACTGGGACTTGATTTGACAAAAGCACATAAGCATAGACTGGAGCAAATTAATGAACTAGATAAGATCATACAAGATGCAGTCCAAAGAACCAGCATATTCCAACAGTAAAGGATTAAATGGCATGACAAGTATATCAAAGAGAAAAAGTTTCAAGAAGGGGATTGGGCACTCTTGTTTAACTCAAAATTCAAGGATTTTCAAGGTAAATTTCAGACTCATTGGCTTGGGCCATATGAGATTGAGAAAGTCTTTGAAAATGGAGCAGTAAAGATCAGAACAATAGATGAAGAAAATGTGTCTCTTCTTGTAAATGGTCATAGGCTGAAAGTATATCATAAACCACTTTCAAAAGAAGAGTTTATCAAAAAATTTCAGGATAACGTTGATATGGAGTTAGTGAATAGGAATTATTCTTCTTCACAAACTTAGCTTTTATTTTTCTATATATAAAAAAAAATGATGATAAAATAATAATAATAATAATAATAATAATAAAAATAAAGTATAAGTATGAAAACCAATCAATGATTGGCATACTTATGTAGAAAGTACAGGGTGAAAATTAGAACTCTCTGACATCCTATACTTTCATTTTTATTTTTCTGTAACTAAGTATTCATATTTGCAAAAACACAAATTGAAAATTCATTTCATTTCAATCCATATTCATATTTCATCTCATTCCACTTCCATTCTATTTCACTTTTATTCCATTAAAACATTTTTCACTCCACATCCACATTCCATATCCATACTTCATATTCTTTTGACAGGCACATTCTGCAGCTATTTCACATTCTATAGCTGATTCTATTCTGCAACCAATCTAATTTTGCAGACTACTCCAACAAATAAGGATAAGATGATTGCAAGAAGGGACTATAGGACTATGTTCTAAAGACCCCCATGCCACAAAAAGGAGGACCTAAGGAACAATATCAAGCACAACATACAACAAGGTTAAATTCTATGGTAAATTGTGAAAATTTATTTTAATAGCCAAAAGTCAAAACATGAAATATGAACAATGTGTATAATCATATGTTTCCTAAACAACCTATCATTCGAATTGATTAATCCTTGTCATGAAATATCTTGACCATATCCCTTATCTAACGTTCCATAACGATCCATCATTAAACCCTTGATTAATGACTAACGGTACGTCTCTCTAAGATCATATCATTCACTTATTTCCCCACAAGTTCACCATAAAATCTGCATTAGATCCGTAGCCATTTCATTCTCTTCCACAAGCTTGATTACCTCCATCTTTCATTCACCTTCATCACACTTTGCAGCCAATACATTTTCAAACACAGAAGGGTAATTCTGAAGGAGAAGATACTCTGCACAGGAGAAGAGTGGGTCTAATTGTTAGAACAGAGCCAGTAGGAGTCAAATATATGGAGGGATATCCACAAGTCAGGGAGCTACTATAGAAAGCGGGATGGTTGAATTTTATAGAAAAGTTGGATGGCTTCCATAAGGATATTACAAATAATTTTCCAGATATTTTAATGGGGGTGAGGTAGAGATTGAAGACATCAAATTCACAATAACAAAATCATCTTTGGCTGAAGCAACAAAACTCCCATGGCAAGGAGAACGGTGGTTCAAAAACAAAGAATTTCATAATGAGTCATGGAAGGAGATGCTTAAAAATCCAGGTATGGATGTTTCAATCTTTAGAAAAGGAATTCCTAGTACTACTCTGAAAAGTAAGTGGAGAAACATGCTGCTAATTTTGCAAAAATTTATAACATGTTGTTGAAGCCCCGAAAATCGGGTCTACAACAAGGGGGATACCCACCCGGTCTGGACCTTGGTTAGTGGCTCCTTTTCCGTTTGATGTAGTGGGTCCGACTGGGGATAATGGGACCAGTTTCCCAATATGTGTGTGTGTGTGTTTGAGATTTGATATTTCTTTTCTAAAATTCCTAAGTAAAATGCTTTTAATCTATTTCTAATCTATTCATATGCAAATTGTATTCTAAGAAATATCTAATTCTAAACTAACCCGGGATGTAATCTTTCAATATATGCGATCTAAAAGGATTTCAGATAACAATTGATAATAAATATCATTCAATTATTATGAGAAAATAATTCAATAAAGATAAACTATTTCACATAAAAATTTAGATGAAACAGTTGTGGAAAACATATCGCATATTAAGCTATTCATATATCAAGCACAAATAAATAATTATCACCGTACAAAAATGCCAAATGATAACTCAAATATTTAAACATTAACATATAAACAACTAAACATAAATATTACTTTTAACACAGAAACAGAAACAGTTAAGAGATAAAAGTACCATTTATAACTGGTTCTACTCATGAGCTAGAAGCAATAATGATTTATCTCTTTCTTAATCCAACATCTATCAAGAGTATAGAAATGCAACATCAGTAACAAATATTAGACACAGATATCAATAAATATCATTCTATTCATTTATCAAAACCTCCTCTGAGGGTGCAGAAGTGCATGTTATGAGGATAAGTTTTTGACAAATTTCAGGACCCTTCTCTAAATGCATGAGAAGGGTTTAAATACTAATGACTAAAATCTAAAAATAGTTTATTACAAAAATTTAGGATTCGGTTTAAATGACCATCCTTTTTCTAGGCAAAAATACAGTAAAACTAAAACTAAATCTAAAACTAAAGACTATCAACTATCTACTTATGAATTTGATCTTTGATCTTGCAAGCATCCAGCATTGTTTTGAGAAGAGGTGGTTGGCCGACTTCAGATTTCAACTGCCCTGAAAAGACAGAATCGGCAAGTGTAGGAGCAATCTTCTCAGCAGAATTAATGATGCAACTAAGCGCACTGCATTGACTGTGGGGTTTTACTAGATATGTCCAGTAAGAATCCCAGTTTAATCTTGTCAGTTCTTGAATTGACTTTTCCTTTTCATCAGCCTTTTGCCTCCATTCTGTTTGCAATTGTTGTGCTTGTGGAAGGTGTCCCGGAATAATTTCTGAAATCAAATTAACTTTGTGCAAATTTTCATTTACACAATCAGTAATATTTCCTGCTACTGTAGCTGCTTCCTCTGCTTCTTTTTCTGCCTCTCTGATCTGTACGTCCCAATTGTTGAAGAGCATTTCTTTATGACTATCATTGATGATCGGTGCTCCTGCTCTTCTTCCTTCCTCTGTCTTTTTCCATGCCAAATAATTAGTAACTCTTTCATTAGTTAAATCATAATCATGTCATAATTCTATGACATGATTAGTGATTTTATCACTTTCTTGACAAAAAGAGTTGTATTGCGAGATTTTCTGGCATAATATGTCTTGTTGTTGCAGTAGTTGTTTGTTCAAAGAAATAGACTCTGAAATAAACTCTGGAAGCTTAGGGTCATCTTTGTGCTCCTCTTGGATAATCTATATTTGTTTCTCTTTATCTGCCAAACTTTTCTGATATCCAATTTGCATCTGTTGAAGCTCTTGCTGTAACTCTTCAAGTTTTATCTGTGCTTCACTGTTAGCATGGGCTTGTTGCAATTGTTGTTGCAAAACTTGTATCTGATCTTCTTTTTCATTTAATAATAGCCTTACCTCGGATGCTTTGTCAATAGTTGCGGAGGCATAAGCTCCTGTAATCTGAGATAACTTGGTAAGATTATCAGTTGGATCCGTAGTAGGATCCTTCCATAAGACATCTAATTGTTCTGCCTCAGTAGAGATTGAGCTCTCTAAATTTCTCTTTTTCCTCTGCTTCCTCACTACTGCTTTATACCGCGGGCTGTAGAATACATCTAGAGGAGGAATGTCCTCTATATTGAGTACAATTTCAGAAGAGGGAGTGATAGGTGTATGCTTAGTTTCTGTGATGTTGCCACTTATTCCCGTGCTCAAAAAATTTGTTGTCTGTACAGGGGTCTGTATATTTTGTCCTTCGACATTAAGAAATTCATTAAACGTTTCCCATTATTTGTCCAATTTAGTTGTGACTGACTGTTACTATATATTGGGAGGAGGAGGATTTATCTGCTCAGAAGTCGAAATTTGCTGTTGTGAAAGCTCTTTTGATTGAGCAATCTCCTTCACCGATTCTTCATTTTTATCCTGCTCTTCATTAGACTTATTAGAACGTTCAGAAGCTTCTCTTTCAGACTTTGACTTAGACTTATCCGTACCTGAACTGCCACTGAGACTGACACTAGGAGTTGGTTCCCTTGCGGGTTCCACACGCAAAATATCCAAAGGAATAGTGGTCAATCTTCTTTCTCTGTACATTTTAAATTCTTGAAATTATTCTGGAGATAGTTGCATCCGTGCTGAATGTAGAACTTCTTTAAATGTGTTTTTTTCTAAGAACATATCATCAAAAAGATCTTCTTCTCCAGAAAATACCCTTACCTTGATTGCAGTGGTAAAATTCTTAGCAACATCATTTGGGTCAAATAGCCTTTTTGGAAATTTAAACAATTGTAAGCATGTAATGTTGCTTACTTCCTTAAATGAATGACCAACATCAAATAATGAGAATACCCCGCATGCTACAGGAAATTGTGGCCAGATGGCCTTATTTTCATCTTTTAACTCTTTGGTCAAACCACCTTCTCCACAAGTTTGATATGCAATTTCTCTGGCTAGAAGTTTGTCTGGAACATACAAAGGTAAAACATGGGGAGAAGAAAAACTCCCAAAAACCCTCACATAGGTAAACCATTCTTCTCCAAACCATCGTGCGACAGGGAGAATGTCGATTTCTGCTTCCGGAGAAAACCTTGGAGCATCCTTATTATACAGTATTCTATACAGTGGCAACATTATGCCATGGCAAATCTTGTAGAAATGAGGAACAAACTTTGATTCCCACAACTCTTTGTGATAGACGTGAATAGGCAATGGATCATGAATTGTCCATTTCCAACCCATCAAAGGGAATTTAGAAACAAAACAAATTGAATCCATAACATAGGCAGATAGATAAAAAGGAGGATAAATCCTCTGAGAAACAGTCCGTTTAGACCGGTAATTGAAAATAGCAGTGGCAAAATTATCAGACAAGATTTTGGCCCAGTCTACAATTGTAGCGTTAACAGCAGCATTCAACAAAGGGAGCCATTCAGGCAAGACCATATTTATGTCAGGATTTCCAAAAAGCCTGCATAACATAGCAGCAGAAAAAAAATATGGAGAGGTGAGCGAACCAGTACTGTACATACCGTGTTTGTTTTTCTTCAATGGCTCATCTCTTTTGGTCCATTCCTTAGTGCATTCTGCCAAATTTGCATTTTCTCTGGCAAATTTCTCCATAAATTGTTTGTTGTAAGTTGCCTGAGGTTCCGGTAAGTGATACATAAGCCTCAAATCTTTTGTAGTGAATGACCTGATGAGTTCTTGTCCTGGGGTTCTAAATTTCCTGTCTGAAATATCAGTGTTATCCAGCACCCATTTTACCATATCTGTATACGGAAGAATTCTCGGTCTTGCTGTTATTCTGTGCAGAAATGAACAAGCCAATTCTGTAAGAGACACTTCAGAGGAATTACTTGATCCTGCAGTAGCCGCGACCTCCATTACCCTGAGTTTTTCTTCCTCGAGAAGATTATACATGCTCTCCCAGGTAGTGATACCGACGTCCTTGTTGCAAGAAGTATCGGCATACAAGGAAGCCATCTCTTTGTTTTCAGCACTCGAAACTTTCTCTTTCTTACCCATAATGCTCTGTGATTGCTTTGTATAGCCTTCTGCTCCTTCGCGCCTGTGGTTTTATGAATTAAGTGAGAGTAATGATATGAGAAAGGTGACGGGATAGTTTTAAACGCTGAAGGCAGATGAAAAATATTATTTTAAACGTGAACAACCTTTCAATTAAAACAAAATCCTTTCCATCAATGATTAACGATCCATTCATTAATTTGATATTAACACGCATAACGGATATTGATTTTTGAAAAGATTTACTTTGGACAACGTGCTAGAAGAATATGCGATAATACGATCTGCGATTTACTGTGCAATATCGCAAAATCGCAATATCGCGGATCGCAATCATCGCAAATCACAATTATTGCAGGATTGCATTCATCGCAAATCACAACATCCACAAATCGCAATCTCATGTCATCGCGAAATCGCAATATCGCAAAATCGCGAAATCGCAATTTCACAAAATATAACTTATTAAACAACTTTTCTGCGATATGTGATTTGCGATCGATACTTTAATTTATAGTTCTTTGGGGTCGCGTTATCGCAATATCGCAGAATCGCAATTTTAAAAGATTCTGCTTTACAAAGGAAATTCACTTATTGCGATGAATGCGATATTTTGCTTCAAAGAAAGATTATATTCTGATCTATCATAAACTTAGGTTTATTTTAAATATTTTTAAAGGAATTTCCCTAAGTTATGATAGTAAGTTTTATTTGAGAAAGGAAACAAACACTAATTAATTTTTTGGATTTTTTGACTAAGGGTCCCCACT
Organism: Pinus albicaulis; assembly: GCA_034641835.2. Taxonomy (NCBI): domain Eukaryota; kingdom Viridiplantae; phylum Streptophyta; class Pinopsida; order Pinales; family Pinaceae; genus Pinus; species Pinus albicaulis. The sequence continues at coordinate 26,028,330 of MU968363.1, read as the reverse complement.
TATTTAGTATTATTACTAATACTAAATAAGAAGGGGGGTTGTTGCTGGTCACAACAATTGGCGATTCACTTGGAAGAACCAGTTATCTCTGCTTTTCTTTTGAATTTTCTAAACTTTTCAAAACAGAAAATTTTCCAGAAAATCAAACTTTATTATAAAAAGACAAAGTACATTATGCTTTAATCTATAAATGATATTTCATTCCTTCTATATTCAACTTTTGATTATTCACTTCCTCAAGATAGTTCTTGTATTTATATCAGTCATTACTTGGTTTAAAAAGATAAAAACAAAGGCTTCTCTATAAATCAGCTTTTAAATATGCTCATTTGTCGTAGGTAGAGCCACTGCTGCTAGCAAGCGTTTATAGCCTCGACAGGGTTACCTGTTACCCAACAATGATCCTGTATCCTACTTAGAGAAATATACAATTTTCAAAGAGAAATCCATATTCACACTTATTGCTTTTGCTTTTCTTTTTTTATTCTTAAAGAACAATGTCTTGGTTTGGTAGCCAACTCATGACAATGCCATTCACTTGATTTATAACTTTGCTGAACAATCTGGCTCGTGATGAGACCCCTTGTCTTTTGATTGCAACAATCTTGAGTCATTGCCCTGTTATGGTATGTAGTATTGGCAAAGTCAGCAAGCTATAATATCTATGATCATGATAAGTCGGCTCGTGATGAGACCTCTTACTCTTTAAGTTAAAAAGTGTATCATTGGATAATTCTTTGAAGATTGTAATTTTCTAAGTGGGGAGGATGTCATTGTTTCCTTAAGATAGCTCTGGACGACAATAGTAGAGTTTTTTTTTTTGGAAAGAAATTTTCTATAGAGAAACTTTGTTTTGTTATTGATACCTTTCATTGAACTGATAAAAGACAATCTTTCACCAAAATTTTCTTTTCATCGAAGTTTTCAAAGTTGAAATTAGTATCATTTCAAGACTAAAGTTTTTAACTGTATATTTAAATAACAATGATTAACATTCTAAAAAGAATTCTATTTATAAAAATGAAGAAACAAAATCTAAAAAGAGAATTTATATCTTCTTTGTGAATTCCAAATGTAATCATTAACAACTCGTTTTATTTTGACAATAAAGAAAACTAATATACAAAATAGAAGAATGATCTCCTATGGAAAATATTTTTTGAGAATTTATCCATTAACAGGTAAAGACTCTCTTTTGCCTGTTAAATCCTGTAGCATAAAAGTAGATGGACCTATGGTTTCTGCAATTTGAAAAGGACCAAGCCACATTCGTTGAAATTTTGTATGTTTTCATTTTTCCTCATGTGCCTTGTCCCATTTTAAAACAAGATCTCCAACCTGAAAGTTTTTTCTGGTTATCATGTTTGAATCAAAGGAAGCTTTTACTAATGCTTGATGATGAGCATGAGTTATTTTGGCTTTTTCTCGTTGTTCTTCTAACTTAATTATTTCCATTTGTCTTAGTTGCAAGGAAGAAGTTGGTGCTTCATCTATATATTGAACTAAGGCCAAAGAAGGAATTGCTAAATGAGTTGGAAGAACTACTTCTTTCCCATAAACTAAATTAAAAGGAGAAGTGCCAATAGAAGCCTTCTGTGTTATTCGATCTGCCCATAAAGCATATATTAAAGACTTATGCCAATTTTTATGATTTTGATCAATGGTTCGCTTAATGATTCTGATTAAGTTTTTATTTGTGGATTCAGCTAACCCATTTCCCTGTGGATAATAATTGGCAGAATATTTAAGTTTAAAACCTCTCTTGAGTGCAAATTCAGTCATAGCATTACCAGAAAAATATGATGCATTATCAAACATTAAAGCAGAAGGTAAACCAAACCTGGTGATTATGAACTGATCTATGAATTCAATGATATGCTCAGCATTAGCAGTCTTGAGAGGGACCGCTTCTACCCATTTCGTAAAATAATCAGTTGCGGTAATGATATACCTATGTTGCTTAGAAGAGTGAGGAACGATCTCACCTATTATGTCCAATCCCCATTGATCAAAAGGTTGTTTAATGTTTACTGGTTGTAATGGCAATGATGGTTTCTTTTGTCTTCCAGCTGCAGTTTGACAAACTTGGCATCTTCTTACATAGCTATGTGAATCTTTGAATAAAGTGGGCCAGTAATAGCCTGGGCGAAGGATTTTATGTGCAGTGTCATCTACTGCATAATGTCCACCTGCTGGCCCATTGTGAAGTTCCTGCAAGACTTTTTCAGCTTCAGATTTTTCCAAACATCTAAGAAGAACAGAATCGTAATTCATTCTAAAAAGAACATCGTTTACAAGCTGATATTGTTTAGCCTTCAACCTTAGAGCTCTTTTCTTGGTGTGATCAAGATTTGGAGGAGCATATCCATTCTTTAGATAAAAAATGATATCAGCATATAATGATTCAACATCGTTTAGGCTTACCTCATACGTTTGTATCTCTTCAGATGATTTTTTAGAAATCTGTGATGCTCCAGCTAGTATTTTGCAAAAGCCTTGACCTCTTACAATATTTGCTGGTTTGATCTCAACATCATATTCTTGTAAGGCAGTAATCCAATTAGCTCTTTTCTCACCCACATCTTTTTGGACTAAAATATTTCTTACCGCTGGAAACGGTACAATGATTTTTGTATGGGTTTTAAGTAAAAAGGGTCTGAAATACGTAATTGCTTTGAAAACAGCATAAGCTTGTTTCTCCACATCTGATTAATTCAACTCAGCTCCCTGTAAATTTGAACTGAAGAAAGCAATTGGGGCTTCTGCTTTGTCTTGATTTTCTTGAGTGAGAATCGCAGCGTAAGATTTATCAGAGGCAAATGTGTACAAAATAAAAGGATCGAAAAAATTTGGAGTTGCTAAAGATGGAGCATTAATGATTGCTTGTTTGATTAGATTGAATGCCTCATATTCATCTTGGCCCCATTTGAAGTTTGAATTCTTTTTAATCATTGCTTGTAAAGGAGATACAATTCTTGAAAAATCTGGTACAAATCTCTTTACAAAATTGATCTGGCCGAGAAAAGATTGCATAGCTTTCTTATTGTGAGGTAAAGATATTTCAGAAATCTCCTTGATTCTATCAGGATCAATATGAATTCCAGATTTTGACACTATGAATCCAAGAAGTTTTCCTTCACTTAATGCAAAAAAGGATTTTTTCGGATTAAGTGAAATTCCATACCTTTGACAACGTTGGAATATCTGCTTCAAATCTCTAAGATGATTGCTTCGTTTTTTGGAATATACAGTTATATCATCCAAATAAATTACCACTGATTTGTTAACTAATCCCTTAAAAGTGATGTCCATGGCTCTTTGAAATGTGGCACCAGCATTGATCAGACCAAAAGGCATCTTTTGATATGCATAAGTGCCCCATTTGGTTCTGAATGTAGTTTTCAATTGATCATCTGGATGGACTAACACTTGGTTGTAGCCAGAGAAACCATCTAAGAAAGACATTAATTCTGATCCTGCAACTGCCTGTAATATTTTCTCCATGGGAGGCAAAGGAAAATTATCTTTTTGGCAGGCTTTATTAAGGTTTCGAAAGTCAATGCAAATTCTAATATCTCCATTCTTCTTTCTAACAGGAACCATATTGGAAACCCATTTAGAATGTCGAACGGGAAAAATAATTTTGGCTTTCAATAACTTATTGAGTTCAGATTTGATTTGATTTTCTAGATTGGGATGGATCTTTCTCAACTTTTGTTGGACAGGTTTTTCATCATTTATCATTGGGATAGTATGTTGGATGATAGAAGTGTCATAAGTTTTGAGTTCATCGTAGTTCCAAGCAAAGACACTTTTATATTGTTTCAAAAGACGCACATATGCTGATTTTTCTTCAGGAGTTAGACCAAGGCCTAGGTTGATATTATGTGGTTTGGTATCAGTTCCTAGATTTACTAATTCATAATTCAAAGTTGAACTTTTAATTTTGAATTGGTAGATCTTTTAAATCGGTCTTTCAAATCATAAAGGTCTTCTAACTTGACTATTGACTTTGGAATAGCATTATTAGTGCTATCATGTTGTAATTGTTTGTCATGTTGGTCTTCATCGATTATTTGATTGGTATAAGATCCTTCAGATGTGAGGAAGCTTACAATATCAGGATCATCGTTGAAAATTCTCCAATTGGTAACGTTATCAGGAATCGAAGGTCTAAAGATTAATTCAATTGAAAATCGATCAGGACTAAAGTCTTCTGCAGGAATAAGCTTAGAGGCTACATTGGCTAATAGGTCTGCACTAGCATTATGGATTCTAGGAATTGGTGAAATATTGAATGCTATAAAATGTTCAGTCAGATCTTGAACTAAAGATTGATAATGCTTTAAATGACCTGATAAACAATGTATAGTATTGCGTACCTGTTTGATTACAATTTCTGAATCTCCGAAAACTTGCAGATATTTGATATCCAATCCGATTGCTTTATATAACCCTTGGATTAAAGCCTCGTATTCTGCGGTATTATTAGTGCACTCAAACTCAAGTCTGCAGGTTAGCATAATCTTGTTTCCCTCTGGACTAACCAACACGCATCCTGCTCCTGCTCCTTCATTAGACTTAGAACCATCAAAAAATAATTTCCAAAATAAAGATTTATTTACAGGAGTATCTACAAAATTAATACATTTAGAACTGTCTGTTTGAGAAAAAAATTCTATTTGAGATAAAACAGAATGTTCTAAATAAGGTGAAGTATGAGCATTGAAATTTCCTAAGAAAGAATCAACTGAGTAATTGCCAATGATATTACTGTTGTATGCAACTGGTTCATTCTCTCCTTCCAATTCTGTTACTATGTATTTCTGATGCTTTTCTCGCTCAACCTTTATCTGATTTGGTTTACCATTGTAAGGAAGCCACATGTGTGACCAATCGGTTGCAAAGTATCCATGAAGTTTTTCTGACCAATCTCTGCTAAGAATTAAGCCATAAAATTCTGGAATATCTGCAACTAAAATATCAATAACTTGACATACCTTTGGATTTGATGACAGCCTTATGGTAACCTGGTTTAATTCGCCAATCACTTCAACTTGCGATCGATCTAACTGCACTATGCGCACAGCAGATTTTTGTGGTTGAACGTTCAATTTTGCACATACTGATTTTGGTAGAATATTAGATGAAGCTCCAGAATCCACTAAACAGTTATGCAAATTTTTATTAAAAACTTCATAAGTAAGAAGAAATGGAGGAGTATGAGATCTCGACCTTCCTCCAATTAAAGCGATATTTTCTAGGTCAACTTTACTGATCGCATTAGCTGGAGATCTTCCCATCTCATTGGAAGCTTGAGAAATTACAGGGTCGGGCAAACATTTTTATGGTACAGCATGTAATTCTTTCAAAAGTACCTTTTTCTGGTGTTTTAACTTGCTCAATTCATAAAAAGTGATGTTTGCCCTAGTCTTCTTCATATCTTCTATAATGTTATATTCCATTTCATCCGGAACAATCAATGTTCTTGATGGAATTGATGAATCTGTTTGGACTGGGTTAGTTTGAATTGCTTTGGATGTCATTTTCTTGTGTGCAACTTTATCCTTAGCCAATGAACTTGCGCTCTTTGGCTTAGGAGTAATTTGAGGAGGATCAAGTTGATTTCTACTTCTAGTGCTAAACGAGGATGCTTCTTGATATTCCTCATCTGGGAGGATGAAATCCCACATACCTTGTACTTCTACCACCTCTTCTTCATCAGTAGTTTCTTCAGTAACAGTCTCTTCTTCTTCTTCTTCTGATTCAGCATTTGTAATAGCATTTGGTGGTTTTGAATCAGTTGAAGGATTTCTTCTAAAAGGCTTGAAAGACTTTTTAGAAGATGTTTCTGCTACTTGTTTCTTTATATCAACCATTTCATTGGACATGGTTTTCAAAACTTTCTGCAATCCTTCTAAATCAAATGGATCTTTTGGTTGTTTTTTCTTGGGATCTTCCTTAAAAGTGACCTTCTTGGATTTCCGTTCTTCTATTGCATTTTTCTTTTCTAAAGCAATGATTCGTTTCTATACTGCTATTGCTTCCTTCATATTGTCTGCTAAAGTTGTTTTATTAGCCCTATCAACAAAGATTGCTATGTTTGATGGCAAAGCAGAAATGTACCATTCACTTCGCACTTCTTCGCTAGGCTTGGAAGTAGTAGGAATTTTGTTTAACAATTTGTTGAAACGAGAATTGAAATCCTTGACAAGTTCTTTTGAATCAGCTCTAAGATTAGACAAATCGTTGATCAATGTTACTGTAGACCTGTCATCACCAAATTTAGTCAAAAATTGATCTTGAAAGATATCCCAACTAGTAATAGATCCAGATGGTAATGAGAAATACCATGATCCAGCTGCTCCTTGTAGGGTATAAGGAAAAAGTCGGACAACAACATCTTCATTAAAAACTCCATTGAGATTTATGGATAACATAAAGTTGTTTATATGTTCTTCTGCTAGCATGCCTGCTTCAGGATTAAACTTAGGTAGCCATTTTTCAGGATGGGCCGGTATTTGACTCAAGGGTGCAGGCATTAAGACTGCCCCTGGATTATTCCATGGCATTTGGGCCATTGCTGAACTACTAACATATGAAAATGCAGATGATAATATTTGTGACTATGAAGATGAAGATATTATGATTTGAGAAGGAGATGAGGAAGATTGAGTGGACTGATGGATAGTAATCTGGAGTGGAGGAGTGGGTGGTTGACTTCGTGATGAAGTGTTTGAGATGGATGATGATGATGAAAGAGTCTCACTATCAGACCCTTTGGGTGATTTCCTAGCTCTTTTTCTTGTAGGTAGAGGTAACTCAGTTGGCTGAATGCCAAGCTTTTCACTCTGTAATCTAGTGAGAGGATGAGCAGGATTATATTTCGAAGTCACATTGCCTTGAGATTTATCAGACCTTTGAGGTGATATTGAAAATCGTTGAAGTTTATGAATCAAAGATTCGACTTCAGGAGGTTCAATAGCAGATTCTTCTGAAAAGTCAGGGTTTGTGGCAGTGTCTGTTCTTCTTTCGACTTCTGGTTCTAGATTTAAAATTTTTGAGTATGATGGAGAAGTCGGGGAAGATGGTGAGGGTGATTTACTCTTAGAATGGTATTTAGATTTAGATTCACTTGCCATTCATAGTTTGAGGCCCTCCTTCTAGCGCCAAATATGTTGAAGCCCCGAAAATCAGGTCTACAACAAGGGGGATACCCACCCGGTCCGGACCTTGGTTAGCAGCTACTTTTCCGTTTGGTGTAGTGGGTCCGACTGGGGATAATGGGACCAGTTTCCCAATATGTGTGTGTGTGTTTGAGATTTGATATTTATTTTCTAAAATTCCTAAGTAAAATGCTTTTAATCTATTTCTAATCTATTCATATGCAAACTGTATTCTAAGAAATATCTAACTCTAAACTAACCCGGGATGTAATCTTTCAATATATGCGATCTAAAAGGATTTCAGATAACAATTGATAATAAAGATCATTCAATTATTATGAGAAAATAATTCAATAAAGATAAACTATTTCACATAAAAAGTTAGATGAAACAGTTGTGGAAAACATATCGCATATTAAGCTATTCATATATCAAGCACAAATAAATAATTATCATCGTACAAAAATGCCAAATGATAACTCAGATATTCAAACATTAACATATAAACAACTAAACATAAATATCACTTTTATCACAGAAACAGAAACAGTTAAGAGATAAAAATACCATTTATAACTGGTTCTACTCATGAGCGAGAAGCAATAATGATTTATCTCTTTCTTAATCCAACATCTATCAAGAGTACAGAAATGCAATATCAGTAATAGATGTTAGACACAGATATCAATAAATCTCGTTCCATTCATTCATCAAAACGTCCTCTGAGGGTGCAGAAGTGCATGTTATGAGGATAAGTTTTTGACAAATTTCAGGACCCTTCTCTAAATGCATGAGAAGGGTTTAAATACTAATAACTAAAATCTAAAAATAGTTTATTACAAAAATTTAGGATTCGGTTTAAATGACCGTCCTTTCCCTAGGAAAAAATATAGTAAAACTAAAACTAAATCTAAAAATAAAGACTATCAACTATCTACTTATGAATTTGATCTTTGATCTTGCAAGCATCCAGCATTGTTTTGAGAAGAGGTGGTTGGCCGACTTCAGATTTCAACTGCCTCGAAAAGACAGAATCGGCAGTATAGAAAGGAAGAAAAGTAATCTTCAGTAAGATACAACAGTACAGTCAGAGGTGCACAATTATCTTGTAGTTTCCACTAGATTAGAATCCCAGTTTAATCTTGTCAGTCCTTGAATTGAATTTGTCTTTTCATCAGACTTTTGCCTCCATTCTGTTTGCAATTGCTGTGCTTGTGGAAGGTGTCCCAGAATAATTTCTGAAATCAAATTAACTTTGTGCAAATTTTCATTTACACAATCAGTAATATTGTAAAACTCACAGTAAACTTGATAATTATATATTATTATTGATGAAGATGAAAAAGATGATTACAATGGGGAATCACCGAGGCTTTAAATATAGCCTCAAGGTGTCCCTTGGTGAAGAGGCATGATCTTTGATCATGCCCTTTCACTTAATAAAACCTAATATAACTATATCTAACTAACAATTAATAAAATTTACATAACATTGCCCCTCTCTTAAATATGCTTTGTCCTCAAAGCATATGTAACGATGGACAATGTTGACGAACGCCTGGGTTTCTTGAGCGGCGGGCTCTTGCTTCCCACATTTTAAAAAGATCGTGGAGCATATTCTCGAGTTCAATCTTTTGTTGATCTGGATAGTGAAAATATCTGATATCGATAGGGTCGGATCCTGTCTTGACCTCTGGTGACTCTTCGTGGCTCCCTTTTAAAGATAACATTTCTAACTGATGACATTGTACTGTAGATGTTGGCGCTCCTATTTGAATCATCTTCGTCATCAGAGAGGAAGATACGACTTGATCTTCTAGGGCTTGGAATCCATACAACCTATGTTTCTGCCCTTTCCACTTAAAACTTATAAACTGCTTCTGATGGTTGGCAGAATAAGTACCTAGAGTTTGTAGCCATTGAATTCCTAAGACCACATCTACTCCTCGTAATGGAACTATGTAGAATGATATCGTTAACGCATAGCACCATTTCCGTTCACGCCGCGCATTTACACAGGGTATAGCGACTCGACCACGTTGAAAATGCATTATCTTGCAGAGATAATGGCATCCGGAGTCGACCCATACCTACGTTGTTAACTACAAGCGATTTAGACCGTACAAAGCGTAAAACCGCTCTCAGAAGTATGCTTCCTCAGCCTAAGACGCCGTTCCCAAAGACTTCGAAATTATAACACAAGTCACAAAAATTATAACACGAGTCACAACGTAATCTTAGACCCTGTGGATGGAATGAATTTGCCGTGGAGCAGTACTTGTTTACTGGGTACTGCGATGTCGACATTTTTTCTAAATAAATTCAGTAATATTGGTGCGACGGTCTCAGCAGAAAACTCTGTGCAGGATAATGAGAGTTCGACCCCTGATTCACACGAAGAAAGCATGTCGATTATGAATAACGTTGATACAATTGATAATAGGCGGTTTGATTTTTCAGTCGATAATTTTTTTAGCCAGCCCCTTGAGAATAATACCCAGCAATATCCACACATTGCAACCGATAAGAGGAGCAACTCAATTAAAAAGCCAGGGTGCAGTTTGAGTTCGTTAAGTAGATCAGTCCTCGGCAAAAAGAATAAAGAAGAATTAGTTAGTGAGAGTAGCTCAGATAACGCGCAATTCACCAACACAACCCTAGCTAAAAAGGATATAAAGGACAATTCTTTGAATGCTCCTAAGTTGGAATCGGATAATGTTTTTAATTTATATAATGAGGCCATTATGAGACATGAACATAACCTACATAGCAGAAATAAAAAAGTGGTCAACTTATCCTCTGTAGAGCTAAGTCAAGATGAAATTAAGATTCTTGGTAAGGGTCTAGGATTTGCGGTTGCCCCCAAGGGCATCCCAAACGAAAGTATATTGTGCAGTATCGAGGAGGGGATTAGAAGTTTAACGCTTGATGACAAAGAGACCTTGAGACAAGAGTGCTCCCTTATTCTAAAAAAAGCCAAAACACCCAAAAGCAACTTAACCAAGGAAGAGTTTTTTGCCCTCAAGGATCTTCGCAAGAATGAAAACATTGTGGTTCTTAAAGCTGACAAAGGAGGTGCTGTTGTCGTTCTTGATAAGGATGATTACATTAGAAAAATGAATGAGCATCTAGATTGCAGCAGCTACAAGAAGCTGAACTACAACCCCATGCCCAAGGTATTAAGAGAAGTCAAGAAAGCAATAAAAAATTCTGGGTTGGATGATAGACTAAAAAAGAAATTAACCCCATCCTGTGAAATCATGCCAAGGATTTATGGTTTGCCCAAAATTCATAAAGAAGGAATACCCCTAAGACCGATTGTTAATACCATAGGATCCCCTACTTATGAGCTGGCAAAGTATGTTTCTAAGATACTAAAACCTCTCGTTGGAAATACTGACTCCTTCATTAAAGACTCAAGCGATTTTGTCAAGCTCATTAAGAATCAGAAAGTTGAAGAGAGTGACATCTTGGTTAGTTTTGATGTCGTATCACTTTTCACGAAAATTCCTTTAGATGAGGCAATCCAGGTCATTAATGATGTCACTGATCTTGAAATAGCCAAACTTGCTGAGATTTGCCTTCGATCCACGTTCTTCAGTTTTCAAGGAGAATTCTATGAACAAGTATCAGGTGTCGCAATGGGATCTCCACTATCCCCTATTGTCGCCAACCTATACATGGAACATTTTGAGAAAAAGGCCCTTGCCTCTTATCCCTTAAAACCAGACTGGTGGAAAAGGTTTGTGGATGACACCAACATAAAATGGGCCCACGGGAGAGAAAATCTTGAAGGATTTTTCAAACACCTCAATTCCATCTCTACAGAGATTAAGTTCACAATGGAGGTCGAAGAAAATAGGAGCATTTCTTTTTTGGACGTTCTTGTCACTAGGAATGATGATGGAACTCTTGGGCATCAAGTGTTTAGAAAGAAAACCCATACCGACAGCTATCTCCATGCTGACTCCTACCACCATCCAGCACAAAATTTTGGTGTCCTTAATACTCTAGCTGTCAGAGCCATGAGGATTTCTGATACCAAGCACCTAAACGAAGAAATCAGCCACCTTTCAGCCGTTTTCAGAGATTTGGGCTATAAAGAGAGGGATATCAAAAAATCCCTCGAAAGAGCTAAGGGTTCGATCTTATCTCAGAATCACCGCAAACAACAAGAAAATACAGGAAGAGTTGTTCTACCATACATTAAGGGGATTACTGATAAAATAGCCAAGCTCATGAGAAAGAACAATATTTTCGCTCAATTTTCTGCATTAGGAACTATTAGACAAAAGATGCGATCAGTCAAGGATGGCATAAACCCTGAAAAATTTAAAGGAGTTTACAAGATTAACTGTTCATGCGGGATGAGTTATATCGGTGAGACTGGACGTTCCCTTCAGAAAAGACTTAAGGAGCATGGAGCCGATATTAGATATGAGCGATCACGCACCTCAGCCCTTGCAGAACACTCCTAAAAAACCAAACATCAAATTCGTCTAGAAGATGCAGCAATCATCGCAAGAGAAGAACACTATCAGAGAAGAAAAATAAGGGAAGCCCTTGAGATCATAAAGCATCCAAATAATCTTAATAGGGATGGTGGAGTTGAAATTAGTGACACTTGGAGACCCCTTCTTAGACAGATCTGTTCCTCTAGAAACAACCGCCAGTGAGGTATAGTTTTCAACCCCAGGTATGTCCCTCCTCCTTCGATTTCTTATTTAGTTTTTAGTTTTATTGAGCTAAAATTCTAATTACTAACCCTATTAATTAATTAATTTTTATTTGGTTATAATAAAAGTTAATTAATTAATCTTAGTTATTAGATTTTATTCTTTTCCCTTATAAATAATTTCCCTTTTCTAGGATTTATAGTTTTTTAGTTAATTAAAATGAGCTTAGATACTCTAATTATATTAAGATATATCATTAAAATTAGAAAATATATCATTAAAATAAGAAATATAGCATTAAAATTAATTATTTAATAAAGTTAAATATATAATATACTAGAATGATATATTTAATCAACCTAATATATCATTTTAATTCAATCATATATTTATATTTTATTAAAGCTTTTATTTAGGTTAGCTTTTAATAAGTCTTCTCACTTTTTATTTTTTAGATAGTTTTTTCCTTTTAATCTTCTTATGAATCTCTTAAAATAATCATATAATAAAAATTAGATATATAATACATTATAATAATATATTTAATTAACTAAATATATCTTTTTAATTCTATTATATATTAGATTTGATTATTTCCTTAAATATTATTATCTAATTTTATAGCCTAAAATAAAATTAACTAATAATATAGCCACCCTCTTTAATTAAAGCGTGAAATAGTTTTCTTTTTGTTTTTTATCCTAGTTGGAATCTTGCCTTTATTGAATTAGTAGTTTTTAATTAAATTAAAAAATTTTAAATTTAATTATTTTAAAATATTAAGAATAATGTTATTGAAAATATGAAATTTATATAAAAAATTTGTGGTCGGCCCTTTTCCAGAAATCATCTTTTTCTACCACTATTAATGGTCTTAGCCTTTTCTCTCATTTCTTCATTCAAAAACTGTCCTGATGATGGATCCCCGTTGGGATTCGAAACGTCGACATTCGTTCTCTAGCAATGTGGATAATCCGGAAAGCTCCTTAAAAAATGATCACCACATGAGTTTGAAAACCATAAATGAAAGTCTTTAATCTGCAATTTGACTTTATGGCATTTTCCTACTTGTTCAATTCCATCGGCCACCATTACCTTCTTATTAGGCATGGGAAAAGTAAAGAGGTTGAGTCTTTAGGCCATGGTTGAATCTAGAAAATTGTGCGTGCTGCCTGTGTCTATGAGAACCATTACATTGTTTTTCTTAATATGTCCTCTTAACCTTAGGGTTTGAGGTTGTGATATGCCTGTCATAGCTGATAATGACACTTGCGGAATAGTTTTGCCATCCACTTCTGGAGAGAATTCTAAGTTGTCTGCTAATCCTTCTATACATGAATCAGTACTGTTAGCGTCGTTAGTTGCTTCACAACTGTATAGATTTTTCGCTTTTCCATTAGCACATCTGTGCTTAGGGTCCCAGTTTTCACCGCAGCGTTTGCACTTGCCCTCTCGCATTCTTTGTTTTTCCATACTAGATTTTTCTTCTTCACGAAGATGGACAGGGACATATTTTGTGTCATCTACATTTTCAGATTGAGGAAACCTTCGTCTCGAATATACTTTTTCTGGTTTTGATAATCTTTCAAATTTCTTTTCAGCAGCTTTTGCTTTTTGCCTTGCTACTTCTACGGACGTAATTTCATGTAGTTCGAGCTCTTCTTGTATGTGGATTTTAAGTCCTGAGATGAAAGACTGGATTAGACGAGATTCCGACAATTCGGGTACTCGTGTTGCCAAGGTCTCCCATTCTCGCGTGTACTCATCCACATCTCCTTTTTGGCGTAATTTGATAAACGTTGAAAAGAACTTTTCTTCTTTTATGCCTTGAAACCTTTTGAAGAACGCATCCTTAAATTTCCTCCAACTGATAGCGAGCGTCGTCTTCTTCCACCACATATACTAATTATATGCTTCTCCTTCCATTTTCATGGAAGCATGTTTAATTTTTTCATCATCACTAGTAATGTCATAAATTTCAAAATATTCTTCTTCCTTATTAAGCCACGCAACGCTATTCTTTTCATTACCATCAAATTTGGGTAGGTCGATCTTGGCTTTGCACTGATATGCTAATGGTGGAACAAGAAGGGGATATTGATTAGCGAATGCATTCCAAAGCTGCTTATTTTGAAAATCTGCATTACTATCTTCTTGATGATGTGGGGAATCGGTTTTTTCCTGATGCTCTTCTGAGTTCCCTGAATCTGCGGAATTGTTTTGTTGATTTTGTTCCTTGTTAGGAGATATTGGGGATTGTGTCTGACTTAATTTATCTAGCTTATCATTTAGCTTATTGAAGAGCTCGTTCTGCTTTTCTGTGGCCTCGTGATGATTTAGCCACATTTGTCTTTCTATTCGATTTGTTGTATCATGAACCTTTTTGATGTCGTTGGAATGCCCTGCAACTGTACCTTCAAGGTTGACTAATTTTTTTCCGAATTCTTCGGAATTATTAGTGATCTGTTTCTCGAGATCCACCAATTTTTTCTGGAATTCAGCCATTGACATTGACGACGACATCGAACACGTATGAGGTGGGGAATATTTTTCTGCCAGTTTTATTTTGTTTGTTTGTTTTTTTTTTTTTTAATTAATTAATTAATATTTAATTAATTAATTAAATTAATAAATTTATTTATTTATTTATTTATTTTTAAATAATAATAATAATTATTATTTTTTTAAATTATATAATTATTATATATATATATATAATTTTTTTGATTTAAAAATTATATAATATATAAATAAATTATATAATTATTATGCAACAATAATAATTTTTATTATGTTATTTTTTTTTTTTAAATTATATAACTATAAATTATATAAAATATATAATTTATAATTTATATATTAGAATCTTTTTAACTATGCTATTAAAACCGAATCGTGTCCCCGAATGAAACGTTGTATCTCTGGCAGATGGCTTACGTGACTGTAGTTATAAGTAATGTTTGATAGTTCACGTCGTTAACCAGTGGAACGAGTGGGAGACTCGGGCGGGGACGGAAGTGACAAGGGAAGTGACGGAAGTAATTCTGGCAGGCAGAACAACGTTTCTTCCACGAAAGCAGTGGGTCGATTTAATTGCAGCGGACGAAAAACGTTGAACAGCGGACGGAGAGGTAGTCACAAGGAACGAGTTACAGCAGATACAGAAAAGAAGGTTGGTTCGGGGGCCTGGTCGGACCTGTTAGAAGTTGCAGGTAGAACCAGCAGACTGGGAAGTTAGGTGAACGATTTGGTTGGCGGTCCGTTGACAATCGAATGGTATTTTTAGCGAGCGATGGACGGAAGGTGGAATGGTCTGTGTGTTGCCGCTGTGTGGTGCCGCGGAAGTTTGGAATAGGCGAGGGCTTCAGAAAATGTGCGTGGAATGGTCGGGCTTCACCAATGGAGTGTAAGCTGAAACGTAAGCCGTGGAATGGCCGGGCTTCACCAATGGAGTGTAGGTCGAAATGTGTGATACCAATGGAGTATAAGCCGAGGGCGTTGTTTGAGTGTTGGGTGGTGGGGGGGTAGGATGCATAGAATGGTTTGGGAAGAGCGTTGAGTGTGAAAGGGGAGGGTAAGGAATGTGAGGGGGTTAAGTGGCTTGTAAAAAAAATTATTTATTATTTTTTTTACGTGAGGAGAATTTGGGAATCGAAGGCAGAGTGGGGGTGAGAGAACAGAGGGGTTGGGTAAAAAATCTGCAAGGTTATTATTTTTTTTAAAAAACAAATGTTGTTGTGCACAAACACCTGATTTAAAAAAAAATCTGCAATTTTGGGAATTTCCTTCAATTCCTTAATTCTGGGTGATCACACAGATCCGAAGAGCGATGGCTCTAATACCAATGGAGTGTAAAAACTCTGGTAAACTTGATAATTATATATTATTATTGATGAAGATGAAAGATGATTACAATGAGGAATCACCGAGGCTTTAAATAGCCTCATGGTGTCCCTTGGTGAAGAGGCATGATCTTTGATCATGCCCTTTCACTTAATAAAACCTAATATAACTATATCTAACTAACAATTAATAAAATTTACATAACACCCCGCCGCCGTAGGGGCCGCGTCCCCTTCCGTCGCTTTTTCTGTCTCTCTGATCTGTACGTCCCAATTGTTGAAGAGCATTTCTTTATGACTATCATTGATGATTGGTGCTCCTGCTCTTCTTCCTTCTTCTGTCTTTTGGCATGCCAAATAATTAGTAACTCTTTCATTAGCTAAATCATAATCATGTCGTAATTCTACGACATGATTAGTGATTTTATCACTTTCTTGACAAAAAGAGTTGTATTGCGAGATTCTCTGGCATAATATGTCTTGTTGTTGCAGTAGTTGTTTGTTCAAAGAAAAAGACTCTGAAATAAACTCTGGAAGCTTAGGGTCATATTGGTGCTCCTCTTGGATAATCTGTATTTGTTTCTCTTTATCTGCCAAACTTTTCTGATATCCAATTTGCATCTGTTGAAGCTCTTGCTGTAACTCTTCAAGTTTTATTTGTGCTTCACTGTTAGCATGGGCTTGTTGCAATTTTTGTTGCAGAACTTGTATCTAATATTCTTTTTCATTTAATAATAGCCTTACCTCGGATGCTTTGTCAATAGTTGCGGAGGCATAAGCTCCTGTAATCTGAGATAACTTGGTAAGATTATCAGTTGGATCCATAGTAGGATCCTTCCATAAGACATCTAACTGTTCTGCCTCAGTAGAGATTGAGCTCTCTAATTTTCTCTTTTTCCTCTGCTTCCTCACTAATGCATTATACTGCGGGTTGTAGAATACATCTAGAGGAGGAATGTCCTCTATATTAAGTACAATTTCAGAAGAGGGAGTGATAGGAATATGCTCAATTTCTGTGACGTTGCCACTTATTCCCGTGCTCAAAACTTTTGTTGTCTGTACAGGGGTCTGTGTATTTTGTCCTTCGACATTAAGAAATTCATTAAAAGTTTCCCATTCTTTGTCCAATTCAGTTGTGACTGACTGTTGTTGTACATTGGGAAGAGGAGGATTTATCTGCTGAGAAGTCAAAATTTGATGTTGTGAAAGCTCTTTTGATTGAGCAGTCTCCTTCACTGATTCTTCATTTTTATCCTGCTCTTCATTAGACTTATTAGAACATTCATAATCTTCTCTTTCAGACTTTGACTTAGACTTATCCGTACCTGAACTGCCGCTGAGACTGACACTAGGAGTTGGTTCCCTTGCGGGTTCCACACGCAAAATATCCAAAGGAATAGTGGTGAATCTTCTTTCTCTATACATTTTAAATTCTTGAAATTATTCTGGAGATAGTTGCATCCGTGCTGAATGTATAACTTCTTTAAATGTGTTTTTTCCTAAGAACATATCATCAAAAGGATCTTGATCTCCAGAAAACACCCTTACCTTGATTGCAGTGGTAAAATTCTTAGCAACATCATTTGGGTCAAATAGCATTTTTGGAAATTTAAACAATTGTAAGCATGTAATGTTGCTTACTTCCTTGAATGAATGACCAACATCAAATAATGAGAATACCCCGCATGCTACAGGAAATTATGGCCAGATGGCCTTCTTTTTATCTTTTAACTCTTTGGTCAAACCACCTTCTCCACAGGTTTGATATGCAATTTCTCTGGCTAGAAGTTTGTCTGGAACATACAAAGGTAAAACATGGGGAGAAGCAAAACTCCCAAAAACCCTCACATAGGTAAACCATTCTTCTCCAAACCATCATGCGACAAGGAGAATGTCGACTTCTGCTTCCGGAGAAAACCTTGGAGCATCCTTATTATACAGTATTCTATACAGTGGCAACATTATGCCATGGCAAATCTTGTAGAAATGAGGAACAAAATTTGATTCCCACAACTCTTTGTGATAGACATGAATAGGCAAGGGATCATGAATTTTCCATTGCCAACCCATCAAAGGGAATTTAGAAACAAAACAAATTGAATCCATAACATAGGCAGATAGATAAAAAGGAGGATAAATCCTCTGAGAAACAGTCCGTTTAGACCAGTAATTGAAAATAGCAGTGGCAAAATTATCAGACAAGATTTTGGCCCAGTCTACAATTGTAGCGTTAACAACAGCATTCAACAAAGGGAGCCATTCAGGCAAGACCATATTTATGCCAGGCTTTCCAAAAATCCTGCATAACATAGCAGCAGCAAAACAATATGGAGAGGTGAGCGAACCAGTATTGTATATACCGTGTTTGTTTTTCTTCTATGGTTCATCTCTTTTCGCCCATTCCTTAGTGCATTTCACCAAATTTGCATTTTCTCTGGCGAATTTCTCCATAAATTGTTTGTTGTAAGTCGCCTGAGGTTCCGGTAAGTGATACATAAGCCTCAAATTTTCTATAGTGAATGACCCGATGAGTTCTTGTCCTGGGGTTCTAAATTGCCTGTCTGAAATATCAGTGTTATCCAGCACCCATTTTACCATATCTGTGTATGGAAGAATTCTCGGTCTTGCTGCTATTCTGTGCAGAAATGAACGAGCCAATTCTGTAAGAGACGCTTCAGAGGAATTACTTGATCCTGCAGTAGCCGCGACCTCCATTACCCTGGGATTTTCTTCCTTGAGCAGATTATACATGCCCTCCCAGGTAGTGATACCGGCGTCCTTGTTGCAAGCAGTATCCACATACAAGGAAGCCATCTCTTTTTTTTCAGCACTCGAAACTTTCTCTTACTTACCCATAATGCTCTGTGAATGCTTTGTATATCCTTCTGCTCCTTCGCGCTTGCGGTTTTACGAATTAAGTGAGAGTAATGATATGAGAAAGGTGACGGGATTGTTTTAAATGCTGAAGGCGGATGAAAAATATTATTTTAAACGTGAACAACCTTTCAATCAAAACAAAATCCTTTCCATCAATGATTAACGATCCATTCATTAATTTGATATTAACGCACATAACGGATATTGATTTTTGAAAAGATTTACTTTGGACAACGTGCTAGAAGAATCTGCGATAATGCGATCTGCGATTTGCTGTGCAATATCGCAAAATCGCAATATCGTGGATCGCAATCATCGCAAATCACAATTATTGCAGGATTGCATTCATTGCAAATCGCAACATCCACAAATCGCAATCTCATGTCATCGCGAATTCGCAATATCGCAAAATCGCGAAATCGCAATTTCACAAAATATAACTTATTAAACAACTTTTCTGCGATATGTGGTTTGCGATCGATACTTTAATGTATAGTTCTTTGGGATCGCGTTATCGCAATATCGCAGAATCGCAATTTTAAAAGATTCTGCTTTACAAAGGACATTCACTTATTGCGATGAATGCGATATTTTTCTTCAAAGAAAGATTATATTCTGATCTATCATAAACTTAGGTTTATTTTAAATATTTTTAAAGGAATTTCCCTAAGTTATGATGGTAAGTTTTATTTGAGAAAGGAAACAAACACTAATTAATTTTTTGGATTTTTTGACTAAGGGTCCCCACTTATTTAGTATTATTACTAATACTAAATAAGAAGGGGGGTTGTTGCTAGTCACAACACATGTGAAGGGAGGTTTGGAACTTTTTATGTTTACCTTATCAGGCTATTAATGAGTTTTCTAGAAGATGGTGAGATAAACTTACCTTTATTTTTTCTCAATAGTCTAAAGAGAAGGGCTTCCAATGTCCAAAAGAGAGTCCAAATTTCATAAACCACTCTGCATCATCATGGTTTAGTAAAAATATTGATTGAATTTCACTTAAAGAGCATAGGGGACAATTGGGAAGATTTTCTTGTGAGAAATCATTTTCAAGAACAGGCAGAATCACCACCTAAGGAAAGAAATGTTAGGAGAAGCAGAAGAAATAAAGCTAACATGGTTATTGAAAACAAACTTGAAACTCCACCACAGGAAGAAGATGAAAAACTAATTTCTGAGAAGTTAACAGAAAATAGAAAACAAATTAGGGCTAGAGGAAAAGAAAAGAAAGCAAGTGAGGGTATTGATAAAGAGGATGAGAATCCACCAAAGCTGAGAAGGAGCTCTAGACTCTAAGGTATTATGAAAAATACATTGACAAAGGAGACATAATTCATAAATATAGAAGATAAAGAAACCTCAGTTCAAAAACCTGTTAACAATTCTCCTACGTTCAGTCCTCAAAACTCTCCTCTATATCATTTTGAAGAAGGCCCTAGTAGGAGATATCCTGGTATAGACCCAGTCCAGCAACAAATATATGATTATGTGGAATCATTGGAAAGAAGTGCCTCAATGAGTCAATAAATACATGTCAATCCATAAGAACCTCTGATTGAAACTCTTAAGCAAGATAACTATGAATTAGAGATATTGAACATACACATTAAGAATGAAAATAAGATTTTGAAAGAGCAAGTCAAGTTGAAAAATACAATGAATGATAACTCTACTTTAAAGCTAGATATATTACACAAGGAAAATAGGAAACTGAAGAAGAAGAACAAGAGGTTAAATAGAGCACTCATAAACCTTAGATTCAAATTTCTCATGAAAAAGCCAAGGATGGCACTGACTTCCAAAAGGAACAGAAGAATAAGGCTGGATGTTTTGGCTGAAGTACCAGAGCACATGCAGTAAATGATAAGAGCTTAAAATTTTGGCAAATTGCATGAGGACATGCAATGATTTTGCAGTGGGGGTATGTTGAACCCTAGAATTACCCTTTCCTTTACATATTTCTCATCTCATTTCACTTCTATTCCATCAATTCATAAGCCCTAATCAAGGAATAATGATAAGGTTTGTCTTAAGGTTACATTCAAATGATTGAAATATTGTGTTTTCATGATTTTTGCTATTTTAATAGGTTTTTGTAGATTAGATACATAATGCAGCCTGTTCCACAGTTGACCAGACGTTCCGTAGCTACTCTTGTGTTTAAACATGTTACAGGTGTCAGATGAAGGAATGGTCCATATGGGTAGTCTCAGAATCCCTCCTACATGAATGTCATCCTATTCATAAGGACCAGATCGACAAATAAAGAGGCCTAAACCGATGGTCAAAGCTCAAAGTCAAAGACCGTTTCACACAGCAATTAGGACTCTTGATTTTTTGTGTAGCAAATCATGAGTCCTAAGAGTCCCAGTTTGATCATAATTCAAAGATACACCTCTAGCTATCTTTATTTATAGTTAGTTATGAAAATTATTTATAAATAGAGGTTCTACAAAACCGAGAACAAGTTAGGTTTTTGTAGCACAAGTTCAGAATTACAATGGATACTCTGTTTTCTAAAACTCTGTTTCAATAAAGAAGATTAGTTCCCAGATGTTGTTTTGATTACATTTTTAAGGAGCTAAGGAGTTAACCAACTTGGTAGCAGAGGGCCCCTGCTGCTAAAGGAGGTTTTTAATGCTTTCTAGTTAGATTTGTTGCAATTCTATTTAGTACTTTTTGTTCCTGCTTAATTTCCAGTTTTCAATAGTTTAGATGCAACGTGGAGATTTTCCTTTCGAAACGTTTCAAGGAGATAGGTAACTCTATCTTCGGGATTGGAATAAAGATTGAAGTGTTGAGAAACATGGTTGCTTAGTTTACTTCTTTCATATTTTGTCAATTGTTGTGTCTAATTAAGCATTTATGAAATCCATTTCTTCTATTTACTAAATCTTACATTGAATGGTTAAATGCCTTATAAGTGAAATGGTTGAATGTATTTCATTTCTTGTCATTTGCTTGATAAGAATTAAGGGTGTAATTGATTTATCCAAAGCCATACCAAGGGGTCACAAGCTTCAGAATTAGATGAGACTGATAAGTTAATTATTCACTTAGTTGGTTTTAGTTAGAAGATCCTCATTTCATTGCAACAAAACAATCCTTTTAAAGGTCATCCTAAAAGAGACTAGTCTGAATATACTTTGCAAGGATGATTAGATGACTAGATTTAATGCAATGTTTGAGTTATTGTAATTCTTTAGACATATGTAATGGTTGCTTAGAAACATTACCGCAAAGGGGTCACTCTCTACATATTGGGTAGATGGAGTAACTAAAGCATCTTAGATAAATTTTAATAGCATTATCTGTTTTCAGTTTTAGACTTTAGCAACTAAGGTACAAATAGTTGATTTCATCTCATAGGGTTTTGACCTAATAATTGAATGTTGAAACAACCTAAAGTACAATAGTTGATACATTTCCCTACTTTCATTTTGTCTTCAAATCTCAATTGAGTAATAGATCCATGGATTAGGTTTAATCACTAAATAAAGTACTTACTTTACCTTCTTGTTCAGAACTAGGTCTTAGAACTAATCCATAAACTTTGGTTTCTCTTATAGAAAATTAACTTAGTTTCATAATACTTCCTTTTCTTCCTTTTTAATTAGATTCATTCTCACTTTTCTAAGAATCCTAGAATAGCATACTAAGGACTAAAAAGACAAAACCCTCAAAAAAAATAAGAAAAACACATACAACGAAGTAAGGGAAAGGTCACTTAGGTACATATAGTACACCACACTTCATCAGTTTACTAGCCCTGGTTGATAATTAATGGAAGCAATTTAGGAACACTAAATTGACTAAACATATATTATGACGGATAGTATGGACAAATATGTTATTGTAATTATTATATTTATGCTATTTACCCTATTATCTAATGTACACCCCATAGAGGGAAATTTTGAGGATCTAAATGTAAGTGACAACAATCACAACATGCATATGCAATGCATCTACAACATGTAATTTTCAACTTTAATGAAAATTACAATTTTTCCTTGGGAAAAAAACATAAGGTGCTTTCCATAGAAAATCAAATTTTCCATGTTTACCTTTCTCCTCTCTTCTTGAATCCCATTTTAACACTTTGTCTCCAATGTAGAAATCATCTTCTTTACTCTTTTTCTCAAAAAAATTCATTATCTTATCCTGGATAACTTGAAACTTAATATAAACCTCTTCTCTTGTTTGCTGCAAGTGAATGGTTGACTAATCCTTCTTTGAATGTCATTTGTTTCAACTTGTAACTCTTGGATAATCTTCATCACTAGTACTCCTAAGGAAGATGTAAAAACAACGTCCATTCCATAGACAAGTTGGTAAGGAGATGTACCAATGGAGTTTTTGGTGGTAAGTATATCTGCCCATAAGGCATTGACTAAATTCTTGGTCCAAGTATTTTTGTTATCTTTTAGTAAATTTTTGATGATGTTTACAAGGCTCTTATTTGAAGATTTAGCAAGGCCATTACCTTAAGGGTAATATACAATAGAATGGCCTAGGGTAATGTGATATTTATGGCAAAATCCAATCATCTTTTTAGATTTGAATGTAGCTTCATTGTCAGTAATTATCTTTTGGGGACATCAAAATCTTGAAAGTATGTTTCTTTTTAAAAAGGAGATAATGACAGTGTCAGTGTCTTTCCTAGAGGGTATGGCTTCAATCCACTTGGTAAAATAGTTAGTGGCTGTCACATTTCCACTTGTGTTGGGTTGATGATGGGGGGTGAATTTCACCAATGAAGTCAAGACCGCATTGTTGAAATGGCATTGCTGGGAGATGGGTTTAAGGGCAAAGGAATGGTAAGAGCTTTTTTCTTTTCCCTCAAATATTTCGACACTTGTGACAGAGGTCGGGTATACCTTTCTTACATATGCAAACAAAGTAGCTTTAAAAATCAACTTCCTTGATTTTTTCTCGCAACAGTTTTCAAAAGAGATGTGCTTCACATGAACGGCATGAAATTCTTCTAATATTTTGTCGCCTTTTAAAATTTTTTTTAACAAAATCCCCACTATGATCTTTTTCAAAAAAATTACATTGTCTAATATACAAAATCTCACCGCCTTTATGCTTTAAGAATCTATCTTTGTTTTTGATAATCCAGGAGGAGCTTGTACTCTTAGTATTGCAAATATGATATTCTAAGATACCATGGTGAATCTAAAAAAGGCTTCAGTACTAATCTCTGTAGTCACCATCTCTTCCTGATCATCTACTCTGGCAATAAAATTAATAAGTCTAGGGGCATGAAAATTGGACCCGCTCATGAGTTTGGCTAAACCTTGACCTTTTATAATTTTAGTGGGTTTATCTCTATGTCATATTCCAAAATTGTGTCAATCCACTTACCTCCACCTACCACTGTGGACCATCCAAACAAGTTAAAATGTCTTTTACTACTGCATTTGGGACACAGCAAATAACGTAGAATAAATAATGCACACTCTAAAATCTTTAATGGCCTTTACCAAAGCTAGAGCTTGTTTCTCCATGATATTTTATTTCAAAGTGGCATCTTCTAGTGTTCTCACAAGAAAGCTATGGGGTCAAGCCATAACCATGGTCATTTTTCTCCGTAGTAGAACCACAAATAATGGTGTGCAAGGCTCAAGCAAAATGAAAATGAAAAAATCCTTTTTAAAGTCAGGACTTATAAGGACTAGGGTTTTAGTTAAGGCTTTTTTGATAGATTCAAATGATTGTTTGGCCTCAATAGTCAATTTAAGAACTGGATATTTTTTAAGAATGTTGTTAAGTTCTCTAATTATTTCAGCTAAATTGGAGATGAATCTTCTTAAAAAGTTAATTTTACCTAGAAAGGCTTGTAACTCTTTTATGTTTCTTGAAGGACTAATGTTAAGAATTGCTTCTATTCTAGCAGGGTCTATTCTAATTCCTTCCTTAGATATTATGTGTCCTAGAAACTTACCTTCTTTGAATCAAAATAATTTTTTCTTAGGGTTTAAAGAGATGCCAAAATTTCTGCATTTAATAAAGACTTGTCTAAGATTATCCAAGTGCTCATAATCAGTATTAGAAAATACAGTTATATCATCTAAATAAATCACTAAGAATTCATTAATTTCTTTTGTAAAGGCTATATTCATAGCTCTTTGAAAGGTAGCCCCCGCATTCATTAAACCAAAAGGCATTTTTACATACATAAACGTTCCCCAAGGAGTAGTAAAAGTTTTTTTAGCTTGATCCTCTGGTTGGACTAAAATTTGGTTGTATCCTAAAAATCCATCTAAAAGTGAAATCATAGAAGAACCAACTACCCTTTGTAAAATGTGATCCATCTTTGGTAAAGGATAATTATCTTTCAAGGATGCTTCGTTTAGATTCCTAAAATCGACACATAATCTAATCTCTCCAACCTTTTTTCTGGTTGGAACTAAATTAGAAACCCAATCAGAATATCTGATTGGTGCAATTATCTATGCATCGTATATTCTTTTTACCTCTTTTTCAATCAAAGGCATCAAAACAGGGTTGATCCTTCTTAACTTTTGTTTAAAATGCTTTTGGTCTTCTTTTATAGGGATTTTATGTTGTATTATATTGGTGTCATTGGATTTTAGGTCCTCATAACTCCAAGCAAAAACATCTTGAAATTCCTTAAAAAGAGAAATATATTTTTCTTTTTCTTGTTGAGGTAAGGCTTTGGAAAGTTTGATCATCTTGGGTTTTAAATTTGTGCCTATGTTACATTCCTCAATATCAGATCTAAGTGGCTCCATTTTGGGTTTTATAGCAACATCATTTGAGTCAAATAAATCTTCTAAAGGAGTTAAACCTTTTGGTAAGAAATTATCTTTGAGATTTAATATATCAGATTCATCATCAACTATCTTGTCAATTTCTGCTCTCTCTAAGTTATCTATATTTGATTGACTAAATTTAGTGGGTCTAGAAAAATTTATTTTATTTGCATCTATATTATTTAAATCAATTTCACTATCTAAATTTTGATCTAATGTACAGTCTGTGTCTATTTTACAATTCTGATATTGACCTTCATTATTCATAAAATGGTAAATTTGTTGATCTTGTGAGAAAATTTTCCAATATTTGAGGTTATCTAGAATTATTGGTCTATGTTTTACTTCTACAGTATACTTATGATTGGGATGAAAGGGAAAATTACAGTTACTAGCAAAAGTTGCTAAAGAGTGTGCCTGTATGTTTTTCTTTCTTGGTATAGTAGAAAAATTACATTCCAACATTTCATATATCAAGTCTAATACAGTTTCTCTATATTGGCCTAATCTAGGATTATAAACAAAATAATCTCATTTTATCTGTTTAATAATCAACTCTAAATCTCCCATTATTGATATTATTTTGCCTCCTACATTTCTGATAATCTAGAGTCCTAAAATGAGGGCTTCATACTCATCCATATTGTTGGCACATTTAAAATACAGTCTGAAAGCATGGCCTTCTGCATTATTCTTTTCAATATTAGTTATCCAAACTCCTGCTCCTGCTCCTAGTTTGTTTACTGAGCCATCAAAATATAAATGCCATAAATATTCATGAAAGATATTGTCATTGTTTTGTGTTTTCTTTTTGTCCTTTAGTTCAGTTTTGATTTTATTATCAGTTTCAAATTTACATAAAATGAATGAATATAGGTCAGTAGGTGTAGCATAAATTGGGTAATTTATTGATCTTTCTGCACTGCTCACTATATATTTCATCAATGTTTCCCTGTAGAGTTTCTTTGGTTGACCAAAAACTGATATGGTAGCATATGACATGTCCAATTATAGAGATCCCTGTAATTTTTCTCCCCATGAGCGAGATAATAACATTGCATACTTGGGTGGGATATCAGCTACTACAATGTCCATGAGTATACTTTTACCTGGATATTTAACTAATGTGACACACAAATATTTAATTAAACCTAGGTATTTCACTTTGCTTGAATTAAATGAAAATAAATCTTTGTAAGGCCTTGTGAGGTCTAAGTTCAGGGTTTCCATTATTGCTTTGGGCATTAGATTTTGTGAAGCCCCTGAATCTAACATTGCATTGTGTAATATTTGGTCATGAATAGTTAGGCTAATGTAAAATGGTGGAACTGCTCCATCTTGGTGTTTTCCATTAACATTAGGACCAAAAATTAATTCTGGTTGATCATCATTTAAGTTTACAGAGTCTTCTCCATCATTCATATTTAATGTTTCAGTGATAGTTGTTTTATAGAAATCATGTTTTACCAATTCTGTCAAAGGAATTGGTATTTTTAACTTTGCAATTTCAGTTTGTATATTGAATGAGGGTTGTAATTTACTAATTTGAATTAATTATTTTTTAATAACTGTAGTTTGAGTGGGTTTATCTTGTTTTTCTACAATTATGTTTTCATTTTCTGTTTGATTTTCTTATGTCTTACTGCTCCTAGTTTTCTTTTTAGGAATGGTTTGAGAAGTAGCAGAGGTTTTTTCAGATTTTGAATTATCAGAAGCTGTTTTTGTATTGGCAGATTTTGGATTTTCTGATTTGGGATCAACAGTGGATGTCTTGGATTCTAAATTTGTTGTTTTAGCATAATTAGGTGTTTTTACAACAGCATATTTTTGTGAATCTTTTGATGCTTGGACAACTTCATCTGTTATATCAAAAATCTTGGGACTGGGTGAAATTTTGGGGCTGGAAACTTTTTGGGATGAGTTAGAGTTTTGCTTATTTTCCCTAGGGAGAATTTGCAGAACTTTTGTTGTTGGGGCTTTTATTGTTTTCTTATTTTTAGTTTGGGTAGATTTCTTAGTAGAAGGTTCAGTGTTTTTCTTTCTCCTAAGGTTATATTGCTTATGTACTTCGTTTATGGAAAAATAATAACCTTGTTTGTATTCAAATGATTCACTTGAATCTAATTGAAGCTATTGCATTCAAATAACTCTTGATCTTCCTGAGTGAGAAAGATAGTGTTATCATCATTTATACCCATTAGACTTATGGTATCTTCATCATCAACATTGTTTTGAGAACTTTCAGCATAGTTCTCTCGAAATGGAGGTCTTATTATCTAATCAAGGGCTGATTCTTTAGATTTTCCTGAGTTTGTATTTTTTCTAAAGTTGGGATTCCTAATTTGTTGTTGATTATCCCATTGTGGTCTCTTTTCTATATTGTCTAATCTATCCATAATTTTCTCTAAAGTCTTAGCTAATTGATCTATTTTTCCATCTGAACTAGAAGTTTCTTCCTTTATGGTTACTCTCCTCTCATTCCTCAATCTAGATTTTCTTGCCAAAATATTTACTTCTACACCAACAATATATGTTTGCATTCTTTCTAAGGTTTCAACATTTCTTCCCCTCAACTGATAAGCCATGTTTGTGTCAAATCCATTGGGGAATTTGAGTAGGAAAAAATTGGGAGTGGGTTTAAGATTAGCTGGGATTGAATTATAGACACTGTTGTATCGAGGGCAGTAGTCTTGGACTGTTTCATTAGGAGCTCTTCTCATGGCATCAATTTCAAATAATATTTGGAGTGGATTTTTCTTCTTTTCTCATTTATTCAAAAATAAACTTTGAAACACTGCTAAATCAGTTATACTACCAGGATTAAGACCTTTAAACCATTTTTTAACTTCCCCTGTTAATGTTTGTGCAAATAGTCTCATTTGTACATCAGAATCATCTATTTCATGAAGCTCAAAGTAATCTGTCATTTTATTAATATGTTGTTGGGCAGTGTACTAAGTAGTAGCATCAAATTGGGATATCTTACTTTAGTAATCCTGAGGCATGTCAAGTAGTTGTGCTGGAAGAACTAGGGGAGCATACCTAGCAGCCATGGCTTGAATTTTAGCTTGGCTAGGAGGTAGATTGGAAGTTCTTGGGGCTGAACTGGAAGTATTAGCTAATGCAGTTAATGAAGTTACTGATGAAACTAGAATATAAGATGGTGAACTAGAAAAAATGGTGGATGAACTAAAGGATAAAGTTGGGGTGCTAGAAAATGAAACTGGAATATATGAAGAACTACTTGGAAATAAGAATGATGAATTTAAATTTGCAGAATATAAACTAGTGGATGATATTGATATGGGAGAATATGGAAATAGTATTCTAGGTTGTAAGGGTTGTCTAGGGATAAATGGATCTGTAGATTGAAAGGTAGTGGAATTTATAGATGATGTAGTGGTATCTAAATGAGAAATAGAAGGTTTAGATGTGTATGCTAATAATTCAGCTAATTCAATAGATTCATTTATTTCCTTAAGAATTTATCTCTTCAAGTTTATCATGAGCTTTAAAGATCTTTGATTCAGAATCTGCTGAATATTTTTCTGTTTTGTTTCAAGAAATGAAATAAAAAGCATGGTCTATAACAACATTTTTTAAGTTAGTTTCTGAATTTCTTCTAAACAAAGAATGTTCAAACTTGAGGTTAAACTCTATGTATTGTATACTCACTAACTCTTTTGGTAATGAATTTACTCTATCTAAGGAAACTTTTGCACCTAAATCTTCTACTTGTTTTTTTCTTTTTCCCAATTTTGACTGGATTTTCTACTATAACAGTAGGTTTAGGATCTAGGTTAGACCTGGTATATTAAATTTTTATAGAAGCTAGAATTATAGTTTTTTATAAAATGATACTCACAACTTATAAAACAGTCTTTAAGGTAAAAATATAATGAAAAATATTTCCTTAAAGGTCTATTTTAAGACTGAGGATTGGTTAGTTCCTCAGTATGGTTGCCAGTATGTTATCACTTAAATAATTCTAAATTTGTGAGATTTTTTATTTAAAGTCTAAGAACATTAGAGGTAACCACATGCCAACTTTTAAACTCTAAGATCTAGCCTTTCTATGGTTCAGAGTGGGCTCTCTCTTTAAGATTTAACTTT
Source organism: Pinus albicaulis (assembly GCA_034641835.2). Lineage (NCBI taxonomy): Eukaryota > Viridiplantae > Streptophyta > Pinopsida > Pinales > Pinaceae > Pinus > Pinus albicaulis. The sequence goes on along the minus strand of MU968363.1, from coordinate 25,998,868 downwards.
GTTTTAATTATATGATATTAGGCTAGTTATGATGTACAAATTGGTTTGTTTTGGTGGGAAAAATAACTTAATGAGATGGATAGTGGGAAATATGTTTGTCCATTGGGCTAAGGAGTCAAAATTCAAGGTGATAGAACTAGGACCAAGGTCAAAATTCAAATGCTTTCAGGGAAAGATAGACAAGTCTTTGAAGATCTTGGAAAGTTGATTTGGTGAAGTGGTTTAACTGGGATAAAGAGTAATGAAGGATTCTTTAATCCGGATAAGGAAGGAGTAGGCATAGGTCATTCGAAAGAGGGAGAAATTAAGGGTTCCCTACTATGGAAATTAGTAGAAAACATATAAATGATAAACAGTTAAAGACAGGGTGCTTTTAACAAATCCTGTAATAATACTCCTGATTTATCATTAAAATTTAGAGAACATATATGGATGCATGTAAACATAAGAAGATAAACAAAGACAGTAGAAAGTACTTCACTTCAATGGCTCATCACATGAATCCTGAAATATGATGCTAGATGATTTGATCCAGTCTGCTACTCGATCTTGCAACAAAAATCCTTCAAGTACAAAAAAAATGACTATAGAAATCTTCCGTAATTTATTCCACAATAATACTTAAAAAGATAAAGTATATATACAAAAATGTTTACAAAATATCCTAGAATGCTTCTAGGAATTATCTAAGGAAAAATATATATCTTTTACAACAAAATAGTGACAATTGTTTAACAAATCAGTAAGTTGTCCTATTTATCCAAATAAAATAGAAAACTGTTTTGGAATGGGTGCAGCTGGTTACCTTGTTGTCCTCTTTGCTGGCACAGATATTTCAAATCTATTTTGAAATATTATCTTCTTTATCTTATACTCTTTCATCTTATACTTTTTATCTCTGATACTCTTTAACCTCTGTTAAAACTGCCTTACTGTTGTAAAAATTATGTTTTGACAGTGAAAAAATCAGCAAACTGTTTTATCATTTTATCTGCAATTTGACTTTTTACAATAAGTAAGTGAGTGATTGCCAAGCCTCATCATCAGGAATTTTTATCTTTTTCAGCTTCCTGAAATTCTCATATGCCTCAGTATATCTAGCAAATGTTGGTTTTATAAAAAATAAGTGTTTTATCTCGTGTTGTAGATAAAACAAGTCTTCAAAACTTCTGTGTAAAATGGATAAGTGCGAACGACTGTGATCGTTTGATAAAGTTGTTTGTCGGTGGGGCGTGGGGCCCGGGTTTTGTGTTATGAGGAGGGATAGTTTTAATGTTAAAAAATATTTGTTTTTTTAATATAAAACCAATGTATTATTTGATTGGCGGGGTAATATTACATGGTAGATAAAACTTTGCAAATGTTTTATAACCATTGGGGGGTGAGATTAATATATAATATATGTTTAACCTATGGGGAAAGGGCGGGGTTTATAATTCAACACATGGGGAATATAAACCATAAGTTAACGTTAAATAAATGGGTTTTTTGAGATATTTAAATAATGGATTTAATTAAATATATACGGGAAGGTGTTTTAGAAGAGATTTAATACTTTAGGTTAAAAATTAATATGAAATGAAAATGTAATGAGATGAAAAATGCATACATATAAACTAATTAAAGTGTGTAAAATAGGAATTTATCATAGAAATTATCTCTTTTTGATATTTACATATAAACTTAGGATAAGATGTATTTTATGGGTTTTTGAGTGTTTTTGGATGAAAATGAAATTAATTAATGTGGATTTTACTTTTCTTAAATAAAAAAGTTGTTTTACTTAGGAAAAGGGATTATAATTTTGGAAAAGGGTGAATATGCTGAGGAAAATGGATTTTATAAAGGGAATCCATTAATTTTAACCAATCAGTTATTAAGCCTTGGGTCTGGTCCTAACAGAAGTCAGAGAAATGCTCTAAGCCTCTTTAACTGAAGGTTTAGAATACTGGATCATTGCGGGGAAGGCGAAATTAGAAACTTTTCTGACGATTCTTTATTACATGTCTTGCACAATTGCTTTCTACCTACCGATCTTTATTCTTCTAACATTTTTACTTCATTTGTATGGGTGCATTTAAGCTTGCAAACCTCAATGCATTTTCTTTTAACGCAATAAATTTATCTAATTCTAACCTTATTTCATCCAAGGGATCAGATTAAATTGTTGAGCTCCTTATTTATTCTCTAACTATCTATTGATTTGTCAAGTTTAAAATGATTGACATATCTTTATTCTCTATCTAAAACATGAAATTCAAAGCATAAAAAGTTAAGATTAAACTATTTAACTGATTACGGATTATGGCATTATGAACAATATACACATAATCATTATTCTTATAGTAAAAGTAAATAGTAGTGGCATTTTGACTTGCTCACTTTCACGTTTTAGTTTTATCTCTTTTTTCTTTTGGGGTCTATTATTTTCTAAGTCCTTTGATATTTATTTTAGGAATTTTACCCTCTTTTGATTTTTTATTATTTTTAAAATATGGGAAAACAACTTGCAGAAAGAAAGGTATGTACATATTTACAAGACTATCAAATTCAATTAAAAAAATATGAACCATATTATTATAGGACCCTAACACCAACAACTACATTAGCAACAACATGAGCAACATTATCAACAGTACCAACAGATCATCCCACTGATGAGGCCAATAAATTTATCAAGGCAATGTAGGATATGTCAATTCAAACTACTGAAATTGATAAGCTCAAAGAACAAGTAAAAAGTTTAGAAGATGAAAAGAAATTGGCTTAAGTAATGCATAAAGCTGAAACAAAGAAATCCAATAGATTGAATGAAAGGATCCAAAAATTAGAAAAAGAATTTACTTTAGCAGAGACTTTAGCCCAAGAAAAATAACAGTTGTGGGCCAATATCATTAACTCTGTTAATGATATTTGGCCTTCTATACAAGCTATATTTGAGCAGAATTATTTGATAAAGGAAGATAGTAATGTAATTCAAAAGGTCAAAGAAGAGCTTGGAAAGAAACCAGAGGAAGCCACTGAGATAATCAAATTCCCTAATTCCAAAAATAAACATGAATTAGAAGAACTTGGGATAAGTGACAGAACATAAACTATCTTAGAGGTGAAGAAAGTGATTTCCAAGAGAAATCTAATGACACGGCTTGAGGACAAATGTAATTCTTGCAGTGAATAGATTTATGAACATGTTTGATGTATTAAGACAGAAGGGTCTGCCTAATCCTCTAGTAACGAATGATAAACTAATGAGACATGAAAACTATGATAGAAATATAAGGGAAGTAGGAAAATAAAATTCCAATAATTCATCATTGAAAGGCATTCCCACAGGTAAAGTATTACTTCAAATTCTAGAGAACTTATTTTACCTTCAGCATGAGGTAAATCATCTTGTTGTAAATAAGCCTAATTTTTCTAGATATACATAGGTTGATGAGATTTATCGGAGGATAATAAATATTAAACTCCCAGATGAAGAAACCTGGGAGAAATGGTGTGATCTACTATGAAGGTAAAAAAGCATATAGGTGAAAGCAAACAGTGTGAAAGAAAGAAGGCATATGAAAGACAGTCAACGTGAAAGAAACAAACAACAAACAACAAATCATATAGAACAGGGACAAATTTCAATCAATTACTAGGTGTCACTATCTTTTTGCATAAAGATATTTATTTTCCTAGAATAAATCCTAATAAGTTGATAAGATATTTTTGTAATGTGTTGTATAAATAATTCATCTTTTGAAGTATCAAAGGTCGATTAAGGTGGATTTCTGAATATTTCTATAGCTGATTGATCTACTACCTGAGGGTTATTGTAATCATCTCCAGTTGACAGACAGGACAAGTAATAAATACATTTCTTTATAGGATTCATGTGTTGAGCTATTTTAGTGAAGTATAATTTCATTTTTCATGTTATTTTCTTTAAGTATTCCATAAAATTTAATGTGTTCTAAATTTAAATGTTATAACAGGAATTTTATTGTAGAATTTGTTTAAATACACTATGTTTTGAACTTTTAAACATTTTTATGTTTTCTTCTGATATCTGGTTTTGAGATATCTTGATTTCTCTCTGATCCTAATTGACCTCCTTTGCCTTCCTTCATTATTTGGTTTAAGGAATCCTTAACTGCTCCTTGATCCCGATTGAAAAACCACTTTACCTTTCAGCCTTAAGATCTGATTTGCTTCCTGGATGCAGGTGAAAATTGAAGGCAGGCATACAGCGAGCCCAGTATGTGACACATGGCTCAGCCACATGGTCACGCATGGGCTCAAGCCGCAGGCATTAATACCTGCCAACTTCTCTCAACGCTGTAACATTAAATCGCTCGATAGTCAATGCGGCCACCACCCTTTCAAAATGCCTCTGTGCTGCATCATTCCTCCATCACCTTCAAGCTGCATCTGCCCCTCTGTGGTCTCAGACCCAAGCTCTCGAACACCCACAGGGCGGCGGTGCAACCTCTATTGTTGTATCGTTCTCACCCCTGGTCACCACTTTTCCCTTAACCTCCATTGCAGCCTCAATTTTTCTTCAGAACCTTCATCTCCTCAGACTTCTGTTCCTTCGGCTCAGCTCTCTCAGCCCATCACTAATGCCTCCAACAGCTCCATTATGCTCAGGCGCCGCAGAATGCGCTGCCTCTAAGGCAGTGGGCATGGGCAGGCCACTCATCCTCTGCATTCCCTCCACTCTGAGTCTTCTTCTATGTCACTTGAGGATTCCTTTGGTCACTATCCTGCTACTCGCAGCGGCAGAGGCCAAGGTCTGGCTTCGAGGCTTAGTGTAGAAGCTAACTTACTAGCTAAAAGAGCAAGAATGAGTAATGAAAGAAGAGTGACCATTATGGAAGAACCATCCACTTCATACATTAAGATAGATAGTTTAGCTAAAATTATGGAAAGACTAATGGATAGATTAGAGAACATGGAAAGAAAACCTCAGTGGGAAAATCAACAAGGTCCCCAAATTAGAAACTCCAAATTTAGGAAAAATCCTAATACTAGTAAAATCAAGAGAAGTTGCACCTGATCAACAAATTAGACCACCTTTCCAAGAAAACTATGTTGAAAGTTCATAGCAACATGAAGAAGACCAGGACACATATATAAAATTGATGGGAAAAAATGATGAAAATACTATTTTTCTCACCCAAGAATAACAAGAGTTGTACATGTTACAAGAATTACAATTAGAATCTAGAGAGTCCTTTGATTAAAAACAAGGCTATGAATCTGCTATCTATGAATTTCATAAACAATATAGTCTTAGAAGCAAGAAGAACACAGAAGCTCTTGTTAAGAAATCAGTCCAAACTCAAACTAAGAAAAGAATAGAAGTTCTTGTCACTAAAACTTTACAAATTCTCCCAAGAGAAACTCAGAATACTTCCATCCCAAAGATTGTAGAGATAACATCAACTACTACTCAAACTGTTCCATACAAGAAAATTGAAAAAAAATAGTGGAAACACAAACTGAAATACCAACTGTTGATAAAAAATACAAAAACACGCAAACTACAATTGGTAAAGATGAAATCATTCAAGTAGGAAAAACTCAAATACCATTCAATATCCAAATTGATATATCCATATTAAAAATACCAGTTCCTTTAACAGAGCTAGTGAAAAATGATTCATATAAGGCCCAAATCATTGAAACACTAAACATAGGTGAAGGTGAAGATGTTGTAAACCTTAATGATGATCAACCTGAGTTATTATTTGGTCCTGAGGGAAATGGAAAACATCAAGAAGGGGGTGTCACTCCATTGTACATTAGCTTGAACATTCATGATAAAATCTTACACAGTGCTATGTTGGATTCAGGAGCATCTCATAACTTAATGCCAAAAACAGTCATGGAAAAATTGAACTTAGACATCACCATACCATACAAAGATCTGTTCTCCTTTGATTCTAGTCAAGTTAAATGCCTTGGCCTGATAAAATATCTATGTGTAACTCTAGTCCAATACCCAACAAAGAGTATTATTGTTATGGATATTGTAGTTGCTGATATCCCTCCTAAATATGGTATGTTATTATCTCGCTCGTGGGGAACAAATTTATAGTGATCACTACAATTAGATATGTCATATGCTACCATTTTTGTATTTTGTCAGAAAAGAAATATTTACAGAGAAACTTTGATGAAATTCATGGTCAGTAGTGCAGAAAAACCACAGAATTATCCTCTTTATTCTATGCATTCTGATATGGACTCATTTATCTTATGTAATTCAAACACTAGTAAAAACAAAATCACAGTTGTAGAAGAGAAACACAAAGAAATTGATAGTGACACTATAACTCATGATTCTATGTGGCTTTTAGATTTTAATGGCTCTGAAAACATATTAGGAGTAGGAGTTGGAGTATGGATCTATAATTTCGAGAATGATCATTCAGAAGGACATGCTTTCAGGTTAAATTTCAAATGCACTAATAACATGGCAGAATGCGAAGCATTAGTGTTAGGCCTGCAAATCGTAAGAAAAATTGGAGCCAAAAAGATTTTCTATCATGGGAGACTCAGAACTCATCATAAAACAAGTTATGGAGAGTATCTTGTTAATAATCCTAGACTTAGCCAATACAGAGAAACCATACTAGACTTGATAAATTGTTTTCTTGAAACTGACTTTGTTGTTATTCCAAGAAAGCAAAATATGCAAGCACACAGTTTGGCCACTTTTGCCAGCACATGCAGATTACCTTTTCAACCAAATCATCAGTACACTACTGAGGTAAGACATAGGCCAACCATACCTGATAATTTGAAGTATTGGCAAATATTTTTACAAGACTCACAAATTTACAATTTTATGAATTCTGAGGGAGAATTTCAAAACTGTAATATAAATATGGACTGTACATTAGACTATAGCATAAATAGCGAGCTAGATGTAAATGATGTAAATAAAATGGAACCAACTAAATTCAATAAAGTAGAAAAAGAAAAATTAGAAATGGTAGAAATTGAGTAATTAACCAATGATGAATCATAAATTTTAAACCTAAAAGACAAAATTTTTCCTAAGGGATTAGCCCCATTAGAAGATCTCTTTGACTCCAATGATGTAGCTAGAAAACCCAAAATGGAGCCCCTAAGGTCAGATATAGAAGAATGCACCATAGGAACCAGAATAAAATCCCAAGCTTGTCAAGATATCCAAGGCATTACCTCCAGCTGAAAATTTGAGGTACATTAGTTTGTTTAAAGATTTCCAAGACATATTTTCCTGGAGTTTTGAAGACCTCAAGTCTTATGATACCATCATTATCCAGCATAAGATACCAATCAAATAAAATCAGAAGCCCTTTAAACAAAATCTTAGGAGAATTAACCCTGTTATTATCCCATTGATAGAAAAAGAAGTTAAAAGGATGTATGAGGCTCAAATCATATTGCCCATTAGATATTCTGATTGGGTCTCTAATTTAGTCCCCACTAGAAAGAAAACAGGAGAAATCAGACTATGTGTTGATTTTAGAAACTTAAACAAAGTATCATTGAAGGATAACTATCCCCTCCCTAAAATGGACCATATTTTATAGAGGGTAGTAGGGTCATCTAGAATTTCATTACTTGATGGATTCTCTGGATACAACCAAATCCTGGTCTGTTGGAGAGGTAAATCCCCTCTACAGACAGAGGCGATCCCTACTAGCCCAGATCGGGTCTAGCAACAACCGAGTCACGCTAAGATGTAAGTTCCTAATTGCAAAAGACCAAGATGCGACAAGAGGCCTACCTTAAGTCCTACGTTGTCGTCGTTTGCAGAGAAGATGGTGCTTCCGTCCTTCGCTATGGAAAATCACAATTCTCCTGCCTAACATGTTCGAACACCTGCACGTACATGAAGAAACAACAAACACACAAGCGTAAAACCTAATACATGCAACTATGTATCAGTCAGAGAAGATACAACTCATAATCATAAAACATGAACATCTGAGTGGAACCATAATCGAAGTAGTTTATTATTAATCAGAAAAAAGAAAGATACAACCTGAGCTCTGACGCTAGATCTTCCATCGGTGGGTCGACAGAGGAGTACGTCTTGGTAAAGCTCGTCGGGATGGGACAAGGCTCTCTCTCTTCGGTCGTCTGATGATAATCTCCTTACTAATGATTCAGCTCTATTCAGGCTACCAAGGCTACTAAGGCTCAACCATTAAGCCCCTTCACCAATGGAAGATGGCTATATTTATAGAGGAGAGGGGGAGGTTGGGATCCCTACAATAATGGAAGGGAGGCCTTATCCCTTGGGAAGATCAAGCAAAGACTGCATTTACCACTCCCTTGGGAACTTTCATGTACTTGAAAATGCCCTTTCGACTCATGAATGTTGGAGCTACATTCCAAAGAGCTATGGACATAGCCTTTTCTAAGGAAATCCATGACTTTCTAGTCATTTACCTAGATGATATCATTGTGTTTTCCAAATCAGATAATGAACATCTAGATCATTTGAGAAGAGTATTCATAAAATGCAGAAAGTTTGGTATATCCTTAAATCCTAAAAAGACATTGTTTGGATTAGAAGAAAGAAAAATATTGTGACACATTATTTCAAAAGAGGGCATTGGAATTGATCCAACTAGAATATAAGCAATCTTAAACATCAATCATCTTAGGAATATTAAAGAGTTACAATCATTTATAGGCAAAATAATTTTTCTTAGAAGATTCATCTCTAACTTAGCGGAGCTAATTAGAGAATTAAATAAAATGTTAAAAAAGGATTCTACACTTAAGTGGACAGTAGAGGCTAAGCAGTCTTTTGAAGAAATCAAAGAAGCCCTTACTAAAACACATGTCCTCATAAGTCCTAGTTTCATAATTTTTTCATTTACTTCAGAACACACCATTACAGCAGTCTTCTTGCAAAATAATGATGAAGGTTATGAACATCCCATTGCTTTCTTCAATAAAAATTTGAGAGATGCTACACTAAAGTATAATATCATGGAAAAACAAGCTCGTGCTTTATTGAAAGCCATAAAATATTTCAGAATATATATTTTATACTCTCACATAGTAGCATATGTTCCAAACTTAGTTGTAAAAGACATTCTAACTCAGAATGGGCCTGAAGGAAAAATAGGCAAATGGATTGCCACACTACCGGAATATGACATTGAAATCAAGCCTACAAAATTAATCAAAGGTCAAGGTTTAGTCAAACTCATGGTTGAATCGAACTGTCAAGCCTTAGATATAAATTTCATTTCTTCCCTTGATGATCAAGAAGAGATGGTGACTCCACAAATTAGTGAAGCTTTTATAGATTCACCCTGGTATGCAGATCTTATATTTGTTTTACTTAACCTAGAAGCTCTTCCTGGTTTATATAGAACTAAAAGTAGATTCTTAAATATTCAAGCAATGAAATATTGTATCTTAGATAATGCTTTATTTTGGAAAGATCACGGTGGCAACCTATTAAATTGTTTATTAAAAGGTGAAGCTGATAAAATCATGCAGGAATTTCATGCAGTAGACTGTGGAGGACACCTATACTGGAAAACAACTGCTGATAAAATTTCGAGGGCAGGTTTTTACTGGTCCACCCTATTTGCAGATGTTTAAAAGTATGTGACATGTTAGCTCCCTATAACCAGCAAGATTGGAAAAGTCCGACCGCAGGGAGAAACACCGTTTCAACCACTTTGGGATTCTAGGATCTAGCCCTCCTGAATCCGGAGAGGGATCTCTCCAATAAAGTGAAAATATGGATTTATCTTTTAAAGCTTTTGGGTAATGATATTAGGCTAGTTATTAAGTCCAAGGGTTTCTGTTTGTTTTTGGATGGTTGAGCATGATTATTGTTTGAGTGGAAAATTCTAAATGGAAAGAGTTTCAAAGGTGTGAAGTTGCAAGCAAATAGAACAAGCTTTGGCTAAAAATATGGATGTAATGTCGGTTTTGGTCCATTGGGCTATGGAGTCATAATAGGATTTAATTGAAACAAATACGTTCAAGAGTGGTCCATGGGGCAAGTCAACTATGTCTAAGGATCTCTTTAAAGTTGATTTTATGGAATGAAATGATACAACAAGAAGGGGAATTTAAACAAATGAAGAACAAAGAGCAGCCCAAGATCTGGTAAGTACTTTGAAACTAGCCAGCTTTTGACATGCACTTAAGAAAGACATAAAAGAAATCCAAGATCTAGTAAGTACTTCGAAACTAGCCAGCTTTTGATATACTTTCAATAGAAAAACAATTAAACACAAGGGAAACACAAATGATAACAAAAAATGGTCTAAGATCTGGTAAGTACTTCGAAACTAGCCAACTTTCAACACATTCTTAGGGAAACTTTTAGATAGTATTTTGGGATAAAACTAGGACAGGGCTCACCATAACTTCCTTAGTTCATCTCTAGTTAACATAAACTGAAAATAACTTTTAAGAGTAACAATTAGCTAAGACAATAGGACGAGGGAATGCCAGCATTCCTAATTGCTTAAACTGAATTAAATCATTCCTAAATAACACAATTTGGAAGAAAACATTTAGATAAAGCTTATCAGTCAGAGAAGGGTATTGATATACAGTAAATCCTAACTCTATGTTTTCTTTTCTTTATAAGAGAATGATGAACAAAGTGAAAACAGAAATAAAATAACGATTTACAATAAGAAATAACATCATCGTCGACATAGACCAGGATCCCATAAATTAGCTTGTATTGATGCTTCAAATCAGTTACAGCTTTAAGTCCAGTGTTTCAGGTTAGCAATCATCTTCACTTCTCAGCTTAACTATTCTATCACAAGCAGAGATTCAAGAGCCTTTGAACACTATTTACAACTAGAAGTTTCAAGCTCAAGTATATTTCAAAGTTCTGCAACCAACATTTTCTCATCTTCTACAGAAGTATTTATAGAAGGAATGAGGACGTGGGATCTGATAAAAGATCTCCTGAGTCAATTAATACAGACTTTAATACTTCTCATCCTTTGAGGGGCTCGATGGAGAAGTTTACAGATGTTCTGTCTGTATTAATGTTTTACATTTAAGATTCAAGCTCGGTGGGAGCTTTTGTTGACTTTAAGGCTCTGTATTAGTTTTGCAATAACTTTGCTGATATTTTTCATTAAGTTCATTTGGCAGAATTAACTATTCGGCTGTACTGAGGCAAATATCTTCTTGTCTGATCATAACTCAACCTCTGTTTGAATGCTTTGAGGCAACATGTGGCTTTGTGGTAGTTGAGAGGAATCAATTAGCCTCTGTTGTGGCGGTGGAGGCCTTTCTGTCTGATAAATGTTTATGATTTTCTTTAATTGTGTTTTAATTTGGAGGATTAGACTTTTGATAATCAATCTTAGCCGTAATCCCCCAAACTGTCTTCAATCCTCTGTTATGCTATGGAAGGTCTTCGACACTGATACTCTTTTTCTTTGATTTTAATATATTGTGTCTTGTTGATGTGCAGATTTTCACAGGGCCCATATGGCATCAATGCCCATGAAGCATTGACGAAACATGAAATTGGACCCCGTGGATGGCTTCTCTTTTATGAATCAAAGGAATGGGAATCGTCATTCCCAGCCTCTGGATTTCCTTCAATATAATGGAAAAGCCATTAAATCCTGCATAAAACAATAAAAATTAATAAATCCTGCGTTTATGTGGTAAAACTGCTTATGAGGCTGTGGTTAGGAGCAAATGGCAGAGATTAAGTTGGATCCGTCGATCTAGCAAAGATAAATGATGGGGAGTAGTTGTGAATACACAAAGTGAATGAGCCACTTTATAATAATATGGGCGTAAGATGTGAAAAAATACATATAAAAAGGGAAAAATCCCTTTGGCAGAGGAAATTTAGCAAAAAGTAAAGTTGGGGGTTCGGGATGATCGTGGGCCGTCGGATGAGATCAGCCCACAAGGTCAACGGCGGAGATTTTCACGTTAAAAAACCTTTGGAAGAGGTGGAGGGCGATAGTGTAAGGCCAGATTATATCTGGGCCATTGATCTACAAAGATCAACAGTAGGCACTGCGCGAGATGAACCATAATAGAAAAGGGGAAGAGTGGTTTCGGAGGGCAAAACAATTGTTTTCGCGTGAAAAAAAAGGAGGGGAGGAAGTTTTTCCTTTTTGAACGTGATATGCGTTCCCACCCAACACGTGGCTTCGAAAAACAACTTATATCGTGCGGCCTTTGGGAATTTAACTTTCGCGCTGAAAGTTACGTAAAACCCCATGCACGCCGTCGGATCTGGGGTCTCACATCTTACAGTAGAGAATGAGCGCGATAACGGATAGAAGCACGGGCGGAAGCAAGGGGAGTGGTTTTATTATGGGCCGTTAGATCTAAGATGGACAGATGAGATCAAACTTTGAAGAAAGCAGGACCCATAGGAGGTAGGCCCGTTGGGTTAATATGAACCGTTGGATGCAAAGATCAATGGTCTGGATTTGATGAAAAACATTACGAGCGGGGCCGCATGTGTTACACAGTAATTTGTCACCATCCCTGAAATCCCCATCTCGCCCACTGGAGGGTCGTTTTTGTGACCAATAAGCAGTGTCATGCCTTGCAAATACCATAATTGCATCCCTTTCCATGAGGACAACATTCTTTCTGTTGATCATTTCCTGAGCAGACCCCTAAAAACACCTGTTTTTTCCTTGGCGCTGGTAGCCCGTTATGTCCTCGCGCCAATGAGTAAAATTAACACTGAGCCCACGCCGATTGGCACTCTGTCCCAGTTAAGCACCCGTGCCAATCTGCTTATGGAAAGTTTTTTAAAAAAAGAGGCGAAGTTTTGATTACAACAACTTCGTGGATGAGTCATGAGGAGTGGTTTCGACTGAATAACCATGGCCTTCCTCCTTTGGCCTCTTGTTTCCACCTTATGGGGAACCTCCCAAGGGATAAGGCCTCCCTTCCATTATTGTAGGGATCCCAACCTCCTCCTCTCCTCTATAAATATAGCCATCTTTCATTGGTGAAGGGGCTGAATGGTTGAGCCTTAGTAGCCTTTGTAGCCTGAATAAAGTTGAATCATTAATAAGGAGATTATCGTCAGATGACCGAAGAGAAAGAGCCTTGTCCCATCCCAACGAGCTTTACCGAGACATACTCCTCTGTCGACTCGCCGAAGGAAGATCTAGCGTCAGAGCTCAGGTTGTATCTTTCTTTATTCTAATTAATAATAAACGAATTTGATTATGGTTCCACTCAGATGTTCATGTTTTATGATTATGAGTTGTATCTTCTCTGACTGATACATAGTTTCAAGTATTAGGTTTTATGCTTGTGTGTTTGTTGTTTCTTCGTGTACGTTCAGGTGTTCGAATGTGTTAGGCAGGAGAATTGTAATCTGCCATAGCGAAGGACAAAAGCGCCATCTTCTCCGAAAACAACGACAACGTAGGACTTAAGGTAGGCCTCTTGTTGCATCTTGGTCTTTTTCAATTAGGAACTTGCGTCTTAGCGTGACTCGGTTTTTGCTAGACCCGATCTGGGCTAGTAGGGATCACCTCTGTCCGCAGAGGGGATTTACCTCTCCAATAAACTGGCGACTCCACTTTGGAGTCATTGATTGGATTTTTTCTTGTATTTTCAGTTGATTTTGGTCTTTTTCTGCTTGATCAGCTCTTTTGGTTCACTTTTTCTGGTGTAAAACCCCTGTTCAGCCCCCATAGGATCAAATCTGACCTCTGTTTTTCTGAATTTTCATCTTTTCATGGTTGGCTTGATTGGCGTGGTTTCCACCCTGACAGTCGCACCAATTGGCGTAGGTTGCCAGTTCATCACTCGCGCCATCCCCTATCTGGAACGGATTACATCCAGCCAATCGTGCCATTTCCTCTAGGTCCTAGGGTTTTCCCTTGTTCGGAAGTTTTTTTTGGTCAATACTTTGCTTCTGGGTTTGTTTTAGATTCGGCTTGAAGTGGTGAGTCTGGTCTTGGTTAAGAGAAATTCTTTGTTTTTTCATTTTCAAGTGTTGGTGCTTGTTTTCAGTTAGCAACACGCGCCAATTGGCCATTGGCGCTAGTTGTCAGTGATCAAGTCACGCCAGTTGGCGCTAGTTTCACCCACAAAAGTCGTGCCAATTTCAGGGTGTGTGAAAATTGAGATTTTTTCCCTAAATCCTTCACCAGTATGTCTCTCCCTTCTGGTATTTTCTATGTATGAGCATAGATTACATTGCTCATTGTTTAGCTGAAATGTCTTCTTGCTATGATTGCTTGATGTAAAAAGGAATGAATGCCTTGTTTTGATCTCATGCTTTGAAAGTCCTCTTTGTGATTGATCTCATATGTCTTGTCACCTTTTGAGGAATTTCGCTACAAAGTGTTTGAAACAATGATTGCATTCTTAATGTTTGTTTGCATCCCTTTTGCATTCATCCTTCATTAAGGAGATTTGCGTTCATTTAGTTTTCGTCTCATAGTTTTCTTTTCGTTAGAATGCATTAGATCACATTGCATTGAAAAGTATTTTTTGAGATCCATCATTGAACTTAGATCACATTGTTTAATGATTGAAAGCTAAAAATCGCATCAAGTGCATTCTCTTTCATTAAAATCATGCATTAAGTAGATTCTCATTTCATCGAAAAATGCATTGGGTGCATTCTTATCATTTAAAAAAAAAAGGGAAATTGTGCATAGATTACAATTGCATAGTTTTCAAAAAAGAGAATTTTGCATAGATTACATTGCATTATTCGCATCGTTGAATGTTTGAGATTACTTTTGGATAGTGAAAGTCATCTAGTTTGGAAAAATTTCCGTTTTCAGTATTGTTGTTTGTTGCATCATTGTTTGAAACTCTTCTCTTAACTAGATAACATTCATCGAATTGAAAGATTTCTTTCGTCATATAGCTGCATATAGGATATTTTCAGATGACATGCATTAGGGCCTTGAAACTGAGACATAATTGAAGATCAACCATAAAAGTTATTCAATTAACCTAAGGAAGCATTGAAACATTAACGAAATATTTAGAGGTCTAGGCTAGTGACATGTTCCGGCGTCGTTAAACCTAGTAGTTGTCGTTCGCCTTTTGGCTTTAGACAGCACTAGTACGGACTTGTGCTCCTCGTACCATCGCGTATATAAAGGGAGACCCCACTAGGTTGCTATCCTTTATCCATAGGAAGC
The DNA here is from genome assembly GCA_034641835.2 of Pinus albicaulis. NCBI lineage: Eukaryota > Viridiplantae > Streptophyta > Pinopsida > Pinales > Pinaceae > Pinus > Pinus albicaulis. Next base: position 25,983,716 of record MU968363.1, on the reverse strand, counting down.
CGAGTCTGCCACCTTATACCCGTGATACATCAGACATAGCATTCGAGGAGATTGCCTGCACGTACGTCAAGTCCTTGGTTGATTTCTCTTTCATTTTTTAACCAAGGTGTATGTTGCAGTTCATGGATATATGGTACACCCTTTGCCTAGATTACCAGAGTAGTCATTTTGATCTTTTCTGACTCTTTAAATTTGAAAGGATAATCAACTGCTTGTCCTTTCATGCTTGTTTCCAATCTGAAAGCGATAGAGTCACCTTTTCTCTGTTTTTCGACTCTTAAAAAATGAAATAACAGAGTTTGGTTTCAATGTTTTAAAAATTAACTACCCACGAAATATTCCTGGTTAAATTTAGTTTCCTTAGGGTTTTGTTCTGAAGATCATTTCTGATGGCAACTTTTCCGAAGTTCACCAACCAAGGAATCCCCTCCGATGGGAATCTTGGTCATTTTCCTCCTTTTGGGAATGTTGGTGCTCCTTATATGGCAACGTTGTACCTTCCTGGGTTAATTTTTGGGTTGCCTATTTGGTTTTTTTCAACCTCTGTGGTCCCGAATGTCTCAGCTACTGTTCAATCAGTTCCTTCGCATAAACAACATCATGTTGATTCTAAGGTGGACCAATCCCCTTCTTTGTGTGTTTCTGCATCCTCCTCTTCTACTTCGCCTGGTGAAAGTCTGGATTTGAGTAACCAGGTGGCTAAGAAGAAGAAGAAGAAGACAAAGAAGAAGAAGTTAGAAAAAGGAGAGGCTAGCTCTGTGGCTATTGCGCCTAAGAATCCATCCATCGATAAACCTCCCAACCCTCCGTAGAAAGTCAAGTTCCCTTGCATGTTGTGCATGGGAGACCATCTTCTTCAAGACTACCCTGGCATTCCCAAGGTGCTCGAAGTATGGTCTAACAGTTGCCCGTTGTTTCCTTTGGCTTCCGAGAGTCAGGTTGGGGGCACGTCTTCATCTAGTGTTGGTAAGGCTCCTAAAAAGCAGGGTAAAATTACTAATCCCTATAAGTTGTGTGATGGGCACCATGCCATTCACCTTTGTCTATATATGGATGAAGCCAAGAGGGTTTTGGAAAACTCAACCGTTTCTACACCATGCCTCCTAGCTGGTTATAAATGGCTTTCTTTGAGTCCTCCACCAGCTGATCCTACGATTGGTCAAGAATCATCCTTGTTTAATCTCGCTCCCCCGAAAATTAAAATTCAGGAATCCGTTCCCAACCAACCATTGGTCGTGGGATTGGTTGAGTTGGCCCCGTTTGTGGTGCACCAGGTCTTTTCCATTGAGAGTGGACCTTGCATCCCTTAGGTTCTTCTTGTTTCTTTAGATTCTTCGAACTTGGAGAAATATTCTCCTATCCCTATACCTCAAGAAGCCGCTCCTCCGCCTCCCATGATGGAGGTCCCAGAGGATACTCCTCCCGCCTTCGAGATGGAGGTCGTGGAGGATGCTCCTTCTTCTTCCGTAACACCAGGGGAAGACCATCTCGGTTCGATGGTAACCCCTCCAAGTAGTCTGGTCGCTTCCTTTGATTAGAGTCAATTTGCAGGATACCGCCTTTCGTCTTATGTGCCTTTTGAGATAACAGTACAGGCCTTTGTTCTGGTCGTACCCAACACTGTTATAGATGAAGGCACGTCTTTTAGTGTTCTGTCCTCAACCACTTGGAAAGCTTTCGGTTCACCACCGCTTGTGTCTGTTACGCAGAATTTTTTGGCATTTAACAGAAGAACTAGTCAATTGTTAGGGATCCTTCCAAGGTTACTTATTAATTTGGGAGGTAAAACCGTCCATATGGGCATGATGGTTGTTCCAAGCCCCTTGGATTTCAATCTGATTTTGGGGCGTGATTACACCTATGCCATGGGAGCGCTCGTCTCCTCCCTTTTTCGTGTGGTCTGTTTTCCACATGAAGGACGGATCGTGACCATTGATCAGCTCTTGTTCTTTGGTCTTGATGTGGCTGCTGGCCCACCATCATCCCTTCCTAGTTTTTATCCACCCGTTGTATCTGCCCCACCGCAAGTCAACTATGTGGCTACTTACCCCATGCCTGTACTCAGTGATAGTGTCGTTGTACATCATGTGCTGGGGGCATTGGGTTCAGACTTCCAAGATGTTGTTCTCCCATCGGATGTGGATCTCTTGGAAGTCATGATCTTATTCATTATGATGAGAAGTCTGTCGAAGCAGAGTTATTTTTCTTGTGTAAAGCTCCTTAAAAAATGAAACAAGGTTGTCAGAGCAAAGTTCTTTTTCTTGTGTCAAGCTCCTTAAGAAATGAAACAAGGTTGTCGGAGCAGGGTTCTTTTCCTTGTGTCAAGCTCCTTAAAAAATGAAACAAGCTGGTTGGAGCATGGTTCCTTTCTTGTGTCAAGCTCCTTAAAAAATGAAACAAGGTATTTGGAGCATAGTTCGTTTCCTTGTGTCAAGCTCCTTAAAAAATGAAACAAGATGTTCTGAGGATAGTTCTTTTAATGTGTCAACCTCGTCAAAACAATGAAACACGTTCCCGTTCAATTCGAGTCTTTGATAAGTTCTTGTAAAATCCCAGTCGAGTCTTTCTATTGATCTCGTATTTTGAACCTTCACTCCATCTGCCTTTCATATGGATTGAAGCTTGGGGGGCATGTACCTCGAATTGAGTCACCATGCTGGGGGCATGCTTACTTTTTCAAGCATAGTTTGTTTCTGTTTCAAGCTTGTGTAAAAATGAAACTGGTTTCAAGCATAGTTTATCTTTGTTTAAAGCTTGTGTAAAAATGAAACCAAATTCAAGCAGAGTTTCCTGATTTCAAGCTTGTGTAAAAATGAAACCTTTCACATTTTACCTCTTATGATTGCCATTTTATTAGCCTTTTTTTGCCACATGAGCCTTGGTTTTATTATTCCACCGTCGCCATGTGCTTGGCCGATCATATGCCTTCACTTGGTTGTTTTACCCATTCATAAGGAACCGCTGCGACGAGTGGTCTTGTTAGCCAGCCTCTTAACCTTTACTTGTTCTGAGCAGTTCCACCAGTACTGGAACCAGTTGCTACCCTTTATACCACTCGTTCCTCCAGGAGGAGTCAACTTTCAGCTCTTTTCTGACTCTTAAAAACTGAAAAGATTTCCGAGTCACTTGTCGTTTTGAGCTCGTTAAATTGGCTGCGAAGCGACATCTACCCAGTATACGTTTACCCCTTTTTCGGTGAGTGGTTATTCACGATAGGAATACACTAACTATCCTTGTTGGAGGTTTTCTAGGATGTAGTTTTCTACACCGGATGCAGAAGACTATTTACGAAAAGTTTGATGGAGTTCAATTTTGAGTGTGTTGTATATAACTCCGAAAATAGAAGAAAGAGATAGATACATAGAAATAAGCCATGGGGGAAACCTCCAATACATTACATAAATGAACAATTCTGGGATGATACAAATTTAAAAATATCTTTCTATCTCATAGAATTCTTTAGGCCTAATGTGGCTCCTAGTGGAGCCCTGTGTGTAATCTATGCGACCTAACAATAATAATTTAAGGGCACAATAATAACAATATGGGAGTTATAAAGTGATAATAACAATAAGGGGGCTGCACTAACATAATAAGGGACTACACTATTAATATAGGGACTTAACATGCCCCTCTCCTTCAAATAAGTGTTGTCCTCAACGCTTGATTATTTCTTGATGCTTCTGTATAAAATTCTCATCCTCCCATGTGGAATCTTCTACAGGAAAGTTCTTCCACTTCCTGAGATACTCTGAAATTGATCATACTTGTCGAGTCTTTTTTTTGTGACTGCTTCAGAACTTATTTCAATGTGGTGTTGATGTCGATCTTCCCGTTGTTTCATTGGGATTTCGCACCAACACATCCTTATCCTTTGAGAGTTGGAGAACTTGTTGTTGATGCTCGATGTGATCTTCCACTACTTTATCATCCATAATAGATTTTATTTGATCCTTCAAACCATCCAAATTAGCCTCCATTTTTTCTTTTAAACCATCTATGTCATCTTCGGTTGCTCTTTGTAAGATCGAAATTTGTTGCACTTGGTATCGTAATTTTGATATCTCATATCGCAATTCTTCCTCCTCATGCGTCATAGTATATATTTCTGAGAGCTTAATGGGTATGGAATTATTTTTTGGAGGCATAATATAACCCATTACTGACAAAAATTCTTCAATATGCCCTTGGAATCAATTCAACTTTATTCTTCAAACAAGACTTATGCAATTCGGAAAAAACAATACACACCTTTTTCTTGCTTTTGAGGAGCTCGATATTGAAATTGGAATATCTCTGTGATTAAAAATATTCAATATCTAAAATTCAGCCCTTTAGTAGCCCTTTGAAGCTTCTTTCAAATGCTGTAGGTCTGATCTAATTTGGATTCCCCAAGACAAAGTTGTGTCCAATCTCCCACAATGACCTAATTTTGGACTAGTTCAGTAGAGAAAACTTGTAGGACTTGCCACGTGTCACTGTTTCGTCCTTTGTCTTTGAAATTGATAGCCAAGAAACTACAGTCTGTTTACTTGCGACCAATTTTGACGGCACTCAAATCCACTTCTCAGAGAGAGAGTTATTGAACTTTTCCCACGATCACCTCTTTGAGATGCAATTCAGGAGCCTGAAAAAGCACTACCTTCCACAGATCATATCTCCAAAAATATTGTGAAACAAGCTCTGAAATGTTTTTATGAATTTCGTGATTTCATATTCGCATTTCATATGAATTTCAGATTCTCGACCTCGTAGAAAAAAATTTATAGCGCAAATGCCACGATGACCTTGCTTAGAAGCCTGAAAATAATAATTCGATTTCCACGCATCATATCTCCGAAAATGATCGTTGAACCAAACTCTGAAATTTTTATACAGCTTCTCGTAGATTTTTCTTTCGCACCCTAAAAATTTCAGCTTCTGAAACTTCGTAGAAAACGTTATAGCGAAAATGCCACGATGACCTGTTTGGAGCACAACCTCTGTGAATCCAAAGCTCCGAGACCAAATGTTGTGAAACCAACCCCAAAAATAGAAGAAAAGAGATATCAACGCCTTAGAAATAAGCCACTTCGAGGGGGCAACCTCCAATACATTACATGAATGAACAATTCTTGGATGATTCAAATTACAAACCTCCTTTCTATATATAGGAGTCCATGGGGCCATAATGTAATCCTAGCCGACCTAACAATAATAATTTAAGGGCACAATAATAACAATATGGGGGTTACAACGGTACAATAATAACAATAAGGGGGGCTACACTAACATAATAAGGGGCTATACTATTAATATAGGGACTTAACATGATGTCTTTTCAAACTCTCTAAACATGAAAAGACGCCGAGTTCTTCCTTTGTCAGACTCGTTAAAACTTGATGACATCGGATTCAGTCATACTGAAGATATTCAAGTTCCTCCTTCCTAGGGCTCGTTAAATGTACTAGGATGGATTCGTCCGAAGGACAAACTTATATGAAAAGCGTATGCTATCCTCTTCAAGCTTGTGTAAAAATAAAGAGGTAATCGCCAGAAATGGTGGGGAAAATGAGCCGCATTGTTGTCGGTCGAGCGCATGTCGCTCTTGAACATGGCACTTGTCTGCATTTGTGTCGGGTTGGGGACGTCTCGTCTCGTTCTCTGTTTGCCTCCGTGGGTTTGGGTAATCCCTTTTGACCTCTCATCTGCTCTTTGCCTCGTCATCATGACCTCTGATCATTTTACGTAAAATACTGCCAAATCCATTGTCATGCCGCCGATATCTTCAAGAGAAGTTGACCTCTGCAAGTTTCAACCTTCCTTTGATTCTCATCTAGTCCTGATTCACAAAAATTATATTCCTCTGTCTCACGTCGATGATGTGGGAAACACTATGGCCCACCTTCGATCAAGGTCACTTCCTGTCGACTTCAGCTCATTATCCAGGAAGTTGATCTAGAGACTCCCTTCTGGTACCTTGGAGCCTGCATGCCTCAATGATAGGTTCTTCGCATTCGACGCAAGGTTTTCATCACTGACCTTCGATCAGATGATTCTGCGGGTGTTTGATGCCAGCTCACTGTTCACATTCCGTGGATTGTACCTATAGTACCTTGAGGGCCATTGTCATTATTGGTGGTTCCTCTCGCGTCTGTTAACAACTTTCATCATTGGCTAGTAATCAGACGATGTTCTTGCATGTTCGAATTCAGCTCACTTAATCACATGCTTGAGCTTGTCCTTTGTTCGGGTCGAGATGGAGCGCAAGACCCTGGATTTTGTCTGTTAGAATCCAAGCTGTGATTTTGTGGATTATTATGATTGGTTACATGACTCATTCACTGGATGGTTGCGACCATACCTGAGTCTATTTATCAATCCTTACTGGATGGCTGTGTCCATGCCTTGGATCTTGATTACTATATACTCTGTTACGGATGGTTGCACCCATACCACGTATATATCATGTATTTGAGATATCAGTTGTACTTGTCTACGCAGGTTTTCCGATGGCAGTATTTTCAGTTGGACACATTCTCATAAAGCATTTCACCCCTCTCTCTCTCTCAGGCCTCATGCTTTAGGGGGCATCTGTTATACAGTAATTTGTCACCGTCCCTGCAATCATCATCTCTCCCATTGGAGGGTTTTTTCTGTGACCAATAAGCAGTGTCATGCCTTGCAAATACCATCATTGCATCCCTTTCCATGAGGACAACATTCCTTCTGTTGATCATTTCCGGATTAGACCCCTAAAAACACCTATTTTTTCCTTGGCGTTGGTAGCCCATTATGTCCTCGCGCCAATGAGGAAAATTAACACTGAGCCTGCGCCAGTTGGCTCTATGTCCCAGTTAAGCACCCCTGCCAATTTGCTTATGGAAATTTTTTTTTAAAAAGAGGCGAAGTTTTGATTACAACAACTTCGTGGATGAGTCATGAGGAGTGTTTTCGACTAAATAACCATGGCCTTCCTCCTTTGGCCTCTTGTTTCCACCTTATGGGGAACCTCCCAAGGGATAAGGCCTCCCTTCCATTATTGTAGGGATCCCAACCTCCTCCTCTCCTCTATAAATATAGCCATCTTCCATTGGTGAAGGGGCTGAATGGTTGAGCCTTAGTAGCCTTGGTAGCCTGAATAGAGCTGAATCATTAGTAAGGAGATTATCGTCAGACGACCGAAGAGAGAGAGAGCCTTGTCCCATCCCAACGAGCTTTACCGAGATGTACTCCTCTATCGACCCGCCGAAGGAAGATCCAACATCAGAGCTCAGGTTGTATCTTTCTTTGTTTTGATTAATAATAAACAACTTTGATTATGGTTCCACTCAGATGTTCATGTTTTATGATTATGAGTTGTATCTTCTCTCACTGATACATAGTTGCATGTATTAGGTTTTACGCTTGTGTGTTTTTTGTTTCTTCGTGTACGTGCAAGTGTCCGAACGTGTTAGGCGGGAGAATTGTGATCTACCATAGCGAAGGATAGAAGCACTGTCTTCTCTGCAAAAGACGATAGCGTAGGACTTAAGGTAGGCCTCTTGTCACATCTTAGTCTTTTTAAATTAGGAACTTGCGTCTTAGCGTGACTCGGTTGTTGCTAGACCCGATCTGGGCTAGTAGGGATCGCCTCTATCCGCAGAGGGGATTTACCTCTCCAACAACATGTTTTTAACCAAAGTCGGGAGATGTGATCTGGACTGTCCGATCTGGACACGTGGATGGCCCAGGTGCAATTGGGGCTCGGCAATCGGCGAGGCGAAGAACTTGTATAGTGCCGATGCTATTTTAGCGCTGACCGTCGATCTGTAGATCATATCGATGATGGGAAATAAATCGGAGGGGTTCAAAGGCGGGGGAAAGGTTAATAATCAGATCAAATGTGGGCCGTTAGATCTGGGAAAGCTAGGAGGAGATCAACGGCTCTCGATTGATCGGGGGATGACCAATCGGGGAGAGGAAATAACATACGCGAAATTTTCCTTTTGAAAATTTTTGATGCGATGATGTGCCGGCCATTTGATCGGCTCAAGATCAACGGCAGAGAATATCTCAAATATGAAATAGGCGAAAAACCCTTATAATGCATGAAAAACCGAAAGTTTTTTATAAAAAGCAAAGGTTTTATGGTTGGGGCGGGATATATATATGATATGGCTTGGCGCCCGTCTACGGGGCCTTTGGTCTATATGGAATGCGATAGGCCCGGGGCTTATACATGGAAAGGGCCAATCGCATCACAACTTCAGGCTTGGTATTTCAATCTAACCATTCTGATTTTCTCTGATGCGATTAATGCTTCAGGACTTAAACTCTTGGTCCCAGGCGTAAGTTATATGGATTAAAGCGAAGAGCGGGGGTTTATACAATGGGGCTCAATTGCATCGGAACTTTTATGTGGGGCTTTTCAATCTACCCACTTATATTAAAAAACATTGCTCTGGCGGGTTTAGACCAAAACTTAGGAAAAGTGGGTTTTTGAATTTACAAAGAGAAATGAGCATCGGGAAAGGTTTATTCACAAGGTTTAAGCGTCAAATGTATTTTAAAGGGTTATATGAAATAATAATAAGATCGGGGTTTATAAAACAGGGGGCTAATCGCATCGGAGGTCTCAACTTAACAAAAAGACTTACGCGCTTTGAATTTTCCAATGCGATAAGCGCCAAAAGGGCTTAACGCTTGGTTCTGGTGCTAGGGCACATGTGGGGCAGTGGTTTAGGATTTAGCCCACGGGGGCTAAAGTCCATAGTAAACAAACTTATTTTTTATGAATTTTTCAAGGTTTTGAGGGATTTGGGGGTTTCAACAGAGTTTAAAAAGGAGTTTTAAACTTTGTAAAGAGGATTTTATGAGGGAAAAGGGGAAACAAATGGAAAATAGAAGAATTCCATGGGAATGAAAGGGTTAAAAATTAAGGTTAGTTTTAAAGTGGAGGGAGGGGGGAAATGGATTTTGCAGCAGTCTTATCCTCATGAAATCAGTAGAATTTCAGAGTTTAAAATGGAAACAAAAGTGAAGATTTGGACAGAGGGCATGATGTCTTCATGAGTCTTCAAGAGATAACATTTTTTGCAATAAAACTTGTTCCTTGAAGGCTCCAAAAAGTTTTAGCCACCTTTTGATATAACAAATTTTATAGGTGGCTAACAGTGGCTCCACTTGGGTATGGTGCCTTCTTGAAGGCATCAAGAACTTTAGACCTGCATTCTCTGGAAGGCTGATCAATGCCTTATCCATTGGGTTGCCTTTTGTTTACTTGGATGATCTTCTTTTTCTCTGAAAATATGTTATCAGCCATGGAAAACAATGGAACTTCATCAATACAAGCTTTCTACCTACCCAATCCTACTGATCTAACATTTTTTCTTCTTTTGAGTGCACTTGGATTGGCAAACTCTTTTTACAACATTTTATTCTTTTGAAAGAATAAAACTAATCTAATTCTACTCCTTATTTCTCCATGAACTCAGAGTAAAAAATTGAGTCCACATGCTTCTCTACCTAATCTACCAATCTGCTAGGATTAAACAGTCTAACAGATTTTTATTCTCTAATTTCTACAACAGAAATTTAAAAGCATACAAGTCAGGATTGAACAGTCTAACTTGATGCTGACCTATGGCATAAAAAACAAGCTGCACATAGATCTTATTTTGCAGAAAATTAAAATAAAATGGAAGGCTTAAGATTTGAAATTTCAAAGCACTTCCTTCATCTTTTTACAGCTCTGTTTTTGCTTCTTGTTTGAGCTGTTTCTTTTTCACTAACTGGTTCAGATTTTAAGTTGATTAGAACCATTTTTACCTCTGTTTTGACTCAAAATTTGAAACATATTGGATTAATTCTTGTTTTGAAAACTTAGATTCAGATTTTGAGCATGTTTGAACCTTTAATTTCTAGCCTAATGTACCTACTGATAAGCCATGATTAAACAATTTGGCAAATCAAATTCACTATCCTATCAGCAATAAATTTAAAACTAATTAGTCAAGATTAGGCTGTTTGACTAACTAGAAGTGTGTTTTTCAGGAGTGGCATTTAAGCTTGCACACTTTCAGATTTGTTTCTCTTTTTGTTGGTATGGGGTTGTACCTTTATTGTTTTTAGAATCTGCCCTCTTTTCTTTCTTTTACTGTTTTTGTATTTTGATTTTTCTAACTTTGAATGCAATGATGGGTGAAATATTTATAATGAGAAAAAAGATAAAAAGGCTTTCAAAGCATAGCATGGATCAAGAGAAGTAATGTTTGAGCATCCTGCCATTGACAGGACCCCCAAACAGATCTGCTCCATTCAACTCCTGCAAAAAAGAGGCCTTGTTACCAGCAGCTGAATGAATGAGATAAGGGCCAAGCCATAAGTTGTCAAACTTTCCATGCTTGCCCTTGTCTTCCCTCCTTGAATCCCACTTTAGAACTTTGTACCCAATATTGAAATTGTTGGCCTTTATTCTTCTGTCAAAAATATTTTTAATGATGTCCTGCTTTTGTAATGCTTTGTTATAAACCTCCTCTCTGGTTTTTTGAAGGTGAATAGTTTGATTTATCCTTCTGATCATATCATTGTCTTCAGACTGAACCTCTTGAATCAAATTCATAACTGGCACACCAAGGCTGGTAGGAAAGATTGCATTAGTGCCATAGACAAGTTGGTAGGGTGACATGCCAATAGATTTCTTTAATGTTAATCTGTTAGCCCAAAGTGCATGCACAAGCTTTGTGTGCCAAGACTTTTTGTTGTCCTCCAACAACTTCTTGATTATGTTCACTAAACTCTTGTTTGAGGATTCTGCAAGTCCATTACCTTGTGGGTAATAGGCCGTGGAATGCCCCAATGTTATCTGATACTTGTGACAGAATTCAACCATCTTCTTTGATCCAAATGTTGTTTCATTATCAGTGATGATCTTGGTAGGGCAGCCAAATCTAGAGAGAATATTATTCTCCATGCTTTTGATAACAAAATCATTGGCTTGCCTATAGGGGATGGCTTCTATCCATTTAGTGAAGTATTCTGTGGCAGTGAGAATCCATCTATACTTAGTAGAAGATGTTGGATGGATTTCACCTATGAATTCAAGTCCCCACTGTTGAAAAGGTGCTTCAACAGTGATTGGATGCAGAGGTAGGGGTAGATGCTTCCTTTTGCCTTCAAAAAGTTGACATTTATGGCAGGAAATTATCATCTTATGCACATCAAGAAAAAGAGTAGGTCAATAGTAACTAGCCCTCAAGATTTTGTTGGTTGTTGTCTTCTAGTATAAATGGCCTCCACACTCCCCTTCATGGAAATCATGCTTAACTTTCTCTGTATCATACTCGGGCAAACATTTAAGCAATATACCACTTGCATTTTTCCAATAAAGACATTTATCTATAATGCAATAGTTTACAGCTTTTAACTTTAAAAACCTTGCCTTTGTTTTTGTCAAACTAGAAGGTGTATTCAAATTAAGAAAAACATAAGGAATATCAGCATACCAAGAGGAATTCATAAAATGATCTTCAATAATGGGAGTTGAAATTTCCTCTTGTTCATCCAAAGCATTAATCATATTAATATCAAGAACTTAAAAATTGGATTCAGCCATTAATCTAGCTAGACCTTGGCCTTTGATGAGTTTAGTGGGCTTTATCTCTAAATTATATTCAAGAATAACAACAATCCACTTACCTCTCTTACCATCTGGGTCCTGCATTAGAATGTCTTTCACAACTGAATTTGGGACAAAGGCAATGATGTGCGAGTGCAAAATGTATACTCTGAAGTCTTTTAAAGCCTTAACCAAAGCAAAGGCTTGCTTTTCCATAATGTTATAATTCAGAGGGGCATCCCTCAAAGCCTTGCTAAAGAATGCAATAGGCTACTCTTGTCCTTGTGGATTTTTCTGTAGAAGGACAGAAGCTATTGTATGTTCTGATGCAAATGAAAAAATATAAAAATATTTTGAAAAATCAGGACTTATTAGAACCGTTGTTTTGGTTAACGCTTGTTTCACCAGTTCAAAGTACTTATTTGCTTCCAAGGTCCATTTTACCCCTTGCTCCTTCTTCGGCATGTTTGTAATATTCCTAAGGAGCTCAGCCAAGTTGGGGATGAAACTTCTCAAAAAGTTAATCTTTCAAATGAAAGATTGCAACTCCTTGATGTTTCGAGGATGAGAGATCTGCAATATAGCCTCGATCCTCTTTGGATCTATCTTAATACCCTCTTCTGAAATAATGTGCCCAAGAATTTTACCTTCTTGGAGACCGAAAAGTGTTTTCTTAGGGTTCAAAGATATACCAAACTTTCTACATCTCTCGAAAACTTTTCTTAAATGTTCTAAGTGCTCTTCATCTGTATTTGAAAAAAAAGTGACATCATCAAGGTATATAATGATGAAGTAGCCCAATTCTTTCGAGAATGCTATGTCCATGGCTCTCTGAAAATTTTCTCCAGCGTTCATTAGACCAAAGGGAATTTTCAGATACATGAAGTGCCCCATGGTGTAGTAAAAGTTGTCTTTAGTTGATCATCAGGGTGGACTAAGATCTGATTGTACCCTGAATAGCCATCAAGAAAATAAATTCTTCTATACCCTACCACCCTTTGTAAAATATGGTCCATCTTAGGTAAAGGGTAGTTGTCTTTTAGTGAAGCTTTGTTTAAGTCTATACAAAGCCTGATATCTCCTGTTTTCTTCCTAACTGACACTAGATTAGATACCCACTCAGAATATCTAATAAGGACAATAATACCAGCTTCGTACATCTTTTTAATCTCCTTATCAAACAAAGGCAACTGAACAGGGTTAATTCTACGCAGCTTCTGTTTGAATGATTTTTGGTTTTCCTTGAGAGGGATTTTCTAATGTATTATTTCAGTGTCATAGGATTTAATATCTTTGTAACTCCACACAAAAACATCAGAAAATTATTTAAACAACTCTATTTATTTGAGTTTAATGTGAGCTGGCAAAGTCTTAGACAGTTTAATCATCATAGGTTTAAGATCACTACCTATATTTCACTCTTCCACTTCAGTCTCTATAGGCTCCAGTTTTGGCTTCTTGGCCACATCGTTAAAATCAAACAACTCTTCTAAAGGGGCCAGACCCTTTGGCAAACTCTGGTCTTTAGACTGCAGGGTTTCTAACTCCTCTGTTTCTAACTCTGCAGTCAATTCTGTTTTATTTCTAAGTTTGCTATATAGTAGATTAACATCGGCAAGCTTAGGAGACGGTTCTTCTTCTCCAAGAAAGTTTTCTTCATCATCGCAATCTGTTTCATAATCTGAATCGGAACTGTGTAGTTTGAATTCATTTCTGGATTGCATGAAGTCTTCTATTTGTTTTTCTCCGTCGAAAACTTGCCAATAGTTTTCATTGTCAGGATCGGTAGGTCTGAATTTAATCTGAGTTGTGCATTCTTTGGTTTCGTAGGGCGTTAAGCATGTTCTAGCTGCAAAGGATAAGCTATGGGCCGCGTTATTTCTTTTTCTTGGGACAAAAATCAACTCGGACTCCTCAAAAGTTTTTAACAGATCCACGACATCATTTTGATAGGCCCTAAGTCTTGGGTGATTTGCGTTGTATTCCCCATTGACTTGCCTAATTATTAATTCTGAATCCCCATAAACTTTGATTGTTTTGGCTCCTAATTTTTTCAACAGATGCAAGCCTAAAAGAAGGGATTTGTATTCCGCTATGTTATTTGAACATTGGAAGTTTAATCTACAGGAAATGCGTTCTGTATGGTTGTTTTCCATGTTGCAAATCTAGACACCTGCACCAGCGTTAGTTCCAGTGCACAACCCGTCAAAGTACATACTCCATAGAGGATTAGTTTCAGGTTCCTCTTGGGTACTGTCCTCTTCAATCGAAATGCTTTCTGATTGTTCTTGAGTATCAGCACTTAGTTGAATTTGTTTTAATTCCTCTGATTTTTCACTACGTTGAGGGTTGCTTTCTTGACTCTCAAGGTTAAATATTGATGGACGTATGATTTGTAGTTCAAGACTTGTTTTTGGTTCGCTAGAGTTTTCAAATGTAGCAAACTGTTTAGACACTTCTGTGGTGCTTACTTCTTCCTCTCTATTGGCCATTAATTCAGTTAAAGTGACTTGGCCACTGAATGTTTCATCGTTAAACAGGATAAAAGAATCGAGGCCTGTATTTACAGAATACAGAGGAGAGTTTTGTGGTTTGTCTTGACTAGTTACCATATACTACATATGTGACTCCCTGTAAAGTCTTCTTGATTGATTAAACACAGGGATGGTCACATAGGTCATATCCTTCTGCATAGTGCCTTGTAACTTAGCCCCCCAAGACATAGATAACAGCATTCCATACTTTGGGGGCACATCGGCCACAACTATATCCATAACCAAACATTTGGTTGGAATCTGGGCTAAGTTAACACAGAGGTATTTTATCAATCCTAAACATTTCACTCTGCTTGAGTCAAAGGAGTAAAGGTCTTTATAAGGTCTGGTAATTTCTAAACCAAGGCTCTCCATTACAGCTTTTGGCATTAAATTATGAGAAGCCCCGGAATCGTGCATAGCGTTGTGCCAAATCTTGTCATGAACGTTTAAACTTACATAAAAGGGAGGAACAGGTCCCTCTTGATTTCTACCTTCAATCATAGGACCAAAAAAAAGCTCTGGTTGGTCATCATTAAGATTGACTGTGTCATTATTATCCTCTATGTTTAAAGCCTTCAAAATTTGGGTCCTATATACATTCTAGGCAGCTAACTCAGAGAGAGGAACAGAGATTTTAATTTTGGAAATTTCCTACTCCAAACTGAAAGGAATTTGACTCTTTGAAATGCTTGTCTCAGCCTTATTAGCTGCCACTCTGTCAGCAAAATCTGTTTGTTGATTTGTTCTATTTACATTTCAAAAAATGGTTTTAATAGGAGTACTAGTTGAAGTGTTAGTACTGCTAAGGTCTGCACTCTGTTTTTCCTTGTTTTGAGTGTGTTTCTCTTTACCTTTATCAGAATTCATAGCTATTGTTTTGTCCTTTTGTTTGACAACCTTGGGCTTGTTTACAGTGCTATTTTGAGAAGATTTGACAGAGGTTTTGGTGTTGGGAGTTTGTTAATTGGTTTTTCTTTGAAGGTCATACTCTCTTTGAGACTCTATGATGACATTCTCCATGTCTTGATAATAGTTTTCATCATCATCTCTTTTGTCATCATAAGGTGTGTACAAACCTTGTTTTCTATCATAATGAACCTCAAAGTCATCATTATATACTCCCAGCATGTTGATATCATCTTCCTCTATTTTCTCATATGTTTCCTCAACCTCACTCACATAGTTTTGATGAAAGGGAGGAGTGATCTGTTGATCATCTTCCCTAGGTCTGTTTGGAGGTTGGTTCCTTCTAAAATTTTGATTCTGGTTCTGGTTTCTATTTTGAGGAGCAGTTTGGTTTTGAATTGCTTGTGCTCTCTCAAGAATGCTCATTTTCTTCATCATCTCCTCCATCATTCTTTCCATCTTTGAGCTGGAAGTAGAAGGTGTGGATTCCTCTCTGAAGGATACTCTCTTCTCATTCTTCATTCTGGCTCTTTTCTCCATCAAGTTAACTTCCACTGCAAGAGCCCCTTTTTGCATATATTCAAGGGTTAGAGGATCTCTTTCTCTCAGATGATAGGCCATTTCAAGGTCAAACCCTTCAGGAAACTTGTTTAGAGCAGAGCCTTATGAAGGTTTTAGATCTGGGGGAAGTGTATTATACACACTGTTAAATCTGGTACAATAAGCTTGTACACTTTCCCCAGTGTTTCTATGGAGGTTCTTGTAATCAAAAAGTATTTGAATAGGGTTCTTCTTCACTTCCCATTTGTTTAATAATGTCTGATGGAAGGCTTGGAGATCGTTAATATTGTGGGGGGATAAGCCTTTAAACCATTTTCTTACTTCTCCCCCCATACTCTGAGCAAATAGTCTAAGTTTGATAGAATCATCATTAATTTCATTTCTATCAAAGTAGTCATTCATTTTATCCACATGTTGTGATGCAGTTGTAGCATTACTGGCATCATACAATGGAATTTTGGACTAATAGTCCTGTGGAAGATTTACCAATGGCACAGGAAGGACTAAGGGAGCATACCATGCAGCCATGATATGTGGTGGGGGTGGATTTACAAGAGGTGGATTAACAAGAGGGAAATGTTGGGAAAAATACTGAGAGGGGGGGGTGAATCAGTATTTACTGCATAATCAAATCTTTTTACTTTTTCATTCCTTAAAACCCATACACTACTTTCCTTCAGTAAACTAGCGTATATACGCGGATCCCCTTTATGAAACTAGCGTATACACAGAGATTTAGATCTGTCATTAAATCTTCACCTATATTATTCCATCATTCATTCATCAGATGATCAATAAACAGTAAACATGTACAGTAAGAACAGAATAAACCATCACACAAAGCATCACACATGAACACCAGGATTTTTAGGTGGAAACCCAAATCGGGAGAAAACCACCGCTGCAGTTGCTCGGCCTTCAATATTTTATTATAGAGAAAACATCTTACAACATATGTGCTGGCGCAGACTTGACCAGCACGCAGGCACCCACCTGCGCTCGTTTACCAGCCTCTCCTGGAAGGGAGCTCCAACCCCCTGACTCGTTTACCAGCCTCTCCTGGAAGGGAGCTACGACCCCACGATCTCGTTTACCAGCCTCTCCTGGAAGGGAGCTACAACCCCCTGACTGAAGGCTACAACCTTCAGCACCACCTTGGACCACGTTTCATCAATTTTCACACTGGATCCAACAACTTCAATAGAACACCACTTGCAGGCCACATTTCATCATATTTCCAGACTGGACCCTTTCCAAACTTTTAAGCACGAACATACATCACCAACAGATACTTAACAACACAGATCAGATAGCGAAGCACGGCGGAAACCGGATGGATATTTCATACCACAGCCGGCAAAACCTAGTTTGCATGCGCGCCCTCGCGCGTGTCGCGTATATACGCGCTTCCATCCACACAAACCAGCATATACCTCAGTGTATATTTCATTGCGCATACACGCTTTTACTTCATCGAAGTTGCGTATATACGCGCTTCCTCCGCGGCGAAGTAGCGTATAGATCTTTAATCATTACAGAGCAGCATACTTCATCAGATCAGACATTCACCTCAGATTCAACCCTTTACTTCAGACAGATGTTCGCCTCATCACGGATCTAAGCCTTCCATAATCAGATCTAACAAATACAAGAGTAATTCAGATCTATATCCCATTCTTCATCAATGGTGCATCATACAATCAGATTTATCATTCAAGTGTAACCCTTTCCATTCAGATATACTTCAGAGAGAAGTATTCATTCAAGCTCAGACATCTTGCCCTCACACCCATCAAATGCACAATGAATTTGTTCTCCTTATATAGGTTTATCCTTTTTCAATACCATGAGCCCCTTTTTTGCAATCCCATGGGCCAAAACAATACCATGAGCCCAAAACTAGGACTGGAGGTCAATTAGGCGGATCATTACCCAATACCATGGGTCGATACCATGGTAGCCTTGGATTTTGCACTTTTGGCGCTTTAGCCCATACGCGACTTGGCACGTTCTTTTCGCGTGCATCTGTGACACCCTAGACGATGCGTATGCCTAGAGACATGCTCTTTTCATCACCAGAATCTTAGCACATCTTTGAAATCCTTTCTTCATTGCATTAAAGCTGCTAATAGATATGTCAGTTGCTTCATCAAGAACAGGTTCTATCAAGCACAATTTCATCAAGTAAGTTGCCATCATCTTCATCAAGTCGGTTGCCTTTCAAGGACAACACTCAACATCATAATATCAACAAGCATCATATCATATCAGATTTACATCATTTACCAAGTCCATCAAGTCAAGAATAACTTCATAAGGTGTATTGCCATCAAGGACAACACATGTCAACTGTCACATGTCTTCATCTTCATTTAGTGGGTTGCCATCAAGGACAACACTCTGCATCATATTTCCAACAATCTCCCCCTTTGGACTTGATGGCAACCACGATGGTGTTTGGTTACCACACAGATAGGTACCATGTCACTCTCCCAAATATGTCACTCTCCCAAATATTTGACATCATTATCTTCTCTTCATTCAAACACCATGTCACTCTCCCCCTTTGACATCAAGGGCAAAGGGTGGATCAAAAACCAACACTCTCCTCCTCATGTGGAAGAAACATTCTGCAGATCTGATATGTGCTGAAGTGGCCAAGCTCCCCTTGAGTTCATGCTGAATCTTCAAACATATTTGTCAATGAATTACATGACTCTATGAACTTCCTATCACCAAAGACTCATACTTACATCAAATATCCAACCAAGTGGATTTACATATAAGACTCAAGTACCCAACCAAGTGGGTTTACAAATTTTACAAGTCCTTATATGACTGAATATTACAATTTTACATCATGGGTCTCTATCAGACCTTTTCATTAAAAAACAAATATGACTTTTCATAATCAATAGCAAAAAGACCTCAAGAGAGATCAAATATCAGAACCACCATAATGCCAGCAATGCATTATACTCAGCAAAACTAATGCTCCCCCTGAATCTGTGCATCCATGCATCCTTTTCATATGACTAAGGCTCCCCCTTAGTTTGTGCATCCTAAACACTTTCACCAACAAATCATCAAGGCATCTTTATCAAAACATTAGAAATAGATTTATGAGAACTGGAACACCACCAGAGATACCAAACAGTATCAGAGATACCAAACAGCACAGCAGCTGTGTTGAAAAGAGCTGAACCAACCAAAAAGTGTCAGCAACCAACCATACGCGGTTTTCTGTGCAGGAACTCGCGTATATACGCGACTGTGTTTTAGGAAACCCACGTATCCACTACCATCTTCTAAAAAATTATGCAGATTTGTTATTTTGACTGGCAGAGAACACTCCCAGCTTCTGTCTTAGATACTCGAACGCTTCCCTGGGCAGAGGTTTGGTAAAGATATCAGCAACTTGTTCTTTGGAGGGAACATACTCCAACTTCACCTTTTGCTCAAGCACTTGTTCACGTAAGAAGTGATACTTGATGGGAATTTGCTTGGTCTTCGAATGCATAACAGGATTCTTTGAAATACTGATGGCACTTGTATTATCACACATAATGGAGATAGGAGTTGCACATTTGATTTGAAAATCTTGCAAAGTTTGCATCATCCATAGGAGTTGAGTGCAACAAGATGCGGCAGCTACATACTCTGCTTCAGCTGTTGATAAGGCAATAGAATTTTGCTTCTTTCTGAACCAAGATACTAACCGGGGTCCCATATAGAATGCACCACCACTAGTGCTTTTCCGATCATCAACACTTCCAGCCCAATCTGCATCAGTATAAGCATGAAGAGTAAGATTAGCATTCTTCGGATACCATAGACCAAAATCTTGAGTTCCTTGTAGATATTTGAAAATTCTTTTGACAGCCTGAAGATGAGACTCTTTTGGATTAGCTTGGAATCTTCCTACAATCCCAACTACATGCATAATGTCTGGTCTAGTCCCCGTGAGATAAAGCAGACTTCTTATCATCGATCTGTATTCTGGTTGATTCACTGTGGGAGAATCATCATTAGAACTGAGACTGCATCCGGTTATCATTGGTGTACTTACAGGTTTGCATTCTTCCATGCCATACTTCTTCAGAATTTGCTTAAGATATTTTGTTTGTGATAGAAATATACCATCTGCAGCTTGATGCACTTGCAAGCCAAGAAAGAATGTTAGTTCCCCAAGTAGAGACATTTCAAATTCTTGCTGCATGACAGAGGCAAATTTTTGACTCATAGATTATTCGTTACTCCCAAAAATGATGTCATCAACATATACAACCACAATCAATAGTTTGTCATTTTCAACTTTTGTGTATAAGTTGCTATCAGCAGACCCTTTTGAAAATCCTTGTTGATGAAGATATTTGTCAAGGCGATAATACCAAGCCCTTGGAGCTTGTTTGAGACCATATAGAGCCTTTTTAAGTCTACAAACAAGATTTGCATCATTTCCCAAAATGAATCCTTCCAGTTGTTCTATATATACTTCTTCTTCTAGATCACCATTAAGAAAAGCAGATTTAACATCCATTTGATAAACTTTGATTTGTTGATAACTTGAAAAAGCAAGAAACATTTTGATGGCTTCAAGTCTAGCTACAGGAGCAAAAGTTTCTTCAAAGTCTATACCTTCTTGTTGAGTATACCCTTTGCAAACCAGTCTAGCTTTGTTTCTTACAACCTCCCCATTCTCATTTAACTTGTTCTTGAAAATCCATTTAGTTCCAATGACATTTTTATCATGAGGTCTTGGAACCAAATCCCAAGTGTCATTCTTTTCAATTTGAACAAGTTCTTCATCCATGGCTTGCCTCCAACATTCATATTTGCTAGCTTCATTGACATTGTGTGGTTCAATTGTGGATATGAGTGCCAAATGATTAGAAGATCCTACGAGAGTTCTCCTTGTTCGTACACCAGATTCCTTGTCACCCAAAATTTGAGATTCAGGATGATTCTTTTGAACATATCTGGATGGAGCTTTTTCAGATAGATCATCTTCAGGTTCTTCATTGGATCCATTGTCTATATAATTTCTATCTGACGTAGAAGGCCATATGTCGCTATCATCTTCTTTTGTTGTTTGTTTTTCTTCTTTAGGAGCTGCAGGAGACTCATCAATAACAACATCAATACATTCAACAACCTTTCGAAGCCTTTTATTGTAACATGTGAATGCTTTGCTTGACGATGAGTAACCAAGAAATATCCCTTCATCTGATCTAGGTTCAAATTTTCCAAGCTTTTCATCATTATTTTTGATAAAGCATTTACTTCCAAAACCTTAAAATGCCTCACAGTGGGAGAATTGCCATACTAGAGTTCATATGGAGTTTTGTCACTATTTACCCGAACATGAGCCTTATTGAGAATGTTAACTGCTGTATGTGCTGCTTCACTCCAGAACATGTCAGGAACATCAGAATCAGAAAGCATAGCTCTAGCCATTTGAACAATTGTTCTATTCATTCTTTCTGCTACACCATTTTGTTGTGGAGTGCCTGCTACAGAGAACTGTCTTTTAATTCCATGTTGTTCACAAAAATCAAAGAATTCATTTGATGAATATTCTCCTCCTCGATCAGATCTAAGACACTTGATTTTTAGATCTAATTCATTTTCTGCCAATGCTTTGAAACTCTGAAATTTTTCAAGTGCTTGATCTTTGTGTTTAATGAACCCGATCCAACACATTATAGAGTAGTCATCAATAAATAAAATATAGTATTCTTCCCCACGTAATGAATTTTTCCTCATAGGTCCACAGATATCAGTATGAATGAGTTCAAGAGGCTTACTTGATGATCCTTCTTTGGCATTAAATCGTACTCTGGTCTGCTTACCAAATTGACAAGATTTGCATATGGTACTTTCCTGAAGATTGACCTTGGGAAGATCACGAACAGCTTGAAGTCTGCTTGCTTTGTTGATTTGAGAGAAACTCAGATGCCCTAGCCTTCTATGCCATAGCCAATTTTCTGAAGACTTGCTTAAGTAACATTGATCTATGCCGTTTAGTACATACAGGTTGCTTGGATTTCTTTTTCCTTTTATAATGATTTTACCTGTATCAAGATCACGAACCACACATTCTTTGGGACTGAAGACCACTTCTGCTCCTTGATCACACATTTGACTAACACTTAACAGGTTATGCCTTAATCCATCCACATACATGACATCTTTAGCCTTCACCTTTTCTTTTAGAAAAACTGACCCTTTTCCTTTAATTATAGCAGGAGTATCATTTCCAAATGTAACTTTCTTTTCTTTTTCTAGAGCATTATAAGTATGAATTTTGCTTTTGTCACCTGTCATGTGTCTTGAGCACCCACTATCGATGTACCATTGATTTTCTTCTCCTTCCGCAAATAATGCTATCCCACAATTTTCAACTGGTGGTTCTTTCTTTTTCCATATTTTAGAGCTTGAGGGAACATGTTCTTTTGGCTGGATCTTGTTCCTGCATTCGGATTCTTCATGGCCAAAGTTATTACAATAAGTGCATTCAACTTCACTTTGAAGAGGAGAAAAATTGTTATAGGTATTCTTCTTTAGTTCAGTATCCAACCTTTTCTTTCTTGCTTCTCTTGTCATGATGGTTTTATATGCAACACATTGAATAGCTTTATGACCAAAATTGTGACAAGTGAAACATTGCCCATTGAAGTAGAAATTTCTGCGATCATGGAATCTTCTATTTGAATTTACCTGTTGGTTGTAGTGTCTTTGAAAGCTATCCCTGTTAGTGTTTCTTGAATTGAGATGGTCCTGCTTTCCCTGTAGAGATCCTTTATTCCCTTGCTGAGTGGTTGAATGATGTAAACCACCTGTAACTGCTTTTAGATAGTTTGGTGCTGAAGTTTGAGAAGATTCTCCGGTATATCCAAGGCCTGTCTTTATAAGAGGAGAACGTTGTACCTTGATGATCTCATCTAATGTTTCAGATCCTTTAGCAAATCTAAGATTCAAGGTTTTTTCTTTCTCAACTTCTTTTCTTTGACTAACCACTTCACATTCTAGTTTTTCAATATGTTTCTTTGCTTCTTCAAGCTGCTTTTCAATGGTCTCTCTGATTATCTTTTGTTCTTCTAAGCGTAGTTTGAGTTGATTATTTTCTTCAAGAAAATCGTTTTCCTCTAGAGCATCCATAAAAGTATCCTTTTCTTCTTTTTGTTCAAATGCCATGAGAAGTCTAAGATATTCTTCACATTCTCCCTCACTATTAGATGACTCATCACTATCTTCATTAGCATAGTAACTTTTCTTAGAGCTAGATCGGTTCTTATTCCTTCTTACTACTTCTTTTCTTTTATAAGGACATTTTGCAGCATAATGACCAACTTTACCACACTCAAAACATTTGAAGGGAAGCTTACCTTTGAATCTTCCAGTACCTAGTTGGAGCTTTTTCACGAAATTTGCTTCTTCTTCATCGGATACATAGCTGGATTCTTTGACAACCTCCTTTTCCTTTCCTTTTGTAGATGCCTTAAAAGCAGCTTCTCTTATTTGAGAAGGACCTCCTTGTCTCATTTCAAAAGCAGTCAGAGTACCATGTAATTGAACAATAGTAAGAGTTTGCAGATCTTGCCTTTCTTCAATAGCTGAAACTTTAGAGTCAAATTTTGAAATCAAGGATCTTAAGACCTTTTCCACCAGAGTAGTATCAGTTATGGTTTCACCCAAATTTCTCATTCGATTTACAATATCATCCAGACGAAGAAAGAAACTGGCAACACTCTCATCACTATGCATCTTCAAATTTTCATATTCAATTCTAAGAGTTTGGAGTTTTGCACTTTTTTACCTTTGTGTCTCCTTCATAGCTTAGAATGATTTTGTCCCATATTTCTTTTGCTGAATGTAGCTGCATCACTTTAGCAAATTCTGATTCAGACATGCTTCCTAAGCTTCCCAATAAGACATTCACTGCTTTGGCATTGATTTCATACTTCTTTCTTTCAGCTGCATCAGTAGGAATATTTGCGGGGTATTGATAACCTTCTTGCACGATTGCCCATACATCTGCACCAAGACTTTGCAGATATGCTTTTGTTCGTACCTTCCAGAATATCAGATTGCTTCCATTGAATAGAGGTGGCTTTATAGACATCACTCCTTCTTGACTTCCCATTGCGACGGATCTCCTTTAAGCGATCAAGCTCGCACGAGGACACACTTACGTGCAATTGATGGGGAAAATGCGAGAGGGTTTCTGAGTATTTACTGCATGATCAAATCTTTTTACTTTTTCATTCCTTAAAACCCATACGCTACTTTCCTTCGGTCAACTAGCGTATATACGCGGATCCCTTTTATGAAACTAGCGTATACACAGAGATCTAGATATGTCATTAAATCTTCACTTCTATTATTCCATCATTCATTCATCAGATGTTTAATAAACAGTAAACATGTGCAGTAAGAACAGAATAAACCATCACACAAAGCATCACACATGAACACCGGGATTTTTAGGTGGAAACCCAAGTCGGGAGAAAACCACCGCTGCAGTTGCTCAGCCTTCAATATTTTATTATAGAGAAAAAATCTTACAACATATGTGCTGGCGCAGACTCCTACCAGCACGCAGGCACCCACCTGCACTCGTTTACCAGCCTCTCCTGGAAGGGAGCTACAACCCCCTAACTCGTTTACCAGCCTCTCCTGGAAGGGAGCTACGACCCCCTGCTCTCGTTTACCAGCCTCACCTGGAAGGGAGCTACGACCCCCTGACTGAAGGCTACAACCCTCAGCACCACCTTGGACCACGTTTCATCAATTTTCACACTGGATCCACAACTTCAATAGAACACCACTTGCAGGCCACATTTCATCATATTTCCAGACTGGACCCTTTCCAAACTTTTTAAGCACAAACATACGTCACCAACAGATACTTAACAACACAGATCAGATAGCAGAAACACAGCAGAACAGATCAGATATTTCATACCCTTTGCTTCAGCAAACCCTAGTTTGCATACGCGCTTTCCCTTTACTGATGTCGCGTATATACGCGCTTCCGTCCACACAAACCAGCGTATACCTCAGTGTATATTTTATTGCGCATACGCGCTTTCTCTTCGCTGAAGCCGCGTATATACGCGCTTCCTCCGTGTCGAAGTAGCGTATAGATCTTCAATCATTACAGAGCAGCATACTTCATCAGATCAGATATTCAGTTCAGATCTACCCTTTTGCTTCAGACAGATGTTCGCCTAGATGCTCGCCTCATCACAGATCTAAGCCTTCCATAATCAGATCTAGCAAATACGAGAGCAATTCAGATCTAGATCCCCTTCTTCATCATTGGTGCATCATACATTCAGATTTATCATTCAAGTGTAACCCTTTCCATTCAGATATACTTCAGAGAGAAGTATTCATTCAAGCTGAGACATCTTGCACCCACACTCATGATTTGCACAATGAATTTCTTCTCTTTATATAGGTTTACCCTTTTTCAATACCATGAGCCCCTTTTTCAATCCCATGAGCCCAAAACAATACCATGGGCAAAAACTACAGGCGGGGGGTCAATTAGGCGGATCATTACCCAATACCATGGGTCAATACCATGGTGGTTACCCTTGGTTTGCACTTTTTGAGCGCTTTAGCCCATACGCGACTTGGCACGTTCTTTTCCGCGTGCATACGCGACTTCCCCTAGGCCAATCCGCGTATACCTAGAGACATACTCTTTTTCATCATAGAATCTAGCACATGCTGAAATCCTTTCTTCATTGCCTTCTGTACACACTGTAGATATATCAGATTTACTTCATCAAGAACAGGTTCTATCAAGCACAATTTCATCAAGTAAGTTGCCATCATCTTCATCAAGTCGGTTGCCTTTCAAGGACAACACTCAACATCATAATATCAACAAGCATCATATCATATCAGATTTACATCATTTACCAAGTCCATCAAGTCAAGAATAACTTCATCAGGTGTATTGCCATCAAGGACAACACATGTCAACTGTCACATGTCTTCATCTTCATTTAGTGGGTTGCCATCAAGGACAACACTCTGCATCATATTTCCAACAGGAAAATGGGCTGGAGCGGAGTGGTTTGGATAGTGAATGTAGGATGAAGAGATGTGGAAGAACCAGGAATAAATTGCTGAGCTGAGCTTGGATGAGAGACACCTAAATTGTGAAGGAAATGTAAATCAGGTGGTGTTGTTTCTCTACTACCAGGATGTTCACTTGTTTCTGGTGATGAAAGTGAAGACTCGGAGTCTATCTGAATTATATCATCAAGCGACCTAGTTCTAAATCTATTTACTAAGTCTACTTGTGATTGTTGTAGAGCTGAAATATTTTCAGGAACTGAATTAGCTCTCAAGGGTGATCTGAAAACAGTTGAAAATTTAATCTTAGGAGGCTCCCTAAGTATACTTTCAGGGTTATCAACTATCTCAGGTGGGTTTGGGTCAGGGTAGGCTCTAGTATGAATCCTTCTAGGAGCCACTATGCCGTGTTTTTGGACCCAAATACACAAGAACAGTTGAACCAGATATGACAATCTTTAAGAGGTTAACTTATTTATTTTACACAAATTTAAATCCTACAGCCTTCTAACCGGGTTTGCATGATATTATAATGATTACGGGTCCTCCCAATGGAGTTTTAAGGTCTGTTAAGGATTGTAGAGTCGCCAAGTGGAATTTTTTAGCTCTTTTGGAGGTAAAAGATTTTATGGTCCACCACCATGTTTATTGAATACCAATCTGAAATATTTTTGGGTTTTTATGAGCTATTTTTCAGTCCTGTGGTTTCTAGGAGTGTCCTAAATCTGTTTCAAAACTTAGCTATGGTTATGAGACAAAGACAGTCTACTCTTATGGCTAAGCTAGCTAATCCTTCAAGGTTAGATAAGCTTTTATGAGAATCCTAGGGTTTTCCTAGTTTGTCACTGATCCAAACAAGTTTCATCATGATTACCATTGCTTGGTAGTGCTTGAAAGGGCTGATTTTACTCACTACACAATGTTCTTTAATCTAAGGTTTCTTGAGGTCTTAAAGGTACCTAGGTTAAAAAACACTCAAAATTCCCTAGCAGAGTCGCCAGAAATGTTACTGCTGGTGGCTCAACTGGTTAATATAGCAAATGTTCTTTGAAACAAATTTTTGATATCCTATGATTACCTTAAAATGAAAATTACTCAGAAATTTCCCCAGCGGAGTCACCAAAAATGTTAACTCCCTGTAATCAGCAAGATTGGCAAAGTCCGATCGCAGGGAGAAACACCGTTTCAACCACTTTGGGATTCTAGGATCTAGCCCTCCTGAATCCAGAGAGGGATCTCTCCAATACAGTGAAAAGATGGATTTATCTTTTAAAGCTTTTGGGTGATGATATTAGGCTTTTTATGAAGTCCAAGGGTTTTTGTTTTTTTTTGGATGGTTGAGCATGATTATTGTTTGAGTGGAAAATTCTAAATGGAAAGAGTTTCAAAGGTGTGAAGTTGCAAGAAAATAGAACAAGCTTTGGCTAAAAATATGGATGTAATGCTGGTTTTAGTCCATTGGGCTATGGAGTCATAACAGGATTTAATTGAAACAACCAGGTTCAAGAGTGGTCCATGGGGCAAGTCATCTATGTCTAAGGATCTCTTTAAAGTTGATTTTATGGAATGAAATGATACAACAAGAAGGGGAATTTAAACAAATGAAGAACAAAGAGCAGCCCAAGATCTAGTAAGTACTTTGAAACTAGCCAGCTTTTGACATGCACTTAAGAAAGACATAAAAGCAATCCAAGATCTGGTAAGTACTTCGAAACTAGCCAGCTTTTGATATAATTTCAATAGAAAAACAATTAAACACAAGGGAAACACAAATGATAACAAAAAATGGTCTAAGATCTGGTAAGTACTTCGAAACTAGCCAGCTTTTGATATACTTTCAATAGAAAAACAATTAAACACAAGGGAAACACAAATGATAACAAAGAATGGTCTAAGATTTGGTAAGTACTTCGAAACTAGCCATCTTTCAACACATTCTTAGGGAAACTTTCATATAGTCTTTGGGGATAAAACTAGGACAGGGCTCACCATAACTTCCTTAGTTCATCTCTAGTTAAGATAAACTGAAAATAACTTTTAAGAATAACAATTATCTAAGACAGTAGGACGAGGGAATGCCAGCATTCCTAATTGCTTAAACTGAATTAAATCATTCCTAAATAACACAATTTGGAAGAAAACATTTAGATAAAGCTTATCAGTCAGAGAAGGGTACTGATATATAGTAAATCCTAACTCTATGCTTGTTGTTCTTTATAAGAGAATGATGAAAAAAGTGAAAACAGAAATAAAATAACGATTTACAATAAGAAATAACATCACCGTTGACATAGACCAGGATCCCATAAATCAGCTTGTATTGATGCTTCAAACCAGTTACAGCTTTAAGTCCAGTGTTTTAGGTTAGCAATGATATTCACTTCTCAGCCTAACTATTCTATCACAAGCAGAGCTTCAAGAGCCTTTGAACACTATTTACAACCAGAAGTTTCAAGCTCAAGTATATTTCAAAGTTCTGCAACCAACATTTTCTCATCTTCTACAGAAGTATTTATAGAAGGAATGAGGAGGTGGGATCTGATGAAAGATCTCCTGAGTCAATTAATACAGACTTTAATACTTCTCGGCCTTTGAGGGGCTCGATGGAGAATTTTATAGATGTTCTATCTATATTGATGTTTTACATTTAAGATTCAAGCTCAGTGGGAGCTTTTATTGACTTTAAGGCTATGTATTAGTTCTGCAATAACTCTACTGATATTTTTCATTAAGTTCATTTGGCAGAATTAACTATTCGGATTTACTAAGGCAAATATCTTCTTTTCTGATCATAACTCGGCCTCTATTTGAATGCTTTGAGGCAATAGGTGGCTTTGTGGTAGCTGAGAGGAATCAATTAGCCTCTGTTGTGGCGATGGAGGCCTTTCTGTCTGATAAATGTTTATGATTTTCTTTAATTGTGTTTTAATTTGGAGGATTAGACTTTTGATAATCAATCTTAGCCGTAATCCCCCAAACTGTCTTCAATCCTCTGTTCTGCTGTGGAAGTTTTTCGACACTGATACTCTTTGTCTTTGATTTTAATATATTGTGTCTTGTTGATGTGCAGATTTTCACAAGGCCCATATGGCATCAATGCCCATGAAGCACTGACGAAACATGAAATTGGACCCCGTGGATGGCTTCTCTTTTATGAATCAAAGGCATGGGAATCGTCATTCCCGGCCTCTAGCTTTCCTTCAATATAATGGAAAAACCATTAAATCTTGCATAAAACAATAAAAATTAATAAATCCTGTGTTTATGTGGTAAAACTGCTTAGGAAGCTGTGGTTAGGAGCAAATGGCAGAGATTAAGTTGGATCCGTCGATCTAGCAAAGATCAACGGTGGGGAGTAGTTGTGAATACACAAAGTGAATGAGTCACTTTATAATAATATGGGCGTAAGATGTGAGAAAATACAGATAAAAAGGGGAAAATCCCTTTGGCAGAGGAAATTTAGCAAAAAGTAAAGTTGGGGGTTCGGGACGATCGTGGGCCTTCGGATGAGATCGGCCCACGAGGTCAACGGCAGAGATTTGTGCTTCAAAAACCCTTTCGAAGAGGTGGAGGGCGATAGTGTAAGGCCATATTAGATCTAGGTCGTTGATCTGCAGAGATCAACGGCAGGCACTGCGTGCGATGAACCATAATAGAAAAGGGGAAGAGTGGTTTCGGAGGGCAAAACAACTGTTTTCGCGTGAAAAAAAAGGAGGGGAGGCAGTTTTTCCTTTTTGAACACGATATGCGTTCCCACCTGACACGTGGCTTCGAAAAACAGCTTATATCGTGTGGCTTTTGGGAATTTAACTTCCGCGCTGAAAGTTACGTGAAACCTTGCGCACGCTGTCGGATCTGGGGTCTCAGATCTTATGGTAGACAACGAGCGCGATAACAGATAGAAGCACGGGCGGAAGCAAGGGGAGCAGTTTTATTATGGGCCGTTGGATCTAAGATGGACGACTGAGATCAAACTTTGAAGAAAGCAGTACCCACAGGAGGTAGGCCTGTTGAGTTAATATGAACCGTTGGATGCAAAGATCAACTGTCGGGATTTGCCGAAAAACATTACGAGCGAGGCTGCATGTTTTTAACCAAAGTCGGGAGATGCGATTTGGACCGTTCGATCTGGACATGTGGACGGCTCAAGTGCAATTAGGGCTCGGAGATCGGCGGGGCGAAGAACTTGCATAGCGCCGATGCGATTTTAGCACTAACCGTCGATCCGCAGATCAGATCGACTGTGGGAAATAAATCAGAGGGGTTCAAAGGCAGGGGAAAGGTTAATAATTGGAGAAAATGTGGGCCGTTAGATCTGGGAAGGCGGGGAGGAGATCAACGGCTCTCGATTGATCAGGGGATGACCAATCGGGGAGAGGAAATAACATATGCAAAATGCGCCTTTTGAAAATTGCCAATGCGATGATGCATCGGCCATTTGATCGGCTCAAGATCAACGACGGAGAATATCTCAAATATGAAACAGTAGGAAAACCCTTATAATACATGAAAAACCCAAAGTTTTTTTATTAAAAGCAAAGGTTTTATGGTTGGGGTGGGATATATATATGATATGGCTTGGCACCCGTCTGCGGGGCCTTTGGTCTATATGGAATGCGATAGGCCCGAGGCTTATACATGGAAAGGGTCAATCGCATCGGAACTTCGGGCTTGGTCTTTCAATCTAACCATTCTGATTTTATCCGATGCGATTAAAGCTTCGGGACTTAAAATCTTGGTCCCAAGCATAAGTTATATGGAGTAAAGCGGAGAGTGGGGGTTTATACAATGGGGCTCAATCGCATCGAAACTTTGATGCGGGGCTTTTCAATCTACCCATTTTATATTAAAAAACATTGCTCTAGCGGGTTTAGACCAAAACTTAGGAAAAGTGGGTTTTTGAATTTACAAAGAGAAATGAGCATCGAGAAAGGTTTATTCACAAGGTTTAAGCACCGGATGCGGGCTCAAGGGTTATATGAAATAATAATAAGATCAGGGTTTATAAAACAGGGGGCTAATCGCATCGGAGGTCTCAACTTAACAAAAAGACTTGCACGCTCTGAATTTTCTGATGCGATAAGCACCGAAAGGGCTTAGTGCTTGGTTCTAGTGCTAGGGCACATGTGGGGAAGTGGTTTAGGATTTAGCCCACAGGGGCTAGTAAACAAACTTATTTTTTATGAATTTTTCAAGGTTTTGAGGGATTTGGGGGTTTTGACAGAGTTTAAAAAGGAGTTTTAAACTTTGTAAAGAGGATTTTATGAAGGAAAAGGGGAAGCAAATGGAAAATAGAAGAATTCCATCGGAATGAAAGGGGAAAAATGAAGGTTAGTTTTAAAGTGGAGGGAGGGGAAAAATGTATTTTGCAGCAGTCTTATCCTCTTGAAATCAGCAGAATTTCAGAGTTTAAAATGGAAACAACAGTGAAGATTTGGATAGAGGGCATGATGTCTTCATGAGTCTTCAAGAGATAACATTTTTTGCAATAAAACTTGTTCCTTGAAGGCTCCAAAAATTTTTAGCCACCGTTGGATATAACAAATTTTATAGGTGGCTAACATGACCTCCTGTCACAAATGTCTGATATTTGAAGGGAAGAATAAACTCTTACCATTACCCCTCAAACCTATTTCTGTAGAAATGCCATTTCAACAATGGGGTTTAGACTTCATTGGTGAAATTCACCCACCCTCCTCTGCCTAGCATAAATGGATATTGATAGCCACTGATTACTTTACCAAATGGATAGAAGCCATCCCTTCTAGACAAGCCACAGAATCTGTCATTATTTCATTTCTTGAGAACAACATCCTTTCTAGATTTGGATGCCCACAAAAGTTAATTACTGATAATGTTGTTGCCTTCAAATCTAAGAAAATGGTTGATTTTTGTAACAGATACCATATCACTCTTGGCCATTCCACTGTTTATTACCCTCAAGGTAATGGACTTGCAGAATCCTCAAACAAAAGCCTAGTCAACATCATCAAGAAGTTGTTAGAATATAACAAGAAAACCTGGAATAGAAGGTTGGTTAATGCCTTATGGGCAAACAGACTAACTACCAAGAAATTTATTGGTACATCTCCCTATCAATTGGTATATGGGATGGATGTTGTTTTTCCATCTTCATTAGTAGTTCCAGTGATGAAAATGATCCAATAGCTGCAAGTAGAACCAAATGACATTCAAAGGAGATAAATCAAACAATTCATTTGCAGCAAACCAGGGAAGAAGTTTATATCAAATCCCAAGTTATTCAAGACAAAATCAAGAATATTTTTGATAAGAAAACTAAAGAAGATGATTTCTTCATAGGTGATCAAGTACTCAATTGGGATTCCAAAAGAGAAGAAAAAGGAAAACATGGGAAATTTTAATTTCTCTAGAAAAACCCATACATCATTTATGGTTACAAAGGCAATAATGCATTTTTCTTGAAGGATTTAGATGCAACAAATCTACCAAGTGGACCAGTAAATGGTAGAATGTTGAAGCACTATTTTTCACCAGATTAACAAATAGTTCATTTGTTTTACTTTTCTCATTGTAAATACCATAGCAAATTTTAGATTGGATTGGATGTTTATCTTGCAAAGTTGAAGCCCAAAGAAAAGGCTTTAAGCTTTAAAAGATATAACATCATATGTTTGAATAAAGGAGATCACAGAAAGTAGTTCCAAGGCAAGCAAAGTCAAAGTTCCAAGGCCACTAATCACCTCATCAAGTTCTGGAAATATTGTTTGAATTGGAATATTTTCACCTATAACCGTTTTTAAGCATGAAACATGGAAAATTGGATGCACTTGTGAAGAAGCAGGAAGCTCCAATTTGTATGCCATAGTACCAATATTTTGTAACACCTTGTAAGGACCATAGTACTTTGGCGATAATTTATTATCCTTATTAGCTTGCTTGAGGGACATTTTTTTGTATGGTTGTAGTCGTAAAAATACCCAGTCTCCTACATCAAAACTTCTCTTGTTGTGATGTTGATCTGCCTGTTGTTTCATTCAATTTTGTGCCAAATTCAAGTTGTCCTTTAAGATTTGGAGAAATTCTTGTTGATGTTCGATGTGATCTTCCACTTCTTGAACCTTCGAATTTTCTCTTAAAGATGATGTGATGGATGGTGGATGATATCCATAAAGTGCCATAAATGGGGTCATTTTTGCTGCAGTATCGAAGGAAGTGTTATACCACCATTCAGCGAGAGGTAACCACTTGACCCATTGTGTTTGTTTATTAGATAAAAAACAACGAAGATATCCTTCCAAACATTTATTTACTATCTCAGTTTGACCATCGGATTAAGGATGATAAGATGAGCTATGAGCTAATTGAGTACCCAAACAAGAAAATAACTCCGTCCAAAAATTTCCAGTAAAAATGGGATCTCTGTCGCTCACAATAACCCTTGGTTTTCCATGTAGCTTTTGAATTGTGTCCATAAATGTAGTAGCAACTGTACTTGCTTTAAATGGATGAGATAATGCACAAAAGTGTGCATACTTGGTAAGTCTATCAACTATCACCATGATGACACTCTTTCCTTTGGAATTAGGTAAACCTGTGATAAAATCCATTGAAATCTCCTCCCAACGTTGACTTGGAATGGATAAAGGTTGTAGAAGTCCCGGGGTCTTAATTGTTTCCACTTTATTCTGCTGGCAAACCAAACATTCCGCCACAAACTTTTGAATATCATATTTAAGGCCATCCCAAAAAAATTCTTTCTTCACCATGTGGTAAGTTTTTAAAAATCCTGAGTGTCCTCCTAAAGGAGAAGTGTGCAATTCCAAAAGAATCTTTTGTTTTAGTTGGGAATTCTTACAAAGATATAAGCGATCTTTGTACCATTAGGAATCATTTTTCCAACTAAATGTATCAGATGTACTAGGATCTTGCTGCAAATTTTGAATGAGTGTCCACACTTCTTCGTCCTTATTCCATTCATCTCTTGCTTCGGTTATCCAATCTGGTTGGATAATAGAAATGGCACAAAGCAATGCTTCCACCTCTTCATTCTTTCTTGAGAGTGCATCTGCAACAACATTAAGCTTTCCTTTTTTGTAGATTATTTCAAAGTCATAACCCAACATCTTTGTGACCCATTTTTGCTGCTCTTCTGAAAATAGTCTTTGTTCCAAAAAGTGTTTAAGACTATCATGATCAGTTTTTACCTTGAAGTGTCTTCCCATTAGGTAAGTTCGCCATTTCTTTAGTGCATGCAGTATTGCTAACATTTCCTTCTCATAAATATGTTTTTGTAAATACTTTCCTTTGATTGGACGAATTTCAAAAGCAATGGGTCTTCCTTCCTGCATTAAAACGACACCAATTCCATTTCCTGAGGCATCACATTCCACAATAAAGGTTTTTGTGAAGTCTGGCGTAGCTAAGACCGGTGCTAGGCACATTGCCTCTTTAAGATGTTCAAAGGCCTTAGTTGCTTCGGGAGTCCATGAAAATGCATCTTTCTTCAATAATGTTGTTAGAGGTGCTGCTATTCTCCCATAATTCTTAACAAACTTTCGATAATACCCTGTTAACCCGAGAAATCCTCGCAACTGCTTTATGGTTGTGGGGACTTTCCATTCCTTAATGGCTTTAATTTTGTTAGAGTCTACCTTAACACCCTCGTGAGATACAATATGACCCAGATATTCCACCTCTTGTACTCCAAAGAAACATTTGGATGTTTTTGCATATAATTGTTTCTCCTGCAATAGTTTGAGCACCCTGTCAACATGTTGAACATGATCCTTCCAAGACTTGATGTAGATTAGTATATCATCAAAAAATACTAGCACAAATTTTCTAAGGAAGGGTTTGAAAATGGAATTCATCAACCCTTGAAATGTAGAAGGTGCATTGGTAAGGGCAAAAGGCATGACCAAACATTCATAATGACCCTCATGATTTCGAAATGTTGTTTTCGGAATATCTTCAGTCTTCATTCTAATTTGATGATATCCTGAACGAAGATCCAACTTGGTAAAATAAATTGTTCCATGTAATTCATCCAATAATTCATCAATCACAGGAATGGGAAATTTATCTTTAATGGTGAGCTTATTGAGCTCCCTATAATCAAGACACATATGCCATGATCCATCCTTCTTGTGTACCAATACTATAGGAGTAGAGAAAGAACATTGACTAGGTTGAATTATACTAGCCTCTAAAATTTCTGCAATCATATGTTCAATTTCACTCTTTTGGACATAAGGATATCTATAAGGTCGTATGTTTGGAGGAATACTTCCTAGAATCAAATGAATAGCATGATCATGATCACGAATAGGTGGGACTCCTTTGGGAGTATCAAACACATTGGAATGATTATCCAAGACTCTTTGGAGATCTGCAAAAATAGATGATTTTGATGTTGGAACTCCTAGTGAGCATAATTGTGAAATTACGCCTCGTTGTTATTTCTTCAGAAGCTTTGTCATGACATTAGAGCTTATTATATTTCCTGGCTTCCCTGTGATACCCCGTAATTCGATTTCATTTCCTTCCAAAAAATAAATCAAGAAAAGTTCTTGAAAATTAAAAGCTTTCGTCCCCAAAGATTGTAACCATTGTACTCCTAGTATGACATCAGCACCTCCCATTGGGATGGAAAGCATTGGACTATTCAATACATATTACCCCATGAATAGCTTGATATTATGGCATTTTCCAGAGAAATTTATAGTTCCTCCATTTGCAACCATCACTTGACATTCTGGTGTTGGGTATAGGAAACAATTCAATTCCTTGGCTACCTTACAATGAATAAAATTATGGGTGCTACATGAATCAATCAACACTATTACCTTTTTCTTCTTGATATGTCCTTCTATCTTGAGAGTTTGAGGAGTGGTAATTCCTGCCAATGCATTACACGATATGGTCGGACTCATTTCTTCCTCTTCTACGGCTGGTTCCTGGTGTATATCCTCTTCTTGTTCATTTTCTTCTTCCTCTTCACAATCTATGTAAAATAATTTCTTCTCAGCACACTTATGACCTTTAGTGTATTTGCTATCACAACTGTAGCAAAGACCTTTTTCTCTTTTTTCTTCCAATTTTTGTGGTGTCAACCTTGTAGGTTGTGGAAATCTAGGAGTAGCAACACTTCCCTCTTTATAGAAGTGAGTGGTAGGCTTCTTGTGTATGGTACATTGATTTTTCTTGCTAGCTTTGAATGCCTTTTCCAATGAATCAAGTTCCCAAATGCGAACTTCATGTTGGATGTTGTCCTTTAAAGTGCCTATGAAGACATTAATCATGTGTTCCTATGGAATATCAGTTACCCTTATATTCAATTTTTGGAAGTCCTCAATGTGCTCCACCACTGAACCCTTTTGTTTGAGATTTATCAATTGGCTAAAAAAGGTGTTGCTCTTTGTATCCTCATAATGTGCTATCATTTCCTCCGTAAAAATTGACCAAGTGACAATTTTTTTACGGGAGCAAAGCCATTGATACCATACAAATGTATTTTGTTCTAAATGAAAAGTTGCAATGCGTACCTTTTGTGTGTTTTGCACATTATTGAGATCAAAATATTGCTCCATCTGTAGTATCTATGTTACGGGATCCTTGCCATCAAACTTCCTCATATCCATATTTGGAATATGGTGATTCTTCCTGCCAACATTAGAGTTTATGAAATCATGATTAGCGTTTATTTTGTTCTCATCATGAGTTTCCTCTACTATCTTTTCACCATTAGGAAACATTTGTTGAATCAACTTTGTCAAACCTTCCATGTCTGCTTTTAGATCATTCTTCATGTTTTCCATTTTTACATCGATCTTAGCTTCCATGTCATCCATATTAGCTTCCATGCCAACTTCCATGCCATCCATCTTAGCTTCCAAACCATTCATATTAGCTTCCACACCTTTCTTCAAACTATCCATTTCATTTTTTGTTGCACTTTGCGATAGCGAAATTTGGTGCACTTGCTTATGGACTTTTGATATCTCATGTTGCATTTATTCGTCTTCATGAGTCATAGTAGAGCCTTCTGAAGGCTTAATGGATGTTTAATTCTTTTTAGGAGGCATTTTAGAACCCAATGCTGATAGCTATTCTCAATATGCCTTTGGAATCAACTAGAACTGATTTTTCAAACAAGACTTA
The DNA here is from genome assembly GCA_034641835.2 of Pinus albicaulis. NCBI lineage: Eukaryota > Viridiplantae > Streptophyta > Pinopsida > Pinales > Pinaceae > Pinus > Pinus albicaulis. The sequence goes on along the minus strand of MU968363.1, from coordinate 25,946,897 downwards.
TGCAATTTGAAAAAAAATACACACCTTTTTCTTGATTTTGAAGAGCTCGATATTGAAACTGAATTATCTCTATGATTTCAGATTTTCAAAATTTGAAATTTGGCCTTGAATTAACCCTCTACATCTTCTTTCGAATGCCACAGGTCTGACCTGATTTGGATTCTTCAAGGCAAAGTTATGTCCAATCTCCCACAATGACCCAATTATGGACTAGTTCAGTATAGCAAACTTGTACGACTTGCCACGTGTCACTGTTTCCTCCTTTCGATCTGAAATTGATAGAAACGAAACTACAATCCGTTTACTTGCAGCCTCTTTTTACAACATTCCAATCTGATGCTCATAGAGAGAGTTATGAAGATTTTCTCACAATAACCTCTTTGACATGAAATTCAGGAGCCTGAAAAAGACCTAACTTCCACAGATCATATCTCTTCAAATATTGCGAACCAAGCTCTGAACTTTATTAACGATGTTCCTCAGGTTTTTGGCTTCGCTCTCTAAACATTTCAGCTTCTGAAACTTCGTAGAACAAAATTTATAGCGCAAATTCCTCGATGACCTGTTTAGGTTAAATTTAGGAGCCTACAAAAATCCCTAACTTTCACAGATCATATCTCTGAAAATATTGTGAACCAGACTCTAAAATTTTGCGATGATGTTCCTAAGGATTTCAGCTTCGCACACGCAAAATTTCAGCTTCGGAACCTTCGTAAAAAAAATTTTATAGTGCAAATTCCACGATGACCTGTTTGGGGTAGCGAAACCCTAGAATCCAAATATCTGATACCAAATGTTGTGAAACCAATTCCAAAAATAGAAGAAAAAATATATCAATGGCTTATAAATAAGCCACTTCGAGGGGGAAACCTCCAATACATTACATGAATGAACAATTCTTAGATGATACAAATTACAAAACTTCCTTTCTATATATAGGAGTCCATGGGGCCACAATGTAATCCTAGTGGGGCCATAATGTAATCCTAGCCAACCTAACAATAAGTTAATGGCACAATAATAACAATATGGGGGTTACAAGGGTACAATAATAACAATATGGGGGTTACAAGGGTACAATAATAACAATAAGGGGGTTGCACTAACAACAATAAGGGACTATACTAGTAATATAGGGACCTAACAGAAAGTTCTTGACAACTCACCAAGAGATGCCATCCCCAAGTGGAGCCACTATTAGGGTCCTATAATAATAGGGATCATAATTTTTAATTGACTATGTTAATTCTTGTAATATTGTACCTACCTTTGCTTTCTGCAAATTTTTTCCCATATTAAAAATGAAAAGAGGGTATGTCCTAAAAGAATAATCAAAGGACTAAAAGAAAAGAAGATCAAAAAATGATATAAAATATGAACCCCACAAAAATAAACAAAAATAAGTTCTTAAAGTGTTGCACATTCAAATTCCACTACTCTTAGTTTACTTTACTTTTTCAAATAAGGTTGTGTGCAACTTGTCCAAAATGCTACAATTCATGATGATCATACAGTTTAATCTTGATTCATTCATGCCTTTAAATTTCATGTCATAATAGTTAGTGAATAAAGATTTGACCAAACCATTTAATCTTGGCAGATCAATAGTTAGGTAGAGAATAAAAATGAGCTCAGAATTTTAAGCTGAGCCATTGGAGGATATAAGGTTAGAAATATATTAGTTTGCTTCTCAAAAGAATATAAAGAGTTAGCTCAAATGCACCCAATAAAGGAAATAAGAAATGTTAGGGTAAATTAAGGGTAGGTACAATACTTTCACGAGTTATGGAAAGCATCATTTGGTTTATATCTTATTACTAATATATTTCTAAATCATTCCCCCTTGCTAAAAAACCCTATTTCCACTCTTGGAAGTCATTTCTCCTTGTAAAAATCCTTTCCCCTTTGATAATGTCCCTTTTCCCTTATTCCTAACCCTTTTTCCCTCCTAAAAACCCCTTCCCCTTTACTAACTCCATATTATTTAAATAAAAAATGCAAAACCCACTTTTGCATAGTTTAAAAACACTAAAGTACTAAGCGGACCCCACTTTCCTTTTGACTCAATTCTCCCCCCGCTTAATACATTTCTCCCATTATTTTACCACCTAATATATTTCATTAATCCCCATATTATATTAATCCCCCATTTAAAAACATAATCCCTGGGGCCCACTTTATTTTAACCCCCGCTTTCATTTTACTTAGCCTTCCGCTTAATATATTTCCCAATATTTATATCATATTAACCCCCCTACCACTCATATATTTCATAACACATTTATATTTATTTACCCCTTCACATATTAATCCCCAAACCACTTATATTAAAATCCTTCACACATATAAGTCCCAGTCCCATCTCTTCGAAAACCTGCATATCCATATACCCCTCGATCCTATCCAATTATATCTAATGGCCCATAGACCTTTTCGCACCCCTGCATGTCCAAAATTTAAAACCAATGTGGGTGGGTGGGGGTGCGAAATGGGTGGTTTCATACCCCTGCCCAATTGCCATGTGACACTCCCACAGTTTATTTCACCCCCTCATTCTAAAACCGCCAGACCATCCATTGTCGTGCGATAAAACGCTAAACCATCTCCGCACCTTGCGATGAAACCGCCATTGTCTAAAATAAGTCCCCGTGCCATTTCGATAAACCAAAGATCAAAAGTAATAAAACTCTGCCCATAACAATTATTTCACTATTTCTATAATTCGAGAAAAAGAGACCAAAAGCCATTCCTGACTCAGATTGAACCCTGTTGCCGCATTGACTTCTGCAGACCAAATTCAACCATTTTCCAGGTAATTATAAGTACTTGAAACCATTAATTAAACACATAAATTGATAAATTGAACAAATTAATGGATTCCTAGAGCGTTATCTCTGTAAGCCATCTTCAACCACCAGTTTTATATATTGACCACACCCCTATGGCTAATAAAGACTTCAAAATCAATGATACTTTAACTGATTCCAACCTTTTAGAGCTCCACTGCTGGAGACATGACAAATTTATTGACCAGGCAGATGATATCCATCTGTGGGATTCAAATTTTCCCAAATACATATTCCCATAGACCTTTCAATTTCCATATCAACTATTTTCCCAATGAAAGAGATTTAGTTACCCCAAACCAATAAATCCTATTCACAATCACTGCTCAATCCATCAATCAGATGTTATAGATTCAACAAGAGCCTGATGAAGTGTCATTATCCATTAAAACCCTTACTGAACTCTACTTGAAGCTAGACTTTCCTAGAAGATTCCAAATCTTTCAGACTTTCCTCCCTCCATCAGTAGAAACCCCTAAAAACAATCCTCCATACACAGCTACCTTGTTTTCAGAAAGAACCAGGAAAATTGTTACCATGTTGTCATGTATCTTAGGATATTTCACTGATGAACATGTAGATTCTTCTATTCTTGGTTTCCTATCCATCTTTTACCCAGGTCAGCCTCCAGTTACAACCTTCAATTTTTCCCAATACCTAACAGATGCAATCCATGATCAGCTGGTCAAATTACCAGAAGAAGGGGTATTCAAATACTCCTCAGTCTTGTTTCATATGTTTATATATTTCCAATCAGAAAGGTTTGCATTTAACCTCCAAAAACTTGACATAGAGGGTAATCCCCAATCTGTTGTCTTTTGGACATCCTTGATCAGAAAGGATTCCACTGAATTTAGCTTTAGATACTTCATTGATTCTTTTGTTTATCCAGTTGTTAATATGCTAAGCAGTAGCATTCAGCCTAGAATCAGTGAAGAGATCAAAAAGGTTTTAGAGTTGTCAGATCAAAGGAAAACATGAGACTGGTATTTATACCAGAATCATACATAAATTAGAGTGTATGGAAGCCAGCTAACTCCATACAAGCTTCCCAAATACCTACCAATTAGGATATTTTCTTTAGAATACATTAGACAAATTTTGAACTCAGATGAAATCAACTTTCTTTCAGCTAAGAAGAAGACCCAATTCAAGATTAAGAACCAGCTCGGACCTTTTATTTGCAGTATTAGGAATGCTGGATAGCAAGCAGATATATTTTTACAGTATTTCAAGTTTAGTAGCAATTTCAAATGGTCTTATGACCCATTGGGTGTCATAAGTAAGTTAAGAGTCAAATTCAAATTGACCCATTTCATTCATGATTCAAAGCCTGAAATTGAAAAGTATTCCAACCATTCAGAGTGGTTGGAAAATACTTTACAGGAGGTGGAGAAGTAGGTTGATACTAGTTCCATCCTGCTTACTCCAGTCCCATGGGACAAAAATTCAAAGAGGGATAGAGAGGAAGGCTCTTATTCTGCAGAAACCACTTCTGATACTAAGTTCAAGCTTATGTATAGGAAGAAGGAAAAACTAAATCCAGTGATAGAACAGGAAGAGATAGTTGATACAGTTGAAACCATTGATACAAATATTATTGCCAGAGATGATGCACCTCCAAAAATTTCAGAAGAAACAGATATGCCATCAACTTCCAGTGCACAAATCATTCAGAAACATAATAGTGTAGAAGTTTCATCATCTAGCAAACCAATGGAGAAAGAGAAAGATATAATGGAGAAATACAAATAAATAAAAATCAAGAATGAAGCATTGAAAGTTATAACTTATACCCAGTACTAGAAGCAAATTCCTTGTGACCAGAACAGATTGCTTTCAGTTTTTTATTACAAAACTAGAAATATGCAAATGACATTTTTACAGCCAACAGTGCAGGCCCCAAAATCATCAGAAGATTATAACAAGACAGCCTTTGAAGTTCTTTCCAAAGATGTGCATCCAATAGATCATATTGTGTTTCACAAACAAGCAAGAGAAATGATCTATTCCACCATGACACACAAAGCTTTAAGTGTACAAAAGTTACATAATTCTCTAGAAAATATAAGGACATGGTTAAAGCTAGAGAAAGATTCTTCACAAGCAAAGGATAACAAGATAAAATCACTTGTAGATTTGGTAATGGAAGTTTTTTATAATCCAAAAGATATCAAAGCAGCAAAAGAGCTTATCAAGAAGAAGAATGCAGACATAGATGCATTGAAGAAACAACTGAAGTTACCAACAACAGGACATCCACAAACTAAAGAAGTTTTGGAAAATAAAAATAAAAAGGATGAAATGATGAATCTCATCATTCAGTTGACAGCTCAACTAAAAGATATGGAAACTGAAATGGATATACTTGTGGAGGAAAAGCAATCCAGCATGGAAGCAGTTCTCATTAATTCCATTCCTATAGCTTCTACATCAGCTCCATTGGCTACAACAGCTCTAGTATCAATAGAAGTACCAACAACTACATCAGCAACAACATCAACAACATCATCAGCAATACCAACAGCTCATCCCACTGATGAGGCCAGTAAATTGATCAAGGCAATGCAGGATATTTCAATTCAAACTACTGAAATCAATATTCTCAAAGAAAAAGTAAAATGTTTAGAAGATGAAAAGAAATTGGCTCAAGTAATGCATAAAGCTGAAACACAAAAATCCAACAGATTGAATGACAAGATCCAAAAATTAGAAAAAGAATTGACTTTAGCAGAGCCTTTAGCCCAAGAAAAACAATAGTTGTGGGTCAATAAAATTAACTCTGTTAACGATATTTGGCTTTCTATACAAGTTATATTTGAGCATAATGATTTGATAAAGGAAGCTATTAATGCAATTCAAAAGGTCAAAGAAGAGCTTGGAAAGAAACCAGAGGAAGCCACTGAGATAATCAAATTCCTTAATTCCGAAAATAAACATGAATTAGAAGTACTTGGGATAAGTGATAGAACATAAACTATATTAGAGGTGAAGAAAGTGATTTCCAAGAGAAATCTGATGACACAACTTGAGGGTAAATGTCAAACTATGGAGCTTGCAGTGAACAGATTTAAGAACAGGTTTGATGTACTATGACAGAAGAGTCTGCCTAATCCTCTAGCAATGAATGATAAACTAATGAGACATGAAGACTATGATAAAAAGATAAGGGAAGTAGCCAAATAAAATTCTAACAATTCCTTATTGAAAGGCATTCCCACAGGAAAAGTATTACATCAAATTCTAGAGAACTTATTTTACCTTCAGCATGAGGTAAATCATCTTTTTGTAAATAAGCCTACTTTTTCCAAATATACACAGATTGATGAGATTTATCGGAGGATGATAAAGATTAAACTCCCAGATGAAGAAACATGGGAGAAATGGTGTGATCTACTATGAACGTAAAAAAACATACATGTAAAAGCAAACAACGTTAAAGAAAACACCGTGAAAGAAAGAAGGCAGATGAAAGATAGCCAGCGTGAAAGAAACAACCAGTGTGAAAAAAAAAACAACAAACAACAAATCAAATAAAACAGCGAAAGATTTCAATCAGTTACTAGGTGTCACTATCTGCATAAAGATATCTGTTTTCCTAGAATAAATCATAATCAGTTGATAAGATATTTTTGTAATTTGTTGTATAAATAATTCAACTTTTGAAGTATAAAAGGTCGATTAGGGTGGATTTCTGAATATTTCTATAGCTGATTGATCTACTACCTAAGGCTTGTTGTAATCATTTCCAGTTGACAGAAAGGAAAAGTAATAAGGCATTTCTTTACAGGATTCATGTGTTGAGCTATTTCATTGAAGTATAATTTCAATTGTTCATGTTATTTTCTTTAAGTATTCCATAAAATTTAATGTGTTCTAAATTTTAATGTTATAACAGGAATTTTATTGCAGAATTTGTTTAAATACACTCTGTTTTGAACTGTTAAACATTTTTATGTTTTCTTCTGATATCTGGTTTTGAGAATTCGTGATTACTCTCTGATCCTGATCGACCTCCTTCACCGTCCTTCATTGTAAGGTTTAAGGAATCCTTAACTCCTCCTTGATCCCGATTGAAAAACCACTTCACCTTTCAGCCTTAAGATCTGATTTTTCTCAGCTACCCTGCCCTGTAACACTTCCTTTATTATTTGATTATGTTATATTTTAAAATCATATTGACTCCATAGCCCAATGGAAATGGAAAGGCATCTATCCATATAAATAATTAATTCCACCTATCTACCAAAACCAATAAAAAAATAACCCAATCAAGCATACATAACTAGCCTAAAATCTATTAAAAGACAAAGTTAAATCATTAAGAGAGAGCCCTCTCTAAGCATTAGGAAGGCTAGATCCTAATCTCCAAAAGTGGATGATAGTTTCCTCTTATATTTCTTTTTAACGCCAATAACAACCCTTGGAAATTTTCAGAGTGATAACACAATGCAGATGGTATTACTATAGATGACAACAATGAATGATGAGACAATATGGAAACAGTGAAAGACTTGTTGTATATGTTGTTTGAGAAAGCCAATCAATACAAAATACAAATGTAAATGGTACCACCTTAGATGACAATAAAGAAGGGTGAAACAATATGGAATCATTAAAATACTTGTTGTGACTGTTTTAGAAAGCCAACCAATTCAAACTACCAATGGAGATGGTACCATTAGTACCAGTGTAGATGACAACAAAGAATGGTGAAACAATATGGAATCAGTGAAAGAATACTTGTACTTGTTTGAGAAAGCCAATCAATACAAGCTACCAATGGACATGGTAACACTGTAGATGAAAATAAAGAATAATGAAACAATAAGGAATCATTGTTTCACTACATAGCAAAGAGTAGTGAGGATGATTCTATTCCAAGGGGGAGGGATTGTAATAACTAGTTTTCACCTCTTAGATATATGATACTAAATCATGAATAAGATGAAATGACATGATGGAATTGATTAGTGTCCATTGTCAAGCCATTTTGATGTATTTTGTGATGCCTCTTGTTCAGAGCCCATGGAAAATGCCTGACTAATTCATGGTTACAAGTTCATGCAATGAGCCAGGATGGATGTTACCATGGTAAAGAATATTCCAAAAGAAGGTTACTTTAGGAACAACAAGGGCCATGATATTACAAGAGGGAAAGGAAAGTGCGGTCCACAAGAAAACATTGTGTTGTTATTGTTGCCATGTGTCTTTTACTAAGTTCTCCCTAACCTATCAACTTAGTGTTTAATCTAAATTGGTGAAGCTTTTTGAAAGGGCACTTGTTGTCCATGCAAGGGAGAGTGTATTTTGTGCATTTTCTTGAGAGAGACCCTCCATTATCTTTCATCCTCTTCCATCCGAGGTCACTCCTTCTATGTGGTTATTTTGGGCCCTCGTTATTGGAATCTATATACAAAGTTATCATTGCCATCACTACAAAACCTACCATAGAGTTACATCATAAAGATAGTGTGAGCCTATGGTGAATTGGGAAATTTTTTATCTTATAAAAGGATAACCAGGATGGTTGTAAGGGAGAACAATGCCTAGTTTTCCACATGGACTGGAGCAAGTTGTAAATATAACACCCTATCATGTATTAAGCCAAGGGTATTCCACTCTAAGAATTCCCATAGAACAATTAGGAGACCAATTTTTTCTTGTCTGCATTAGAAAACTGGAGGAAAAGGGAAATTGTTGAGGCACTACATTATAGAGAAGGTGATTCTTTTCATAGTGTTGTGTTTAGAGTTGGAGAAAAAAAATGTAAAGTATTTGTGGGACAGTTGATTGTTGGAGTAGTTACCTTGTTGGGTTTGATGTTATCTTCCTAGCTGATCCAAGTTTTGGGGGCATTGTCGGTTGGGCTAAGAAAGCGAGATTAAAAGCCCATAGGAACTCCTTCACCCTATGGGTATCTTGGCCTTACATGGGGTAAAATTTGGCTACTAATTTTTACAATTTGGCGGTGAATTGCTACACAATGAATGATTTGGTGGACATTCACTTGAACACAGATAAGAATTTGTGATTCTTTTTGTGTTGAATGCTTTTATTATGGTATTATGTTCAATTACATGAATGCAGTCCATAATATATGAATTTTGTAACTGGATTAACTAATTGTATAAATGAATGGAATATGCACTTTTAAATCCTCTATAATTACAAGTGATATGAATTATACAATTGTATTTGCATGTGAACCCTGTTATCATGGTTGTTAAAAGATGAACTGGAATCATCATTAGAAATGTGATAGATTGAATAACGGAAGTTTTATTGGAGTGCTCCAACTACCATGCCTTGTACCCTGGAAGTGTAAAACTCGCAAAATATAGAGTAGAATAGAGTAGAGGGATAATATCACTTTTAACCACATAATGAGTGTACAAGGCCGAGATCATACGTGAGAGAATTTTGATGAGAATTGTTATTAGAACATTAAACAATTATGTTTTTTGTGTAGTTGTTGATGAGAATATTTACTCGTGTGGCTCATTTTTGGAAGGGATGTCCTTTGTTGCATCCATGGGGAAAGCTTAAAACCCTTGAAGAGTTTGATGGGTTTTAGAAAAGCATGTGCCAATAGATGTGCTCTCTAAAGCACTAGAGAAAGTGGGAGGAATGCGGACTTGGGTTTGCATCTCATATAATGACGTGGGAAAGGATGTACAAATTCTTGTTAATGATGAGATAGTGGGTGAAGAAAATGGTCTCATCAAAATGGATGTTGTGGTAGATCTTTTCTACCCACGGAAGGGGTGAAGCACTTGAGGAAGAGTGCATAGAGACAGAGAATGGGAATTTTTTTTAGAGTATGCATTAAGACACCGATAGTACTAAGCATGAAAATAGTTGCATGCATGGAGATGAACATGAGAATGGTATTATTTCCATCTTGGAAAATGTTGTGAAAACCATAGTAGAGTGTGGAGAAGATGAAAAAGATGGAATTGATTTCATGCTTCATGAGGCCTAGTTTCTAGGGGAAATTGTACACCAAAGAGGATAGGTATAACATCATATGTTTGAATAAAGGAGATCACACAAAGCAGTTCCAAGGCAAGCAAAGTCAAAGTTCCAAGCCCACTGATCAAAAAGTTCTTGACATCTCACTAGGAGATGCCATCCCCAAGTAGAGCCACTGTTCGGGTCCTATAATAATAGGGATCATAATTTTGAATTGACTATGTTAAGTCTTGTAATATTGTACATACATTTTCTTTCTGCAAATGTTTTCCCATATTAAAAATGAAAAGAGGGTATGTCCTAAAATAATAATCAAAGGACTAAAAGAAAAGAAGATCAAAAAATGATATAAAATATGAACCCCACAAAAAGAAACAAAAATAAATTATGAAGGTGTTGCACATTCAAATTCCACTACTCTTATTTTAATTTACTTTTGCAAATAAGGTTGTGTGCAACTTGTACAAAATGATACAATTCATGATGATCATACAGTTTAATTTTGATTCATTCATGCCTTTAAATTTCATGTCATGATAGTTAGTGAATAAAGATCTAACCAAACCATTTAATCTTGGCAGATCAGTAGTTAGGTAGAGAATAAAAATGAGCTCATAAGTTTAAGCTGAGCCATTGGAGGATATAAGGTTAGAAATATATTAGTTTTCTTATCAAAAGAAAATAAAGGGCCAGCAAGCTCAAATGCACCCAATAAAGGAAATAAAAAATGTTAGGGTAAATAAAGGGTAGGTACAATACTTTCACAAGTTATGGAAAGCATCATTTGGTATATCTTTTATTACTGATATATTTATAAATCATTCCCCCTTGCTAAAAAACCCTATTTCCACTCTTGGAAGTCATTTCCCCTTGTAAAGATCCCTTTCCCTTTGATAATGTCCCTTTTCCCTTATTCCTAACCCTTTTCCCCTCCTAAAAACCCCTTCCCCTTTACTAACTCCGCATTATTTAAATAAAACATGCAAAACCCACTTTTGCATAGTTTAAAAACACTTAAGTATTAAGCGGACCCCACTTTCCTTTTGACTCAATTCTCTCCCCCCCCCTTAATACATTTCTCCCATTATTCCATTTTTTATTTTACCACCTAATATATTTCATTAACCCCTATATTATATTAATCCCCCATTTAAAAACATAATTGTTGGGGCCCACTATATTTTAACCCCCGCTTTCATTTTACTTAGCCTTCCGCTTAATATATTTCCCAAACTTTATATCATATTAACCCCCCTACCGCTCATATATTTCATAACCCATTTATATTTATTTACCCCTTCACATATTAATCCCTGACCCATTTATACTAAAATCCTTTGCATATTAATCCCCACCTCTTCGAAAACCTGCATATCCATATACCCCCTGATCCTATCCAATCAGATCTAACGGCCCATAGACGTTTTCAAACCCCCACATGTCTGAAATTTAAAACCAATCAGGGGGGAGGGGTTGTGAAATGGGTGGTTTCATACCCCCTCCCCCTTGCCACGCAACACTCCCATAGTTTATTTCACCCCCTCATTCTAAAACCGCCAGACCATCCATTGTCGTGCGATAAACCACTAAACCATCTCTGCGCCTTGCGATGAAACCACCATTGCCTAAAATAAGTCCCCGCGCCATTGCGATAAACCAAAGATCAAAAGTAATAAAACTCTGCCAATAACAATTATTTCACTATTTCTGTAATTCGCGAAAAAGAGACCAAAAGCCATTCCCAACTCAGAATGAACCCTATAGCCGCCTGGACTTCTACAAACCAAATTCAACCATTTTCTAGATAATTCTAAGTACCTGAAACCATTAATTAAACACATAAATTGATAAATTGAACAAATTAATGGCTTCCCAGAGCGTTATATATGTAAACCCTCTTCAACCACCAGTGTTAGATATTGACCACACCCCTATGGCTGATAAAGACTTCAAAATCGGTGATACTATAACTGATTCCAACCTTTTAGAGCTCCACTGCTGGAGCCATGACAAATTTATTGACCAGGCAGATGATATCCATCTGTGTGATTCAAATTTGGCCAAATACATATTCCCACAGACCTTTCAATTTCCAGAACTCATTAGACTCTTCCATATCGACTATTTTCCCAATGAAAGAGTTTTAGTTACTCCAAACCAAGAAATCCTATTCACAATCACTGCTCAATCCATCAATCAGATGTTACAGATTCAACCACAGCCTGATGAAGTGTCATTATCCATTAAAACCATTACTGAACTCTACTTGAAGCTATACTTTCCTAGAAGACTCCAAATCTTTCAGACTTTCCTCCCTCCATCAGTAGAAACCCCTAAAAACAATCCTCCATACACAAATACCTTGTTTTCAGAAAGAACCAGGCAAATTGTTACCATGTTGTCATGTATCTTAGGATATTTCACTGATGAACATGTAGATTCTTCAATTCTTGGTTTCCTACCCATATTTTACCCATGTCAGCCTCTATTTACAACCTTCAATTTTTCCCAATACCTAGCAGATGCAATCCATGATCAGTTGGTCAAATTACCAGAAGAAGGAGTATTCAAATACTCCTCAGTCTTGTTTCATATTTTTATATATTTCCAATCAGAAAGGTTTGCATTTAACCTCCAAAAACTGGACACAAAGGGTAATCCCCAATCTGTTGTCTTTTGGACATCCTTGATCAGAAAGGATTCCACTGAATTCAACTTCAGAGACTTCATTGATTCTTTTGTTTATCTAGTTGTTAATATGCTAAGTAGTAGCATTCAACCTATAATCAGTGAAGGGATCAACAAGGTTTTAGAGTTTTTAGATCAAAGTAAAACATGAGACTGGTATTTATACCAGAATCATACAGAAATTAGAGTGTATGGAAGCCAGATAACTCCATACAAGCTTCCAAGATACCTCCCAATGAGGATATTTGCTTTAGAATACATTAGACAAATTTTGAACTCAAATGAAATCAACTTTCTTTCAACTAAGAAGAAGACTCAATTCAAGATTAAGAACCAGCTCGGACCTTTTATTTGCAGTAGTAGGAATGGTGGACAGCAAGCAGACAAATGTTTACAAGATTTCAAGTTCAGTAGCAGTTTCAAATGGTCTTATGACCCATTGGGTGTCATAAGTAAGTTAAGAGTCAAATTCAAATTGACCCCTTTCATTCATGAGTCAAAGCCTGAAATTGAAAAGTATTCCAACTAGTCAGAGTGGTAGGAAAATACTTTACAGGAGGTGGAGAAATAGGTTGATACTAGTTCCATCCTGCTTACTTGAGCCCCACGTGACAAAAATTCAAAGAGGGCTAGAGAGGAAGGCTCTTATTCTGCAGAAACCAATTCTGATACTAAGTTCAAGCTTATGTATAGGAAGAAGGAAAAACTGAATCCAATGATAGAAAAAGAAGAGATAGTTGATATAGTCGAAACCATTGATACAAATATTATTGTCAGAGATGATGCACCTCCAACAATTTCATAAGAAACAGATATGCCATCAACTTCCAGTGCACAAATCATTCAGAAACATAATAGTGTAGAAGTTTCATCATCTTGAAAACTAGTGGAGAAAGAGAAAGATATCATGGAGAAATATAAATAAATCAAAATCAAGAATGAAGCCTTGAAAGCTATAACTTATGCCCAGTACTGGAAGAAAACTCCCAGTGACCAGAACAGATTGCTTTCAGCTTTTGATTAAAAAACTAGAAAGATGTAAATGACATTTTTACAGCCAATAGTGCAAGCCCCAAAATCATCAAAATATTATAAGAAGACATTGTTTGAAGTTCTTTCCAAATATGTGCATCATGTTAGTCATCGATATTTTTACCATGTTTTGGTGACTGGATTACTTGGCTGAGTTTTCTAGAAGCTAATCTCAATCTGTCAATTTGTCATCTAGAAAACACCTCAAACAAATTATTGTCTTCCTACCCCTCTCCTTCGGCCTATAATGAGAAAAACCCTTCATTTTCCCTACATATCTCAATTCAGCAAAGCCTCCCTGTCTATAGTTGTTACAAGTGTGTCTCTCTACCATCAAAATCCTTTGTTTCTCATACAACTCACTGTCCAACATGTAACAAAGTTTCTACCCCTCTCTCACTGATCGGTGATAACCTACTCATGCCCAAGAAGCCATTCAAAATCCATGATGAAGTATGTAGGTCTAGGTGGTGGTGTTTTAGGGAAAATTCCTTGGAGAGACTGTTTTGAGCCAAAAACCCTGTCTTCAATATCAGTCAGCCATAATGTCTTGTTATTTTCCAAATCAAAACCCTTGTCTATCCCTAGGTCACGCACTATCAAAGAGGTCATTTTGTTTTGTTTCTAGCAAGGCTCAGGAATGTTCAAATCAGGAAAAGAGAAGGAGTTTTCCCTGTCTAGAGAAATATGATTAGATCAGGCATAATCCCCATGAAACATCAAAGAAGCCCTCCAAAATTCAAAAGCATCTGTTTTTACATCTCTGCGGGGATGTATTGATTGATGATACCAAGCAGAGTGTGAGAAAAAAGAGCACCTCAGGAGGAATTTTCATGCTATGTTAGTTTACTATGGAAGTCAGAGAAAGTGCAAATTGTGGCCAGCTCTCAAAATCAATCTCATAAAACCAAGAGTGATAGTCCTTTTGCAAAAGGCCTCTAGCAGATTAGGCATCAGAAAGAAAGGTGTAAAAGGAACAGCTGCCTTTTATCCTACTTTAGCCTAGCTTCTAAAAAACATTCAAGGACAACTTCATCATCAAAAGAGCTAAAATCCAATACCAAGAAGATGTCATTTCCAAGATAGGCACAATAAACATTTATTAGTTGGAAATGCATTACATGCTTTTGTTTTTCAGAGTGAGTTTTGCAAGAAGTCATATCTTAAAAGTAGAATAGGCACGGGGTGCAGAATTTGGTTTTCAAAAAGAGCCTCCTTCATGACAAGCAGAGGGCCCACAGAAAACTGGTTCAAAGAAAGTTTTCAATGGTAGCAAGGATGAAAGGAAACTTTATGTTTATAGTGTCTTTTGGAGCAAAAGGAAAAAGCCCTAAATTTTCAAGAAGCCTCCTTCATAAATAAGAAGATGGCACTCAGTTGGTCTGAAGGTTTTTTGTGAAGGAAAAGAACAGTCAAGTAAGGACCTCCATCAGTGATAAGAAAGAGACCTACACAGTAGCTTTGATAAACTTAGGTAGTTGCATCCTGCATTACCTCCTCCTAAGGATAAACAAAGAACATCTCATCATAATCAAGTCACATTTTTGGTCTAAAGTTTCAAAGTGATATGGTGAGATAAAGGCATAGGTTGCAGGTAAGATGTCATATAGAAAAGGCACACAGTTGTCTGAGGATATTCAAGAGTGACAAGTGGAAAAGATCACATTTTACCCCTAATGGTCAATTCAAAGTAATAGAGAAAACTCATATGAAAAGACCTCCTTCACATCATAAACAGAGGATTTACATAATGATGTTGAGATGTTGTAGTAGTGATGTTTTTGTAAGCCTTTTCAGATGATAAAAACAAGTTCAAAGTTTTGAGGGAAAAATTTCTTGACAGACAAGGTTATGTTTAAAAGTGATTCTGCAAACTGATAAAAAGAGAAATTCACAAAGGTAATTTATGTAAAAGAGGCATTTGTCATTAAGAAAGGCCTATTTAGTTTATCAAAATACTTTCTCCTAGAGATGAGAAGAGGGAAAATCAACAAAGGTTAAAATTTGTTTGAAAAAGGAGAGATATTGTGTTTTAAGAATACTTTTAGTTTGACGACAATTACAAGGGTAAAATGTCGAGGAGGAACTTTTTCAATTAATAAAAACTGGGCAAGTTTCTGTTTAAAGGGAAAAGTTTGAAAATACCAAAAGGAGGGAAAAAAGGCATTCAAAAACATTTTAAAAGAGCTATAAAATCTCTCAAAGGAGAAGGTCATTTTCTATTTTGTGCAAAGGGACAAAAGAAACGTTTTTCGAACCCTGGACAAGCAGTTGGCAAGAAGTTTGAAGACGCGACACGCCTGTAGGTTTACACGACGCGCCTGTAGCATCTTTACACAGGTTTCTAAATGTGACACGACGCGCCTATAGGTTTGCGCAACACGCCTGTGGTTTTCAACCGCCCGGCGTTCAAAAGGCGCCCAGGGCTCGACCCGACAACACACTACGGCGTGCAGGTGCTACGCGCCTGTGCACAGGAGCGTAGCACCGCTCAAACAACATCCAATTCA
The DNA here is from genome assembly GCA_034641835.2 of Pinus albicaulis. Classification (NCBI taxonomy): domain Eukaryota; kingdom Viridiplantae; phylum Streptophyta; class Pinopsida; order Pinales; family Pinaceae; genus Pinus; species Pinus albicaulis. The sequence goes on along the minus strand of MU968363.1, from coordinate 25,930,846 downwards.
CCTCAAAGCATAGTTCTTGCATAGTGAACTTATCTCCAAAATAGCCAATACATTTTTAAGAGGTATTTCATTGTTTTCTTTGCATAAGATTTTGAGTTTGGGAGGTGTTAAGAATCAGTTTTGTTAAAGAAAAACACAGTCTAATGAAGGAAAAAAAATTGATTTTTCTAAAAACCACCATGTTTACAAAAAGGAAACAAAACAGTGATTGAGGAGGAAGGGCCTATTGTCTGTTGAAAAAGGCCTGCTTGTTGAGTAAAGAGCAAAAAACCTAGTTTTTAAGAAAGGGATTGATATCAGTTGAAAGGCCTGTTTTGATTAAAAAAGCCAAACATAGTTTTAAAAGGGAAAAACAGTGTTTAAAGAGGAGTTCTATTTTTAGTTCATTTCAAAAGCCTGTTTTGATAAGAGAGTGAAGGAAAGCATAAACAAAGCCATGCCTCCAAAGAAAGTCAGCCAGGGTGGATTTCACAAAAGATTTGAGCCTGTGACAACTCAGGAAATAAATGACTCCCCTTCAATTCTTTTCAACTTCCATGAGGTAGGCTGCCTTGATTTTTGCCAAAAATTCCAAGAGGTCACCAATTTCCCTCCCTTAACACAATTTTTCACCCTGAGGCTGCAAGGAAAACATGTCCACCTAGCAGGTTTGGACTTTAAACTCACTCCTAGGGTTGTCTCCAAAACAACTAAGATCCCCTATATAGGATAAAAGTGGTTCAAACAAGCATACTTGGATCTGAATCACTATAAGACCTTTCTAAAACCAGACCATCAGGATGCTTTCCAAGTTATATTTCCTTTTTCTCACTTATTAAGTAGCTATGCCCCCCTCATGAGAGTTATCATGAAGTATTTCACATGTGAAGGGAGGTTTTCCTAGATTTATTCCTATCACATCAGGCTTCTCATGCATTTCACAAGGACTCAGTTGCTAAATCTCCATTTCTTCCTCTGCAAAAGCATAGACAAGATTTCCTCCCTTGTTCAAAAGAGACCTCCTGCTCAACAAAAAGCTAGTCTTTTCCATCAGTCTCTCATCAAAATCATCATCCTTCACCAGCTTGAAAAGAAAGGAGTGTCTTGGGAGACTTTCATTTCTCATCCAGATTTTTCCACTCCCTCTTCATCTCATGGCCCATCTCACATATCCTCCTCACCCTCCACTCACTATGTCTCTCCTCCATCAAGTCAAAATACTCCTCAAAGGAAAACATCACCCATGATTGATAGTGAAAAAGAGTAGTCCTATGAAAGCAGGCATGCGGTTAGTGGTGATAAGGAAGTCAGTGGCACTCAACAAATTAGTGAGGATGAAGAGAAAATTAGCCCTAACAGAGCAGTGAAAATGAGCAAGGGAACAGTGATAATGAAGAGCAGCAGGGTAGTGATAATAAAGAGTAAAGGGGAGAGGTTCAAAGTAGTGATGAAAGACAAAGTGACCATCGACAGCACAGTGATCAGGAAGACAGTCCTCAAGGGAAAAGTGAAGATTCTAAGCAAAATAGTGATGATGAATAGCAAAAAAATCCTCAAACAGACAGTGAGGGAGGTGACAACATGCAAAGTGACCATGGTGGCAGCCCACACACAGAGTCTAAAGAAGATAGTCACAATCAAGGTAGCCCTCAACAAATTCAAGACAATGATGAGGGTAAACAAGGCAGTCTACAGGAAGATAGTAAAGATGGTCAAACATCAGAAAACAATGATGAAGCTAACAACGTTAAAGAACATTTTATAAACAGCATTGATGAGGTTGAAGGAAACATATGTCAAGAGGTTCAAAACAGTGATAAAGGTGAAGCTGGTAGCCATAAACAAACTCAAAACAGTGAGGAAAACAGTGAACAGGGCTACAAAGCAGATGATGATGAAGCAAACAGTATAAAGGGTCAAGTTGAACAAATGATAGAGATAAAAACTCCTCTCTCTTCTCCTCCACACAGCCAAGAACTTGTGCTTGCTGCCTCTCCTAGGCAAGGGGCCATGATTCATTCTCCAAAAGCACCAAAGGTTAAAAACACCAAATCTGCAAAGAAGAAAATCACTCCAGTAGTGACTAGCAATGTCACTAGAGCGCTAAGGAGTAGAGGAAAACTGCCTAAGAAGAGTATTGTTGAATTTCCAAAAAGAAAAAGAGCCAAGAAGTCTATCCAAAGCAAGGGCAAAGAAAAAATTGAACAGCAGGAGAGTAGTCATGAAAAATAAAGAGAGTTTGAGATCATACAAATAGACAATGATGCTGGAGATGATGAAGCTAGAATTCTTGAGTCACTTTTGCAAAATAGAGAAGCCCAAATACATGACTTGAAAACTGATCTAGAAATGTCAAAGGACCTCATACATTTCCTACAAATGCAAAATAAACAAATGAGTGGGAAAATGGAAATTTATGAGGCCCGAGCATTCAAATACCAAAGGGAAGCACACAAAGCACAAGTCAAGCTTGAAGAGTATATGGGCGAATTTGATGATACTGAAGAAATAGAGCAGCCAGTAAGAAAAGGTCCTAGGACTATGGATCTTAGGAAGGATTTGGAGAAAAAGAAGGAAGAAGAAGAAGCCCTTGTTCGATCTTATCCTCTCACACAATTGCTTGCCAAAGAAATAGAAAATGATAAAGAATCATGGCTTGAAAGAGAAAACAAGCATTTAGAGGATAAATTAGACAAAGCAAACAGAGACTTGGGTTTGCAAAAGAAGATGGCCGGGCACTACAAGAAATTGAACCAATTTGCCCGAAGAAAACTCAAGCTTACTCAAGAAAGGCTCAAAACTACCCACAGGAGGCGCCCGGTGGAAAAAGTGGAAAAAGGCATATCTAGCTTGAAATCTTGGCCTTAGCTTCCTTGCATGCTTCTAAGAACCCATAAGGGGATTGCTCACAAAAATTGAGTAAATTTTGACATGATCTTGATTTTTGTGTTTTTTGGCCCTAATTGCACATTTTTCTAGGTGCTGCCATCTGTGCTAGGAGCATCTTCAGCTCATGAAAGTCATTTTTTTGGATGTATTAAATTTTGGGGCAGCTACTCACAAATTTTCAGATCAAAAGGAGGTGTTATGGTCCCCCAAAGAGGCAAAAATCAGTCAAAATTCACCTTTCTGCCTCACATATCAGCAAATGAGCCCCTCCTGGGTTTTTTCACTCAGTCCATCTTTTGATAGACTTCCATGGATCATTTTGGAAAAAATCAAGTAGTTCTAGAAACTAGACATCCAGGGTTTTCCAACGAGCTATTATGGGCCTCATTTCGACATTGGGAAGTCCCTCAAAAGTTGTATGCAAAACAAGCTTCTTTCTACTGCTACGCTCCTATAGGATTTTGACTAAAAAACAGTTTTCTGAATCTGCCCATCCAAATGTGCATTTAGATATTTTTAACTCCATTTTAGTGATTAAAAGTCAATTTTCTTTTTATTATTAGCTTAAATAGATATTTTTTAATATATTTTGTGCCTTGGGCTTTGCAAAGTCTCAAGGACAAAATCAGATATTTGTATTAGGCCAATGGCCTTGCTAGTTGCTCTAGGAGGGTTTCCTTCTCTTTGGCCTATATAATCCAAGAGAATTCATTATAACCAAAGGCTGAACTTGATGTTATAGAGCAAATACATAGTATTATAACCTTTGAAGAAATACTCTGTCTCATGAAATGGATGATCTCTTGCTTGACTTGGATGGTGGAAGAGGATTGTTTGTAGGATTCCATGGCTCAGTGAATGGTATTGTGTTCCTTATCTGTTATGTTTCCTTAGTTTGTCATACATGTTTTCATGCTTCCTGCTTGTTGTAGGTTAGTAAAGAATAGATTTGAGATATGCTCGTGGAGGCACCTCAATTTTCCTGATTCTTTACAGCTTCTATGTTTTCATCTCTCTTGGTTATGTCAAAGAATTCTTAACTGCTCTTTGATACCCTAAGAACTTGTTATCAATTTCATTAATGGTTATTATGTATGCTATCTATTATGATTCACAGTACGCCCTGCTTACTCATAGCTAATCAAAAATCCATCTCTGAAATCTCTCTATGAAGTATTGGTTGTCTAGTTAAGTCAAAGAGGTCTTGTTTCGATCTTGCCCTTTGTCCATGCTCTGCAATCTTATTTCAAAGTTCCCGATAGCTCAAAATATGATGTTTAGGAGTTCCATTTTCATAGATTGAGTTGTTTGTTTGTCTTATTTGTTTTCCCAAAAGTCTAAAGGTGATTTTCCTAAAGTTAGAGGGTCTTATACTTCTATGCATCGCCTGATTGTTTATTTTATGCATCTATCAGTTTGAGTTTCATTTATAGTGATTAATGGTTAGCCCTACCACATGAATGTTTGTTGTAAAACTATTTATTCTTAAAAAACTCTCTGTCTCTCACAAACTTAGTTTCCATCTCATTTCACTTTCACCCAAGGAATCCATTTATCTCGACCAAATTGGCCCTGCAATATACCTTGTCCACCATTTGAGACAGTCTCGACCTTTTCGACCCCATAGCCCAGTTGATCTGAAAAAATTCTTATCTATTTATCCTTTGATCAGGTCCCCCTCAAAAACCCAAAACTAACTAAAAAAACGCTTAACAACTAGCCTAAAATCAAATACATAAAAAGCAACAAGTTTACATCCTTTGCATAATAGAGCCCTCTCTGAGTCCATGAATGCTAGGTCCTAGGGCTCCAAAGTTGGTTTGATGTTGCCCTTTCATTTGGCTTGCCAATCTTCCAAATCACGGGACCATAACACATCCAATAGATCAGATTGAGTTTCACAAACAAGCAGGAGAAATGATCTATTCCACCATGACACACAAAGCTTTAAGTGTACAGAAGTTACAAAATTCTCTAGAAAATCTAAGGACACGGTTAAATATAGAGAAAGATTCTTCACAAGCAAAGGATAACAAGATAAAATCACTTGTAGATTTGGTAATGGAATTTGGTCATAATCCAAAAGATATCAAAGTAGCAGAAGAGCTTATCAAGAAGAAGAATGCAGACATAGATGCATTGAAGAAATATTTGAAGTTACCAACAACAGAACATCCAAAAACTAAAGAAGTTTTGGAAATTAAAAATAAAAATCAAAAGGATGAAATGATGAATCTCATCACTCAATTCACAGCTCAACTGAAAGAGATGGAAACTCAAATGGACAGACTTGTGGAGGAAAAGCAAGTTAGCATGGAAGCAGTTCCCATTACTGCCATTCCTATAGCTTCTACATCCGCTCCATTGGCTACAGTAGCTCCAGTATCAATAGAAGTACCAGCACCTACATTAGCAACAGCATCAGCAGTACCAACAGCTCATCCCACTGAGGAGGCCAGTAAATTGATCAAGGCAATGCAGGATATGTCAATTCAAACTACTGAAATCAATAATTTCAAATAACAAGTAAAAAGTTTAGAAGATGAAAAGAAATTGGCTCAAGTAATGCATAAAGCTCAAACAAAGAAATCCAACAAATTGAATGACAGGATCCAAAAATTAGAAAAATAATTGACTTTAGTAGAGCCTTTAGCCCAAGAAAATCAACAGTTGTGGGTCAATAACAATAACTCTTTTAATGATATTTGGCCTTCTATACAAGTTATATTTGAGCAGAATGATTTGATAAGGGAAGATATTAATGCAATTCAAAAGGTCAAAGAAGAGCTTGGAAAGAAACCAAAGGAAGCCACTGAGATAATCAAATTCCTTAATTCCGAAAATAAACATGAATTAGAAGAACTTGGGATAAGTGACAGAACAGAAACTATCTTAGAGGTGAAGAAAGTGATTTCCAAGAGAAATATGATGACACAACTTGAGGGAAAATGTCAAACTATGGAGCTTGCAGTGAACAGATTTATGAACAGGTTTGATGTATTAAGACAGAAAGGCATTCCCACAGGTAAAGTATTACTTCAAATTTTGGAGAACTTATTTTACCTTCAGCATGAGGTAAATCATCTTTTTGTAAATAAGCCTACTTTTTCCAAATATACACAGACTGATGAGATTTATCGGAGGATGATAAAGATTAAACTCCCAGATGAAGAAACCTGGGAGAAATGGTGTGATCTACTGTGAACTTAAAAAAGCATACAAGTAAAAGCAAACAATGTTAAAGAAAACATCGTGAAAGAAACAAGGAAGATGAAAGATAGCCAGTGTGAAAGAAACAACCAGCGTGAAAGAAAGAAACAACAAACATCAAATAAAATAAAACAAGGACATATTTCAACCAGTTACTAGGTGTCACTATCTTTTTGCATAAAGATATTTGTTTTCCCAGAAAAAATCCTAATCAGTTGATAAGATATTTTTGTAATTTGTTGTATAAATACTTCATATTTTGAAGTATCAAAGGTCAATTAGGGTGGATTTCTGACTATTTCTATAGTTGATTGATCTACTACCTGAGGGTTGTTGTAATCATTTCCAGTTGACATACAAGACAAGTAATAAAGGCATTTCTTTACAGGATTCATGTGTTGCGTTGTTTCAGTGAAGTATAATTTCAATTTTTCATGTTATTTTCTTTAATTATTTCATAAACTTTAATGTGTTCTAAATTTTAATGTTATAACAAGAATTTTATTGCAGAATTTGTTTAAATACACTCTGTTTTGAACTGTTAAAATTTTTTATGTTTTCTTCTGATATTTGGTTTTGAGAATTTGTGATTGCTCTCTGATCCTGATTGACTTCCTTCACCTTCCTTCATTATCAGGTTTAAGGAATCCTTAACTGCTCCTTGATCCCAATTGAAAAACCACTTCACCTTTCAACATTAAGATCTGATTTTTCTCAGCTACCCTGCCCTGTAACACTTCTTTTATTATTTGATTATGTTATGTTTTAAAATCATATTGACTCCATAGCCCAATGGAAAATGGAAAGGCATCTATCCATCTAAATCATTAATTCCACCTATCTACCAAAACCAATCAAAATCCAACCCTATCAAGCATACATAACTAGCCTAAAATCTATTAAAAAACAAAGTTAAATCATTAAGAGAGAGCCCTCTCTAAGCATTAGGAAGGCTAGATCCTAATCTCCAAAAGTGGATGATAGTTATCTCTTATATTTATTTTGAACGTTCGTAACAACCCCTGGAGATTTTCAGAGTGATAACACAATGCAGATGGTATTACTGTAGATGACAACAATGAATGATGAGACAATATGGAAACAGTGAAAGACTTGTTGTACGTGTTGTTTGAGAAAGCCAATCAATACAAAATACAAATGGAAATGGTACCACCTTAGATGACAATAAAGAATGGTGAAACAATATGGAATCAGTGAAATACTTGTTGTACCTGCTTTAGAAATCCAACCAATACAAACTACCAATGGAGATGGTACCATTGGTGCCAGTCTAGATGACAACAAAGAATGGTGAAACAATATGGAATCAGTGAAAGAATACTTGTACTTGTTTGAGAAATCCAATCAATACAAGCTACCAATGGACATGGTAACACTGTAGATGAAAACAAAGAATAAGGAAACAATATGGAATCATTGTTGCACTACATAGCAAAGAGCACTGAGGATGACTCTATTCCAAGGGGGAGGGATTGTAATAACTAGTTTTCACCTGTTAGATATATGATACTAAATCATGAATAAGATGAAATGACATGATGGAATTGATCAGTGTCCACTGTCAAGCCATTGTGATGTCTTTTGTGATGCCTCTTGTTCAGAGCCCATGGCAAATGCCTGACTAATTCATGGTTACAAGTTCATGCAATGAGCCAGGATAGATGTTACCATGGTAAAGAATATTCCAAAAGAAGGTTATTTTAGGAACAACAAGGGCCATGATATTACGAGAGGGAAAGGAAAGTGAGGTCCACAAGAAAACATTGCGTTGTTATTGTTGCCCTATGTCTTTTCCTAAGTTCTCCCTAACCTATCAACTTACTGTTTAATCTAAATTGGTGAAGCTTTTTGAAAGGGCACTTGTTGTCCATTCAAGTGAGAGTGTATTTTGTGCATTTTCTTAAGAGAGACCCTCCATTATCTTTCATCCTCTTCCATATGAGGTCACTCCCTCTATGTGGTTATTTTGGGCCCTCGTTATTGGAATCTATATACGAAGTTATCGTTGCCATCACTACAAAACCTACCATAGAATTACATGATAAAGATAGTGTGAGCCTATGGTGAATTCGGAAATTGTTGATCTTATAAAAGGATAATTGGGATGGTTGTAAGGGAGAACAATGCCTGGTTTTCCACATGGACTAGAGCAAGTTGTAAATATAACACCCTATCATGTACTAAGCCAAGGGGATTCCACTCTAAGAATTCCCATATAACAAATAGGAGACCAAATTTTTCTTGTCTGCATTAGAAAACTGAAGGGAAAGGGAAATTGTTGAGGCACTACATTACAGAGAAGGTGATTCTTTTCCTAGTGTCGTGTTTAGATGTGGAGAAGAAAATGTAAAGTATTTGTGGGATAGTGTGATTGTTGGAGTAGTTACCTTGTTGGGTTTGATGTTATCCTCCTAGCTGATCCAATTTTTTGGGGCATTGTGGGTTGGGCTAAGAAAGCGAGATTAAAATCCCATAGGAGCTCCTTCACCCTATGGGTATCTTGGCCTTACATGGAGGAAAATTTGGCTGCTGAATTTTACAATTTGGCAGTGAATTGCTACACAATGAATGATTTGGTGGACATTCACTTAAACACAGATAAGCATTTACGATTCTTTTTGTGTTGAATGCTTTTATTATGGTATTATGTTCAATTACATGAATGCAGTCCATAATATATGAATTTTGTAACTGGATTAACTAATTGTATAAATGAATGGAATATGCACATTTAAATCCTCTACAATTATAAGTGATATGAATTATACAATTGTATTTGCATGTGAACCCTGTTATCATGGTTGTTAAAGATGAACTGGAATCATCATTAGAAATGTGATAGATTGAATAACGGAAGTTTTATTGGAGTGCTCCAACTACCATGCCTTGTACCCTGGAAGTGTAAAACCCGCAAAATGTAGAGTAGAATAGAGTAGAGGAATAATTCACTTTTAACCACATAATGAGTGTACAAGGCCGAGATCATACGTGAGAGAATTTTTATGAGAACATTAAACAATTATGTTTTTTCGTAGTTGTTGATGAGAAGATTTACTTGTGTGGCTCATTTTTGGAAGGGATGTCCTTTGTTGCATCCATGGGGTTGCATCCATGGGGAAAGCTTAAAACCCTTAAAGAGTTTGATGGGTTTTAGTAAATCATGTGCTAATAGATGTGCTCTCTAAAGCACTAGAGAAAGCGGGAGGAATGGGGACTTAGGTTTGCATCTCATATAATGACATGGGAAAGGATGTACAAATGCTTGTTAATGATGAGATAGTGGGTGAAGAAAATGGTCTAGTCAAAATAGATGTTGTGGAAGATCTTTTCTACCCACGGAAGGGGTGAAGCACTTGAGGAAGAGTGCATAGAGACAGAGAATGGGCATTTTGTTTAGAGTATGCATTAAGACACCGATAGTACTAAGAATGAAAATAGTTGCATGCATGGAGATGAACATGAGAATGGTGTTATTTCCATCTTGGAAAATGTTGTGAAAACCATAGTAAAGTGTGGAGAAGATGAAAAAGATGGAATTGATTTCATGCTTCATGAGGCCTTGTTTCTAAGGGAAATTGTACACCAAAGAGGGTAGGTAGTGGGATTTGAAGAGTTCCCAAGTTCCAATGCTGTAGAGTTGTGTGAGAAATGCAAGCAATATGAATGGAATAGTGTGAAGGAAGAAACATCACTAGGTTTGAAGAAGAGACACATCAGGATGGGTTGCCTATAAGGATTGTTGATTTTCTTGATAACATCATAGAATTGTGAAAATGTGAAATAATAAAAAAGGAAAACACTACAAACAATGTTGTAGATTTGATGCAAATCTAAGAAGATGAAGAGATCGAAGGAGCAAAGGAAGTAGAGGTAACCAAAGATTACACATGGGAGTTGATTTTTTTCTAATTTGCATTGTGAGTTTGAATCAATTTGAAGGCAAAGATAGTGAGGATAAACCAAAACATAAACCTTTGAAGATGGATCTGGTCAAATGAATGACACTCATTCTTTTTCAATTGCAAGAATTTGATGCATGGACCCTTGTAACAAAGCGTCATTCAAGGAGTTATCAATACAAAAGTTACTATTACGAGACTCGAGATGGATTCCACCAAAACAATTAAATCAGATTTTTGTTATTTGCATAGTGGGTGCAATCATGCACTCAACAATTATGAAAACTTGGGTGACATGCATTTAATGCTAATAATTAGAGTTTCTATTGGCACTATGCCTAATGTACATGTTGACCATTTGGAAAAGCTTTTATGAATTTATAATCATTTGGATCATTGATGTAGTCTATAATTGAAAAAGAAGAACTGAAAATCAAGGGAGGAGAAAAGAACAATGGCAGTTAGACACTGAGGTGTGAGCAATAGATGGAAAATTGTAATATTTTCTTTTTGATAAACTAGTTGTTTTAGAGTGAGTTGCAAGTACAAAGACGACCTTTGAGGCTGTAATCTTCTTTGATATATCAATATTTGTGATATTTTTTTTAGATAAACTAATTGTTTTAGAGTGAGTTGCAAGTATAAAGATGACCTTTGAGGTTGTACTCATATATATCTACTTCAATATATCAACATTTGTGACACAACTTTGTCTTTATCCCCTTTTTGTGCACTTACCTACCATACTTTTATGTACTTTATTGACTCAAAACATATGTACTTGCCCCTTTCATCTTATTTTGACACCCATTGTGTCAAATACACTCATCCTTTCATTCTTCTTTGTCATTATTGTGTGTTCCGTTGTATTTTGTAGCATATCATAATATGGACAATGTCTTATATTTTGATTATGTTTGGGCATTTTTTGTTAGGATGTTAGAGTGGTGCACATAGGCTTACCACACCCTATATTTTGATTATGTTTGGGCATTTTTTGTTAGGATGTTAGAGTGGTGTGCATAGGCTTACCACACCCTATATTGACAGCTTTTGATATTTTGATTATGTTGGAAAATTTTTGTCAGGATGTTAGAGTGGTGCACATAAGCTTACCACACTCCTTATCTGTGTTTTATCCTCTTCATTATTTTGGGTGTTTCATTTTGTTTTAATGCATCGTAGTATTGATATTTTTTGAAATTTTAAGTATGCTTGAGCATTTTTGTATTGATATTTTTTGAAATTTTAAGTATGTTTGAGCATTTTTGTTTAGAACGTTAAAGTGATGCACTAGGTACATCTTAGATTTTTCCATTGTAGCTCGTGGTTGATGTTAAATGTTTCCCTTGTTGATGAATTAGAAATATAGCAAACATTGAAGCACTTGCTAAAGAAATGTATTCATGTACATGGGTTAAAGTGATTATATAATATGAGAAAAATAGTATTAGTGTAACATTTTATTTATCATTTTTTATAGTCATTTATACTAGCTCAGCTATATAAATTAAATGGCAGAAAATACTGATAGGCATCCGTCCATGACTCCATATTAAGCATTAAGAAACTCACCTCATAATACATCTCATATTGCCAGATTTTTATTAAAAGATAAAAAGATAAAAATAAAAAAATGATAAAAATTAACTGAATTATAACTTTATTTTAAGTTATTATTATATTATTATATTATTGTTTTTATTATTAACAAGAAAAACATGGTAAAGCTGTAATAAGCAATAAGAGTGATATGAATAATTTTTTCAAATTGAATTGAAAAGTAAAAATGACATAAGTAACTTTGAGATCAAGCTTCTATTCTGATTGCTATTAACAATATTCTGTGGAAGTTAAATTCCTACTATCCATATAATAATTAAATTAAAATTCTCAAAGCCTTGAGAATAGCAGAAAAAGTAATTTTGGTCTCCATCTGCCTATGCTTTTGGTCTCAACCTTCTATTTTGATTACTACTAACAATATTCTGTCTGTGGAAGTTAAATCTCTACCATCCATATAATAATTAAATTAAAATTCTCAAAACCTTGAATAATTTTGGTAATTTTGGTGTCCTATCTGCTTTTCACCTCACAAGCATTAATGAAAACAGACTTATCATTTATCCCATTAACCAGATATCTAGATTCTGGTTATCATTCCTTTCCATCTGCAGCACGAAGAGAACCAAGTTGAACAGGGGCTTGCGTGCCAACCACCTTGGAAGACCCATAGATGGAGAGATCAATTCCCTGAGCCTTTTCCTTCTCAATTTGTTCCTTGATCCAGAAATAAGTAATTCTCAAACCATCCTGCCAAAACCAGAAGTAAACAAATGTGACTCTGCATCTTTCCTTCAATGCACAAGTGCCAATGCATTGCATGGAGTTTTACAATCTGAAAAATCTAATACCTAGAACTTTACCTTCAACTTCATAGTTGGCGCCCAGCCTAGCTTTTCCTTAATCAATGTATTGTCAGAATTCCGACCACGTACACCCTCTGGCCCAGGAATGTGATGTATCGGCAACTTTTTATTCTCAAAGCTTGACACCATTTCAGCCATCTCGTTCATGCTGACCATTTCATCACTGCCAATATTCACTGGCTCTCTAAAGTCTGACTTAGTCAACCTGGCATATCAACATAAAGATTTCTTAGAAAACAGGTTGCAAGAATTAGATCCAAACTGAATTTGAAAAGCCATTCCAAGCTTTGGTACCTTAAGACACCCTCCACACATTCATCAATGAATGTAAATGATCGTGTTTGCTCACCATCTCCCCACATTTCAAACCTATCAGTAGATGTGATTGTCTTCCTACAAAAGGCGGCAGGAGCCTTCTCACGTCCACCTGCAGTGGCAAATGAGTTTATCAACAAAGGGAACATAAACATGAGCATGCTACCATCATTACAATTTACAGCTTATCATTTTTCATAACTTACCCTTCCATGTACCAAAAGGACCATAAATGTTGTGGAAACGTCCTATCCGGCATTCTATACCAAAGTCCTTGGTGTAGTGTTTGCACAATTCTTCTGTGGCAAGCTTTTCCAACCCATAGGCATCTTGAGGCTAGAGAGCAATCAAATCATTAGTCACTAAACAGTTCAAATGAAAATGAGCTATAACAGCTTAATCCTGCATAAGCTAATTCTTCTATCTGGGGAAGCAGGCTGGATCTAACAATTGAAGTACAGTAATCACAAGCTAGTAAGTAACAAATCAGTTCCTATGATAAACCAGGTCCTATGGAGTTACATCACTTCTCCAAGTTACAGAGGCCCCGATATATCTAGAGTGTACCACTGACAAATCAGAGTGTCCTACTTCAGACTCCAGAGATGTACTCTTACAGTAACCTTCTGAATTTTCAATTAGTTGAACATTCAAAAGCAACCTTGAAATCAGTCAGCACTACCATAAACACTTCTCATCAAACATCCAGCCTCTTCCTAAACAAATTTTAGTACTCAGCTCTTACATTTCCAGCCTCTTCCTAAACAAATTTCACTATCAGCTCTTACATTGCCTTTTGACCCAAAAATGCTATGTGAGATAGCACCGAATAGCATTACCAGAGTTTTAAAGCAATAGATGGCTACATACCTCAGCTGGCCAAGCATCAGACTCCTTCAAGCTCACATTGGTCTCCAATTGTTTGAATTCGGGATAAATGCATGCACTAGAAGCATAGAAAAACCTGCAGAGAAACAAATAGATTATGAAAAAATATGCCATGTGGAGCAACCGAACAAACTGTGATCATGAGAGTAAAATGGTTATGTTTTTTGAGCAAATAATTTCATGTTCTGTCGGACTAAAATATAGTGTCTTCACTACCAATTGAATGGGAATTTCAAGTTTCAATAATAAGTTCCATAGGTAGTACTTGTATAAACTAGGTTAGATCTATTTTAACCTCAGATCTGTGGAGAGCATTAAAAGGGATTCTAGAATAGTTTTGCATCTCTAAGAAATTATCATATGTGACTGGGTGCTTGATAGAGACAAAGTTAAAATGCATTAGGTTGTCATAATCATGAGAAATAAGAAGAGCAGACATCAACCAGAAATGAAATGGAAATCCAAAGTGCAGAAACAAACCAAGGTCTCACCTTTTAATACAATTGATTCGCGCAGCTTCAAGCATGTTGAAGCTGATCATGGTGTTGTTGTACATGATAACAGAGTGATTAGACTGAATGAATCCCATACCACCCATGTCTGCGGCCAAGTTGAAAACATGATCAACTCCTTTGGTAACAGCCAAGCAATTGTCCATAACTCTCAGATCCACGAGATGGAATTCACTGCAGAACATGTCCTCTGTCATGTGCTCGTTCTTCTTCCAATCAGAGGCAATAATGTAGTGCCCTTCAGATTTCAATCTCCGGGCAATATGGGAGGCAATGAACCCACCAGCTCCAGTGATGGAAATTCTCAAATTTCCACTTGGCCAGTATGCCTCTCTATCCAGATTCTCATAGGTGTATTCCCCATAGGTCACTCCATCAGCTCCAATGCTTCCCATGGTGCTCAGTGAAAGGAGGATATACAACAAGTCTGCAATAACACAACCAGAGTAAGATATCACTCCGTGTTGAAATAAATGGCAACCAAGCAGAAAAACATATCAGGAATGACCAAGAAAGCACTTTGATTTCTACCGCGCAATGTAAAAGTAGATCAGAACTACTGAAATTCAATTGAATTCTTGGTCTAAAATGGAGAAAAAGGACGCGTGACCATGACCCAAGGGGCTCTGAAAAAATAAATTAATATATATATATATATATATATATATATATATATATATATATATATGCAAATACTCAAAACCATCGTCCAATGGGCTTAAACTGATGGAATTCAGCGAAACACGTTCCAAAAAATAAGGAAAATGCTCCTGGTCTCATTCCGCTCGATTTGTTCTACCCCTAAAAACCCTTCGATGGAACCGAACCACTGCACCACGAAGAAGACTCAATTAGGGGCGCAATCATCAAAATGGGAACAACGGCTGGAAAAGTAGCACATATCTATCTACAGGTGATATGCCCTGTTCTTCGTGAAACCTCCTTTTTCTATGAAAAAATTATCAAATTCCAGAGACAAAAACACAAGTTCATGGTTCCATGGGCAGGGAACACCCTAAATCTCATACAATTTAGAGAAATCCATCTCTAAACTTAAAAAGAAGCAATTTAGCTCAAATCCAGAAAAAATTCACCGAAAGCGGTCTTTCAAATTTGTATAGAACCCATCAACTTGCCAGTTTGTCAGTTACAGTTTTTGGGTGCAGAGATTTGAATTTCTCTAAATTTAAATAAAAATTAAAATAAAACAAAACGGTTTCCATTGTCAATTTTTCTAAATCTAAATATAAATATAAATAAAAGTAAAACAAAACATACAGTCAACTAAAAACAAAACAAATTATCAACTTGCCAACTCCTAGCTGGCAATTCAATTTCAATTGAGAATAGCTATGATAATGAAGTCTTACATACCAAGAAATTCAAATTCTCAATCTATCCCTATGTCCAGAAGAATATACTTAGAAATTATAGTGGTAGACAACATATAACATATCATAGCAATAGCAAACTAACCCAGCTGCCAATTCTTTTCCAAGGAAAAAATCTGAAAACACTTTTCAAAATTTAGGAAACCCACTTCTAAACCCATGAAAGATTCACTTGAGCCAAAAAACCAGAACACAGAAATCAGCTTTAAAAGTCGGAAAACCTGAGATAGAACTTCACCAATGATCCCTACAAAGACCTAAAATAATTTCAACACCAATTACACTTTTAAAAACTCCATGAGTGACTGTTAAAAGCTTACACAGTACACTGCTGAATGTTTAATGATGGGCTACTAAAAATTTCAATACTGAAGAGTCACAGACACTGCTAAACTTCCTCATTGATTATTAAAAACATCAATATCAAACCAAGAAAAACACTGTCAGAAACTTTCATGGTTAACTGTTATGAGCAGCAAAAGGCCCAATTGAAAAACACACACAAAAGGAGTTAACAGAGGAGGACAGACCTGGATGCGAAGGCTCTCTTAAGCTTCTGACAATGTTAATGGGCACCTGAAATCTACAAAGAACTCACACCTCTTCATCACAATACACCCATTAATATTAATATATAGGGAATCCGATGCTGATCTGTGGGGAAATATTTGGACACACCAATTCTTTCGGTGTATTTCATGTCTAAAACTAGTTGAAAATAGAACAAACATGGTCAAAATAGAACAAAAATTGTCAAAATTAAAACTGGTTAAAAATAGAACAGAAGTTGTCAAAAGCTAAGCAATGGCAAACAGCAGTTAATTAAAAGTCGCCGTAATCAAAAAGCTATTGCAAACAGCAGTTAATTAATTCTCTTAAAAGGTTTTAGGGTTTTTTAAAGTAATTCTATGTTATGGTTTTTAATGATTTTGAAATTGTTAGAAGCACGTTTTTAATAAGACTTAAAACTATTAAAAAATGGAACAAAATTTATCAAAATTTAAACGGGTTCAAAATAAAACAGAAGTTGTCGAAATAAATGAAACTCGCCTAATAAAAAAGCTATGACAAAACAGCAGGTAATTAGATCACTTAAAAAGGTTTGCGGGTTTTGGGAAATTCTATATATATAATTTTTTTTAATCAAAATTTGTATATAATTAGCATAGATTTATTTTAATTATGGATCATATTGTATCAAAAGAGATTATTATGTATTAAAAGAGATTAAATTTATCAAAATACAAATATTTTTTTGAGTATAAAATTTAAAGAAAAGATTTATACTTAAAAAATTAAAATTTTCTAGATAATTAATAAATACAAGGTTAAAAATGATCTATCTTCTCTATATATAAAATAGATCCATCTTAATTTTGTATCTATATATATATATATATATAGATAGATATAGATATATATATATAGTCTAATTAATAAATATATATATATATATATATATATATTTTTTGAAGATCATAATAATACATATAATGATATATATAGGGCATTCCCCGATGGGGTGTTTTCCGGTTATATTGTTCAGACTATCCCATGCTCTGGCAACAAGCCCCGGTGACGGCTTTTTTTGGGCAGTTGAATCATAATGACCATGTGTAAACCCTGGGTAGTTAACAAGGTGGCGACCCTCGATGGTAGTGATGAGCATTACACTTGGTGGAGCAGGATGTAAGCATGGCAAGAGCTTGTATCGACTGGAGATCTTCATATGTGGTATTTGATGTGCCTTAAATGCCTACAACATGGAGCATCAACCCCTTTGTGTGGTATAATCCCTGATTATTCCATCCTTTCTGTTGGTTCGGAGATGGGCTGTCCCCCTCAGGGTGGATTGGATGCCTCTTCTCTCCCATCTGACAACCACGGTATGCACATTAATGAGCAAATTATGGCGCCTAGTCTCTCAAGGAAACCCTCTGGTTTCATTCTCTACATCTGGCTAGCAATGGACTCATACATTGATGCAGGAGCATCAACTCAGATCAATTTTATTGACCTGATTGGTCAATCATCATTTAGTAAAGAGGATTGGACCTCTTGAATTTATTTTTACAATTATTTATTGTAATAGTTAATAGAGTGCTAGATTAGAAAGAAAATATCAGGTTTGTTAGTCTAGGTGTGCGTTAGACCTATAGAATAGGGATTAGGTTGTTTGAGAAGAGAGAATAGGTTAGCAGCATTAAAAAAAAAAAAAAAACAACAACAACAACAACGCATCTGTTTTTGGAGGAGCAAAAAAAATGTAATGTGATCAAGCAATCAAGGCTAGAGAAAAAAAAAACTTTGTTTTTTTATTTTTATTTTAGCATTTTTAATTCAAGAAATATTGTTGCAGAAATCACTGTTGTCCGCGTTAAACTTTTTGTTTTTTTATTCTCTCTGAATTAGTGAAGATCGTGCCACTGGAGTTGCAAAGGTATGTTGTTTTTATTTATTTTGTTTACACAGTGAGTAATTCACGCAGTCGCAGTCCTTAAGGAGGGAAACATATGGAGGCCATTGGAGCAATTAAACCCCTCATATTTCATCAATAAAATTGTAGATCGTGTCTCAAAACCCTAAATTCGACAAAGATCAGGAAGAAGCCGAGAAAAATCACGATTTAGTCATAATCTTGTGTTTTCAGTTGAGGCTATGCATTCTCTACGCATTTGTTGTGCACGTGTTGTGCATACCCTAAAGATGTTGCACATTCCTTAGAGACGCTATGCATACAGATCTGGTGCTCCGCTACCTTTACACGCTATGTTTACCTTTATAACGTTGTGTTTTTATCAGCAATGGGTTCTAGCGTTGCATTTCATCTTTAACAGGCTACGGTTTCACCTATAAGTTAACCCTCACCTCAGCAACGAATAGATGGATCAATCCAAATTCCAGTAAGTTAAAAAAAAAGCGCGTGAAGATAATGAATAAGGCATGGAAGGTTATAAGTTGTGAATCATTTATTTATAGATCTGTGTATGAAAACATAAGTTTGCATAGAACGGAACGGTCTTCAATCCGAGTTTGTCTTCTAGTGTGGTAGTGTGAATCAGAGGAGACGGGTGGTCTAAATACACAGAGAGGCTCACTTTAAAGAGAGCATTTTTTTTGTGCAACAGAGGAGAAGACAACAGTATTGATCAGTGGATTGATTTACCCTACATCATACACTCTTTCTCTCACATATGGGTGGCCATATATTTGCATGGAAAAAGTATTAGGGTGGCGAAGGGGTTGGTTTACAATCTCACTCTTCGGAATTTTCCAACAGATCCATAGCACATACCATTACATGAGAATTTGTTTTAACGACCTCCATGTTATGGTTAAAGAGCATCAGGGTGGAGGTATTATTTACTGCTTTCTTTCTTCATCTTTCAAAGTTTACTTTTCGATGTCTTCCATTCCTATTGGGAGCTCGTTGGGTACTCGAGTAATTTATCATCCTCGATTTTACATACAATGTTTGCGAAGTTCAATCATAGTCTTCCTCTGGTCGAACCATCCTCTTATTTTTAGTCCTAGGTCATTACCGATTAGGTTAATTTTTATAGTTGTGCAAGTTGGGTTGATGGGGGGTTCTTATACTAGCTATCAGTCGTTATTTGCAAATTAGGTTGGCGGGGGTTCATATACTGCTAGTCGGTAGTTATTTCAGTAGTCTCATGTCTCATACTACGGTCTTTAATTCTCCTCTGGGTCAATGTTTTTTGTCCTTTTCTCCACAATTCTGGGTTTGGATTGTCCTTTGAACTCATTGCAGTCCTTCCCTCCACAGCTCTTGAAAACTTGGACCCTGCAGGATTCTACTTTCCTTGTCCAATTTTTGTTTGTGAAGTATGGTACCCAAGTACCTTCTCCATATGGTTTTAATAGGGTCTTCGATAGTTGCGGCAACTTAAACTTCAAATCAAATTTTCCACCTTCATGTTTCCTATAGCACCTTCATCCCTCATGGCTCTGTCCTATTTGTAGGTCCTCTCTAGTGATTATTTTAACCACAGACCGTAGCTATTTGTTTTGTAGGCTTATCATTCTCATGGTGCCAAGGTTACGTGCTTCCAGTCGCAAAGGAGGTGCCTCAGCGTCCTCTTCCTCGCAACACAGGAGGTTATTTGGTTGGGAATCAGTTGCCAACTATTTCGACGTGACGCCCTTGGAGGTACGAAAATAAATTCTTCAATTAGAGGCTAAGGAATTTGGAGATCGTGCTTACTTTTCATAATCAGATATTGGAGGCAGTAGCCTCAAGTGGGTTATGGATCCGGGGTAGTTTCGTAGGCAAAGGATCCATTTCCTACATTCCATTACTCATCATTGTCAATGGAAACTCTTTTCAGCATGGTCATAAGAGATAAGCAGGTAGAAAACTATAAAATCTTTACAGGTCAAGAAGACATCAAGCGCATTCTTAAGGACATCAGATACAACTTGGATGATATAGTTATTCAGTTGTCTCACATGGAATGATATGTAGTTTCAGACTCAAATACTAAGTCAAATGAGCACCAGGAAGGACCTGTAGTCATCAATGCTCCAGCTCAAGCCTCCCCTCAAGCCAATTCAACTGCCACATCAGCAGTCATTATTTTGGACTAAAAGGTCCAAAGAGAAAAGGAGATGCTGGTCTATTTGAAAGAAATGGGTTTCTCTTGGGATTAGTCAACTTTTGTCTCTTTTGTTACACATATATGTATATGGTTCATAGTCTAATGTTCATGTTTAGTCGTTAGTAGCAAACTAGTCTAAGTTTTTAGTAGCAAGACATGTTACGTACAAATTCCAGTTCTTCGTTCCTCTATTCTTATGGTTTCCATAATTTTAGACACAATATTATTTTGGAAAACAAGAAGAACATGGTGGAAATGTGATTTTTTGGTCAAATGTAAACTTTTTTTTTTGCTATTAATAAAAAACTACTTATGAATGTACTAGATATATATATATATATATATCATTTTTCTATGACATATTTTATAAAAAATTTCATTTAATTTTAATGTAACATGCATAATTTTAATTATATATTATAAAAATTAGAATTATATATATATATATATATATATATATATATATATATATATATATATATTTAAAAATATTTAATATTCAATTATATCTTTAAATTTCAATTATAGTTTTACCGGATTCAAAAGTGCATAGTACACTTGAAATGGCATGAAAGAAGACTGCTAAATTGGTCAATGGAGTAAGATTATATATCTTAGAGAACATTAATAAGCAATTGAATATTATTTTAAAAACTTGTGATGCTATTTTTATTTTTTTTGGATTCACAATGGATTTCCTCCTTTACATAGTATTTACAAAGGATTTAGAATATGACCAATATATTTGTGAAAATAATTAAATATTCAATGCAAGTGTCTCAAGTTTAAATGAATTCCCAAAAAATCTATGAGGGCTACCTTTAAAAAAAAAAGATAAAATAGGTTAAACCATGGTGGTTCAACAAAATACAAATGTTGCAAGACTCCATTGCTATGTGTAAAAAAAATTAATGATAAAAAAAGCATTGATTTCTTTAAATCAATTAAAGTTGTTGAAGATAATGAAGAACCATGATTAATAAAAAAAGTCTCTGATACCAAACTTGATCTAGATCTTTTACTTCATGGATGCATACATAATTGCATATAAAAGAGTGTATAACCAAGCAACTTAAACACATAAGTGAAAATCATAAGAAAACATGAGATCAAAGACACACGACAACTTGATTACGGAGTTCACCCAATGTGGGTTACGTCTTCAAGCCCTGCTCAATATAGGGAGGCCTATTTTCATTAAATGGAAGAAACAATGAATTACAAGCAATTTACAAAAATGACACCTTGTACTTCCTCTTTCAGGGATGGCCTAAAAATGGAGACCTCTTGCTGGAGAAACGGGCTACACAGTTGGATTCCTAGAAAAAAATCATGAAAAATGACTATAAATTTGACCTTATTTTGACACTAGTACTTCTAAACCCCAAAGGAATATTCTCAGCATTAAAAGATACCCCTCTTCAAGGTTCCTCCATCCTAAACAACTCCTGGTTCTGCTCCCGAAGCTCCGCTTCACTCTCCGTTGGTCGAATGGGAAACTGAGTAAGGTTTATATACATTTTTGTGGGTGGAGGTACCAATGTTGGGCCAATGACCGATTGGTTGGTAGTATTATGTTAAGGTGTTGGCTATGAGGTGGGTCACAGGTCCTAATCCGAGGATGCGAGTTTATTTTGGGCGATGTTTTGGTTTAACTGTTCACGGCACATCATATGGGGCCACCTGAGAGGCGGACCAGGCAGGTTCAAACCCCGTTGGCCCCAAATCTTGCCACTTGCCATACATTGAACGGGCAGTGGGTCTGCCAATGGTGTCCCTCCCCCGATACAATATATATATGGATATTTCCGTTGGAGTTTTTTTATATGTTTTGACTGGTGGGTGGCCCACCCACCATATTTAATATAACTTTAACCATATGTCATTGTGGGGGTGGCGGCCCGCCACCCTAATTTTTTATTTATTTTTATTTGTTTTTAAACATAGTAGTTTAAATTTTGATGTCGATTTTTAAGGGTCACTCAAAAAATTAAAAAGGAGACAAATTCGCTCGTTCCGACTATTGGATTTCATGCACTGAACCTTTGCAAATTTGTTGCCTCATTAGTGACTGTCACTTGGCCTAGTTTGACTAGAAATTTGACCGGCTATAACTTGAGCATACAAACTCATATTTGAGTGTCGTTCACATCGTTGGAATCAAGACAATGAGCACTACGATCTAAAGATACTACGGAGCACGTAGGAATTAAAACTAGTTGAAAATAGAACAAAAATTGTCAAAATTAAAACTGGTTAAAAATAGAAAGATGTTGTCAAAAGCTAAGCTATGGCGAACAACAATTAATTAAAAGTCGACGTAATAAAAAAGCTATTGCAAACAACAATTAATTAATTCTCTTAAAATGTTTTAGGGTTTTTTAAAGTAATGCTATGTTATGGTTTTTAATGATTTTGAACTTATTAGAAGCACGTTTTTATTATTTAAAGAATTCAAACTATTAAAAAATAGAACAAGATTTGTCAAAATTTAAACGGGTACAAAATAGAACAGAAGTTGTTGAAAGCTATGGCAAAAATAAATGTAACTCGTAGTAATATAAAGTTATGACAAAACAACAGGTAATTAGATCACTTAAAAAGGTTGGCGGGTTTTGGGAAATTATATATATATATATATATATATCTATATAATTATTTTTTAATTAAAAAATTTATATAATTAGTATAGATTTATTTTAATTATGTAGCTATTAAGTATTAAAAGGGATTAATTTTTTCAAGATGCAAACTTTTTTTTGAGTATAAAATTTAAAGAAAAAATGTATACTTCAAGAAATTAAATTTCTCTAGATGGTTAATAAATACAAAGTTAAAATGGATCTATCTTCTCTATATATATAATAGATCCATCTTAACTTTGTATTTGGATGATTTATATATATAGCATAGTGTAACTAATAAAAAAAATAACAGTTTTTCTAGATCATAATAATACATATAATGATATAAACATTGGGCATTCCCTGATGGGGGTGTTTTCTGGCCATACCATTCAAACTACCCCATGCTCCAACAACAAGCCCCCCATTACGCTAGTTTCTGGGCAATTGAATCATAATGACCATGCGTAAAACCTGGGTAGTCAACAAGGTGACAACCCTCGATGGTAGTGACGAGCATTACACTTGGTGGAGCACGACGTAAGCATGGAAAGAACTTGTATCGACTGGAGATCTTCATATGTGGTATTTTATGTGCCTTAAATGCCTACAACATGGAGCATCAACCCCTGTGTGTGGTATAATCCCTATTTATTCCATCCTTTCTATCGGTTCATAGATGGGTTGTCCCGCTCAGGGTGGATTGGATGCCTCTTCTCTCCTATCTGACAACCAAGGTATGCTCATTAATGAGAAAATTATGGCGCATAGATGGGTTGTCCCGCTCAGGGTGGATTGGATGCCTCTTCTCTCCTATCTGACAACCAAGGTATGCTCATTAATGAGAAAATTATGGCGCATAGTCTCTCAAGGAAACCCCGTGGTTTCATTCTCTACATCTCGCTAGCAATGGACACATACGCTCTTTCTCTCATGTTTGGGTGGTCATATATTTGCATGGAAAAGGTCTTAGGGTGGAAAAGGGGTTTTTTTATGAATATGCTCTTTGGAATTCGCCAACAGTTCCATAACGCTTACAATTACATGAGAATTTGTTTTAAGGGCCTCCCCATTATGGTTAAAGAGCGTCAGGTTGGAGGTATTGTTTACTGCTTTCTTTTTTCATATTTCAAAGTCTGGTTTTCAATGTGTTCCATTCCTGTTGGGAGCTCGTTGTGTACTCAAGTAATTTATCATCCTCGCTTTTACATATGATGTTTTCAAAGTTCAGTCACAGTCTTCCTCTGGTCGAACCGTCCTCTTATTTTCAGTCCTAGGTCATTATTGGTTAGGTTAATTTGTATAGTTGTGCAAGTTGGGTTGATGGGTGTTCTTACACTAGCCGTCGATCGTTATTTGCAAATTGGGTTAACGAGGGTTCATATACTACTAGTCGGTAGCTATTTTAGTAGTCTCATGTCTCATACTACGGTCTTTAACTCTCCTTTGGGTCAATTTTTTTGTCCTTTTCTCCACAATTTTTGGTCTGGACCCTCTTTTGAACTCATTGCAATCCTTCCCTCGAAAACTCCTAAAAGATTCAACCCTGCAGAGATCTAATTTACTTGTCCAATTTGTGTTTGTGGAGTATGGTACCCAAGTACCTTCTCCATATGGTTTTAATAGGGTCTTCGACAGTTGCAGCAACTTAAACTTCAAAGTCATTTTTCTGCCTTCATGTTTCTTATACCACCTTCGCCCCTCGTGGTTCTGTCTTATTTGTTTTTCCTCTCTAGTGATACTTTCAACCACAGGTCGTAGCTATTTGTTTTTTAGGTTTATCATTCTCATGGTGCCAAGGTTACATGCTTCCAGTTGCAGAGGAAGTGCCTCAGGGTCCTCTTCCTCGTGGCACAGGAGGTTATTTGGTTGGGAATCAGTTGCTGACTATTTCGACTCGATGCCCTTGGAGGTACGAAAATAAATTCTTCAATTAGAGGCTAAGGAATTTGGAGATCATGCTTACTTTTCAGACTCAGATATTGGAGGAAGTAGCCTCAAGTGGGTTCTAGATCTGGGGAAGTTTTGTAGGCGAAGGATCCATTTCCTACATTCCATTACTCATCATTGTCAATGAAAACTCTTCTAAGCATGGTGATAAGAGATAAGTAGGTAGACAGCTATAAAATATTTGCAGGTTAGGAAGACATTAAGCGCATTCTTAGGGACATCATATACAACTTGGATGATATAGTTATTCAGTTGTCTCACATGGAATGTTATGCAGTTTCAAACTCAAACACTAATTCAAATGAGCACCAGGAAGGACTTGTAGTCAACAATGCTCCAACTCAAGCCTTCACTCAAGCCAACTCAACTGCCACATCACCAGTCATAATTTTGGACTAAAAGGTCCAAAGAGAAATCGAGATGCTGGTCTATTTCAAGGAAATGGTCTTCTCTTTGAATTGGTCAACTTTTGTCTCTTTTGTTACACATATATGTATATGGTTCATAGTCTAATGTTCTTGTGTAGTCATTAGTAGCAGACTAGTCTAATATTTTAGTAGCAAGACTGGTTAGGTACAAATTACAGTTCTTCGTTCCTCTATTCTTTTGGTTTTCATAGTTTTAAACATAGTATTGTTCTCGAAAACAAGAAGAAAATGGTGGAAATGTAGATTTTTTGGTCAAATATAATCTTTTTCTTTGCTATTAATAAAAATATACTAGATATATATATCATTTTTCTATGACTTGTTTAAAAAAAATTCATTTAATTTTAATGTAACAAGCGGCATAGCAATTATATATTATAAAAATTAAAAATTTATATACTTACATATATATATATATATATTTTAAATATTTATTATTCAATTATATATTTATATTTCAATTATAGTTGTACCGGATCCAAAAGTGCATAGTACACTTGAAATGACATGAAAGAAGACTGCTAAATTGCTCAATTGAGTAAGATTATATATCTTAGAGAAAATTAATAAGCAATTGAATATTATTTTAAAAACTTTGGATGTTATTTTTTTTGGATTCATAATGGATTTCCTCCTTTACATAGTATTCACAAAGGATTTAGAACATGACCAACATATTTGTGAAAATAATTTAAATATTCATTGCAAGTGTCTCAAGTTTAAATGAATTCCAAAAACATCTATGAGGACTACCTTTCAAAAAAAGGATAAAATAGGTGGAAGCATGGTGGTTCACCAAAATACAAATGTTGCAAGACTCCATTGATATGTGTAAAAAAAATTAATGATAAAAAAGCATTTTTTTCTTTAAATCAATTAAAGTTGTTGAAGATAATGAAGAACCATGGTTAATCAACGAGTCTATGCTAATACCCGATAATTAATTAGAGATGGAAGTGAGCATAATTAGAACTTCATGGCTAATGAGTTTAATAATTTCATTGCTTTTCGGGGGAAAGAGATTAAATAGTGGTTCATTACTTTTGTAAATGATAATGAAGATCATCACTTAAAATTTAAACAATTAGGCTCAAAATTTAAAGAAATAGAGGGAGAAATATTTTCACTAAGAGTAAAACAAGATATTATGGTTCCACTCAAGAAAAAGTATATGTAAGATTGGCTTAAAAGATATTTAATAGAAATTATTAATCCATAATAACCACCAAAAGTGCTTACATCAAGACAATTCAAAACCAAGATATATGCTTCAGAACTTAGAGGTGCAAGGGGAGACAAATCTTTCCATCCATCATTCCTCTGCAAAATTCCCTTATTTCACTCCATACTTTGATCATTTTAATTTATTAAGTGTATTTTTCATTTATAAAATTGATCCTTGATTGCATTCTTTTTTCTTCTAGGCTACTATTACTATTATATTTGGTCAATGGGAGCCTCCTCCCAATTCGATTAGGAAAAATGGATTTCCTTTCATTGTTAAGTCTCATGAAATTGTGTAACAATTTCCCAGGGTTCGATCTAAGTTTCCTTTGGAATGGTGCTTGCCACACATACTTTGTATCCCATTTGTGCCAGGGATACATTGCATGCCGCACACATAGGACCTTGTGCAGAGTCAGCCTTTATTTTTTCTACTACTTCTGCTAGGGTATCCAAACATGGAACCCTTGCTTCTACTCTGCTTTCCTCTAATTGTTGTCTTAATTATTTGTTTTCTTCTTCTAAAGCTTTAATTCTAAGCAGCAAAGACTAGATTTCGTCCTTAGTTGATAGAGGGTCTTCTTCCGGATGAGGTTGTTCTCCTTCTTTCTACTCCCTTGCATCCTGGCTTGGTTCCTTGCTAGGCGAAGGTTCTGGTCGTGAGCTGACTTTCACCAGTTTCTCCAGTATCATGCCTCCTATCATATTTTTCAAATATCTTTTCTTCGTTTTTCTCCCCAAGTATTGGCCCCATTCTCCAGTCTCCTCTGTTTCTTTCAGGACATCAGAGATTTTAGTTTCCCTTTTCCAGGAGCTTCTTTCCTTCTGACTTATAAATTCATCCCAGTTTCTGCCTTCTTGTTCCAATGCGTCCAATACAATTAACTTGATGAGACCGTGATTAATTATGTAGGCCTCTGGGTGAATAGAAGTTTTCACTGCCGTTGACATGTGTCTGATATTTTCTAACAAGAAACAAGGAATATTAATCAGTTTCTTATGTCGCAGGTGAGTCAACAATGGAAAATGGTAATTGAATACAATCGTTGCCCTTCCTTCGCAGGTGATGTACTTGATAATGTACAAGGAAACATCTCCCCACTGCTCAGGGAGTGATAATATGTTAATTCCCCTACCTTTATTTTCCAATTGTTCCTCTCCTTGAAGGAATTTTGTCTTGAGAGAGGGGTCATTACTTTTTATGCCAAACCATTGTTTTCCCATAGTCTGTAGTGATTTTACCTGGGAAATCACCTCTTTTGTTACTTCCAACTTCAACCCCTGAACTTCTGTCTGATTTCCACTCAAGTTCCAAGCAAACTCCATAACCACTGACTCATCTCATCCCTTAAGATGTTCAAAGAATTTGAACCAGATTGCTTCCTTAAAGACATGGCATGCCTTGGGGAAATTCTCCAATGCGTCAGTCAAATTGGGCTCATGTCGGACTGAAGCTCCTCCCATTTCTATCCCAAAGCTCTGTATTCTGATCTTCCGAGAATTTTGAAGCGAAAAAGCAATATTTCGTTGAGGTCGACATTGGGGCATTAAGCTGGGTAATAAAGCGAGGATTTCAGGTTAAAGAGGATCGTACACAATTATGCTTTCATTATTGACCTGGATCGTGGGGATCTGTCATTAAATACGTTTTCATTTTTGGCATGAAAGGATAATGATGACGGTGCTTTTAACAATTATTACTGGATTTAAACTCGAGATCATAGATTACAAAATGACTCGTTCCCTCCCCTGATGATCTGAAATGATTGTATTAGTTTTGATGTGCTAAGGGTCTTTCAATTTTAAAAACATGTGCATAATTGGTTCATTAGTTTGCATAAGGATTAAGGAGTTTTTCCATGAATTATAGATGAACTTTAGTGAATAGAAGCATAAAATAAGCATCAATAACACTGAACAACAGTGTAAAACAGAGAAATAGGTCACAACATGAATTTTACACAACAGGCATGATGAAGCAGTTCACCCCTCCTGGCCTCCATCTGCTGGTCCAGCTCCTAATGGCTTGTCCATCTTTCATTATGCTCGAAATTTTTCTATTACATGTAGTTACAATGCTCTAATAATTTTTTTCTCTATACTAATGGCTTCAGAATGATCCAATTAGTCAAGAATGACTCTTCATTCACTCAGAATGGTCGAAAATTGAGCCTCCTACACTTTTTCCCAATATCTCCTAGGAAAACTCCATTAAATGTGGAGAACTCCAGTTAATTGGAGTTAAATTAGGGCTGACCACAAAATTTGGCGTGCCCTTATCCACTCCGCTAATAAAATTGTGCATTAAAATTTATGGTTATGATGGTGGCCACCTACGCACCCCCAATCGTTAAGTGGCTTATACGTTAGCGGAAACAACGTAATACAATTACATAGAGTTTATTAACATACATACGCGAAGCGAGCAACATCGGATCCCTTTTACGAGACTCTTCAATATCAAAAAAAATTGCAATCGCAATATAAGATATATCACAGATCGTATAGTATGCGACATCGCAGATTGTGAAACATACAATTTCGTAGATCGCATGGTTTAACAAATAAATTTAACGATTTAACAATATATTTGCCGATGCAAAGTTTAGATGGCAATGTCACATCACATATTTCACAAGTTCCACTTATCTCATATCGGCCTCCCACATATTTACCATGAAAGACTAAGTTGTATCACTTGCGAAGTGTAATAACACTCAGACCTCTGCCGACACGTGGTCTTGCTCGTTGCATCGCGATTTATATAATTTAACTTGCGAAACTCTTTAATGGTAAACTCTGTTCTGTGCAATATTTCTCAACTGTGAAGAGATCTTTCCCGTTGAACTCCCACTGTTGCTTCTGCAATCTAATCACCATCATTTAGCCCTCGTTGTTGACTGGATAACGATCGTTTGTTCCACCTGCAACATTTCCACGGCTGTGCAATCCCCGATTTTATATGCAGAGTTCAAGACTCCATGAAAGCCACCAATTTGAATCCCACTCTGCTGGTCGATCCAGTTATGAACCTATTTTCCATTTCTCACCGAATCCTGTAACTTTGAATTTTGAGTAAAATTTATGAACTCCTGATCATTCCTCCCCATTGGGAAGCTTTTGGAACCCAAAAGACTTGATTACCTGTTCAGTAGATGAGGGTACAGATCCCTCACCTTTCTAATCTCCATCCATTTTTCCTTGCTTGGTTTAGTGCCTTTGAGCCCAACTCGAAGGTAGTCAACACTTCCCCTCTTTGATGCTCTTGTCCTCCTATCAAGAATTGTATCTTCTTTGCGCTCATCTAGAAATTTTGGTGAGAAATCTTCAATAGAAGGTAGTTTAACATCACTTCCTTGATCATTGATCAAAGGAGGCTCATACAAGCGTAAGTTTTCAACATTAACAACTGAATACATTTGCATGTAAGAAGGCAAATCAAGTTGGAATGCATTATTACCAACTTTTTTTATGATCTTGAAAGGACCATAGAGAATGGATTTGAGTTTTTTACCTTCCCCTTGCATTCTTTCTTTTCTAATGTGAAACCATACCTCATCTCCCTCTTGAAACTTATGATCAACTCGGTGTTTTTCATGCCTCTCTATGTATTTTCTTTGAATTTTCTCAAGATGTTCTTGAACTTGTTGATGTATCATCTGAATTTTCTCAATGAAATTTCGAGAACTATCAATATCACTATGGCCATCAATTGCAACATCCTTCCCAAAGATGAAGTCTAAATGGCGATTTTGGCAAATACCCTAAGCATGCTTCAAAAGGTGAGGTTTGTGTTGAAGAGTGCTTTTCCCGGTTGTAAGCATGTTGGATGTAATGCAGTTGTTCATCCCACAACTTAGGATGTTTGCTGCAATATCCTCTCAATAGATGAACAACTATTCTGTTCACCACTTTGCTTTGTCCATCTGTTTGTGGATGAAAAGCGGTACTCTTTTTCAATTTTGTGTCCATCATTCTCCTTAGATTTGACCAAAAATTCCCAATGAACCTGGAATCCCTGTCACTAAAAAAAGAAGTGGGCAATCCAAAATGAACCCAAACATTTTGAAAATAAAGTTCAGCAGTAATGGTCTTCTTATATGGCATAAGTATACACATTTTACTGAATCTATCCACAACTACATAAAGATAATCATGTTGCTTTCTTGACATAGGTAAACCTCCAACAAATTCCATGGAGACGCTCTCTCATGGCCTTGATGGTACTGGTAGTGGCGTGTACAATCCAAGCTTCCTATTACTAGGCTTACTTGTTGCACACATAAAACAACCTCTTATAAAACATGACACCTATCTATCATGTGAGGCCAATAACAATACCTTTGTAGATGCGCCACTATTTTTCTTACCCCAAAGTGTCCAGCAATAAGAGAAGAATGAGCTTCTCTCATGACACTTAGCCTCTCTCCTTGTGGAATACATAGATTTCCCAAATGAAACAACAAATTTTTATGCATGTGATAATCTCTTTCTTCAACTTGATTCCCTTCACTCAAACTAGCATAGACATCTTTGAAATCAACGTCATGTGCATATTGTTCTATGTAACTCTCATGTACAACATAATCATCTTTTAGTAAATTAGAAGCACTAATTATTGGTCTCGAAATCATATCTGCAACTTTATTGAATATATCTTTTTGTACCTTATATCCAAGTGAAATTGTTGAAGAAATCCCATCCACCTGAAATGTCTTGATTGCCGCAATTTTGTTTACGACTACAACTACTGTAATCGTTGGTGATTGGTGTGTACAATAGTCTCTTTACCCATCAAGTAGTGTTTCCACTTCTTGACACTTTGTACCAATGCATATAGTTCTTTGTCACATGTAGGATAATTAGTCACAGCACCATTAAATTTTTTTGGATGAGAGGCGATAGGCATACCATGCTGCAAAAGGACTGCGCCCATGGCATAGTCACTAGCATCGGTTTGTATCTCGAATGGATGTCTCAAATTTGGTAGTGCAAGGACTGGAGTTGAACTGATGTTGTCTTTTAAAGCTTCGAAAGCTTTCTGTTGTTTGCCTCCCCATTGGAAGCCTTTCTTCACACTTGTCACTGCATGCATAGGAGTTGCGATGGAAGAAAAGTTAGCAATGAATTTCCTCCAATATTGAGCTGCACTTAAGAAAATTCTTACCTCAGTAACTGTTTTGGGTGTGGGCCAATTCACAATGGCCTCCACTTTAGAAAGATCAATCCTTAATTCTCTTCCTCCTACAATATGTCCCAAATAGACCAAAGAAGTCTTTCCAAACTCACATTTTTATATCTTAAGAAATAATTTCTCTTTATTCAAAATATCAAGCACTCTATTTACATGAAAGACATGATCTTCTCTTGTTTTGATGAAAATAAAAATTTCATCTAAGTACAAAATAACAAAGTCATCAAGGAATGGACGCAAAACATTATTCATAACCTGCATAAAAGTTGTTGGTGCATTACATAAACCAAAAGGAGTAACTAGCCACTCAAAGAGTCCTTGTTTGGTTTTGAATGCAATTTTCCATATATCACTTTCTACAATTATTACTTGATGATATCCACTTCGTAAATCTAACTTAGTGAAAAACTTTTCTTCTTTTAGCCGATCAAGCAAATAATCTATTATTTGGAGAGGGTAACGATTTTTTACCGTAATTTTGTTCAAAGCTTGAAAATCTACACACATGCGCCAAGTCCCATCTTTCTTTGGTATCAAGACTATGGGTGAAGCGCATGGCGAGGTGCTTGACCTTATGATACCTTTATCCAACATCTCTTTGATTTTCCTCTTATTTCAGCATTCTCCATTATCGACATGCGATACATACCGATGTTTGGAAGAGGACAATCCTGCTACAACTGAATCTCATGTTGAATTTCCCTTTTTGGAGGCAATCCTGTTGGCTCCTGAAACATATCATGATGCCCATTAACCACATCATATAATTCCAATTTCAACTTAGGATCACATCCCTCAAAAGATTCATGATAAATATCATCTTTGGGATTAATCATAAGAATAAAAAAAAATATTACTTGAATTTACCAGCCTCTTTACCTATCCAGCATTTACCAAAGAAATATTTGTCTTCTTGCGGTGTGCTCTAACAATGAACTCGCCATATTTGAATAAATGATACTTGTTCTCATGGTGATAGAATATCTCTTTCCTATCATACAAGTAAGGACTTCCTAATACAACACCTATTATGTCAAGCGGAACCACATCTAATTGCACTATGTCAACAAAGCTTGTAGTGATTGCAAACCTCAATATACATTTCCATGTAACCTGTAGATTTTCATCCTTACAAATCCGACCCAATGGATATGGTTTTGTATGTGGTATGGTCTGAAAGTTAATTTTTTTTACCAAATCTTCAGAGATTAAGTTTGCTTGTGACCCAGTGTCAAACAATATGTCAATCTAGGTATGCTTGGATATGACCCTCACATGAAACAATTATATTATTTCTTCTTCATTTGGATTGTTTATGTGACAGTTTGATTTATTGGTACTGGGTTTATTTTCAATTTATTTTCCCTTCATGTTCTTCATTCCTATGGCTTTAATTTTAGTCCCATCACCTGAATCAGACCCTAAGTCATGTTGAGTTGTAGCAACAATTTTCTGTTTCCCTTTGTTATTGGGTTTCTTTGGCCTCAATTCTGGATGTAATTTCCAACAATGAGTTTCATCATGGCCTTCTTTTGAAAAATGTTTACAAGTCACTTTTTCTTCCTCTTTCTTAACAGATGAATTCATTTTGTTTTTATCTTTTGGGGTTTTCTCCTTGGCTTTACCCTTAAAAGGTTTCTTCCTACCCTCTTCAGGAATGTTCTTCCCTCTAGCTTCTAGATGTGTGGCCTGAACACAAACTTCATCTAGACTGGTGGGGTTAAACATGATGATCTGTAAATGTAAGTACTTGAAAACATGTGCAAGGTATCCATTTTCATTAACTTAAATGTGAAACTTCTTAGATCTATTCCAGAGATTCACTGTAGGGGAATTTACTAGATATGTCACCTTTGATAAAAGGATGAGATCCAGAGGCTACCTGGCCCTTTACAGACTCTGTCTTTAGAAATTGAAGAAGATAACACTCATAATCTGAAAATGAAATTACTTGTATTTTTTGTTCAAGGTATTCATTTCCATAAAATAGGTGTGCAAAGAGTTTAGATAGTCTTGCAAGTGAAACAAAATGTTTTTGGTAAATTTTTGAGTCTTATGTGTGAAGGAGTGTTATTTCTTTTTACTGTTTAACATATCAAATCTGAAAAACACAGCAAGATAAGATCACATAATATAACACAACAGCTAATGAGGCAGTTCACCCCTCCTGGGCTACATCTGTCGGGTCCAAGGCCCCCAAATGGGCATGTCCTTGCTCTTATTAGATGCTCAAATTGGTTATACAGTGATAAGAAAGCCTAAACATGAAAAATAAGTTGTGGAAATGAGTTTAGAACATAGAAAATAGTAAATATAGGCTTTTGTTACACCTCCAATGGTTAACCATAGCCCAATACAACTCCAACACTCCCTAGGCCCTGATGGCTCTCCAAGCTTCTCTACTGAAAAATTACATGAAGATGAGATTTGTTGCCTCTGTAACCTACACCATTGGCTTTGGAATTCTCAAAAAAAGAAAAAGAAAATCGTTCAAAATGATTCTCCCTAGCAAAAGTTATGATCAAAAGAATATTTTGTCCAGTTTGGCCTAAACAAGCTCCACCAAATCTGGGCTAACTGGAGTTAAGGCCACTAACTCTGGCATACCCCGCCCAGAATGGCGCGCTCCACCTTATATGTCAGAACCATTAAACTTAACATTAAATGTTGGGTGGGTGGGGTCACATGGACCACCGCTCAACCCGCCGACATAGCCGTGGAGCTAACATTTTTCAAACCGTAGCATTAAATCTCCACCGGAACCGCCGCCGCTTGACCTGTGAACACCCGGTGTGTTAACCGGAACTATCGGAGGTCTTAAGGTTCAGGTTTTGGGCCTGTGGTCACATTGTGTGGGGGCTAGCCCATAGGGGCTGGCCCCCATTCACCTCCACCCGAAATGCATTCAAACTTTAATTATGTAATGTCTCCTTTGGTTATTAAGAACCATTACGTAGCCTGTGTGGTCAGGCCACCTAGCTTGCAACGCAGAGGTGCGCGGTCGAATCCTGCGGAGAGCCATAAATTTTACATAACCAAATTTTCATAGACCAGGGGGCCACGTGGCAGCCCATAATTGGTCAAAAAGACAAAAAGTCAAACTTTGATCAAATCAC
The DNA here is from genome assembly GCA_034641835.2 of Pinus albicaulis. Classification (NCBI taxonomy): domain Eukaryota; kingdom Viridiplantae; phylum Streptophyta; class Pinopsida; order Pinales; family Pinaceae; genus Pinus; species Pinus albicaulis. The sequence goes on along the minus strand of MU968363.1, from coordinate 25,896,158 downwards.
AAATTGCCACTTGTCGATGCCGGATTGGACCAGGTGGAATATTCTAGGGAATATTTCGAGGAATATTCTAGGAATATTCCTTGGAATTTTATTTTTTTTCAAAAATTGAAGTCAAACCTGGTCAAACTGAATTTTTGCAGTTTACTGAAAACTTCAAACCTGCATAACTTTCACATACAATGTCGAATTTGAGTGCCGTTCACGACACCGGGATCATATCGACGAGGCCTATCCATTCGTTCATGTTGCAAGTGATTTTTAGCACTTTCAATTTTGAGCATTTTCTTCGCTTAGGACATGATCACTTGATCACATGAGAATAGTACTTTTTAGGTAGCTATGTAAGCCTCCTACGCAATTTAGAAAAGTTTCTTGGCTCTGAAAATCCACCCCTAATAAAATATATCTTCTCCTAAATTCATTGGTGTATAATTGCACATTTTTTCCCTTTAACTGCCTAAAGTTTTGCCAGTTCATGATGGATTTTTGCATATGAGCTAATGGATAAAACTGTCGTTTAATAGCAGCAGTAAAATCTGACCATGATAGTGTTAGGGTCCTATAATAATAGGATTCATAATTTTTGAATTGACTTGGATTAGTCTTGTAATATGTACATACTTTGCTTTATGCAAATTTTTTTCCCAAATTTGAAAAAATAAAATAAAAAATGAAAAGAGGGTAAACGTCCTAAAAAAAAATTAAAGGACTTAAAAGAAGAAAATAAAAAATAATATAAAATGGACCCCAAACAAAAAAGAGATAAGAATAAGACATGAAAGTGATGCAAGTCAAAATGCCACTACTAGTTACTTTTACTGCAAAAATAATGATTATGTGCAGCTTGCTCAAAATTTCATAATCCATGATGAGTTAAATAGCTTAAGATCTTGAATTTTTCATGTTTTAAATTTCATGCTGATAGATAAAGAATAAAGATCTTGCCAAACAGATTAATCTTGGCAAATCAGTAGTTAGTTAGAGAATAAATAAGGAGCTCAACAATTTAATCTGAGCCCTTGGATGAAATAAGGTTAGAATTAAATAGTTTCATGTTTTTTAAAGAAAAATGAATAAGGGTTTGCAAGCTCAAATACACCCATGCAAATAAATGAAAAAATGGTAGAATAAATGATGGGTAGGAAGAGAGAAGTTTCACAAGGAATGAATAAACATCATTTGGCAAATTACTAATTTCCCTACCCACAATGTGTTCCAGTACTATACCCTTCAGTTATAAAGACTCAGAGCATTTCTCTGACTTTTGGTGGGACCGGACCCACATCTTAATGACTGATTGGCACCAAGGTATTGAAATTCCCCCCTTTTTTCATCCTTTCCCCTTCATAAAAAGCCTTTTTTCCCCTTATATTACTCATTTTACCTTACAAATCCCCTTTTCCTAAGTTAAACACATTTTACTTAGGAAAAGTAAAAACCCCTTTAACTAATTCTCATTTCATTCAAAAATACCCAAAACCCCATTAAAAACATGTTATCCTAAATTTAAATATAAAGATATTATATTGGAACTTTTTAAACAATTATCCCTTTATTATGTTTTAAATTAAACTTAGCTTATTTTTTATTAACACTTTAACTTATGTATTAACTCCTTATTAACCTTTCCTCTCCTGTATTATAATAAATCCCTTTAAATAATATCCCAAACCTATATTTTACTTTTAGCCTATGGTTCGTTTTCCCCACGTGACATATTATCCCCGCTCCCCATAGGTTAAAACTATCCCTTTATACAAATATCCCGCCAATGCTAAACATTACATTCATACATATTTCATTTGTTATGTATAATCTTAGCCCGCCTATCATATTTCATATATAAACCATATGTTAAAACTATGTTTTAATATATAATATATTCCCACCGCATAAAGAAATCCTGGTCCCCACGCCCATTACCCTTAGCTTCATCGCTTAATCCTGACCATTAGCTCCATTCCTCAAAATCTAACGGTGCATATCTCCCATCACAAATCTCATAGTGCGATTTTTAAACAAAATGAAATTTGCGATAAAATTTATTTTGGCATTTTATCTCTCCTCCACGCGTCATTTTATTGTTGAATCACATCGATTCAACGAAAATTGTTTACCGCCTTTCAACTTTGCGAAAACAGCTCAGCGGTAATTCTTCCCCCCGTGCCCAAACCACCGATAATTGAATTGACTAGTAGTTAATGTGATCTTTGTTTAACTCAAATTCTTTATAAAAACAACAGAATGCACATATTTTAATCTTTTTGTTACTTTTCTGCTCATAAACCTCTCTAGAATGAAAAAAATGTGTTGTCACCCCTATTTCAAGTCATAAACCAACAGAATTTGTCTAAATCATTGCTATGATCACTCAAAAGTCTCCAGACTACATATAAATGCCAGAGCAAGCTTTTGAAAGCTTTCAACACACAACAAACCCTTTTTCGCAACAAATTTCCTAAATTTACAGTTATTCTTCAGAAAAAAGACCTATCCATCCATCTGAAAGAAATATACTGTTAAACTAAAGCCTTTTAAAGTCTGTCTGCGTAAAGAACAACCATATTTCCACAAAAATTCATCTCGGTTGTAAACCCTGAGCATTTCCACAGTTTTTGAAGCTGTAATTTGTATTTTTAAAGAAAATTTGAAGTGAATTTAGGTATTTGTAGAATTAAGAAGCCCTTTGAGATTTCCAAAGCCTTTCTACAGTACTCAGAAAATCCTTTTCACAAAAAATTGACGTTTTAGGATTGTTTCATCAACATAAAATTGTAGCAAACCCTCGATATCCTTTGTTGAGTCTGTAAAAGTCAAGAAATTGGTTTTTATAACAAAATTGACAGTTTGAGTCAGAGTAACCTAAATTATACCTTTTTTCAGTCCAAGATAGACCCTCTTTTATACTTAAAGTCCTTCCATAAACAGTTTAATCTTACAGAAGTGAGTCACAGACCTAAAAACAGAGTTTTAAAGATCAAGAGTGGTTAAATTGATAAAACAAACCTATCAATGCCATCCAAAAACACAATTGTAATCAATCCACTACAACCTCCTGTTGTAGATGTAGAACATACCCCATTGGCTGATGCAGACTATAAAATCATAGATCCTGTAACTGAATTTAACCTCCTTGAGCTCCACTGTTGGAGCCAAGTGAAATATTTGGACCAAATAGATGATGTGCTTATTTGGGAATATAATTTGCCTAAGTATGTTGTTTCTCACACCCATCAATGCCCAGAAGCCATCAGATTGTGCCAATCTCGTTATTCTCCATATCAAAGAGCCATTATCAATGCTGAAAAATAAGTATTGTTTACCATAACAATTGAATCTATAAACTAGATTCTTCAGTTGCAGCATGGGCCCAATGCAGTCTCCTTATCTATTGAAGCTCTGACAAAGTTCTATTTGTAGTTGGATTTTCCCAAAAGATTCCAAAATTTTCAAACATTCATGCCCTCTTATGTGGAAATTCCAAAGCTCAATCTTTCATATTCCTCTTCTAAATTCACAGAAGGAATCAGACACATAATCTCCATGCTATCTTTTATCCTTGGATACTTCATAGATGAACATACTGATGCATATATACTTGGGTTCCTTTCCATTTTTGTGCCTGGCCAGCCCCCTGCAGTTATCTACAAATTTTCCCAGTATATTGCTGATATCATCCATGAAAAACTTGTCAAATTACCTACTGAAGGTGTCTTTAGGTATACTTAATTTCTTTTTCATATGTTCCTTTACTTTCAATCAGACAAGTTTCCTATAAATATTCAAAAGATGGATGTAGAAAGAAATCCACTGTCTATTATTTTCTGGACCTCCTTGATCAGAAAGGAGTCAACTCAGTTTACTTATGCAGAATTTACATATTGTTTTATCCATCCATTGGTAAATCTGCTAAAAAACAGTGTGAAACCTAGAATCAGTGATGAAATCAAGAGAGTTTTAGAGTTGTTTGAATAGAGCAAGATAAGTGATTGGTATTTATACCAAAATCACACTGAGATCAAAGTTTATGGAAAAACCCTCATTCCTTACAAGTTTCCAAAGTATTTACCTATGAGGTTGTTTGCTTTAGAATATATAAGATAGATTTTGAACTCAGATTCTGTAAATTTCTTGGCTGCTAAAAAGAAAACCCAGTTTAAATTGAAAAATCAGGTGGGTCCCTTCATATGTAATAATAAAGAAGTAGGTGCAGAAGCAGAAAAGTAGTTGTTAGATTACAAATTCAACAAAAGTTTTCTTTTGCACTATGACTTCTTTGAGGCAAAAATGACTTCCAAATATTCTAGTAATAAATGATAAATTGATGAAACTCAAAGATTATGACAAAAATATAAGATAATTTGGCAAAGAACAGGTAAAAAAATCAGATTGGCAGGGAATCCCAACAGGGAAAGTTTTGCACAAGAGTATTGAAAATCTGTTTTACTTGCAGCATGAAGTAAAACACGTTTTTGTGGTCAAACCAACATTTGTAAGATACACTGAAGCTGATGAAAACTTTAGAAATCTAAAGAATATCAAAGTGCCAGAAGTTGAGTTCCAGGAGAAATTAACAGATTTGTTGTAAAATCCAATTGCAATGAGGAAGATCAAAGAAAAGATATAAACAGAGTTGTTGTTTTTACTGCAACATTAAAATAGATTTTAACAATAAGAAAGTGTATAAGCAGTCAAAGAGTATCAGTTAAAAAAGTTTATTAGATGAAATGTAAAGATCAAAACAGATTGAAGATCAAACTGCCAGCGTGAGGGACACCTCATTTGCCTAGCTGCAGCCCAAAACCAAACAACAAGCTATTTAATTTCAATAAACAGGACAACTGGCAATTAGTTATGCAGTCTTCACTATCTTCTTGCAAGAAGATATTTTATTGTCCAAGAAAAATTCCTAAGATTGTTCTAGGATATTTTGTACTAGTTTTTGTATAAGTACTTCACCATTTGAAGTATTGAGAGTGGATTAATTGCTGAACATTTCTGTAGCCATATTTTATGAACCTGAAGGGTTTTTTGTATCAAGTTCAAGTCAACAAACTAGATCAAAGGAAATAAAGCATCATATTATAGGATTGATGTGTTGGGTCACTTAAGTGAAGTACTTTCTTATGTTTTCCATCCATTCATGAATGTGTTTTAAATTTTAATGTGAAATCAGGAATTGTTAATTCAAAATTTGTTAAAAGCTCTCTGTTATTGACTGATTTTCATTTAAATGTTTTCTACTGATATCCAGACCAGGGAACCCTTACTTTCTCCCTGATTTTGATTGACCTCTACCTTTTCACTCTTTATCTGGATTTAAGAATCCTTAATTTCTCTTTATCCCGATTAAAACAATTTCACCATTAGCCTTTGAAGATCTGAAGTGACTCTACTATCTTGAACTGTAAACATTTGAACATTAGACCTTGATCCTGATCTGACTGCTTGACACATTGACTCCATTTTCCCAATGGAAAACAGATCTATAGCTATCCATCTGAGTAAGTGATTTACCCACCAACCAAATCAAAACCCCAAAACCAATTTGCCCCATAACTATCCTAAAATCAAATATAATCAAAAAAGCTAAATATTATAGAAAGAGACCTCTATGAGCCTTAGGAAGGTTAGATCCTAGGACTTAAAAGTAGGTTTGTGGTTACCTCTGATATTATTTAAACTATAATAAAAAATCTCACAACTTTGAGAATTATTAGAGTGATAACATACTTGCGACTCTGTTGGGGAACTAACCAATCCTCAATTTTTAAATAGATCTTAAAGGAAATATTTTTCATTATCTTTTCACCTTAATATTGTTTTAACAAGTTGTGATTATATTTTCATAAAAACTGTAATTCTGGCTTCTAGAAGAGTTTATTATACCAGGTTAAATCTAGATCCACAACCTGCAGTCATAGTAGATAATCCTAACAGAATTGGAAATAAAAACAAAAGAGTAGAATATTTAGGTAATATATTTTCATTAGTCAAAGCAAATTCACTTCCGAAACAACTATCAAGTTTACAAGATATAAAATTTGATTTAAATTTTAGACAATATTTATTCAGAACTAAATCAAAAAGTGATTTACAAAAGACTGTAATAGATCCTAATTTTATTCCATTCATTGAAACTAAGAAGGAAATTGTTTCAGTTGATTCTGAGGAAAATATTTTTGAAGTTTATGATAAGCTTGATGCCATAACTGCAACTTTTATTAAAGAAATAGATGAAGCTTATTTACAACATTAAGTTGAATTGAGTGATTTATCAGCCTATACCCCTAAACCTTATACCAACCATTTAGTTATCAGTCATTTAGATACCAGCCTTTTAGAATCTATAGGTTCATCTATTTTCACCACCACCTCATCCATTGTTTCCACCACACTTCAATCCACAGATTCATTTTTTCCAAAACTTCCACTTCAACCTAGAATTTTATTTCCATCTCATACAACCTCAAGTTCATTCCCTAGTATTTCTCCTGCATTTTCCAATACATCATTCTCGTTCCCAAGCACCTCTTCCAACATCCCAACTTCATCTTTTAGTTCTACAACTACATTTTCCAGTACATATTCTTATATTCCCATCTCATATGCAAGTGCTTTAACTACATCAGCAAGTACTTCAAACTTACCTCCTATACAAGCTAGAATCCTAGCCATGGCTGCCATATATACTCCCTTGGTCCTACTAGCACAGTTGCATGACATGCCCCAGGATTATCAAAGCAAAATCCCTCAATTTGATGGAAAAGCTCAATATATTGCACAACAACACGTTAATAAGATGACAAACTATTTTGAACTGCATGAAATAGATGATTATGATGTAAAAATGAGACTTTTTGCTCAAACTTTAACTGGTGAGGTTAAAAAATGGTTTAAAGGTTTGAATGCTGGTAGTATTGCTGATTTAGCAGTTTTTCATAGATTATTTCTTAACATATGGGAAAAGAAGAAAAATCCACTACAAATCTTATCTGAATTTGAAAATATAAAAAAATCACCAAATGAAACAATTCAAGATTATTGTACTAGATATAACAATATATATAATGCAATTCCTACTAATCTTAAACCTCCTCCAGACTCTGTCCTTATCAAATTTCCTGATGGATTTGATATAGATATAACCTATCAATTAAGAGAGAGAAATCCAGAGACTTTAGAGTAGATGCATAGTAATGTTGTTAGTGTAGAGGCAAACTTGTTAGCAAAGAAAGCTAGATTAATAAATGAAAGGAGAGTGACCATAAAAGAGGAAACAACTACTTCAGATTTGAAAATAGATCAATTAGAAAAAACATTAGATAGAGTGATGGATAGGTTAGATAATATGGAAAGGAAGCCACAGTGGGATAACCAACAACAAGGACCTCAAATTAGAAATCCCAATTTCAGGAAAAACACCAATACTGGAAAATCTAGAGAATCGGCACCTGACTAGACAATAAGACCCCCTTTCCAAGAGAACTATGCTAAAATTTCTCATCAAAACGAAGATGATGGGCATTAATGATGATAACACCATTTTTCTTACACAAGAAGAACAAGAGTTATATGAATTAAAACAATTACAATTAGATTCTGGTGAGTCGTTTTACTACAAGCAAGGTTATGAGTTTGCAATAAACGAAGTTCATAAGCAATATAAACTTAGGAGCAAGAAAAATGTAGATCCCCCTACTAAGAAATCTGTTCAAACACAAACAAAGAAAACAGTAGAGGCTCCTACCACAAAATTTCTGCAAATTCTCCCTAGGGAAACCAAGCAAAATTCTAATCCAACTCAGAAAGTTTCAAGTCCCAAAATTTCACCCAATCCCAAAATTGTTGACATCACAGATGATGATGTCCAAACAACAACAAATTCTCAAAAATCTGCTTCTGTCAAGACAACTAATTTTGTTAAAACAACAATTTCAGATTCCAAAACACCTACTGCTGATCTAAAATCAGCTGATCATAAAAAAGCAACTACTGAAAAAGTTGTTGAAACATCAAAACCTGCAAAGATTTCGGTTGCATCGCAAACTATCCCTGAAAAGAAAATTAAAATTAGTAAGGCAATGGAAACTAAAACAGAGAATGAAAAGCCAGCTGTAGATAAAGAAGATAAACCCACTCAAACTACAGTTACAAAAGAAGAAATAATTCAACTAAGAAAATTACAAGAACCATTTAACATCCAAGCTGAAATTGCAAAACTAAAGATACCAATTCCTTTAACAGAATTGGTAAAACATGACATATACAAATCAAACATCATAGAAACTTTAAACATAAATGATGGAGAAGATTTTGTAAATTTGAATGACGATCAACCAGAGCTAATTTTTGGTCCTGATGTGAATGGAAAACACCAAGAAGGAGGAGTTCCTCCTTTCTACATTATTTTAACTGTTCATGATCAGATTTTACATAATGCAATGTTAGATTCAGAGGCCTCACACGATTTGATTCCAAAAGAAATAATGGAAACCCTGAATTTAGACATCAATAGGCCTTACAAATATCTCTTCTTATTTGACTCCTGTAAAGTGAAATGTTTAGGTTTGATAAAATATTTATGTGTTACATTAGTTCAATATCCTAGAAAAAGCATGATCATGGATATTGTAGTAGCTAACATCCCTCCAAAATATGGAATGTTTTTATCTCGCTCATGGGGAGCTAAACTGCAGGGATCTCTACAACTTGATATGTCTTATGAAACAAGATCATTTTTTGGCCAACCTAAGAAACTTTACAGAGAAAGTTTGATGAAGTACATGGTTAGTAATGTTGAAAGACCCAGAAATTATCCCATTTATTCTACACCTACTTATATGGATTCCTTTATCTTATGTAACTCTGAAACAAGCATTGAGAACAATATTGAATTAAAACAAGAAAAGAAAGCACCAGATAGTGAAAAAAAAATTCATGAATCATTGTGGCACCTAGATTTTGATGGATCAGTTAATAAATTAGGAGCAGGAGCAGGAGGTTGGATACACAATATGGAAAAAAATCATGCAGAAGGTCATTATTTTATATTAAATTTCAAATGTACAAACAACATGGCTGAATACAAAGCTCTTATTTTAGGACTGCGGATTGTTAGGAATTTAGGAGCCAAAAGAGTGTCAATTATGGGAGATTTAGAGTTAATTGTGAAACAGATAACTGGAGAATATTCTGTAAATAATCCAAGATTACGCTGATATAGAGATATTGTGCTAGATCTGATTAAGGAACTTCTTGAATGTGATTTTGCTGCAATCCCTAGAAAACAAAACATACAGGCCCACTGCTTAGAAACTTTCGCTAGTACCTGTAATTTTCCATTTCAACCAAATCATAGATATACAACAGAAGTTAAACATAGACCTACAATACCAGATAATCTTAAATATTGGCAATTTTTTTCACAGGATGAACAGATTTATCATTTTATGAACAATGAAGGAGAATTTCAGAATTGTAATATAGACACAGACTGTACAGTAGATCAGAACATAGATAGTGAGATTGATTTAAATAATGTAGATGTAAATCACTTAAATTTTGCTAAACCCACTAAATTTAATCAAGTAGAGATAGATAATTTAGAGAAAGTAGAGATTCAAGAGTTAGCAGATGATGATTCTAATATTCTAAACCTCAAAGACGACTTTTTACTTAAGGGATTAACCCCTTTAGAAGATCCTTTTTAGTCTAATGATGTTCCTAGGAAACCTAAGATGGAGCCATTGAGATCTGATATAGAAGAATTAAACATAGGAACATAATCAAAGCCTAAGATGATAAAACTTTCAAAAACCTTACCTCAAGAAGAAAAAGTAAAATACATAGCTCTCTTTAAGGAATTTTAGGATGTATTTGTATGGAGTTATGAGGACTTAAAATCCTATGATATTAGCATAATACAGCACAAAATACCTATAAAATAAGATAAAAAACCTTTCAAATAGAAGCTCAGAATAATTAATCCATTTTTATTACCCTTGATTGAGAAAGAGGTTAAGAGAATGTATGTTGCCCAAATCATTGCACCAATTAGATATTCTGATTGGGTTTCTAATCTAGTTCCTACTAGGAAAAAGATAGGAGAAGTTAGATTGTGTGTTGATTTCAGAAATTTAAATAAAGTGTCATTAAAAGACAATTACCCTCTTCCCAAGATGGATCACATTTTACAGAGGGTAGTTGGTTCATCCAGAATTTCATTACTTGATGGATTTTCTGGATATAACCATATTCTAGTCCAACCAGAAGATTAAGCTAAAACTGCTTTTACTACTCCATGGGGCACTTTCATGTATGTGAAAATTCCTTTTGGGTTAATGAATGCAGGGGCCACTTTTCAAAGAGCTATGGATATAGCCTTTGCAAAAGAAATTCATGATTTCCTTGTAATCTATCTAGATGACAGTACTGTGTTTTCTAAAATTGATAATGAACATTTAGATAATCTCAAACAAGTATTTATCAATTGCAGGAAATTTGCAATCTCTCTCAATCCTAAAAAGACTTTATTTGTATTGGAAGAAGGAAAATTATTAGGACACATCATATCAAAAGAAGGAATTAGGATTGACCCAGCTAGAATAGAATCCATTCTGAAAATTAGTCATCCTAGGAATATTAAAGAATTACAAGCTTTCTTAGGTAAAATAAATTTTCTCAGAAGATTCATCTTAAACTTAGATGAAATAATTAGAGAACTTAACAACATGTTGAAAAAAGACTCAGTGCTTAAATGGACTGCGGAGGAAAAGTAATCATTTGAATCAATTAAACAAGCCTTAACAAAAACACCAGTCCTTATAATTCATGACTTTAAAAAAGGTCGCATTATTTTTTCCTCTGCTTCAGAACACACTATTGATGCACTTTTATTGCAGAAAAATTATCAGGGCTATGAGAAGCCTATTTCGTTCTTTAGAAAATCACTTAGAGATGATTATTTGAAATATAACATCATGGAAAAGCAGGCACTAGCATTAGTGAAAGATATCAAAGATTTTAGATTGTGCATTCTTTATTCACATATCATTGCTTATGTTCCAAATGTAGTTGTAAAGGACATTCTAACACAGAATGGGCCAGATGGTAAAAGAAGCAAGTGGATTGCCACCATTTTGGAATATGACATAGAAATCAAACCCACCAAACACATAAAAGGTCAAGGTTTAGCCAAACTTATGGCTGAATCAAATTTTCATGCTTTAGATATTAATTTTATTGCCCAAATAGATGATCAAGAGGAGATGGTGACTCCAGAAATCAGTGAAGCCTTTTCAAACTCACCATGGTATGCAAATATTGTATTTGTATTACTTACTTTACAAGCTCCTCCTGGATTATCAAGAACCAAAGCTATATTTTTAAAGTTAAAGGCAATAATATTTTGTATCATAGATAATGCACTCTTTTGGAAAGATCATGGTGGTATTTTATTGAATTGTTTGCTTAAAGAAGAAGCTGATAAAATTTTGGAATAATTTCATGCAGGTGATTGTGGAAGATATATCTACTGGAAGACTACTGCAAAAAAAATCTTGATAGCCAGTTTTTAATGGTCTATCTTGCTTTCAGATGTGAAAAAGTATGTAACCTCCTGTCACAAGTGTCAAATTTTTGAAGGAAAGAAAAAACTGCTACATTTTCCCTCAAAACCCATCTCAACAGAAATTCCTTTTGAAAAATGGGGTCTTGACTTCATTGGTGAAATTCACCCTCCATCCTTAACCCAACACAAGTGGATTTTGAAAGCCACTAACTATTTCACTAAGTGGATTGAAGCCATACCTTCCAGGCAAGCCACTGACACTCTCATAATCTCATTTTTAGAAAACAACATACTCTCAAGATTTGGATGCCCCCAAAATATCATCACTAATAATGTAGTAGAATTCGAGTCTAAAAATATGATTGATTTCTGCCATAAATACCACATTACACTTAGCCATTCTACTACATATTACCCTCAAGGTAATGGCCTTGCTAAATCCTCCAATAAAGGCCTTGTGAACATCATCAAAAAATTACTAGAAGACAATAAGAAAACTTGGAACAAGAAGTTAGTGAATGCCTTATGGGAAGATAGACTTACAACAAAGAAATATATTCGTACATCCCCTTACCAGCTTGTCTATGGGATGGATGTTTTTTTTCCATCCTCTCTAAGAGTACTAGTGATGAAAAAAATCCAAGAACTGCAGGTTGAAACTAATGATATCCAGAGAAGGATAAACCAAACCATACACTAGCAGCAAACTAGAGAAGAGGTTTATCTTAAGTCTCAGGTTATCCAAGACAAGATTAAGAATATTTTTAACAAGAAGAGTAAAGAAGATTATTTCTATATAGGTGAAAAAGTTTTAAAGTGGGATTCAAGGAGAGAAGAGAAAGGTAAACATGGGAAATTTGATTTCTTATGGAAAGGACCTTATGTTATTTATGGTTACAAAGGTAATAATTCTTTCTTTTTGAAGGAGTTGGATGGATTAGATCTACTAGGTGGACTTGTAAATGGCAGAGTGTTGAAGCACTATTATTCTTCAAAAATAACAGATAGTTAATATTGTTTACTTTACACATTGTACATAACATTGCATATTTTAGGTTGGATTTGATGTTTTACTAACAAAGTTGAAGCCCAAAGAGAAGGCCCTAAGCTTTGAAGGATAAAATATCGTAAGTATGAATAATTGAAAATCTTAGAAAACAGTTCCAAGGCCAGCACAGTCAGATTCAAAGGCTACTAGTCTCAGAGTTCTTGACATTTCACCAGGAAATGCCATACCCATGTGGAGCCACTGTAAGGGTCCTATAATAATAGGATTCATAATTTTTTAATTGACTTGGATTATTCTTGTAATATGTACATACTTTTCTTTTTGCAATTTTTTTTCCATATTTGAAAAAATAAAATAAAAAATGAAAAGAGGGTAAAATTCCTAAAAGAAAAATCAAAGGACTTAAAAGAAAAAAATAAAAAAGAATAGAAAATGGACCCAAAAAAAAAAGAGATAAGAATAAGGCATGAAAGTGATGCAAGTCAAAATGCCACTACTAGTTACTTTTACTGAAAAAATAATGATTATGTGTAGCTTGTTCAAAATGTCATAATCCATGATGAGTTAAATAGCTTAATCTTGACTTTTTCATGTTTTAAATTTCATGTTTATAGATAGAGAATAAAGATCTTGCCAAACAGTTTAATCTTGGCAGATCAGTAGTTAGGTAGAGAATAAATAAGGAGCTCAACAGTTTAATCTGAGCCCTCAGATGAAATAAGGTTAGAATTAGATAGTTTCTTGTTTTTTAAAGAAAAATGAATAAGGGTTTGCAAGCTCAAATGCACACATGCAAATAAAGGAAAATATGATAGAATAAATGATGGGTAGGAAGAAAGCAGTTTCACAAGGAATGGATAAGCATCATTTGGCAAATTACTAATTTCCCTCCCCATGATGTGTTACAATACTATACCCTTCAATTATAAAGACTCAAAGCATTTCTTTGAATTTTAGTGGGACCGGACCCACATCTTAATGACTGATTAACACCAAGGTATTGAAATTCCCCACTTTTTTCATCCTTTCCCCTTCATAAAAATCCTTTTTCCCCCTTATATTACTCATTTTACACTACAAATCCCCTTTTCCTAAGTTAAACACATTTTACTTATGAAAAGTAAAAACCCCTTTAACAAATTCTCATTTCATTCAAAAATACCCAAAAACCCATTAAAAACATTTTATCCTAAGTTTAAATATAAAGATATTATATTGGGACTTTTTAAACAATTATCCCTTTATTATGTTTTAAAATAAACTTAGCTTATTTTTTATTAACACTTTAACTTATGTATTAGCTCCTTATTAACCTTTCCTCTCCCGTATTATATTAAATCCCCTTAAATAATATCCCAAACCCATATTTTACTTTTAGCCTATGGTTCGTTTTCCCCACGTGACATATTATCCCCGCTCCCCATAGGTTAAAACTATCCCTTTATACAAATATCCCGCCAATGCTAAACATTACATTCATACATATTTCATTTTTTATGTATAACCTTAGCCCACCTATCATATTTCATATATAAACTATATATTAAAACTATGTTTTAATATATAATACACTCCCGCTGCATAAAGAAATCTCGGGCCCCATGCCCATTACCCAGTAGCTTCGTCGCTTAATCTTCACTGTTTTCTCCATTCCTCAAAATCTAATGGTGCATATCTCCCATCTCAAATCTCATAGCGCGATCGTTGAACAAAATGAAATTTTCGATAAAATTTATTTCGGTGTTTTATCTCTCCTCCACGCGTCATTTTATTGTTGGATTGCATCGATTCAAGGAAAATCGTTTACCTCTTTTCAACTTTGCGAAAATAGCTCAGTGGTAATTCTTCCCCCCACACCTAAACCACCGATAATTGAATTGACTAGCAGTTAATGTTATCACTGTTTAACTCAAATTATTTATAAAAACAATAAAATGCACGCATTTTAAGCTTTCTGTCACCTTTCTACTCATAAACCTCTCCAGAACGAAAAGAATGTGTTGCCGCCCCTGTTTCAACTCATAAACCAACATAATCCATCTAAATCATTGCTACGATCACTCAAAAGTCTCCAGATTGCATATAAAGGCCAGAGACAGATTTTGAAAGTTTTCAACACACAAAAAATCCTTTTCCGCAACAAATTTCCTAAATTTACAGGTATTCTTCAGAAAAAAAGGCCTATCCATCCATCTGAAATAAATATACTGGTAAATTGAAGCCTTTTAAAGTCTGTCTGCCTAAAGAACAACCATATTTCCACTTAAATTCATCTCGGTTGTAAACCCTGAGCATTTCCACAGTTTCTGAAGCTGTAATCTATTTTTTAAAGCAAATTTGAAGTGAATTTAGGTATTTGTAGACTTAAGAATCCCTCTGATATTTCCAAATCCTTTCTACAGTACTCAGAAAATCATTTTTCACAAAAAATTGATGTTTTAGGATTGTTTCATCAACAGAAAATTACAGTAAACCCTTGATATCTTTTGTTGAGTCTGTAAAAATCAAGAAAATGGTTTTTATAACAAAATTGATAGTTTGAGTCAGAGTAACCTATATTATAGACCCTCTGTTATACTTAAAGTCCTTCTGTAAACAGTTTAATCTTACAGAAGTGAGTCACATACCTAAAAACAGAGTTTTAAAGATCAAGAGTGGTTAAATTGATAAAACAAACCTATCAATAGTATCCAAAAGCACAATTGTAATCAATCCACTACAACCTCATGTTGTAGATGTAGAACATACCCCATTGGTTGATGCAGACTATAAAATCACAGATCCTGTAACTAAATTTAACCTCCTTGAGCTCCACTGTTAGAGCCAAGAGAAATATTTGGACCAAATAGATGATGTGCTTATTTGGGAATCTTATTTACCTAAGTATGTTTTTCCTCACACCCATCAGTGCCCATAATCCATCAGATTTTTCCAATCTCATTATTCTCTAGATCAAAGATCCATTATCAATGTTGAAAAAGAAGTATTGTTTACCATAACAGTTGAATCTATAAACCAGATTCTTCAGTTGCAACCTAAGCCCAATTGAGTCCCCTTATCTATTGAAGCTCTGACAAAGTTCTATTTGCAGTTGGATTTTCCCAAAAGATTCAAAAATTTTCAAACATTCATGCCCTCTTATGTGGAAATTCCAAAGCTCAATCCTCCGTATTCCTCTTCTAAAATCACAGAAGGAACCAGACACATCATCTCCATGCTATATTTTATCCTTGGATACTTCACAGATGAACATATTGATGCATCTATACTTGGTTTCCTATCCACTTTTGTGCTTGGCCAGCCCCCTGTAGTTATCTACAATTTTTCCTAGTATATTGCTGATATCATCCATGAATAACTTGTCAAATTACCGACTGAAGGTGTCTTTAGGTATACTTCATTTATTTTTCATATGTTCCTTTACTTTCAATCAAAAAAGTTTCCTATAACTCTTCAAAAGATGGATGTAGAAGGAAATCCATTGTCTATTATTTTCTGGACCTCCTTAATCAGAAAGGAGTCAACTCAGTTTACTTATGCAGACTTTACATATTGTTTAAACCATCCATTGGTATATCTACTAAAAAACAATGTGCAACCTAGAATCAGTGATGAAATCAAGAGAGTTCTATAGTTGTCTGAACGGATCAGGACAGGTGATTGGTATTTATACCAAAATCACACTGAGATAAGAGTTTATGGAACAACCCTCATTCCTTACAAGTTTCCAAATTATTTACCTATGAGGTTGTCTGCTTTAGAATATATAAGACAAATTTTGAACTCATATTCTGTAAATTTCTTGGCTGCTAAAAATAAAACCCAGTTTAAATTGAAAAATCAAGTGGGTCCCTTCATATGTAATAAGAGAGAAGTAGGTGCAGAAGAAGAAAAGAAGTTGTTAGATTACAAATTCAGAAAAAAATTTCTTTGGCACTATGATCCTTATGGTATAATCAACAAAATGAGAGTGAAGTGTAAATTAACTCCCTACATTCATGAAAAGAATTTTGCAATTGAGAAATTTTCTAACCAATCTGAATGGTTAGAAAATACACTGGTAGAAGCTGATAAGCAGAGTGATACTAGTCACATTTTGCAGACTCCAGCTCAGGAAGACAAAATCATGGAAAGAAATAGGGAATAAGGGTCATACACTGTTGAAACTACCACAAAAACAAAGTTTAAACTTAGGTACAGCAAGAAGCCAAAGATTAATCCAGCAGATAAATATAAAGAGACAATTGAGGTCATGGATACAGAGATTCCTAATAAAGACAATGTGCCTCCCACAGTGATTGTAAATGAATAACAACCTGCCACTTCCAATACACAATTGATCTAGAAAAAGCAGAGTGTGGAAGTATCATCATCAAAACAGATAGAGGACAAAGATATGGACATCAAAGAAAGGTATAAAGAGATTAAAGCTAAAAAT
Organism: Pinus albicaulis; assembly: GCA_034641835.2. Taxonomy (NCBI): domain Eukaryota; kingdom Viridiplantae; phylum Streptophyta; class Pinopsida; order Pinales; family Pinaceae; genus Pinus; species Pinus albicaulis. Next base: position 25,879,139 of record MU968363.1, on the reverse strand, counting down.
GAGGAAATATAAAATGAAATTTATTCTCAATACTTGAAGCAGACTCCTGGCATACAAAACAGGCTGCTTTCAGCCCTTGATTTTAAAAACAAAAATATGCTAATGACAGTATTCCAACCTGCAGTGCCAACTCCCAAAACAGTATCCGATTATAAAAAGGTTGATTTTGAAGTTCCAGTTGAGGACATTCATCCACTGGACCAGATTGAATTCCATAAATAGAGTTCAAAGATGCTTTATTCCACAATTACTACAAAATAAATGAGTGCACAAAAGCTTCAGAATACTTTGATTAATATAAGAGGTCAGCTTAAAGTTGAAAAAGCTTCTTCATATGCCAAAGATACCAGAATCAAATCTTTGGAGGAGTTAGTGATTGAGGTGGGTTATGATCCTTCTAATGTAAAAGCTACAGGGGAGCTAATTAAAAAGAATAATGTTGATAATGCTGCACTCATAAAACAGTTGAAATTACCTCTTACAGAGCATCCACAGGACAACGAGATTATACAGGAATCGAATCAAAAGGATGAGATGATGAATTTCATATTGCAGATGACAACACAAATTAAAGAGATGGAGATTGAGATGGAAAAATTCGTCCAAGAAAAAGAAGTTTCCAAAGTACAAAATGTCCCTCCTACTGTAATTCCCATGGTTACAATAGCAGTGCCATCCACTCTAGCAGGAGAACTAGCTCCAAAAGTTCCATTGGCTACTGCAATGCCATTAACTTCATCAACAACTTCTGTCACTGAGTCTTCCACTTTAGTAATCCAGCAATCAGATGAGGCCAACAAATTGGTAAAGGCAATGGAGGACATTTCCATACAAACCAATGAAATAAAAAGGTTAAAGGAGCAAATTAAGAATCTGGAAGATGCCAAAAATCTTGCACATATTAATGCCAAGACTGAAGAACAAAAAGCTAAAAGGTTGAGTGAATAACTCAAGAAATTGGAAACAGAGTTGACTTTGAAAGAACCCATGGCACATATTAAAAATAAATCATGGTCAAATATCATTGAAGTAGTCAATGATACTTGGCCATCAATACAGGTGATTTACGAACAGAAGGATTTACTGAAAGCAGCAAGAGAAGAAATACAAATAACCAAAGAAGAGTTAGGTACAAAATCTGAAGAGGCATTGGAAATTATTAAATTCCTCAATTCCAAAAACAAGAAAGAATTAGACGAAATTGGAATAACAGACATAACAAAAACTATACTTGAGGTAAGAAATTAGGTAATTTCCAAAAAGAAATTTATGAAACAATTGGAATAAAAGTGCTAAAACATGGATATAGAAATTACAAGATTCATGGTCAAATTTGATGCTTTGAGGAAAAAGGACTTCCAAATATTCTAGTAATCAATGGTAAATTGATGAAACATGAAGATTATAACAAAAAGATAAGAGAATTCGTCAAAGAACATGTACACAAATCAGACTGGCAGGGAATCCCAATAGGGAAAGTTTTGCACAAGAGTATTGAAAATCTGTTTTACTTGCAGCATGAATTAAAAGACCTTTTTGTGGTCAAACCAACATTTGTAAGATACACTGAAGCTGATGAAAACTTCAGAAAGCTAAAGGATATCAAAGTGCTAAAAGCTGAGTTCTAGGAGAAATTAACAGATTTGTTGTAAAATCCAATTGCAATGAGGAAGATCAAAGAAAATATATAAACAGAGTTGTTTTTTTTACTGCAACATTAAAATGGATTTTAACAATAAAAAAGTGTATTAGCAGTCAAAGAGTATCAGTTAAAAAAGTGTATCAGATGAATGATAAAGATCAAAATAAATTGAAGATCAAATTGCCAGCATGAGGGACACCTCATTTGCCCAGTTGCAACCCAAAACCAAAAAAAAATCTATTTAATTTCAATAAATAGGACAACTAGCAATTAGTTATGCAGTTGTCACTTTCTTCTCGCAAGAAGATATTTTATTTTCCAAGAAAATTTCCTAAGATTGTTCTAGGATATTTTGTACTAGTTTTTATATAAATACTTCACCATTTGAAGTATTGAGTGTGTATTAATTGATGAACATTTCTGTAGTCATATTTTCTGAACCTGAAGGGTTTTTTGTATCAAGTTCAAGTCAGCAGACTGGATCAAAGGAAATAAAGCATCATATTACAGGATTCATGTGTTGGGCCGGTTAAGTGAAGTGTTTTCGCATGTTATTTGTCAATTTTCTTATGTTTTCCATCCATTCATGAATGTGTTCTAAATTTTAATGTGAAATCAAGAATTGTTATTTCAGAATTTGTTAAAATCACTCTGTTATTGGCTGATTTTCATTTAAATGATTTCTACTGATATCCAGACTAGGGAACCCTTAATTTCTCCCTGATTTCGATTGACCTCTACCTTTTCACTCCTTATCCAGATTTAAGAACATTAATTTCTCTTTATCCCAATTAAAACCATTTCACCATTAGCCTTTGAAGATATGAAGTGACTCTTCTATCTTGCTCTGTAAACATTTGAACTTTAGACCTTGATCCTGATCTGACTGCTTGACACATTGACTCCATTTTCCCAATGGAAAACAGATCTATAGCTATCCATTTGAGTAAGTGATTTACCCACCAACCAAATCAAAACCCAAAAACCAATTTGCCCCATATAACTAGCCTAAAATCAAATATAATCAACATAGTTAAATATTATAGAGAGAGCCCTCTCTGAGCCTTAGGAAGGCTAGATCTTAGGACTTAAAAGTAGGTTTGTGGTTACCTCTGATATTCTTTAAACTATAATAAAAAATCTCACAACTTTGAGAATTATTAGAGTGATAATAGATATAATAATCTTACCATGTTTCTTGATTTTCTCCTATGTCTTGGCTTCCCACCAAATAAGTGTTGCATCTTCCATTCTCAAAGAAGCTAATTGAATTTTTGTATCATCATCTTGAAGGTTCTCAATTCATAAATAGACCTCCAATTTTCGAATCTAATTATCTAGCTTGTATACATTTACTTCACCATTAAACATTAGCAATTCGAACTTAACATCAAGCTTTAATAAAGGAGATTTACTAGTGTTCTTGGACTTGTGTGGTTGATGTACTGAAGAAGAGGTAGAAGATGATGATGATGAGGGTGAATATGGTGGCTCTCCATTGCCTCCATTTCCTCCATTTTCCTTCTTTGACTTGTCTTCATCATGTTGACCTCATGAAGATCCTTGTCCTTCCTTTTGGAGTTTAGATCCTTCTCCTTTCAATCTCTCATTCCTTTCTTGATAAATAATTCTAACCATCTCAATCATGTCAAGAAATGCTTTCCTAAACACTCTTTCTTCTTCCTTAGGGTAAACTTCTTCATGAATTTCTCCTTCCTCATAAGACATGCTTAATGGAGTTTCTGCTTCTTTAGGAGGTGAACTAGGTGGGAGATATTGTGGCAATATTGCTCTCCTTTTATTTGGCTCCTTTTGAGACCCTCCTACTTCCACGATTTTGCCTTCTGCCCTTTTGAGCTTAAGCCTTGTAAGCATCTAAAACTTGCAAATAGTTAAACAATTCTTTGCACTAAACAACACTAGCAAAAAAATCTAACTTTGATACCATTTGATCTAAAATCACTGTATTAGTTTTGTTGTGCTAAGGGTCTTTTAGTTTTTAAAACATGTGCATAATTGGTTCATTAGTTTGCATAAGGATTAAGGAGTTTTTCCATGAATTATAGATGAAATTTAGTGAATTAGAAGCATAAAATAAGCATAAATAACACTTAATAGCATTATAAAATAGAGAAATAAGTCACCACATGAATTTTACACAGCATGCATGATGAAGAAATTCACCCCTTTTGGGATACATCTGCTGGTCCAGCCTCCAATGGCTTGTCCATCTTTCATTATGCTCAAAATTTTTCTATTGCATCTAGTTACAATGTTCTAATGGTTGTTTTCTCTGCACCAATGGCTTCAGAATGCTCCAATTAGTCAATAATGACTCTTCCTTCACTCATAATGGTCGAAAATTGAGCCTCCTACACTTTTCCGCAATATCTCTTAGGAAAAATCCACTAAATGTGGAGAACTCCAGTTAGGGCTGAACTCCAAATTTGACGCGCCCTTATCCGCTCCGCCAATATAGTTGTGCATTAAAATTTATGGTTAGGGCAATGGCCACATGCGCATGCCCAACCGTTAAGTGGCTTATACATTAGTGGAAACAACAGAATACAATTACACAGAGTTTATTAACATACATACGAAAAGCGACCAACATGGGATCCCTTTTACGGGACTTCACAATTTCAAACAAATTCACAATTGCAATATAAGATATATCACATATCGCAGAGTATGCGACATCACAGATCGCGAAACATACAATTTCGCAGATCGCATGGTTTAACAAATAACTTTAACGGTTTAACAATATAATCGCTGATGCAAAGTTGCGATGGAAATGTCGCATCGCATATTTCACAAGTTCCACTTATCGCATATCAGCCTCCAAAACATTTACCATTAAAGACCCAATTGTATCGCTTGTGAAGTGTGATAGCACTCGGACCTCTGTCGACACATGGTCCTCCTCGTCGCATCACGAGTTATATAATTTAACTTGTGAAACTCTTTAACGGTAAACTATGTTTTGTGCGATGTTTCTCAACTACAATGAGACTCTCCCATTGATCTCCCACTACTGCTTTTGTGATCTAATCACCACTGTTCAACCCTCGCCGTTGACTGGATCACGGCCGTCCATTCCACATGCAACATTTTCGCGACTGTGCAATGCCCAATTCTATATGCAGAGTTCAAGACTCCAAGATAGCCACCAATTCATATCCCACTCTGTTGGTTGATCCGGTTCTGAACCTGTTTTCCATTTCGAACCTAATCCTGTAACTTTGAATTTTAAGCAAAATTTATGAACTCCTAATCACCCGAGTTTTAATGCGATGTCCGTCCTCAGCCGTAAAAAGGTACCATATTAATTTCTATAATTTTTAAATAGAGGGAAGACGTGATGTACCTTTAATGACGTACGTGACGTGATGTAGTAGGAAAGGACTGGCACAAGAATTGTGACATGACCAATTCCGGCAGTGATGTGCTAGTTGTGTAAATTTCTACCGTAGCATAGCACTAATGAATGTTCCTTTTTTTTTATTTACGGTTGACAATATTTCGCTGATGTATGGATTTTTGGTTATTACATGTGTAACAGAAGATCTAATCGCCATTTCTTCAGCCATTTCTTATTTACAAAAACATAATTACAGGGAAAATTTATAGAAGTAATCAAACATATACTAACAGTCCTTGTAACAAAATAAAATAGGATATATGTGAGTTACATAATGATGTTAGAAGGGAAAAGAAAGAAAATGTGCGACGACTGCCACACAGTGATTGCCAACTATCACAATTAATCTTAATATGCCCCAGAGAGGTTTTCACAGTCATATTTTTATTATAACTTATTATTTTGTTGATTTATTTATTTATTATTATTATTTTTTGTTACAGGTGGAACAACTACCACATAGTGGTTTTCAACTGTTAAACTCATTGGAAAATTTAGAGTTATGGCAATGCTAGGGGTTTCCCCTTGCTCCTATAATCTGGAGATCAAAGTCCATGACAATGTTAGTAAATGAATCATTTGAAGCATGTTTATTATATAACCGAAGACGATGCCCATTAGAAAGTAACGGTGTTCTTGCACTGTCAATGGTAACAAAACTTACGGTTCCATTTTCGAAAACTTTATCAACTTCATAAGGACCTAGACATCTAGTGCAAAGCTTACCCTTGAAATCCTTGAATCTTGAATCATATAGGAGATCCCAATCTCCCTTCTAGACTTTCTTGTTTTTGATGAATGTGTCATGCCACTTAGCTCTCTATTGTTGGATGATATATGTTTGTTGAATAGCAACTAGTTGTCTCTCTTCTAGTTCATTGAGATGGTTCAACCGTTGCTTTTGTGTTGTTGTGATATCCAAGTTTACTTGTAATGTTGTTCTCAATGTCTTGATCTCGAACTCTATTGGGAATAAAGGATTTTTACCGTACACCAGTTCATATGGTGAGAATCTCGTGGTATTCCTCCATGTAGTCCTATATGCCCACATCACTTCTGGAAGTTTATTATTCCAATCCCTCCAGTGGCTAGCCACAGTCTTGGTAGGAATCCCCTCTATAACCTTATTGGTGCTCTCCAACTATCCATTAGCTTTTGGGTGATAAGGTGAATTGATTCTATGACAAATATTATACTTTTCAACCAAATTTTGAATTAAGTGAGATGTAATTTGGGGTCCTCCATCTATCACTATTTCTCTGGGTATCCCAAAGCAAACAAAGATGTCTTCAAACAGAAATTCTGAAACAACCTGTTATGTGGCTCTGGTTAATGCTTTTTCCTCAACCCATTTCGTAACATAATCTGTAAAAACTAAGATATAGTACTTTTGTTGGGATGATGGGTTAATTGGTCCCACAAAATCCAGAGCCCATTTCTCGAATGGTTCCAAAACTATTTGAGGTTGTGATGACATCTCATCTAAATGCAGTGGTTGACCCATTTTCTGGAAACTATCACACCCTTTCACGAACTTCTTAGCATCGTGAAATATTGTTGGCCAATAGTACCTTGTTGAAAGCACCTTTTATCTTGTCCGCTTGTCCGCGAAGTTCCCTCCATAAGGTTCCTGATGACAACCCTAAGAATATCAAAAAAAAATTCCTCCCTGACACAATGTCTAATCTGAAAATATAGTCTGGTGTGATAAAGATTCCCTTCTATCCATGAGTAAGTAGCGCTCTATTGTATGATCTTTTTCCTTTCTTTGGGGGATATGTATTGTGGGAACTTCCCTGCAGCAATGTAATTGACTATGTATGCATACCACGGTGAGTGAGTCGAAATAGCAAAAAGATATTCATCGGGAAAAGAATCCTCCGTAGGTACACAATCATCACCAATAGTTAGTCTAGAGAGAAAATCAACCACTACATTATCTTTCCCAGGTTTATCTAGGATTGCAATATCAAATTCCTGTAACAGCAATAACCAGTGTGTAACCCTACCATTATTAATTGGCTTATTCATTAAAAAATGAATGGCAGAGTGGTCAATGTGTACAAATACTTGATACCCAGTGATGTAATGTCGAAATTTGTTGATAGCATGCACCACTGCAAGGAATTATTTCTCGGTCACCGTATAGTTGAGTTCAGCTAGAGTTAAGTTCTTGCTTATATAATAGATAGCATAAGGTTTCCTATCCTCCATCTGGCTCAAAACAACACCCACAACAATGCCAGATGCATGAGTTGCTATGTGAAATGACAGTTTTCAGTTTCGTCCATGCAAAACACGGGTTGTTGATACACAGTCTTTCAATTTAAAAAATGCATGCTCACATTTCCTTGTCCACTCAAATTCCATGTCTTTCATAAGTAAAGAGAATAGAAGTGACACAATCCTTGAAAATTTTTCTATAAATCTCCTATAATACCCTGCATGCCAAAAAAAGCTATGTACCTCTTTTTGTGTCTTAGGGGTTGGGATTTTCGAGATTACCTCTATTTTAGCAGGGTCTACCTTGATTCCTTCAGCATAGATTAAATTTCCTAGCATGATCCCTTCCTTCATCATCATGTGACACTTCTCAGTTATTAGGTCCCTATATTAATAGTGTAGTCCCTTATTGTTGTTAGTGTAGCCCCCTTATTGTTATTGTTGTACCCCTATAACCCCCATATTGTTATTATTGTGCCCTTACATCATTATTGTTAGGTCGTCTAGGATTATATTCTGACCCCATGGACTCCCATATATAGAAAGGAGGTTTTTTTATTTGTATCTTCAAATAATTGTTCATTTATGTAATGTAAAGGAGGTTTCCCCCACAAAGTGGCTTATTTCTAAGGCATTGATCTCTCTTTTCTTCTATTTTTGGAGCTGGTTTCATAACATTTGGTATCGGAGCTTTGGATTCTAGGGTTTTGCTACTCCAAACAGGTCATCGTGGCATTTTCACTATAACTTTTTTCTACGAAGGTTCACAAGCTAAAAATTTTACCACACGAAGCTGAAATCGGTTCACAATATTTTCGGAGATATGATCTGTGGAAGTTGGGGCTTTTGTAGGCTCCTGAATTTCATCTAAAAGATGTGACCATGGGAAAAAGTGGCCAAAAGTACAGAGACTATAGTTTCCTGTGTATGAATTTCAGAGTCGAAGGAGGAAACAATGACATGTGGCACGCCGTAAAAGTTCGCTCTACTGAACCAGTCCATAATTAGGTCATTGTGGGATATTGGGCATAACTTTGTCTTGAAGCATCCAAATCAGGTCAGAACTGTGGCATTTGAAAATATATTCAGAGGGCTACTACAAGACCGAATTTCAGATATTGAAGATCCGAAATTAGTAATTCAGTTTCAATATCGAGCCCCTCAAAAGCAAGAAAAATGTGTGTATTTTTTTTCAAATTTCATAAGCCTTGTTTGAAAAATCAGTTTGAAGTGATTCCAAGGGCACAAGAAGGATGGATCATGGTGCATGTGTCTGAATTATAGGGAGATCAATAAGCTCACTATTAAAGATAAATTTACATTCCTGTGATTGATGAATTATTGGATGAACTACATGGAGCAATTTATTTTACCAAGTTGGATCTTCGTTCAGGATATCATCAAATTAGAATGAAGACTGAAGATATTCCAAAAATAACATTTTGAACTCATGAGGGTCATTATGAATTTTTGGTCATGCCTTTTGGCCTTACCAATGCACCTTCTACATTTCAAGGGTTGATGAATTCCATTTTCAAACCCTTCCTTAGAAAAATTGTGTTAGTATTTTTTGATGATATACTAATCTACAATAGGTCTTGGAAGGATCATGTTCAACATTTTGACAGGGAGCTCAAACTCTTGGAAGAGAAACAATTATATCCAAAAACCTCCAAATGTTTCTTTGGAGTACAAGAGGTGGAATATCTGGGTCATATTGTATCTCACAAGGGTGTTAAGGTAGACCCTAACAAAAAAAAACTAGTAAGGAATGGAAATTCCCCACAACCATAAAGTAGTTGTGAGGATTTATCATGTTAATCGAGTATTATTGCAAGTTTTTTAAGAATTATGGGAGAATAGAAGCACCTCTAACAACATTATTGAAAAAAGATACATTTTCATGGACTCCTGAAGCAACTAAGGCCTTTGAACATCTTAAAGAGGCAATGTGCCTAGCACTGGTCTTAGCTATGCCAGACTTCACAAAAACCTTTATTGTGGAATGTGATGCCTTAGGAAATGGAATTGGTGTGGTTTTAATGCAAGAAGGAAGACACATTGCTTTTGAAATTCATCCAATCAAATGAAAGTATTTACATAAAGCTATTTATGAGAAGGAAATGTTGGCAATACTACATGCACTAAAGAAATGGAAACATTACCTAATGGGAAGACAACTCAAGGTAGAAACTGATCATGATAGTCTTAAATACTTTTTGGAGCAAAGACTATCTTCAGAAGAGCAACAAAAATGGGTCACAAAGATTTTGGGTTATGACTTTGAAATCATCTACAAAAAAGGGAATCTAAATGTTGTTGCAGATGCACTCTCAAGAAAGGATGAAGAGGTGGAAGAATTTCTTTGTGCCATTTCTATTATCCAACTAGATTGGATAACCAAAGCAAGAGATGAATGGAAGAAGGACGAAGAAGTGTGGACACTCATTCAAAAGTTGTAGCAAGATCCTAGTACATTTGATACATTTAGTTGGGAAAATGATTCCTTATGGTACAAATATCGCTTACATCTTCGTAAGAATTCCAAAATAAAACAAAATATTCTTTTGGAATTGCACACATCTCCCTTAGGAGGACACTCATGATTTTTAAAAACTTACCACAGGTTGAAGAAAGAATTTTTTTGGGATGGCCTTAAATCTGATTTTCAAAATTTTGTGGTGAAATGTTTGGGTTGCCAGCAAAATAAAGTTGAGACAATTAAGACCCCATGTCTTCTACAACCTTTATCCATTCCAAGTCAATGTTGGGAGGATATTTCAATGGATTTTATCACAAGTTTACCTAAGTCCGAAGGAAAGAGTGTCATCATGGTGGTAGTTGATAGGCTTACCAAGCATCCACACTTTTGTGCATTATCTCATCCATTTAAAGCAAGTACAGTTGTTGCTGCATTTAAAGAAACAATTCAAAAGGTACATGGAAACCCAAAGATTATTGTAAGTGACATAGATACCATTTTTACTGGAAATTTTTGGACAAATTTTTTTTTTTTGTGGATACTCAACTAGCTCATAGCTCATATTATCATCCTCAATCCGACGCGAAAATTGAGATAGTGAACAAATTTTTGGAAGGATATCTTCTTTTTTATATATTTGATAAAAAAACACAATGGGTCAAGTGGTTACCTCTGGTTGAATGGTGGTATAACACTTCCTTCCATAGTGCAGCAAAAATGAACCCATTTATGGAACTTTATGGATATCATCCATTGTTTATCACATCATCTTTAAGAGAAAATTCTAAGGTTCAAGCAATGGAAGATCACATCGAGCATCAACAACAAGTTCTCCAACTCTTAAAGGATAACCTAAATTTGGCACAAAATCGACTTAAACAACAGGCAGATCAACATCGCAGTGAGAGAAGTTTTGGTGTAGGAGACTAGGTATTTTTATGGCTACAACCATACAAACAAATGTCCCTCAAGCAAGCTAAGAAGGGTAATAAATTATCGGCAAAGTACTATGGTCCTTACAAGGTGTTGCAACAGATTAGTACTGTGGCATACAAATTAGAGCTTATTGCTTCTTCTCGAGTGCATCTAGTTTTCCATGTTTCATGCTTAAAGAAGTATATAGGTGAAAAACTTCCAGTTCAAACAATATTGCCAGAACTTTATGAGGAAGGAAAAATCATATTGGAACCTGAAGCAGTCACGGAAACAAGAACTCGACAGCTATGAAATCGAGTCTAAGAAGTCAATTTTTGGGATAAGTCTGAACGTTTATGATAGATCTGGCTATTTTGTGATACTTTTGTGCGAGATTGTCTGGGTAGAAGGCTCCTGTTGGCTGTGTGTGTGGAGACCTTATTCTTGTTGTGTGAAGACCCCGCTGGCTGTGTGCGTAGGCGACTGTAGGGTTTTTGTATGAAGGATCTGAATTGATATTAATAAATAACTGTTTTTGCAGATATCTAAGTCTGAAATGCATTTACTGTTTATGTTATGAATGTTTCTACATGTTATTTCCAAGTCCTATATTGTCTGTAATTAGATCTCTTGCACAACTTTTTTTGGGTTTATATGAATGATTATTGGGTGGATCTAATGTTATTGGGCTCTAATATTATTTGTTAAGAGTTATTACTTGGTTTATGAATCCTGTGTTAACCTGTGCACAAGATATCCTACATAAGTGACCTAAATATGTCTGTAAGGGTTTCTTGGTTAGGGCTTCTATTCTGAAGGTTTTTTTATGGTTATTTTGGATATTAAGTGTTAAGGTCAATTTGGGAATCATTACCAATGACCTGGTTAACTGGGCATCATCTTCAAGACCAATGTATAGGGTCTATCATCCCCTAACATTTTAGTTGCTACATGCCCTAAGACAAAGAACAAGATAAATCAATCAAATACTTTCATCTGCAAAGGTTTCCAAAGTTTGATGTTTATAATATATCATATAAGAGCTCACCAACGCTGCCTCTAAAGGGACTAAGTGCGTTGTATATGCACGTAGCCCTATGCAAGGTTGCTCTGCAAAGCACTTCCCGACATCTATGGGTGTTGGTCACATTGGGAACGAAATTCTCATTGTTCCGGAATCTCCACTTGGCCAGTGCCTTCTAAAAGAGTTCACATGTGTCAAACTTCAAATCCATGTCTCCATTTGACATCTACAATAATAGGAACATGTCTTTCCTATTATTGGAAAGTCATTGATTGTAAAAATACCTCAGCCTCTCTATAAATTGAGCACAGATCTTAGTGTTTGATAAGGAAGAATTTGTGTAGAGAAATGCTGGTGGATTTTTCATTGAGGAGATTGATTTGAGTGATAGTTTTCTGGAGATATCTGCATTGTGATGAAGGTGGGATGCTGCTGGAGATGGTGACACTAAATAAGTCATTTTTTTGTAACCTCCCCTTCTATCATTAATAAAGAATACAACTTACTTTTCCCTATATTCATCTATATTGGCTTTGATTTTCCATATTGCAAGATCTTAGTTGATGTATATGGTTTATGCTTTACTGATTTAGCAAACTAACTTGAATAGACATCTGTATTATTGATATCTTCTGTTGTTTAGTGTTCATTATTATAGGAAATATTTTGCACAGTCGGCTGGAATTTGAAGATACAACGGAAGCGACAAAAGCAATCATTTGGAAGTGCTTAGATTCCAAGTAAGCATCTAATCCATGATGTGTGTCTTTTCTTAGTTAGGAAAAGTAGTCGTATAGTCTTTAACCTATTGTTCTAGATTAGCACCTGTCTAGGGAAGCATGTTTTATCTGTAATTCACAATTCTGTCCAACAAATTAGCGACTCTGCTAGGGAGATTACTCTTTATCCTAGGTTTTTTAGCCTCTAATTTTCTTTTTTTATTCACCCAGTAGTTGTTACTCACATAGATTAAGCTTTTTAAGATCCAAATTTGCAAAATAAGTGTGTTAAATAGCTGTGTTTTTCTTTATACACTGCGCCCAATGCACTCTTAGACAAGACACAGTGCTTTGCATAACACTATCTCCCTTTCAAGCTTGCGTTGCAAAGCACTGTCTCTCTTTAGAGACTGCGTTGCCTCCTAAAGCCATCCAAGTTCCCTTGAATTTGTCTTTGAAGTTTGTTTTAGTTTGTTTGCTGATATGTTTTGAAAATCCTGAGCCTCATATTGATCAGTGAATTCATCTACCTCTTCCTCCTTTGAAAGAAAATTTGTTCAATTTTTGTTTAAAGTATTTTTCTTTATCATTGGCAAGTTAATTTCAAAGTATTTTTATTGTCGCATTAGATCCATTTGCTTTTGAAAAAGGAAGGAAATTGTCATAAATTCTTCGTTTCCTGATAGGATAAATTGTTGTTTCATTCCTCATTTTTCCTTCAAAAGACAAATTTTTGTTTGTATTCCTCATTTCTCAAAAGTAAAAGGCATTTGATTTTGTTGATTTAGCACACTTAGTTTCTTTTCTTCATTCATAACATTAAAAGAACTGAAAAGAAAAATCTGCATTTGCATGTCGTATTTTGTGTGCTTTGCAAAAGGAACAATTAGGAAATTTGCATTTAGTTTGTGTTCTTTGATTTTTTTGCCTGCAAATTGATTGCTCTTTCCCTCTAGTAGCTATGATTTTCATTGAAAAACTAAAAGTGAAAGATTTCTTATCATTCTTAGTTTCACTTTAGGAATTTTCGAATACATCATTGCGGTGAACCTTTGAAAGGAAAATTGTTAAGCAAGATCAACATAGAAGTAATCTCAATTTACCTAACAAATCATTGGAACCATAACGATAACATTTAGAAGGTCTAGGCTAGAGACGTGTTCTGGCATCGTAAAATATAGCAGTTATCGTTAACTTGTCTGCGATACATTCCGAGTGTGATACCTCACTCCACGTACGTACGTATATCGTATTTCGTTCATGTACTTTTAGGTATATCGGGTGGTGTTACAGTACGATAAGTATAAAGGGGTGCTCTCACTATGCGCTTTCGCATCAGACAGCGCTAATACGGACTTGGGCCTCCACGTACCTTAGGGTATATTTAGGAGGAAAAATTTTAGGTGTTATCCATCCATAGTGAACTGAGTCAGATGCCTTATAAATTGTGATACACTGAACACAACATTCGGGGAGATTTCCCGCCCGTACTTCTTGGTTTACCAGGAGCTATTCTGCAGTTCACAGTTTCTTTGTAAACCCTTTTTCCTAGCATTACCCTTTTATTTTGTTTATTTGTTTTTGGTTAAAATAAATCAGTAATCATGGAAGAACAAAATCCTTTCCCCCGTCATTCACGTAGACTAGCGTTAAAACCACCTTTACCACCAAAAGTTACTTCTGGTAGGAAAAGGCGATCACGATCTGCCAAATCAAGTACAAATCGTACCTCTGGTGAAACATCATTTTCCCAAAAACCAGAGTTAGCTCAAATTGTTTCTAGACATCTCGGTTCATCTACTGTTGTCTTCACAACTACCCGTGGTCACGATCCATCCAATTAATGAGACCATACCTCCTGGACCCGATGTTTTTCAACTAGAAATTGATCCAGATCCTGTCTCTTCTTTGCCAAAATATCTGAATCCTTAAGTCATACAACCGGAAGTTATTCCTACCTTTTTCATCCCAAAATTTTTTGTAGCTATCGAATCTTCCATATCACACAGTCAACCACCTGAAATATACTTTGGGCCTGATGGTGAAGTACTTCTACCTGGTTTAATTGTGATTGAATAAATCCCACAAAAAGAGACACCTTTAACTCCAACCCATTTTGGGGAGGACCTTTACCTGTACGAGTCTTTTTCTCAATCGACACCCTTTGCTTTTTTTGATCCTGTTCCTTTTCAAACTCCCTTCAATCCAAAAGGGTATACATTTGGTCAAGTAACCATGTATGAACCAACATCTTCAGTTGGGCCATCTGTTCCAATTACATCAACTCCTGCCCTAGCTACCCCGTCGACGTTTACAAATTCACTAGAGTCATATTTTCATGGTGGCCCTTTGGTCCCATCAAGTTACAAATCATTATCTGGAATTTTCTCTAGTGCATCTTCAAATACATGGACTTTACCAATGTCATCATCCGGTATTTTAACTAGTAATCCTATAGTAAGTACTGAATGACTTGATTCATTATACACATCTTCAGGGAAATATCAAGTTAGTCCTTTTGGGTCTATTCATTTAAGTACCATATCAACTGGACTCCGAGAAATTGGAGAACAATATTTTCCATCTTATTATCCTCCTCATGCTGGGGGTCAGCCTTTGGTCACCCAATATGACAGTACTCCATCACTTTTTGGTCAACATAATGTCGAAATGGATGTTTTTCAATCACAACCCACTCTGCCTATCCAACCACAAACAACTGTACACTCGTATCAACCAGTGAAACCTGTTACACCCACATCATTGCCACTTTTCAATACAACTTTACCCATGTTATAGGATCAAAATTTTGTACAACCTTATCAAGCGGGTCCTTCAACTCAATACCATCAAATGTTGGGTCCATAGACTCCAAATTATTCGGTTAATTTACAACAACCTGTATTCGGAATCATCTATTCACAAGCTGGTTTACCATTTTATGGGATGTCATAACTACAACCTGGTTATACCTATCAACCGAATCCAAGTTATCCTAATTTGGCTTATAACGTTGGTGGACAGACCCCTTGGTAGCCATAGACGTAAATGCCTCAAACTTCATTTCAACAAGTATCATATCCAAGTTTTGGTCAACATAATCCTCAAGCGTTTGCTTTTCAAAACAACCCTTATCTGGGTTACCAACAGTAGTTTGCTTATGCTGGTGCTCAAAGGCCTATTTCTCAAGCAATTCCATCTTACCCTGGCTATGCTCAACCTGACCTTAATCGACAATTTCCCTTTGTTGCAACTTTAGAGTTACCAAATTTAAATCGGCTAACTAATGATCCAATTAACTATGCTCCTTAGTGGCCGGTGATACCTCATAAATTACTCTCGGATATTCCTAAGTTCAATGGAAACACTGGAGAAGATCCGTCGACTCATGTCATAAATTATAATTTATGGTGTTCATCAAACTCCCTAAATTATGATTATGTTTGATTATGTATTTTCCAGTGTACACTCATAGGTCCAGCTACAAAATGGTACTTGAATTACCTAGAGCTTCTTTTCATAATTTCACAGCCCTAGCTACTGTCTTTTTGACTCATTTCCAGTTACCCATAAAATATGAAGCTGGAACAGAACTCTTGACCAATTTCAAACAGACTAATGCTACTCACATCTCTAATCATATTCATGAGTGGCGTCGTCATCGTAGAATGGTTAAGACATTTGTTCCGGATCAGCTCCTTGTTGAATGGTTCATTAAGTCCCTGTTACCATCTATAACTGAGGATGTGGATAAGGGTGGCATCGTCACAAAAGAGAAATTTATTTCTCGTTCCCAGTATTTAGACTTGATTTATACTCAGTCTGGCACGCTCTATGAAAAAATTCCTAACGCGCTGAGATCTAATTTTAATGTTCCTCCTCAATTAAAGGACTCTCATGCTGGAGACGGCTTGATAGGCACTGCAAGCACACACCACGCTATTGCATCTGATCCTTCTCCTGCTTCCAAAATTAATGTCGTGTCATTTGAAAAAGGAAAAAGTGACAAGCAACCCAGAAGTAAGAAAAAAGGGAAATCTAAGAAAAAGCAAACTTCTAACTCGCAGGAAAGATCATCTGATCAATCGTCTGGAACTAGGAAACCTCGTTATCCATGCATAATTTGTAATGAGTAACACTTTGTTAGGGATTGTCCTCACCGTGCTGAAGTCTCAAAAATCATCAAGACTTCCCATGCGTCAGCTGTGTTGACAGACCCATTTCCAAATCCGGACACAAACATAGTTGCTATGGATCCATCTCCTAGTTCCCAAGTGTTAATGTTATCTGTCACAAAATATTCAACAGATATTTTGGTGTCAACACGTAATAACGATTATGGTATTCAGGCCACCGATCAACCTACTACCCCAACAATGAATCTGTCTACGGAATTAGTACCGACTACTGCTATTCCTGAATTGAAAATCAAGCCACCAAAGGAAGTAATACACAAATCGACATATAATCCTCAAGCAAGAGCTGCACAAAATTATAATATAGTTGAAGATTTGGCTCAATCCCCTTCAACTATGTCTGCTCTTGAGGTATTACAAAATTGTCCCTCCCAAAAACAGGCTTTATTGTCGTCTATTGATGGAATTGATCTGACTTATTCTAATATTGTCGTCTTTAATCATACAGGCTATGTTCTGCAACTATCAATATAATTGGCATTCTCCATACAACTAAATGTTCTCAATC
This sequence comes from Pinus albicaulis, assembly GCA_034641835.2. Classification (NCBI taxonomy): domain Eukaryota; kingdom Viridiplantae; phylum Streptophyta; class Pinopsida; order Pinales; family Pinaceae; genus Pinus; species Pinus albicaulis. The sequence continues at coordinate 25,862,006 of MU968363.1, read as the reverse complement.
ACCTTGTTCATCGCACTATTATTGATGAGGGAACATCTACATGCATTATGTCTCTAAATTGTTGGAAGTCACTTGGCTCGCCACACTTATCACAATTATCAACGACGTTGAAGGCATTTTATGGATGTACATATAAACCTTGTGGTATTATTAATAACCTGCATGTTGAACTAGGGGGGGAAAAGGTGAATATTGGTGTTGAGGTTCTTGACGAACCCCTTGAATATAATATTTTACTTGGAAGGCCATGGGTATATGCAATTACTGCAATTGTTTCTACATATTTCCGAATGATTTCCTTTCCACATAAAGGTACTATCACAGTCATTAATCAACTATCCTTATTTGTCTCTGCTTCGCAGGTAACTGGAAGCATTCCGTTCGTTCACATACCCCAACTAGAACTTTAGAACATTGGTGTAGGACTCTTAAAGGATTCCACTTTAATGGGAACCTTTGCATTACCGTTGCCCGCGATGTCGGCAGAAATTGCAAGTATAGAGACCTGCTACATGATCTCTTCCACTCTATCTGGCTTAAGGGAGAGTACGAGTGATTCTAATATTTCTACGTTGGATGAGTTTATGCCACCCAGCCCTATTGAGCTGGCATAACAATCAATCTATCTGGCTTGTGTGGAAAATATGAAATCAGCGTCGACGAGTGTTTGGGTTGATCGTTCCTTAGCTTTTGGTACTCCATCTGATCCATTTTCCTCAATGTTCTTGACAGATGAGAATATTTTGGAAGCCATGATGTCAGAAGGAGAACCATGGGAAGATTATTATCATCGATCACATCTTCCTAATTATGAAGAGAATAATCTTAGTGAACTATATCACCCATCCATAAAAAAATTCTTTTCGAATTCTTTACCCATTAATGTAATCGATTCCGAGCGAAATATGTCAAATATTGAAGAAACCATTTCTATCAATATTTCGACCAAAATTGGTGTTGTAGAAAATATTCATGTCGGTGTATCTTGTTCTCCATCAGAACTCGAATCATATCGCTCTCTCTTTCGTGAATTTCGTGATGTATTTTCTTGGTCTTACGAGGAAATGCCAGGCATAGGTACTAGTATTGTTGAACACACTATTAATATGTATCCTGATGTCAAACCGGTGCATCAACGGCTTCGTCCTATTCATCCGAAGAAAGCCACTGCCATCAAAGCAGAATTTGAAAAAAAATTGCGTGCTCGTTTCATATACCCTGTTCCACTAACTGAGTGGGTTTCCAATATTGTTCCTGTCATGAAAAAACAAGGAACCATTAGAGTGTATATCGATTATCAGGATGTCAATATTGCTTGTCTAAAAGACAACTATCCTACTCCCTTTATCGACCAGATTATTGACAATCGTGATGGATGTGAAATATTTTCGTTCATGGATGGATTTTCCGGCTACAATCGAATCAATATCCGCCCAGAGGATCAACATAAGACAGCATTCATTTGTCCCTTGGGCACATTCTCTTATAAGAAACTACCATTTGGTTTAAAGAACGTTGGAGAAACTTTTTAGAGAGCAATGGAATATGCTTTCAATGACATCAAGCACATTTTTCAATCGTATCTAGATGATTTACCAGTGCATTCACGAAATCGGAATGATCACCTGATGCACTTGAGAGCCATTTTCTTACGCTGCCGACACTACAAAATATGTCTCAATCCACATAAATGTGTGTTTTGTGTTGATTCTGGTCATTTGCTTGGATTCGTAGTCTCAAAAGAAGGAATTCAAATTGACCCATTGAAGGTTTAGGCCATTCTTTGTTTGCCTGCGCCGTCAAGGAAAGGTTAACTTCCTAAGAAGGTTCATTCCAAACTACGACGAAATGGCTAAAGGATTTACTCAACTATTGAAAAAAGGGGTTCCCTTCCATTAGAACCAAGTTGCGCAAGCTTCTTTGATGTTGTCAAAGACACTCTTGTCCGAGCATCATTAATGTATCCTGCTAATTATCAAACTGATTATTTCCTATATATCATCGTGGCTGAAACAACCATTGTTATGGTATTGGTCCAAGTAGAAAATGGAATTGAAAACATGATCTATTATTTGAGTCATAATCTCAATGATAAAAAATTTAAGTATTCATACGTAGAAAATCTTGCCTTGGCAGTTGTTCAAGCTGTCCAAAGATTTCGCCATTATATCCTACTCCGAAAAACCACTATAGTTTCGGATTGCAACCCCCTGACTTGTATCTTATCACGTCCAATGTTGGGGGGGAAATATTCAAAATGGATGGTCATTTTGCAGGAATTTGATTTGGAATTCATCAAATCCAAGTCAAAGAAGTCTTTAGTTTTGGCTGAGCTTTTCTGTGACCTTCCTTCTGATAGTACTGCAACTACGTTGGAACCATCAATTCTTGACGAGTCTCTGTTTCTGATCGGATCATATGATCCTTGGTATGGGGATTTCATCATTTATCTCCAAACTCAAACTTTTCAACCCGATACCTCTCGCTCTGAACAGTGACGTATTTGATACCAAGCCAAATATTATTGATCGTCGGCGATACACTTTATCTTCATGGTGTCGATACCATTTAAAGGAGGCACCTCACTCATGAGGAAACCGAAAAAGTGTTAAATGATTGTCATGTTGGGGATTGTGGTGTGGAGCCTAACTATCTTGTTTATTTTGTATCACAACGTTGGACCCCTGTACCCCCGTAATTAAATGCTGCCTGGGGGGTCCAGGGGGGGGCGGCTGCGACTTTATGGAGCCCCCCTAGGGTAGGGGGTTTCGGGGGCATCGCCCCTGAAGCTAAAAACATATGTAAAATTTCCTTGTAAAAGTATAGTAATTTATAGTCAATCTGGATCATTCATTAAGTGGATGATCTAACAGTAGAAGTTATGCTTATTTTAGGGTTTTTTTCACTAGAAGGCAACCCCTCGCTTGTATGAGGGTATTGTATTGCAGCTCTTATTGTACGTGTATTCTCAGAACAAGAAACAGATGGGGAGATTGTGAGAGAGAACAGAGGATATTATAGCGGATTTGTTTTAGGTTGTGTCTCTTCATTTCACTAGATAATAGAAAGGAAGGACTGGCTGTTCGGGGTGGACGTAGCCCAAACTGGGTGAACGACTATATCTTTGTCTCTATGGTTTTATGTGTTTTGTGTGCTTGTGTTTTTCCGCATATTTTATGTGTTGCATTTCTCTGTAATATATAACTTTCTAACAACTGGCATCAGAGCTGAAGGTCTATTTGGCTGATAAACATGCAGGAAATAAGGGTTCCTGGTTCAAGTGGGAGCAATGGCGAAAGATGGTAAGTTTAGGGTCGAGAAATTTAACGGCCAAAACTTCCCACTGTGGAAGATGAAAATGGAAGATTATCTGTATCAGAAATATTTGTAACTACCATTGAGCAGAAAAACAAAGAAAGCGATGGCTATGACAAACACAGAATGGGATATTCTCGATAGAAAGGCACTCAGAATAGTACGGTTGTGCCTCGCGGCATCGGTAGCCTTCAATATTTCAAAGGAAACAACCACAGAGGGTTTGATTAAGGCGTTGGCGAAACTATATGAAAAACCCTCAGCCTCAAACAAGGTATTTCTTATGAAACACTTATTTAATATGAAGATGTCGGAAGGTGGATCTGTTGCAAACCATTTAAATGATTTTAATATAGTTCCCAGTCAATTAAGTTCTGTATGGATAAAATTTGATGATGAAGTTAGGGCTCTGTTATTTTTGTGCTCATTGCCAGAAAGTTGGAATGGTTTATTTATGGCCATTAGTAACTTTGTCTCTGGATCTAGCACTTTAAAGTTTGATGATGTTTTCGGTGTTATCCTTAGCGAGGAAATGTGATGGAAAATCTCCGGTGAGACATCAGGTAATTCTTTGAGTGCAGAGTCTAGGGGAAGAAGAATAGAAAGAGGAAAGAGCTCGGGATATCACAGTAAAACAAGGAAAGGCATATCCAAGTCCAGATCAGGGATAGTGTGCTGGAAATGTAGAAAGAAAGGACACCTGAAGAAAGATTGTAGATCTTGGAAGGGAAAAGAAGGAGACACACAACAAGAAAACAATCATGAAGAAAATGTGACAGGTGATGTGTTACAATATGCTTTGATTCTTTCTTTCAAAAATGTTATTGATTCCTGGGTGGTAGATTCGAGGGCCTCATTCCATGCCACACCTAATAAGAAATATTTTCATCTCTATGTTCAAGGAGATGTTGGACAAGTTCGTTTAGGTGATGATAAACCCTGTAAAATTGTTGGAATGGGTAAAGTTCTTGTAAAACAGTAGAATGGAAACCAATGGCTATTAAAGGAGGTAAGGCGTGTTCCAGATTTGAAGAAAAATCTGATTTCAACAAGGCAGTTAGGCGGTGAAGGTTGTGTGACAACTTTCACAGACAAAAATTGGAAGGTCACCAAAGGAGCCCTGGTAATAGAAAAAGGTGAAAAGGTTGGTACATTGTATTTATGCAATGGTATTTCTAACTCTGTTAATGCTTTAACTTCCAAAGGAGCAGATGCAGTGTTATGGCATCATAGGTGTTGGCGAGGAGTCAGGTCTCGCGGACAAGACCCAGGTTCAGGAGATGTGGCCAACAAAGGGGTCCGATGTAGTCTAGGATCACGCCGGAATTTTCACCCTACTCCGAAGAGCAGAGAGTCTCACCCGAGGCGTGCCGCAACCACATGCAGAAGGGGATGAGATCAATGGCAAGGGACAAAGTTGCAACTCATGATGAACAATGCATCGATTATATAGGCAAAGTCATATACGCAAGAGCACTTAATAAGCATTCATACATTAGCAAATAAAATTTTAAACCAGCTTAAACACATTACATGCATGTAAACCTCTCATTGAGACAACAACCTTTCATTGTATTAATCTCTTGGCCAAGCACATGATTACATAGCATTTTCAGCAACAGCTTACAACTCTGATACAGATGTCTTGCGGAACAGAAAGGTAGAATAGAGAAGATTAGAAACCATAGAAGTGTCATGCATGATTTACCGCAGTCGCTCTGTGCTTCTTCTCCTATTACGAGCCTCGCAACCTCTGCAGCATTCCCTTCTTTCAGCCGGGTGACTGTTATTTATTCACTCGCTATCGCGACTATCAGTTCCTCTATGTCTTTTCTCCAACTGCTTCCAGCTTCTCTCCTGTTTATCTGTGTGTTCCGCTTCCTGTCTTCTGCTGTGTGTTTTCTTCATCTGTACCTGTGCGTGTTCTTTCTTTAGCTAACTCATGCTTTCGCGCCACCTTGATAGCTCCGCGACTCCTGGTAGTTGCGACGCGGTCGCGATTGCCATGTGTCTTCATGCCGCAACTCAAAAGGTCAAAATTCAAAATGTTCTAACCAAGTATTTCAAAAACAAGGGCCCCAACAGGCCCCGACCACAATTCCTTGACTCGTCCCCGAGTCAATCACAAATGACAGTTTCCACCTCCATTGCCCCGCTGGCTCCCGTGCCATGTTCGGCCTGTGTGCCTTCGCCTCGTGCCCTTTCCTGTTGTGCTCCTCCAAGCGGCTGTTCAAACAAGGGCCCCAACTCTGGGACCCTGCGGAGTGCTATATCTTTAAGCCCGGTGAAGTCCGACACCACTTGCTGCCAGCCCTGCATTAGTGAGTCTGCTTCCTCAGTGATCCTAGTGGCAGTGGCCTCCTCTAAATTCGTCGGGACAGCCCCGAACATCGTGGTAAGCTAGGTCTCGGCCTTTGCAGCTAGGTGCTGTATTGATTTGGCACTGGCTTGAATGGGCGGACGGATTTCCCAAATTATCTGCTTGGCCGCTGCTGAGCTGGCCTCGGTCTGGTGCATTTGAACCTCAAGCTCGTCCACCTGGGCATAGAGTTGATCTAACCGTGCTGGGTCTGCGGTCTCCTAAATTTCCCTGGAAATCTGTTGCAGTTGGGCAGAGATGGGCTGCGTTTTGACAGTGAGGGCGAGTGAACACTCCTGCAGACTTCGCAGGAGGTCATAAGCCTCGCACGCTGTGGAGTGAAGGGTCGCCTGCATGCGAGCTGCCTGGGTCTACTTGGCGGCCACCTATTCTGAGTAGATAATCTGTGGGTCGGGGAGCGCGGGCCGTGCGGCTAACACCGCTTGAAGATCCTGATTCTCCCTGCATAGACCCATGAAGGCAGACCGAATGTGGTAAGCCTGGACTGCTACATTGCTCTCCGCTATATCATCAGGAAGTGGGGTATGGTGAGCCCTTACAGCGGGCCATAGGTCTGAGAACGCCTGAGCGGCAATGGTGACCTACTCATGCAGGTAGGTCTTCTCCTTGGTCAGCTGGTCGCGCTGTTCAGTAAGCGCTGTGATCTGGTGGTGCTGTTCATCGCACCGTTGTTGCAGCTCTGAATGAAGTTGTTCGGCCTGCAGGGCCGCCCGCTGAATGAATAGGTACAACTGGCCTGTACCCCATGTTTTTACGTTGGGGTTTCCGGAAATGCCCTGCTCCGGCATTCGCTCCTACAGAGGTTGCCCACTGGCCACTGATCTGTTGGAGTTCTCAGGAGGGGACACTGGTGTCTGTTGCTGCATTGAGGTGCCCATATCGGAATCTGGCCGTTCTTGCTGAGTGGTCTGGTCTGTGGGGGGAGGTTCAGCATGCTCAGGCGGAGCTTCGACCAAGTCAGCCCCAACATTGGCCAGCCGGGTAAATATACTAGAGACAGAACCCTGGGGTGTGGCCACAGGGTCGACTGGTGGTACTACGGCCTCAGTACTGGAGGTGACTTTAGCCCCGTGGTCTCCTCCAAAGAGTTCCCGGATAAGAGGGTCAAATACAGTGGCAGATGAGTTTGATGGAACGGATGAAGTGGCAGGTGGACGGCCAGTGGAGGGAGTGGTGAACGGGGTGGAGGAGGTATGGGGGAGGCGAATGTTGAGGAATTCTGATGGATCAATCAGGGGCTCCTCTGGAATCAATTTCCCTGTGAGGGGAGTGGATGGCGGATCATCATCAGTAAGGTCCACCACCGGATCAGGGACGGTGGTTCGGGCCCGCTTGGATGGAGGGGGGTCTGATTGATCAGGTCCCGGGCCCGTTTCGCCCATTGGGGTGATGATGGGGCTGGTAGAAGTGAATAAGTTGGTAGGGATGGGAGAATTGAGAGGGGCAGTATGGGACGGAGCAAGAGAACGACTGAGGTGGAATTCAGAAAATAAAGGGAACAAAGGGGCACCGCTTGAAATAACTTGAGTCGCCACGTTGAGACTGCGTACCTGGGTATTGAAGTGTTGTACGATGGGGACCAGTGATTCGGGGAGTTCCTGTGAGGCCCTAGCTACATCCTGAGAAATTCCTACCGCGGCCTATGAGGACCCTGTCGCACCTGTCACGGCAGGCCGCTGCGTCGGAAGCATCCGCTCAAAGTTATATCTGGGGATCCCATCGCGGATGTGCTTTATGACCCCCGGCCACGCAGAGACCTCGCGGTGAAAGGTATCATCATCCAGCTGGAATCTGAGTGGCACCATGTGGAAGGTGGCTTCCGGCACGCAAGTGGGGTGGAGGTAAGTGCACCTGTGGCTTACCCCGAACCATACCTGCTTACTATAATCGTCCAACAGGTGCCTGGGCACCCATTGCTGGTTAGCCACCACATCTCTCATTAACCCGTACCAAGATCGAAACGCTTCCGCATTCACCTGTTTAGTGCTGGGGTCAGAGGACACCTGCCACGGGGTGAACTTCATCACGAGGGGCTGGCTCGCGGTAGTTTCTGCCGGCAGCCAGACAGGAGGAATTTTCCATTTCCACATGGCAAAAGCTACAATCAGGTAACCATAGATGAAACTAGTGGTGCGCTTATAATTCTCTTCGCATGCTGCGAACAGTTCTTTGAGCACGAAAGAACACCAATTCAGCCTGGTGCCTTGGACACAATGCTCCGCAATGGAGATTGTATCCAAGGTGCACTCTCCTTTGGTATAATGCCGCATCGTCTTGCTAGCAATGAGATAGAAAGCGAACCGAATCTCCGGCTTGTTAATCAGATCAATTTTGGCACCTTCCCCCCCCCCCCCCCCCCCGGCGAGTGCCATACTTGGTATAGAGGTCTGTATCACCCGAATTTCGGGCGTGCTTGGAGGATGTCTGACCGGCAGCGGAGACATCTGCGCCATTCTGAGATAGCCCTGTGAGGCGATGGATGTCTTCAGCGTGAATGGGGATTTCCTCGTTTAGCCACAAGGACCTGTTCTGAATTCGGCTGAGGAGGAACCGGGTGCATTGCAGAACTGGTCCTGTAGTCCCCAAAACAGGAAGAGTTCTTAAATTCATTAAGGACGATTGCTGGAGGCCCCTGTACTCTTGTCGCATTCGACTATTTCAGCTACTGCCTGGTGTGTAGTGATGCTCCATATATGTCTACCAATGGAGGTGGGGGAATTCGGATGGGTCAGACAGGTTGGAGTCTATCAACGCTGCACTGTCATATTTTCCAACCAGCGACTCTGTTCTGTGGATTCGACTGCCCAGCGCTAGTTCAACAATGGATAAGAGAGCCTTTGGCATCTTGGCACGGCGCTGGTAAACCTGGAGAATTCTTCTGGAGCTTCTATCCTGGTGCGGTGTGTTTTGAGACTTCAACCGCTCTGGTGTCACTGCAATTGCCAAATTGAACTGGTCCGGCATTCTCGTGCTGTTGGTCTCCATGCAAGTTATGTCATCACCTGGCACGAGCGGAGGTAATGAGACCCCATAACGACAATTAATTCCCGCTGGCCTTCTTGCCAGCGATAATCGTGCGATCAATCGCGTGCCTGTGTGTAATCTGACAGTTGTTGACGGCGTCATGGGGAAATGGGCGGACGCGACGGCTGAGGGAACTGCGGATGATGGAAAATGATTATGGTACGGTTACTGTCTACTTATGGTAATTTATGATGAAAATCTGAGCGATCCTACGGACTGACAAAAAGGACTGATGGAAATGACCTGGACTGATACTGGCACGTGGAAGGATCCTACAAGGACGACATGTTGGACTGGCGCCGTGACACGCTGGACTGGCACCGCCCCGACCACAGTCGGTTGCGGTTCGGTACCCGCAACTGATTGGTTATTGACAGACTACCTATGAACGGAAAAGACTCCCTACGCTCATCCCGGTTGCGGGAGAGTTATTCGCCTAAGCTACGCTACAAGTGCTCTCGGGTGCGAGAGTTATTGATGAGAAGTGAAAGGTACCTACTCCTGGTAGGGTTTCAGGCGTGTGCCATTCACCCACCCAGGGAGGAATGTACCATCCAGCTGTGCCAACCGAACGGCTCCTGAGTCGCGGATCTCGATGACAAAGTAGGGTCCCAACCAATGCATCTGGAGCTTGCCTGGAAACTTCTGGAACCGGCTATCGTATAAGAGAAATTTGCCGCCAAATTGGAAGGCTTTGGTCTTGATTGGGCGGTCATGCCATGCTTTCTGCCTGGCCTTCTGAACCTTCTAGTGGAATTCCGCCAGGAATCGGGCCTCATCCAGCTCCTGTAGCTCCTGGAGGCGTTCCCGAAGTGACTCCTCTTCTGAGAACTGAAGAGACGTAGCGATCAGAAGACTGGGTATAGTGAACTCGGCGGGAATCACAGCTTCCTGGCCATACACCAACTGGAATGGCGTCTGATTGGTCAAGCGTTTCACCGTGGTCCGGTAGGCCCACAATGCTGCTGGGAGACGCTCATCCCAATCGTCGCGCTGAGCATTGCAAATCTTAGTCAAGCCTTTTTCAAGAATTTTGTTAAATGCCTCCACAGTACCATTGGCCTGCGAGTGGTATGGGCTGCTTTTGTGATGTTGAATCATAAATGTGTCCAGTAGTGACTTGACCGTGGCATTAATGAAGTGCGTACCCTGATCGCTGGTTAAAATTCGTGGGCAGCCAAACCGGCTGATGATGTGTTCAAAAATGAACCGGGCAGCGGTCTCTGCCGAGCAGTCGTGTACCGCCGCTGCCTCAGCCCACCGGGTGAAGTAATCCGTGGCGGTAAAGATGTACCGGGCCTTGGAGTGTCTGGCGACCGGGGCGATGGGACCTACAAAATCGACAGCCCACTTTTCGAACGGCCGCAACACATGCACTGGGTGTAGCGAAAGCTCATCCCGGTGAGAAGGTCTTCCCGTCCGCTGGAAAACATCGCAGCGCTTCACGTAGGCCTTACAGTCAGCATGTACTGTCGGCCACCACAGGCCAGCTTGGAGCACCTTTCTTGCGGTGGGTTTTGCACCCACATGCCCTCCCGCAACACCACTGTGACATTCCCACATCATCGCTTCTCATTCGTGGTCAAGGATGCATCTGCGCAACACCTCATCGAGGCCCAGTTTGTATAGCTGCCCTGCGATCAATTGGTAGTCGACCGCCCGGACAACCAGGTGGCGTCTCTGGAGCGGGGTGTAATCCTGAGGGCATTGTCCCGTGGTCAGATAAGTGGCAATGTCAGCCAAGTAATCCGGTACTGCTTCGACTCGGAAGAGGTCGACATCCGGCAGTTGATCGTCCAACGAGCCTTCATTCTCTCCTGTCTCCAACCTGGATAAATGATCGGGACCGACATTCAACCTGCCGGGCTTGACAATCACCTCAAATGTGAATTCCTGGAAAAGTAGAAGCCAGCGACAGATCCGTCCTTCCAACACAGGCTTATTCACCAGATACTTCAATGCAGAGTGGTCCGTAAAGAATGTGAATTTGCCGCCCAGAAGATAGTGGTGGAACTTCTGGAGGGAGTACACCATCGCCAACGCCTCCCGCTCGGTTGTGGTGTAGTTCTTCTCCGCGTTCAATAACCTGTGGCTGGCGAAGTAGACGGGGTGGTCAACTGTTGTTTCCCCGGGTTGCGCCAAGACAGCCCCAAGTGCAATACTAGACACATCGATATGCACATGGAACTTCTTATCCCAGTCGGGATGAAAAAGTATGGGCGTCGTCGCCAACTTCTCCTTCAAGGTGTCAAGGGCCTTCCTACACTCCTCCGTCCACTGGAACATTTCTGACTTCCGCAATAGTTTCTCCAAAGGGGCCGTAATATTTGCGTAGTTGCGGATAAACCACCTGTAATACCCTGTGTGCCCGAGCAGTGCTCGCAACTGCTTCACGGTTTTGGGGGCTTCCATGTGAACGATGACCGCGACCTTGGCGGGATCGACACAGACCCCTTGCTTGCACACCACGTGGCCTAAGAGTGTGCCGAATGGAACTGCAAAAATACATTTCTTCAAGTTCAAGGAAATCTATAGCTGATGACACCGGTCAAACATGATACGCAACAGGGAGGCATGTTTCTTCAACAAGCTATAGACGGTCCAGTCGTCCATGTAGACCTCCAGGAACTTGTGAATGTACTCCCAGAAAGCAGCAATTACAATTCGGGAAAACACAGCCGGTGTGCTCTTCAGACCAAACGGCATAATGTGGTATGCGAATGATCCCCACTCAGTGGTGAATGTCGTCTTTGCTTTGTCTTCTTAGGAAATGCGCACCTGATGGTAGCCCAAAAACCCATCAGTGAAGGAATAGGCTTTGTTTCCCGCAACATGATCTAGAACTTCATCGCTGAAAGGAGTGGGAAACGGATCGTGGATGTAGGCATTGTTCAAACTCCGGTAGTCTATGCAGACACGTATCTCCGCTTTTTCCTTCTTATTCTAGATGACAATGGGACTCACCCACTCGGCTTCTTCTACTAGAAAGATAAGACCTGCAGCCAGCATCTTGTCGATCTCCATCTTGACCTTTTCTTTGATACGTGGGTTCAGCTGGTAGGTCCGGTGCTTCACTGGCCTGGCCCCCGGTTTCAGCACGATGCGCATTCGCCCAGGTCCCCCTTGATCCCCTTCAGGTCCGCAACCGAGGACGGGAACAAGTCTTCGTATTCCTGGAGGAGGCTGAAAATTTCTTCTGTCATTTCCTCGTCCTAGTAATCTCCCACCGTTGCCAGCTTGGGTTTCTCGTCTATTCCAATGTTCAGCTTCTTCGTCTTTAGTGGTTGTAAATGGACTCCTTCAGTCGTCGACTCTTCACTGATGTTCCTCTCGCCTTCCTTTTCGTCAAAATAGAGATGCCTGAGGTCCTCCAGACTATCATCATCCAGATCACCGTCAATCCGGTGGCAAACCAACTCTCACCTGACCTCAGGTTGTGACACAACCTGGCCCCCGTCGGGCTCAGGATGGCGGAAAAACAAGACCTCCTTGATTGCCTGTAGGGCCCGAGACTCCTGCGTCGTCTCCCCTTCGAACAAGAAGCACCGAACGAACTTTTTTGTGACTTCCTCCCAAGAGCAGGTTCCCCGTTTCCGCTCTTCCACCAGGTACCAGGCCTGGGGAATTGTACCCAGGGAGTGGATAAACCTGTGGACCCACAGCTCTTCAGGGTACCTGGTGCTGCGCCACTGCTCCTCGTAGGCTCGCAAATGGTGTCGCGGGTCGGAAGTTCCATGATACTTAATCATACTGCAAGGTCCTTCATCCTCTTTAAATCGTGCCCGCAGAGCATCCGCCACGCACTCCCACCGCAATAGAGTGTTGCGGTGATTTTTCCACCACCGGGCTGACGTGGATTGCAAGGCCACATCCAAAAGTGGCATCCGGCTTTCGTCTGGGACCATGTCTTCCACCTTGGTAATAAAAGTATTGACAGCTTGCATGTTTGACAAGGTGGGATATCCGCGGATCTCAGTCCCCACCCACCGGACTTGGGCAATGGTAGCACATCTCCGCGTGGTGGTCTCATACCCCCCTTGCTGCCAGTCTTCCCACACGAGTTCGGATCCGAGTTTCAAGCTCTGCACACTCCGCCAACTGACAGAGCCAGTCGCGGTCGGGTTAATATAGTCGTCCCGCTTTCCTGCAGTCATCTGATAAAGGTGGTCCATCATCTGAGCATCCTCACGATTGTCCACTGTTTCCGTATATCGCGGGCCCTGATACGGGTCAAGGGGTTGGGTGACCCGCACCTCCCCATCCTCAAAAATCATCAGCTCCTTTTTAAGGTCGATGATGGCGTAATTCTCAAAAGCCCAGTCGATGCCGAGTAAGGCAGGATAAGGATCCTTGTCGCCCATGATATCAATAACCTCAAAATCGGTGTATGTCTTCACCCCCACAATGTCGACCTCGACACCCTCGAGCCGGCCGATTGGTAGAATACAGTACTGGTTCGCCATCCTGAGTTGGATTGGTGAGTAGGCTAGCCGTGGCCTTCCAAGAGCCTCCCATGTCTTCCGTGGCAGAATGTTGACGTCGGACCCTAAGTCCAACATGGTGTCGCTGATTTGGAATCCCGCGACCTGCGTGTTAAGTCGGAATTCTTTACCTATTCATTGCTTGTTCTGCTTCACGCGCTGCACGTATTGAGGGCCAGCGTTCGCCGGGTCTTTGAGTCCTGTGCGCCCCTGCAGTGCTCCTTCCAAAGCATGCTTGAGCTACTGCCGCAGCGCAGCGTTGTCAACAATCGTGAGGAATAGCCGGAGCCAATCCTCGACCACAGTACCTACGACGTTCTGCGCCCCAGATTCCGGCAGCATGGGCTCCTCCAAACCTCCCTCGTTCCGCAACTGGGCGAACGCCTCAACTGCCTCCTGGAAATACTTCTTCTGGACCTCGGGCCCGATCAACTTCTTTGGGGATGCCGGCCGAACCACTTGTGTTGGCTCCTTCCCGTGGGCATCCTCTCCAGTCTTCTTTCCGCCCCTCGTCACGATCGCGACGTTCTGCAAGTCTGGGGTTGTGGTCCCTCGCGGCTCTGAGTTTATCAAAGTCGCTCCTCTCTGCCTCGCCCGTTCTTCCCACTTCTTGATGAGCTCCGGACAGTCCTCTGTAGCGTGGGCGTTGACCCGGCACTGGGAACACCAGGGTCGTCGCGGGAGGGGACATTCTCGAGCCACGTGACCCTCCTGGTCACAGTTGTAACATTTTACCAGACCACGTCCGCCTGTGCGGCCTCCCCGCATGCCGCCGCCTCTTCCCCTTGGAGCCTCGTTCACCCTGTAGGAGGGACGATCCAATCGATCCGCAAGTGCGTCGAGCGCCCTGCACTTCTCAGTGTTGTGAGTCATGGAAACACAAAATTCGTAGTACACATTATTCGGGACAGTGGAGTACTTCTGTAATATCGGGCACATCTGAGGAGGATGCCCCAGTGTCTGGAAAATATCGCAGTACTCTATGGTGGAGGAACCTGGTTGAGGTGGGAACCCCGCGTAAGTCTGTTGCGGCTGGTAGACTCCCTGTGGGTTCATTTCCGCGCCGCCACCAGGTGGTGGACCCCCCTGGATTGCTGCGACCGAGGGTCCTGCCCCTGCGCCGCGCAACCGAGGACACTCGGTTGCGACGTGGCCCTTGACCAGGCAATGAGTACACCAAACATTCGGTCGCGCTGGTCTCACCAGCTGAAGCTCCTTGAGCTTCTCAGTCAAGCTGGCAATCTGGTGTTGCAACCCTATCAAAGAAGGATCTTGCGGGGCCGGCGCCCCCCCCCGATATTCCTGGGGGTAGCCCGCCATGGCTTCAATCTTCATGGCCTGCTCCAAAGCGTCCTGCAGATTATCAATCTTCTGCTGAGTGAGAGGGGTTCGTGTCAAGGGAAGCAGAGCCTTGATGAACCAGTCCCTCTGGTGGTTTGGATCGATCGGGTAGCTGAGTTTCCCGATCGCGTCCTTGAATCGCCGCATCAAATCCCACGCGGTCTCACCTTCCTTCTGCTTAATTTCCCACAGCTCGGATAGGCCCTACTGGTCTGTCTGGGGAAGCTTGAATTCGCGGAAAAAATCTCGCTTTACGTCCACAATTACGGGGTTAGGATGAGCCTCGGACCACTTGATAAACCACCGCAGAGCCCTCTCTCTGAGCGTGGTTTGGAACTCTATTAGCTTCCCTGCATCTGGCGTCTGCCAAGCCCTCTAGATGGCTTCGCACAGATACCAGTGTTGCTCTACATCATCATTGCCCTGGCCAGAGAACTCTGGATACCATGTGAAAGATCCAGCCATGTGTACTTGTGGAGTATTGACTAGGATAAATCCTCCAGGTCCCGGTTGCGTAACGGTTCCACTAGGGAATACAGCACTACTAGTAACGCTGCTATTACCAGACGTTACTGACGCTGATGAACTATTGTATGACTAACTCAATGCTTGTAACTGAATGAAAATATTACCTAAAGGTTGATACAGTACCAGGGGAAGGTAGGGATCCTGGCCATGCAGAATGTGGGAAGTAGGGCTGCCTGGAGGGGTGAGTGTCGTCTGATCTTGAAACATCTGCTGCATCACACCGTGCCATTCATCATCGGAACTCTCTTCAGGCTGCATCTTTTCATCATCTTCGTTAGTCACTATCTCTCTTCCTCGCGTCGCTGGGCTCCCATGCACCCACTACACTTCCACCGCTGTCCCGTCTCCTTCCCGGGTATCCAAATCCATAATTCCTATCCTCTGAGGCACCTCCTTCTGATTTTTCCTCTCGATCTCCCGTCTCTTCAAATCTCGCATCACCCTTCTTCACCACCTATCGGCGATCTGTGCCCGCCAATGCACACGTCGCTCCCTCAACTTGCATGCAGCCTCAACATCCATTCCCCGCTTCCCGCTTTCACATTCTACGTAGCATCGGTCCCCTCAACCCTTCCCCCAGCACGGGTGGTTTACGCCTCCATACTCGTTTTGTGGAACTCAATCAACCCTTCGTCCACCATCAGAGCTTTAATCCACATCGGAATCTCCTTAAGTAGCTTCCCTCTTAGCC
Source organism: Pinus albicaulis (assembly GCA_034641835.2). NCBI lineage: Eukaryota > Viridiplantae > Streptophyta > Pinopsida > Pinales > Pinaceae > Pinus > Pinus albicaulis. The sequence continues at coordinate 25,846,246 of MU968363.1, read as the reverse complement.
CTGAGTGGAAGACAACCTCGGATTTCGAGAAGGATTGATAGCACTCAGCAGCAAACTCCACAGTGTATCCTTCCAACGTGGTCCTTACCCAAAAATCCACCGTGCGGGTCAGTTCAGTGTCCACCCGGTGCAGTGCCACCAGATCTTCGTGCGCCCACCTGCAGTTTATCTTCCGCAAGCCCTCTTGATGCACTGTCACTCGTAATCTCCGCAACCAATTGTAAAGGTCGGTAGGGAACCTTCCCCAGAAAATTTCGTACGTATCACTGGCTGAGTCAAAGAAAAGGACGAGCTCCTTGATCGCCGCCTCCTTTTTCTTGGTCAACTCTGCTTGCTGAGCAATGAACTGGTCGAGATGATTATCCCACCATCGCAGTATATCTCCTTCAAAAATCCTCGATACCATGATCTAGTTCCCCTCAGAACATGCAGGTCCCGGAAACAGAACCATTTGTTGGCGAGGAGTCAGGTCTCGTGGACAAGACCCAGGTTCAGGAGATGTGGCCAACAAAGGGGTCCGATGTAGTCTAGGATCACGCTGGCATTTTCACCCTACTCCGGAGAGCAGAGAGTCTCACCTGAGGCGTGCCGCAACGACATGCAGAAGGGGATGAGATCAATGGCAAGGGACAAAGTCGCAACTCATGATGGACAATGCATCGATTATATAGGCAGAGTCATATACGCAAGAGCACTTAATAATCATTCAGACATTAGCAAATAAAATTTTAAACCAGCATAAACACTTTACATGCATGTAAACCTCTCATTGAGACAACAACCTTTCATTTTATTAATCTCTTGGCCAAGCACATGATTACATAGCATTTTCAGCAATAGCTTACAACTCTGATACAGATGTCTTGCGGAACAGAAAGGTATAATAGAGAAGATTAGAAACCATAGAAGTGTCATGCATGATTTCCCGCAGTCGCTCAGTGCTTCTTCTCCTATTACGAGCCTCGCAACCTCTGCAGCATTCCCTTCTTTCAGCCGGGTGACTGTTATTTATTCACCCGCTATCGCGACTATCAGTTCCTCTATGTCTTTTCTCCAACTGCTTCCAGCTTCTCTCCTTTTTATCTGTGTGTTCCGCTTCCTGTCTTTTGCTGTGTGTTTTCTTCATCTGTACCTGTGCGTGTTCTTTCTTCAGCTATCTCATGCTTCCGCGCCACCTTGATAGCTCCGCGACTCCTGGTAGTTGCGACGCGGTCGCGATTGCCATGTGTCTTCATGCCGCAACTCAAAAGGTCAAAATTCAAAATGTTCTAACCAAGTATTTCAAAAACAAGGGCCCCAACAATAGGCTTGGACACATGGGTTTGAAGAATTTTGATTTGGATTTTTGTGAGAATTGTATTTATGGAAAACAGAAGAGAGTCAGATTTCTCAGAGTTGGGAAAGAAAAGAAGAGAAAAAAATTAGAGCTTGTGCATATAGATGTATGGGGACCTGCTCAGGTATCATCTCTAAGTGGCTCTCGTTATTATGTTACTTGTATTGATGATGCAACTAGAAAAAATTGGATTTATTATATTCATAATAAATCTGATTTATTTGATATTTTCAAGAAATGGAAAGCTTTGGTTGAGATTGATACAGGAAAGAATTTGAAGTGTCACAGATCAGACAATGGAGGTGAATATTGCAACAAAGAGTTTGATAGGTATTGTTCAGATAATGGAATTCACAGAGAGAAGACAGTTCCAAGAACACCACAAGAAAATGGTGTGTCAGAAAGGATGAACAGAACAATCATGAAGCGTGCAAGGTGCATGAGATTGCATGCATGATTGCCTTTACAATTTTGGGCAGATGTTGTAGATATTTTTGTTTATCTAATAAACAGAGGGCCTTCAAGTTCCTTGGATTATGGTCTTCCAGAGGAAGCATGGACAGGTAAAAAGGTAAACTGTTAGGATATTCCGATACATAGGAAATATTTAAGAATATCTTAGTCTAGTGTAGATTTAGGTAAAGTGTGTTTCTTTACCATGTACATTTGTAACTTATAATCTGACAGTCATGATTTGTAGTGATCCGATGGTTATCTCTCACCTCGATATTGACAGCACTTGATCCGTGGCTTAACACCCAATTGGTCCATGATCTCTATTTAAAGAGCATGGAGGGTCATTTTTCTGGTAGCCGTTTATGAGAGAAACATATGTAACTTTTCTTTTATATTAATAAATTCCCTAAAGTGGCCTCATTGGCTCAGGGCGTGGACTGTTTCCCTCTTTGAGGGTTTTAACCATGTGATTATACTGGTGTACTGATTTTTGATCTATTTGTGAGCGGTGACCTTTGGTTCTTGATCTATGGAACTTACCCTGTAAATTCCTACATGGTATCAAAGCTATTTTGAGGGCCACATCCGTTGTTGATCAAAATTCGAAGCCGGTTTGACTGCATGCGAATGCCGTTTTGTAGATCTACTATTTCTGAACATTTTTGGGCTTGGAGAACTGCTCGGTTGTGTCCGGAGCATTTATTACAGTGAGGAATGCTTTTTGTTTCATGCGAAAAGGTTTTCGGCTGCCCAAGTTATGTCAGTTTAGATCTGGAGGTATAAAACTTCTATTTTGCAGTTATATTTGTTAATAGTTCTACTTATTTCGGTTTTTTTCCTGTATTAAGGTTTTATTTATTTACCGGATCTATACCCTCTTCTCTGTGTATGCTCTTTTTTGTGCACCCCGTGCGATCTCGACAAATCAGAAACAGGAAAAAGGGATTTTTTTTGCTACGTATGCTCTTTCCCCGTGTCTTTGTGCGATCTCGAGAAATTAGAAATAGTGAAAAAGTGATAGTTGCCAGTAAGGCTAACCAAGAATCTAACATTCTGTCGTAAGGCTTTGCATTTAGTTTCTTTTGCTCATTTTATGTGCAGGAAAAGGCACGCACACCTCCCAGAATAATAATAATAATAATAATAATAAAACCCCTTCCTCCTTTCTAAAATAACATAATTCTTTTAATATCTCACTTGGTGAGGGGTTAGTTTATGAGAATAGAGGTCTTGGGTTCAAGTCTTCTTCTCAAGCTTCTTTTGTAAAAAAAATTTGTTCGAAGGGGCATAATTTTTTTTTTTTAAAGAGCCACACTTCATCTCGTTCCCGTAACTATTCGGCATCTACAACTCAGTTTTTTTCAAAAGGAATAAATTCTTCATCTGGAAGCCATTTTTTGAGCCGTTTTTTTTTAAACGACCTATTTTTTCGAGATCTTTCCATTGGAGCAGTTAGTTTCAGCTCTTCTCAGTTTCAGTTTTTTTTTAATGGAAAGTGCATGCCCGGTTATTCTTAACAACACCAATTATTTCCAATGGCTACCTCACATGGTAGATATACTTAGAAGTAAATGGATTTATAGAATAGCCACAGGGCTAGAAACTAAACCTTCTGATGATGATAAAGTTGCTAAATGGGAAAATAAACAAGATCAAGTAGAGGGTTGATAGGAATGTCCATTGCTCAAGATCTTCGATTTCATATCCTTGACATTTACACCCCTCATGAAGCCCTGGACAAGCTAAATACTGTCTTGTGCATTCAAAATCAAATAAGGGCCCATTAGCTTGAAAATTAGTTGCTTACTTTGGACCCCAATAATTTCTCCTCTATTGAAGATTTTTTGTCCAAATTCAAGACCCTCAGAGTTCTTTTAGAAGGTTGTAAGATCAAAAAGTAATAAGGTAGCCTCATCTATTGCATTCTTAATAAGCTTGGCCCTGCATACTCTGTATTTGTTTCCACCTTCCATTCCACTAGAGAAGCCATCATTTATTTAGGAACCACCTACAAGAATCCCTCTTTTGATACCTTTTGTGATTCTTTGATAAGAGAAGAAGAAAAAAATTTACACCTTGGTCTTATCACTGCTGGAAACGCTTCTAAGAAAGCCTTAGCAGCCCAACATCAATCATATCAAAATAATCCCAAGAAGCAGTATCCTAAAAAGTATGGTCCCAAACCAAACAAGGGTCCTAAGAAATTTCAGCCACAAACTGAAAAGGAAACTCACCAAAATGATAAGGCATATAAAAACAAAGGAAAGAAGACAGATAGACATTGCAACTTTTGCAATCGTGATGGCCATTTAGAGTCCATATATTTTAAGAAGATGGAAGCCTTAGAAGCATCAATGAAGAAGCACAACATCAATTTGGAGCACTCTTCACCTTCATCTTCAGGCATGGCACTTTCTGCTTGTGGTTGTCAAGCATCAAGATCTAGTTATGCATTAAATGTATCTTCTTCTTCTCCTTCTCATGAGGGACTCATTGATTCTGGAGCTTCTTACCACATGGCTAAAAATAAATCCATGTTTTCTTCTTTAAATGATTGTAACACAAAACATATTTATGTTGGTGATGATATATATCTTAGTGTTGTAGGATCTGGAACCATTCATCTAGATAATGGTCAGTTTAATGATGTACTATGTGTTCCTACCTTGTCATGCAACCTTCTATCTCTTTATCAGATAACTCATTCAGGTGAAGGGAAAATAGTAGAATTCTCACCACATGATGTTGTAATCAAGGACCTCAATGATCCCAAACATATTTTAGCTACTAGCATTGTTGATGATTCCAAAAGGTTGTATTAGTTTGACAACTTTGGGTCATCATCTCTTCCCTCTATTTTTGTTGCTCATAATGATGATGTGAGCAAACTTTTGCATGAGCGATTTGGTCACTTAAACTATCGCTCTCTTCAAACTATGTGTAAGGAAAATATGGTGACGGGCCTTCCTATGGTATCCTGTCGGGATGGTGTTTGCTCTGGATGTGTACTCGGAAAACATCATCGGGATAGTTTTGACAAACGTGCCTCTTGGCATGCTTCAGCCCCTTTGTAGCTTGTGCACAGTGATTTATGTGGTCCACTTCTTGTTGTTTCTTTCTCTGGTTGCAAGTACTTCTTAACCTTCATTGATGATTTTTCCAGACGCACTTGGGTATATTTCTTAAAAATCAAGAGTGAAGTTTTTAACATGTTGTTGGCCTTTAAGGCCTTTGTTGAGAAACAATCTGGACATCAAATTCTTAAATTAAGATCAGAAAATGGCAGAGAATATGTTAGCAACAAATTTATCAACTTCTACACTGAGCATGGCATTCAATTGCAACATACTATTCCATATACTCCACAAAAAAATGGTGTAGCTGAAAGGAAGAATCGCACCTTAAAAGAAATGGCTAATTGTATGCTTCAATCTAAAGGACTTGGTCTCAATTTTTGGGTAGAAGCCATTAACTGTGCAAATTACATAGTAAATTGCACTCCTACTAAGGTTTTAAAGAATATAACTCTAGAAGAAGCTTGGAGCTCAATCAAACCAGATGTAAGTCACTTTCTTGTTTTTGGAAGTGATGCTTGGGCCCATATTCCAGATGCAAAACATAAAACCTAGAACCTAAGAGTGAAAAATGTATTTTTGTTGGATATTCTGAAGATGTCAAAGGATATAGACTTCTTCAACCCAAATCCAAAAATATAATCATTAGAAGAGATGTAAATTTTGATGAAAATATATTGGCCTACGAGCCTAGTTCGGCGGGTGTGCCACCTTTGGCCTGTGACCTTGATTCGGCATATGTGCCACCTCTCTCTCTCTCTTCTATTTTTAATAGCATTCCTTCTAGTTCATATGATGACAGCGAGGATAAAAATCCTCCTCTAGCTCGTGAAATTGTTCCTTATACTCCACCACTTCCAATATGGGTCTGCTCTACTCGGGATGCAATAGGTTCTCTTGCAAGTGACCCTACCGATCGACGACGTACACGTTCTTAGTTCGAAAGAGCCTCTTCCTTATTGGCTCAAGTTCCATAAAAAATTGATCCAGAAACCTTTGAAGAAGCCTCCAGTCATCCAGATTGGGATGAAGCTATGAATGAAGAGTATTGTTCCTTATTGGAAAAAAATACTTGGGATCTTGTTCCTCTTCCAAAAGGAAGAAAACTTGTCAGATGCAGATGGGTTTACAAAACAAATTTTGGACCAGATGGAAAAGTGGATAGACATAAAGCTCATCTTGTCGCTAAATTTTTTTCACAAGTTGAAGGCATTGACTATACTGAAACCTTCTCCCTTGTTGCCAAAATGAATTCTATCCACCTTGTTCTTTCCCTTGTTGCCTCCTTTAAATGGGAAGTCCATCAGATGGATGTTAAATCCGCCTTCTTACATGGAGATTTGCATGAAGAAATCTACATGGAACAACCCCCTGGCTTTATCCAAAAAGACTCCAACCTTGTTTGTCACCTTAGGAAGTCTCTCTATGGTCTCAAACAACCTCCTCAGGCTTGGTATGCCAAAATGGATAGACTTCTCTTAGATAATGGATTTTCTAGGTGTCATTCTAAAAAAATTGTCTACACCAAGAAGGTGGGTAATTCCTTCACCATCCTTGTTCTTTATTATGATCTTATCCTTATTGGTAGTGATCCAAACCATATAAACCATGTGAAGTCTAGCCTCAAAAATAATTTTGAAATGACAGACTTAGGACACTTGCATTATTTCCTTGGTCTTCAAGTCTTGTAATCCAAGGAAGGCATTACCCTCTCTCAGTCCAAGTATGCCTGTGATCTTCTACACCACTTTCACATGGAAGACCGTAAGCCTGCCCCTTCTCCCTTTCAGTCTGGAGTCAAGCTTTCAGTCAACTGTACTACCCTTGAAGTTGATGCTACCTTATACCGTCAACTTGTTGATAAAATTTTGTATCTCACCCATACCCGTCCTGACCTTTCCTTTGTCGTTGGTCTTGTCGCTCGGTTTACGCACCAACCTCATGAAGTCACTGGAAAGCAGCTAAAAGAATACTTCGATATATTTAAGGTACATTTCATTTCGGGATTCATTACAGTGCAGGAGCATCTCCCTTGTTGATTGGTTTCACTGATTCTGATTGGGCTGGTGACCCTGATGATCAGAAGTCCACTGCAAGATATGTATTCACTCTTGGTTCAAGACCTATTACTTGGTATTGTAAGAAACAAAGTGCCATCTCCCTTTCTTCAGCAAAATCAGAGTATCGTGGTGCAGTTGAAGCCAGCAAGGAAGCCATGTGGCTTCGTCAAATCCTGTCTGAATTTGGTCTTCATCAGCAGCATCCAATTACACTTTGTTGTGATAATCAGAGTGCCATTCAGCTATGTAAAGATCTAGTTCAGCATCAGCATATGAAACACATTGAACTTCACATACACTTCATCAGAAAGCTCATTCATGATCGTGTTCTTGAAGTGCAGTATTATCCGACCAATGATCAAGTAGTCGATATCTTTACGAAGGCTCTCAAAGAAGCGAAGTTTACCAAACTTCCATACATGCTTGGAGTTCAGGAAAGTTTTCATTAAGGGGGGATGGGCTCTAATGCCTCATTCCTTCTCCTATTGTGTCACTTTTGTAAATCCTTCAATCCTATCCCAATTTGTTCTTAAGGGGGGATGTTAGGATAATTCGACACATAGGAAATAGGCTCCTTTTGTGTCACCTTTGTAAATCCTTCAATCCTATCCCAAGTTGTTCTTAAGGGGGACAAGGATGGTCTTGACACATAGAAATAGTTAAGAATAACTTAGTCTAGTGCATAAAAGTGTGTTTCTTTACCATGTACATTTGTAACTTATAATCCGATCATCACACAATTTGTAATGATCCGACGGTTATCTCTCACCTCGGTATTAATGGCACTTGATCTGTGGCTTAACACCTGATTGGTCCATGATCTCTATTTAAAGAGCATGGAGGGTCATTTGTCCGGTAACCGTTTATGAGAGAAACATATGTAAATTTTCTTTTATATTAATAAATTTCCTGAAGTGGCCGCGTTGGCTCAGGGTGTGGACTGTTTCCCTCTTTGAGGGTTTTAACCACGTGATTATACCGGTGTACTGATTCGTGATCTGTTTGTGAGCAGTGACCTCTGGTTCTTGATCTACAGAACTTACCATGTAAATTCCTACATAAACTACTCTTTTTTAAAGCCTTTTGGTTGTGAGGCCTTTGTCCATATTAATAAAGAAAATAGAGCAAAGCTTGAGGCAAAATCAAAGAAATGTACCTTTATTGGATATGGTGTTAATTATTTTGGTTATCGCTTACAGGATTATGAAAATCACAAAATCATTTGGAGCAGAGATGTAATATTCAACGAAAAGGTCTTGTATAAGAATCAGTTGCAGGAAAAGAAATAGGAAAAATAAAACAAATAATACACAGTTCTTGATGAGATCACAGAAAAAGTAAAGGTGCCTGGAAATAAAAATAATCAACATCCACAACAACAACAATAGGCACCTCCAACACCTGAAAGTGGTGTTAGAAGATCTACCAGGATAAGTAGATCCCCTGAATGATACTCTCCTTCATTATATTATTTATTGTTGACTGATTCTGGTGAACCCGAATGTTATGAAGAAGCAATGCAGGTTGAAATAAGGAAGAAGTGGGAGCTAGCCATGAAAGAAGAGATGGACTCCTTAATACATAACCAGACTTGGGACTTAGTCAAGTTGCCTACAGGTAAAGCAACATTGCAGAATAAATGGGTTTACAAGCTAAAGGAAGAAGATGGAGGAAAACAAAGGTACAAAGCTAGACTTGTGGTGAAGGGGTTTGCACAGAAGAAAGGTATTGATTTTGATGAAATATTTTCTCCTGTTTTTAAGATGACTTCAATAAGAACTATTTTAAGAATTGTAGCAGCGGAAGATTTGCATCTTGAACAGTTAGATGTAAAGACAACATTTCTCCATGGAGATTTGGAGGAAGAGATCTATATGCAGCAACCGGAAGGATATGAGGTCAAAGGGAAAGAAAAATTAGTGTGCAGGTTAAAGAAGAACTTGTATGGCTTAAAACAGTCTCCAAGGCAGTGGTATCTAAAATTTGGCAGGTTTATTTCTGAACAAGGTTATACTAGATGTCACTATGATCATTGTGTTTATCTGAAAAAGAAAAATGATGGCAGCTATATTATATTGTTATTGTATGTAGATGACATGCTTGTTGCAGGGTCTAACATGCAGGAAATAAATGTGCTCAAAATAAAATTGGCAAATTCATTTGCAATGAAGGATTTGGGAGCTGAAAAACAAATCCTTGGTATGAGAATAAGTAGAGACAAGAAAAATCGCAAATTAACACAATCTCAGAATGAGTACATACAAAAGGTGCTGAAAAGATTTAATATGCAAAATGCAAAACTAGTTAGTAAACCTTTTGGTAGCCATTTCAAACTTAGTAAGGAGATGTGCCCCAAGACTCAAGAAGAAATGGACTATATGTCTAAAGTTCCATATGCATCAGTAGTTGGAAGCTTAATGTATGCAATGTTCTACACAAGGCCTGATATTGCACATGCAGTGGAGTTATAAGCAGGTACATGAAAAATCCAGGAAAAAAACATTGGATGGCAATGAAATGGATTCTCAGATATTTGAGAGGTACCACAAATCAAGCATTATGCTTTAGTGGTTCAAACATTTCTCTACAGGGATATGTTGATGCAGATATGGCATGTGACAAAGATAATAGGAGGAGCACTACAGGATATGTACTTACTGTAGGTGGAACAACTGTCAGTTGGGTTTCAAAAATCCAAAGTGTTGTTGCACTTTCAACAACAGAAGCAGAGTATGTTGCTACTACAGAGGCTAGTAAAGAAAATGATTTGGTTACAAAGGTTTATGGATGAATTGGGTAAGAAGCATGATATGGGCACGTTATACAGTGATAGCCAAAGTTCCATTCATCTTGCAAAGAACTCAGCATTTCATTCCAGGACTAAACACATACAGCTCAAGTACCATTTCATATGGTCAATGTTAGAAGATGGACAGTTGAAGCCAGAAAAGATACACACTAGCCAGAATCCTGCCAATATGCTAACAAAGTTGTAACCAGGGAGAAACTGATATTATGTTGAGTTTCAATTAGTCTTCAAGGATGATGATGAAGATGAGAAACAACTAGGTCCAAAGAGGATTCATTGTCCAGCAAATGAAGCAGCGGTGGAGTTGCTACAATATGTCTCAAGTGGGATATTATTGGGTGTGGAGCCTGATTATCTTGTTTATTTTGTATGACAGCGTTGGACCCCTGTACCTTAATGGGGCGACAACGCCGCTCGTAATTAAAGACTGCTTGGGGGGTCCAGCATGGGGGTGGCTATGACTTTATGGAGCCCCCCCACAGCAGGGGATTTCGGGGGCAGCGCCCCCGAAGCTAAAAACAGATGTAAAGTTTCCTTGTAAAAGTATATTAATTTCTAGTCAATCTGGGTCGTTCATTAAGAGGATGATCTGACGGTAGAAGTTATGTTTAGTTTAGGATTTTTTTCCCTAGAAGGAAACCCCTCGCTTGTATGAGAGTATTGTATTGCGGCTCTTATTGTACGTGTATTCTTAGAGCGAGAAATAGATAGGAAGATTGTGAGAGAGAACAGAGGATATTACAACGGATCTGTTGTAGGTTGTGTCTCTTCATTTTTCTGGATAATAGAAAGGCAGGACTAGCTATTCGTGGTGGACGTAGCCCAAACTGGGTGAACCACATATATCTATGTCTCTCTGGTTTTATGTGTTTTGTGTGCTTGTTTTTTTCCACATATTTTATGTGTTGCATTTCTCTGTAATTTATAATTTTCTAACATGGTGGAAATTTATCTGGTTATGCTACTATGCAGAAGATACTCTGCGTCAGTTACTTTTGGCCAATTATTTCTCGAGATTGCATTGTCATGGTCAGAAGTTGTCATGCATGCCAAAATTTTTATCGTAAAATCCGCAAACCGCCAGCACCAATGCATCATGTTGTCTCTGTGGGACCATTTTCAAAATGGGGTATTGACTTCATGACCTGTAACCCTTGTTCGTCCGAGGGGTGCGGTTATATTATTGCCGCACTCAACTATTTTACCAAATGGGCCGAAGCAATGCCTACATTCAACAACATGGGACAAACAACTGCATTGTTTTTCTTTAATCATGTTATTGCACGGTTTGGGGTCCCACGGGCTATAGTTACAGATCATGGGAAGAATTTTCGCAACCCCGTGATGTCTGAATTGATTACCAAGTTAGGATTGTCACATGATAATTCTACTCCCTATTATCCATAATCAAATGGACAAGTTGAAGCTATAAACAAAATTCTTAAACTTATGCTTCAACGAATGATAGGATTTCGTAAAAGAAATTGGCATTTGATCTTGTACTCCACCTTGTGGGCTTATCAAACCTTGGTGAAAAACACAACTGGCTTTACTCCTTTTCAACTGGTGTATGGTCTAGAAGCTATCTTACCAATCCAATGTGAAATATCATCGTTAAAAATCACAATTGACTTGTTACCTGACACCTCAGAAGAAGAAGCGTGTCTCCTTAACCTCATCCATCTTGATGAAATGCGTCGTGAAGCCAAATTGGCCAACGAAGCGCATAAGAGAGGTATAAAGGCGCAATACGACAAAAATGTCTAGCCTCGCATTTTCTCAGAGGGCGACTTGGTCCTTCTTTACGATCAAGAAGTTGATGTAATAGGTACAGGAAAGTTTGAGCCATTATGGCATGGCCCAAATATTGTCAAAAGAGATCTTGCTAAGGGCGCCTATGAGTTGGTTAATTACGATGGAATTTCGTTGGCACAACCTAGAAATGGGTTGTATTTGAAACGTTACTATGCTTAATCACGAGCGTAGTAATTTTTTGTATTATGTTGTATATACATGTTGTTGATTTGCATTCACTATCTTAATTTGTTTTTAGAGTTTTCTTGATGTTAGTAATCCTCTTTACATTTCATCGCAGATGTCTGAATCTTTGGAACCCTTTGTTGGATATGTTGATGGTGCTAGTCGTAGTACGCAAAATCTATCCTCTACAGCATGGGCCATTTTTTCTCCGAACGACGAGTTAGTGAGTTTTCAAGGGATTTGTATTAGTAGAGTGATGAACAATATCGCTAAGTATAGTGCGTTGATATAACTTCTCTTTGATGCCATTTCATTTGGTATTAACCGTATCATCATAAGGTTATACTCACAACTTGTGGTATTACAACTTACTAGTGTTTATACTGTTAGAAATCCAACATTGCATAGATTGTTCCTTAGAGTTTGACTTTTGTAAAGACACTTTGATTTTATTCAATATTAACACATTTTCAGAAATTTGAACACATTGACTGATTCATTAGCTAATCAAGTTTTAGACAAACATTTGCAACATATGTAAATAAAACATTCACATCATTGAATAGGATTACACAATAAACATAGGAAAACATTGAAATCATATAGATATATAGTTATAGGTTTTTACAAAATTTGTGCCCAAGACACATTGGTCATCTGACCTCAAAATATATGCAAAATGTCACAAGTAAACTAGTGGTGCTCGTGGTAACATGCTATAGATCGAGCTATCCTACGAAGTAACTACATCCAACGGTTAGGAACCCCAATAGTGCTTCATTGTAGTCACATAGGAATATTTTTGATCCGGCAATCCAGAATCTTGAAGGTCAAACCCTCTATGTACTGTTGAAGCTCAGTCAAAGTCTCAGCCATATCAAGATCCAGAAGGACTGCTCTCCCGACAGCCCTCTCTGCTGGCACATTTGCTTCGTGCTCCAGTTCCACTACTAGTTGAACACGACCAATGTCTACATTACATCAAACATTTATTTTAGTCTTGGGAAAACATAAAAATACAAAATAATTGTATAAACCTTAGGAAATTCAAAAACATTGTCAAAATATTCTTCCCTATTGCACCCCACTAAGCGCCTTATTGTAATGCTAAATCTGGATCCCATTAGAAATCAACACCTGCGTATGCATACTCGTCAATGGCAATGATCTGTCACCGGAACCAGGCAAAGAATGCAGTAGATAACACAACAGTCAATTGGCCTGCATTCCAACTCATGAGTTCTACCCATCTATGCATCCGAGGATCTCTAGGACTAGCTATATCCAGTGTCACATGTTGTGGCTGCAACAGTGGAATTTGTTCCAAGGCGAAGGATATAAGGATAGAACCATAACTTAAATTCTTCTTCCTTCCTCCCTTTGCTTTATTCATTTGTTCTTTTTTCTGAGATAGAACAGCTTAAGACCAGTTGAAGACTATTGGCTCCATACACTCTAGTGCGTACTGCATATATGATCTATTCGCTACATGCAGTGTAACGGTGCCGACAAGTTTTACGATCGTGAAAAGGATAGTTCTCAATGGAAAATCTCTAACATCTCGGATGTTTATCTTTCCATATTTGCTTGGCCCTAACCCTGGATAACAATGTTGCAAAACATAATCTCTCACTGTCTCTCCTCCAACAATAGACCCTGAGAGCGAAATGGGCAAGCCTCTCCTCGACAAACCTTTAAGAAAGTACACATCCTCGACTGTTATAGGAACCACTTGGTTCTTAATATGAAATGCCTCGATAGCTGGATCCCATGCTCGAGCTAAGAACTCCAATAGTTCTATTTGTTGCCTCATCCTAGACAATTTGAAGTACTTAAGAAGTCCACAATCTCCTAGGGCTCTTACTGTACTCGAATCATTTAAGGAAATCATATCCTATTCTTCATGTTCTCATTCCCTCCATGTAATCGTCAATCCGATGGAAACCTGAAATACAACCATAAGATTCATTAGATTCCATTCATTGCAAAAAACTAGGCAAAATTTGGGCATAATGTGAAAATCAAAAACTTAGATTGCGCCCAACGCACTCCCTAACAAGAGACAATGCTTTGCATATGCAATTACCTTTCATTGTACCTACTATGCAACATAGGTTTCGACATTTAGGGGTGTGTTGCCCTCTTTTTGGGTAGAATTTACCCTAGGGTCATTAAAACCCTAAAAATTTATAGAAATTAGAAATGAAATGAATACTAAAAGAAAGAGGAGGTTTATATCACTAACCAAGATCAAACGGCGACGAAAACCATCCATAGAAATTATCACAATTAGCAGCTAAATTTCAGGGGAAAAATCAGGTTCAGAGCTCCAAAATGCAAATGGTAACTATGGAATGGTAAAAATGAAAAATGAAACTACTTTTAATAGTCATTTAATTATTTGCAAGTTAAATTTATTGCTATGACCATAGTTTTATTATGTTTTTAACATGAAACCGGTACTTTTAATCCATTTGATGTTGTTCTAAACAGGATATACAACTGATGAACAGATTAGTCATGCAGATTTATTTCAAAAAATGACTTGACCACAAAGCATATTTTTTCTCCTTATTTTTCGAGCTTTGTCAAAAACAAAAAAGAATTTGAAGTGCACTTTTATCTCTTTTTCGAGCTTCGATAACAGCGAAAAAGGAACCCCTGGAGTCTTCTTTCAGCTCTATTTAGACTCTGATAATGTGAAAATATTGTCGAGCACTTGTCATTTCGAGATCGTAAAATTAAATGAATTGATATCTATTCAGTATAAGTTTAACCCTTTTCCGGACTGAGATAGATTATTTACGAAAAAGGAATACCTTGGTTAAACATGACCAAAGAGGTTCTCTCAGATATTATTTTACACTTTTTCGGATCTGAGCGACAAATTTAAGAAAAAGTACTTATGGATTTTTCTTTCGTCCTCTTTTTCAAACTCTCTAAATATGAAAAAGGACTAGGCTATCACTGTCGTTAAGATCGTTAAAACATAAAATAGCAACGGGCTTGTCGATCATGGCAAGAATCGAGTTTCATTCATCACTAGACTCGTTAAATTATTAAATAGCGATAATTTATTCGCCCGAAGGGTTGAATTATAGAACAAGAAAATTTTATCCTCCTCAAGCTTATTAAAAAATAAAGAGGTACTAATCGACAAATGACCGGGGAAAATTTGGGAAAAATGAACAAAAATTCTTTATGGTAGGAAGTCACTCTTGAACATGACACTTCCTTCACTCCATGTCCATGAATGTTTGGGTTGGGTAATCATCTTGACAGTTCATTCATACCTATGGTTCATCATAACTTCACTTTGGTTTTAGGTCAATGCTTCCAACTCATCACAGTGCCACCGATATGTTCAAGAGAAGTCATCTAGTGAATAAATTCATCCTTCTGCAATACTCGTGAACCTTTATTCTAATGAACATCATCCCTGAAAATTTCTATATCAAGTCATACCATTGTCTTCAAAATCAGTAACTCTCGTTTCGCAATAAGGTGGCTTCCTATCGACAAAAAATCATTATCTAGGAAGTTCACTTAGAAACATCAAATTCCAGTACCATGAGGCTTGTTACAGCATCGACAAGATCCTCGCTTTCAGACTTTTGACCGAAATATTTTGTTTGGCGTTCGACATTAAATCATCTATTCACGCCTTATGAAATGTACTACAGTACCTTGAGGGCCATTGACATCAATTGTGGTTCTCTCGCATTTTTTAACAACTCACATCATTGTCTGGTAATCAAACGATGTCTTTCCATGTTCATCAACAAATCATATATTCGCATGGCTAGACTTGTACCTGAATGATCGAGTGAACGAGATAAGAAGACCCAGGATGTATTTTCAGCCATCTGGGCTGCGATTTAAGGATTGTTGTACATATCATCTGTATGGTGACCTTACATACAGATCGTCATCCGAACATGGGCCTATATCTGTAGGCATGTCTGCATTGGGCAACATTCCAATGTCAACGACTTTCTGAATTATGTACATGTTATTAGATTGTTTATGTGCTGAACATGGGAATGCCTACCCTCATCAATTATGATCAAGAGGATATATCTTGATGTAATGTATTGTAAGGTTGATGCAGGTTGCCACTCCGCTTCATCTCCATCTCATCACAGTGTAAATCATATCAATCAAAATATTGATCAGAATAATTTTGATTTCATGCTTTAGGGGGAAATTGTTATAGGTCAATTTGGGCATCATTCCCAATGACTTGATTAACTGGGCATCATCTCCAGGACCAATGTATAGGGTCTATCATCCCCTAACATTTCAGTTGCTACATGCCCTAAGACAAAGAACAAGACAAATCAATCAAAGACTTTCATCTACAAAGGTTTCCAAAGTTTGAAGTTTATAATATATCATATAAGAGCTCGCCAATGCTCCCTCTAAAGGGACTAAGTGCATTGCATATGCAGGTAGCCCTATGCAAGGCTGCTCTGCAAAGAAATTCCTGACATCTATGGGTGTGTTGGTCACATTGGGAATGAAATTCTCATTGTTTCGGAATCACCACTTGGCTAGTGCCTTCTAGAAGAGTTCACATGTGTCAAACTTCGAATCCATGTGTCCATTTGACATCTACAAGATTGGGAACATGTCTTGCCTATTATTGGAAAGTCATTGATTGTTAAACTACCTTGGACTCTCTATAAATTGAGCACAGATCTTAGTGTTTGATAAGGAATAATTTGTGTAGAGAAATGCTGATGGATTTTTCATTAAGGAGATTGATTTTAGTAACAGTTTTCTGGAGATATCTGCATTGTGATGAGGCTGGGATGTTGCTGGAGATGGTGACACTAAATCAGTCATTTGGTTGTAACCTCCCCTTCTTTCATGAATAAAGAATACAACTTACTTTTCCCTATATGCATCTATATTGGCTTTGATTTTCCATATTGAAAGATCTTAGTTGATGTATATGGTTTATGTTTTACTAATTTAGCAAACTAACTTGAATAGACATATGTATTATTGCTATATTCTGTTGTTTAGTGTTCATTCTTGCAGGAAATATTTTGCACAGTTGACTGGAATTTGAAGCTACAAAGGAAGCGACAGAAGGAATCATTTGGAAGTGCTTGGATTCCAAGTAAGAATATAATCCATTATGTGTGTCTGTTATTAGTTATGAAAAGTAGTCGTATAGTCTTTAACCTGTTGTTCTAGATTAGCACCTATCTAGGGAAGCGTGTTTATCCGTAATTCACAATTCTATCCAACATTAAGGCACCCACATCATTCAAGCCTCTCTCAGGGTGTGGAAACCTAGTTGCAGCACCCCCCATACTTCTTTGGGTGAGACTTTGACTTGCACAAGCAGGTCACTCCCGAAAGGGCTAGTAGTAAGAGGGTTTTGTTGGTTAACCTCAACTCCAAACCTGGGTCAGGACACCTCAAGCCAACAAATGGTTATGTTTCCAGGACTAGGAACATTTTGAGAGAGGTTAGGTAATTCCGAAAGGTCACTGGAAGCCATTAAAGCCTGAACTAGAGGAATAGTTTGAAAAACAGATTCAGGAATTTGCCCTAAAAGAAAACAAAAGTAAGAAGCTATTTGTTGAAGACTGGAAGAACAAGTATATTTTCACATAAATACATAAGATCTTCTTCGTAACCTTTGCACACGAATTACAGGAGTGGTTGGCAAGGTTAGCAGAATTCCAAACCTATTGGAAAGATGATTAGGTCACACAGTGGACCCCTGAATTTATCCAACAGTTGGAGAAGACTGATAATTCCATTACCCAAACTGTAGATCACTTGGTTGACAGAATCTTGGGCGGGTTTATGACAGAGTTTGCAGTCGATCAGTTTGTGTCATAATTTGAAGCTAAAAGGAGATTTTTCAAGGGATTAAGAGGTAAGTTCTTACAAAATTTTCCCTTGCCGATTAAGATGCTATTGTATGAAAAGGGTATTTCGTGCAGCCACACGGAGCGAATGAATCCTGATCAGAGCAAAACCACTATGCGCAATGGTAAATATTATCGGGTCAATTAGAGAGGGGACAAATTTGTATACAGTCCTTTGAGAAACTCCCCTGATATAAACGGAAGCGACGCTACACACGTTGAAAATAGCCCTCCTGCTATGCCACCATCAAATTCGCACAGGGGTAAGAATCCTCCTACCCCACCGCCGCCCCCACCTGCGGAAGATATGGTTGCGCATATGAGGATACCCACATTTAAGGGTGAGGGGGACGAGGATATGGAGCGATTTTGGTTTGTGGTGAATGAGGTATGGACTGCGCAAAATGTTAATACTGATGCTGTCAAGAGAGTGTAGCTGACTATGGCCTTTGAAGGTTGCGCTTTGTATTGGTTCATGGGATACCTTGCTCAAAATGTAGATCCCATGGTTCAATAGATTAAGGATGCCCTGAAGCAGCAGTTTAAGATGCCAAAATTCTATTCTCAGTGGGTAATAGAACTGAAAGATTTTAAGCAAGGGTTGAAGGAATCAGTTTGGGAAGCTAACCAACGCTTGAAGCAAACCATCAGCGACGGAGGATTTGTTTACGATGACAAGCAGCATAAGGAATGGTCCATTGCCATGCTATTGCCACATCTGTGCGGGCCAATGGGTCAAAAGAAGATTGATTCTCAGGAAGAAGTCCTGGAATTTTATATGAAATTAGAAGTTGCACCTAGGGATGACGGTCAATTTGGAGCATTGCAAATTCAGAGCTAATTAGAAGCTATGCACTTGGAAATTCAAAATTTATGAAGAGACCAGGGTAAAGAATTTGGCACAGATTTCTGGTGCATATGCTACAAGGGAGCTAGCCACACCAAATATCAGTGCCCTTTGCTGTCAAATTATATGCAATATGGGGGATCGAATCCGCTGTGCCCTGGAGATTTTGTTGGGCCTAGTACTGATCAGGAGCTCAAGTCCAAGCCATGGAAAAAAAAACTCAAAATTGAAAATGCTTAAAATTGGTTGAAACCAAGATGGTTTCATAGGTCTCATCTTCCTGATTTTGGCACTGTAAATGGTTCGAAAAACGGACACCGTATGAAGAAGTTATTGCACTTTTAGTGGAGTGGGTCCGGTGGAGCACGGAGGGGCCAACGCTCCTCCCATGGAACCTCATCATATGACCAGTGTGGGAGCTTAATGTCAAGAGCGCTTAAGGAGCCTAATATCAAGTTTAATATTTAATTAAGCTTCAGTTAAGTGGAGTTTAATATGGCAGAGATTCTGGAGGCGCTCCCAAATTTAGGCGGACTTCCACTTTTAGTGGAGTTAACTGGCAGTTGCCCCACATTTAGTGGAGGAAATTGGGGCAAAGTTGTTTTGGTCATAAATTTCTCATTACTCAACCTTTTGAAATAATTTTTTTTTATTTCGTATGTTCTCAGCATTTTGGACTTAATGGTGCAGGTTTCAGAGCCATTGGAGCTCATTTTCAGCCTGTTTAGCTTCAGAAAAGCTTTTTGAGCCACTAGGGCCATTTTGGGTTTTGAGTTTGGTTGAGCTGTGGTTAACCTTTTTTGGTGAAAAAAAAGTCATTTTCGACTATTTCCTGCATTCCAAAGCCATTGCAATAGGTCTTATCTCTGTTTGAAGACTTTCAGAGGCCGAAAACCTTTAGGAGAGTTTTCAGGGCCACCATGGCCATTTTGGGGTTTGAGCTGTTTTGAGTTGTGGTTATCAGTTTGAGGTGAACCAAAACTCTATTTCAGATAATTTCGACCTTATGAAGCCATTGGAAGTGGTTTCAAAAAAATTTGATGACTTCTACAGCCCGAAAAGTTGCAGATAAGTTCAAAGCACCAGCAGGACATTGATGAAGAAATCACTGTTTATGGTAATCTTTCACTGTTTAGTGAATTTGAAAAGGCATTATTAGCTTTTTCTTGCCTTCTGAATCAATTTATATATTCATATTTGTCTATTGAGACACTTATAATCTTGTATTTCATTTGAGAGCTTTTAATACAAGAGGACAAGCCCATTTTGGGAGGCTTGATCCAGGAGATGTAGCCCAAGAGTTGGGGTGAACTCCTATATTATATTGTTTTTGTGTTTTGATATTATATTTCTGAATATTGTTGCTGATACCCATGTTAAGTTTCAGTAAAAAAAATTACACTTAAGATACATAAACAGTGAAAAGACATACACCATTTGCAAGCTAAATTTCCGCATAACGTCAAGTTTAAAGCAAGATCATTTTAATTAAATCTGAGTGTTTACTTCTATTATTTCTTTAGGCAGAGTCTGTAAGAGGGCCAGGTAGCCTCTGGATTCATCCTTTCTTTGAAAGGTGAAATATATGGTAAATGCCCCTACAGTCTATCTCTGTATTAGAAATATGAAGTTCTCACATTTTCAGATTTAAACTTAGAGTATTTTTGCACTCATTTACATAATTGAAAATGGATACCTTGCACCCTTTTCAAGTACCTTCCATTTTCAGATCAAGTACCCCCACACTATGGTGTGTTGATTGTAGGGTGGTTGGGCGACATGATATAGACCACTGCCCACAATTAGGAGCCTATGTACCAGAATTAAAGCAATAGTGGTGCAGATTATGCTTTTCAGTTGGTCATGATGAACACCACTGTAGAATGTTTGACCTGATGATAGAAAATGCGAACCTCTATAGAGTGCAGGCCACCCTTCGTCGCTAGCATCTCCCTCTGGATGAGGAGGATC
This sequence comes from Pinus albicaulis, assembly GCA_034641835.2. Taxonomy (NCBI): domain Eukaryota; kingdom Viridiplantae; phylum Streptophyta; class Pinopsida; order Pinales; family Pinaceae; genus Pinus; species Pinus albicaulis. Next base: position 25,825,822 of record MU968363.1, on the reverse strand, counting down.
CCTGGCAAGAGGATGGGGAGGAGGGAGAGGTGGAGGCGCAGGTCAAGGGAGAGGGAAATTAATTTTCTATAACTGTGGAGACATTGGACACTATGCATGTGACTGCCCAAAGCCTACCCGACAATCCTGCAAGTATTGTAGGAAATTTGACCATGTAATTGAAGATTGTCCTGTGTTAATAGCTAAAATGCAAGAAAAGCAGCAGACGCCGACGCAAAAAATACAGATGGTTAAGGCTGAACCACGTGACGATGGTCTAAGTGTATATGTAATTACACACAGTGGTGTTGCCAGCAGAGGAAATGAGGAAAATGTTGTCACAGAGCCACTGATCATAAAGGCATCTGACAAGAAGGAAGGCCTCAACCTGTAGAAAGAAAAAGATATTTTCATTCAGGTCGGGAAGGATTTTGCTAATGCATGAGCATCCACGTCAAGGACTCCCATGGAACCAAAAGTTGATGATGAAGTTAAACCATTCCTACATGCCTGCATTAATATAATGCACAATCAGAAGGCAATAGATAATATCCAAGCCCTGATAGATAGCTGCACGGAGAATGATGTGCCTCAAACAAAAACCAAGGTCATGAACAAGGTTTATAAGTAGAAGAAGAGAATTGGTAGGGAGATGCGCATGACTGCAAATATTGGAGAGTATGAGATGGATCAAGTCATATTGGATCTGGGTATGATGCAAATGTCTTACCTAAGCAGAACTGGCAGAAAATGGGAGAACCAAAGTTGGAATGGTCCACCATTCAGCTACGCATGGCTAATCAACAAAATATCATTCCACTTGGAAGGCTTCCACAAGTTGTTGTAGACATTTCTGGAGTGAAGGCATGCGCAGATTTCAAAGAAATACAAATTATGGATAATGCAGACCCCTACCCTGCACTGTTAGGATTGGATTGGACCATTGATATGGGAGGCATAATCAATCTGAAGCACAAAAGTATGATTTTTGAGAATGATGGTACACGAGTGATAGTCCCACCGGATGCAACAGAAGGAGAACGATACACAGAGTCAATGCGTGAAGGGGATGATGTCGACCATATTTACAAGCTGACTGTGCGGGACGAATATTGTATCAATCCTACAGCTGATGACATGCTGAACTGGGAGAAGGACAGCTCATGTTTTTTTTATTCAGATGGCGAGAATCAGTTTCATGATGTCTCTGTGTTGCGCTACCTCAAGATCACAAAGAAATTTCGGTGCATCTCCTCAGAGGTAAGAGAACTCCCCTACTTTGATGGCTATGGTAGTGTCAAAGAATTTTTGGAAGCACTGGAAAAAGATGTCCCAGAGGAACGAAGGTTCTAGGTGCTTGATTTGTTTATGCGGGCAACTCCAGTGCATTGGTGGGAGATGCACAAGGGAGCATTCCATGACTGGGAGGAATGTAGACAAATGATGATGCTGCACTTTGACCCTCCAACCACTCCACCAATTGAGTTGTTTTATGGTCAGGGAGATCCGCGCAGGCACGTGGCCATTTGGATGAAGGTATGGGATGAAAAGACCTAGAATGAGTGGGATCAGAGGTTTTTTCACTCGTTGGGGCTAGTACCCACCACTTGGTATCTAGAAGTTGAGCTACACCAGGGAACTCGAAACTGGTTTACAATGAATGAGGATTTTTTGGCAATATTTGGCTTGGTTGGCGGCTCAAAAAATTAGATGAAGCCCTACAAGACATAGATTCCCTAGTCTTTGAAAAATCCTGGCCCCGAAAGGAATGTCCTGCGATGACCTAGGATGCGCAAATGCAAGACATCGTCAAATGCAAAAACTTGTCAATTGAGGATAATGAAGATGACCCAAGGAATTTTAACATCCCAGAGTCTGAAGGAGAGCGCGCAGTTGCAGGGCCCACATTAGGCATGGTGGATGTCACTAAACCTCTGATATTGAAGGAATTCAACACTGGGATGGAAGAGCAGCCCAAGTTGGCCAAAATTGGGGATTACCGGGATGGTGATACAGTAGGAAAGATTGCAGAGCTGCTGACAGAATATCAAGATCCGTTTCCTAAAAATTTCTCTGAGCTCAAGGGAATTGTAGGGGACTTGGATGCTATGAAGATCTTACTGAAACCAGATGTGCGCCCTGTCAAGCAACACCCATATCGATTGAACCCCAAATATAAGCATAAAATAAAGGAGGAATTAGAAAATATGGCAATTGCGGGAATCATCCAACCGGTCGAACAGACTGATTGGGTAAGCCCAATGGTGGTTCAGGAGAAAAATACCAAAGGAGAGATAAGGATTTGTGTAGATCTGTGCAAGTTTATTGATGCCTGTGTGCATGACCCCTTCCCCTACTCCATTTTCTGATGAAATCCTAGATAATGTAGGAGTACAAGAAGCTTATTCATTTACTGATGGGTTTTCGGGGTATCATCAAATCATAATTGCGTTGGAACACCGCAACAAGACCACCTTCACCACTGAATGGGGTTCTTTCCAATATAATGTCATGCCATTCAGATTGAAAAATGCACCTACAATCTTCTCGCGCGTGGTATTGGTTGTATTCAAGGAATTCATGCATAAATTCTTGGAGGTAAATTTTGATGACTAGACAATGTTTGGATTGGTAAAGCAACATGTGTTGAACCTGCGCATGGTGCTTGATACCTGTAGGAAGCACCATATTTATCTCAACCTGAAGAAGTATATATTATGCGTGCCTTTTGGAATTTTGTTGGGGCGTATAGTATGTTAGCAAGGATTGATGGTAGACCCAGCCAAGATCGCGATTATCATCAACTTAGAAGTTCCTACTAATGAGAAACAGTTGTGCTCCATCCTAGGACACACTGGTTATTACAGGAATTTTACTAAAGGGTATGCTCTGATCACTACGCCAATGGAGAAGTTTCTAAAGAAGGATGTATCATTCTTCTGGGATGAAGAATGTCAGAGAGCTTTGTGCTGCTAAAGGAGAAAATGGTTACTGCACCTATTTTGATATTCCCAGACTAGTCTAAGGTTTTTCATGTGCATGTGGATGCATCTGGTATTGCACTTGGGGTTGTTTTAGCGTAGCCAGGAGAAGGAGACATTGATCACCCAGTCACTTTTTCTAGTAATAAGCTCTCCAGCACAAAGCGCAACTACTCAGCTACAAAAAGGGAAGGATTGGCCATGGTATACGCTCTGCAAAAATACAGACACTATTTGCTAGGTGGGAATTTCAAGATGTTCACTGATAATTTCGCCTTGAAATACCTGGTCAATAAGCTTGTCTTAGATGGGAGATCTGCTGATGGTTGCTACTTTTTTAGGAGGATGACTTTGAAATTATTGTGAAACTTGGAAGACTAAATGCTAGACCTGATCATCTGTCATGAATTGAAAATGGGGAAGAACCAGCCAATCTAGAGGAGGGGTTACCATATGCGCAACTCTTCGCTATTAGGGTGGTTGATGAACACTTTGTTGATATTATTCATCTCCTGACCACGAGAACCACGCATGTGGAATATTCAGTCCAAAAAAAGAAGGATTTGGTTGCGCATGCAACTGATTTTACCCTAATCGCAAGTTAGTTGTATAAACTAGGAGCATATGAAGTATTATGGAGATATGTGTTGTAACATGAGAGACAGAATATATTGGCTAAGGCTCATGGAGGAGTGGTAGGAGATCACTATGTTGGGAAAGCCATTGTGCAGAAGGTGTTGCGTGCGGGGTTATGGTGGCCCACGCTACACAGTGATGCAAAGGTGTACTATTGGGCCTGTGATGCATGTCAAAGGACAGGGAAGCCCTCGCGCAGAGATGAAATGCCCTTGCAACCGCAGATGGCCTTACAGGCATTTGATAAATGGGATATCAATTTTGTTGGACCAATCAACCCTCTGGGGAAGAAGACCGGAGCACATTATATCATTACTGCAACTGATTATGTCACTAGAATGGCAGAGGTGAAGGAAACTAAGGATTGTACTGCAGATACTGCTACGCACTTCATCTTTGAGCACATTTTGACCAGGTTTGGATGCCCAAATATTTTGATGAGTGATAGAGGTACGCACTTTTTTAACAAAACCATTGAAGCTTTGACAGAGAAATTCCAGATCCACCACAAGAAGAGTACCCCTTATCACCCACAAGAAAATGGCGCAGTAGAAGATTTCAACAAGATCTTGGAGAACCGCTCACAAATATCTTTAATTCCAATCGAGATGATTGGGACATGCACATCCCTTATGTGTTATGGGCTTAAATGACAACATGCAAAAATTTGACGAGAAAAACACCTTTAAGGATGGTCTATGGGCAGGAAGCCATCATGTCAATGGAGTATATTGTCCCAAGTCTAAAAATCATGGCTTTCACTAATATGGTCGAGCCTAACACTATGGAGGAATGATTGGTGCAACTCGTTGCCTTAGAAGAAGATCAGTTCATTGCTAACTTCCACCAGAGGTGCGTGAAAAATCCTGGCATGACAGGCACATCAAGCAGAAGGTGTTCAAGGAGGAAGACTTGGTCTTGCTATACGATAGTTAGTTTGCGCGCCACACAGGGGAGTTTAGAAAGCATTGGTTGGGGCCGTATATTGTGAAGGAGATCACTGATGGCAGTGCAGTGCACTTGGCCACGCTGCGCGGACAGAACCTTCCCGGGTATTTCAGTGGAAGTCGTCTGAAGCCATATAGAGACAATCCTGTGCCGACCAAATGACTAAATGACCGGAGCATAAGAATCAAAGGGTATGTGCGTAGCAGAGAGGGAGGGCACAACCAGGTGCAACTGAAGCACAAGGGTGACGTGTAGGAAAGGAAACTAGTCATTGGAACAATGAAACTGGGTGAAAAGTTGAATTTACCGTTGGATGGAGTAGATTTCTTGCATTTAAGAAGGCGATCTTGGAGGATTTTGTACTGTTTTATTGAAGGTAAGTGGCAATTAATGATAATCTAACTGTTTTACTATGGATGGCCTATAAAAGGACGAGCACAGGTCTCAATTGGTTCCTTTGTTGTTTGAATATTTGGCACTCTGTGATTGTCTATAATTTCTGCTACCCTGTTGTCTGTAAGCCCTGTATGTCTGGCCGAGAATCCTCGTCTAACATCTGTGATCCCGAATTTATATTCCGACCAAGAATGATGACCACTAACCCTATGGAGGGGCACTCTTTGCCCTTAATTGCCTCTATAGAGATAGGATCAAATGATGTTAGAGAAGTAATCCCGGAAGTAGAAGAAGTCGTGTCTGCGTCGGCTAAAGAAAAAGGAAAGGGAAAGATGTCAAAGTGGGCTACCTCTAAGACATGCACCTCTCCATGGAATGTCATGTCCCTGAGGTAGGCCTCTAAGGATCGGTCCCCCATCAATGATCTGTCAAAGCGCCTGATGAGTGCTAGGGAAGAAGCCATGTTTGTTGAACCTATCTCGTGGCGGACACCCTATGTCAAACCGTGGAAGCCCTTTGCGCGCAAGCCACAGAACCTTGACACAACCTCTGAATACCTACAGATATCGTTGATCCCTCAGGACGTTGCCCTGATTGGTGAAATGTTTGGCAAGATTCCATAGATCAAATTTGATGACCATGACTTGGCCAATGAAGAAAAGTTTCCTAAGCTCGCACCAGAGAATTACTTGGAACAAGTGATTTATGATGATGTGCCAAAGGTTGAGCCAATGCCTTGGGCATGCGGGCTACACAATGCAAGAGTCCTCAATCTATTAAGGATTCCGCACTTCGAAAGGTACCCCATCACCATCATCTGCGTGTGCCAGTTGCTGGCCTTGGTCCACAAGGGCTGCCTATGGATTCAAGGGCGAATTCCCATAGACACCGCGCTGATCCATCAGATCACCGGCTTTCCCAAAAAGGGGCCCCATCTGATGAAGGGATTCGAGAAGAGCAATGAGTTGAAGGTGTCAAATGACGTGAAGACAAAGTTCAAGGTGGGAAGGGACAAGAGGCGATTTCTGGTCCAAACCATCGCTGACTCGGCGGTGCGCTTGGGCACCCTCGTCCTCATATGCAAGCTAATGAGGAAATGTTGCCCAAAAATGGTCCCAATGCATGTCATTTCCTTGGCAGGGCAATGTGAAAAGGGGGTTCTATATAACTGGTCACAGTTTTTGTGTGACGAATTCCTAGAAAATGTGCGCGAGGCGCAAGGAATGGGGAAGCAGTTCTGCTACTTGTGGCTTCTGTTGCTAATTGTGCTGGTGGCATGGGAGACTCCAACAGATGTAGTCCTCCCTGAGATTGAGCCAACCATGTGCGAAGGGGTGCACTACTCTAACTTATGGGATTCATCTGACCCCCGGTGAGTTGAGGAGAATAAAATATTCTAGGTGCTTTTTGAAGGCGTGCTAGCTGCAGCCATACATTCCATACCCAAACTCTCGCCAGCTGTGCACGATAAATAGATGAGTGTTGCAGAATTCCAGGTGACCATGCACAATGTGCAGATTAAAGCACGCAAAGACTCTACCTGTTACACCTTGCCGTATATCGTCACGGAGGCGAAAGTTGACCAGGTCGTGGCAACTTAGCTAAATGCATGGAAGATCGGGATTGGCTCCAACCAGACCATTATGCTGTCCACATCAGGTAAAGACACGGCTCCAAAATACACAACAAAGTCATGCACTGAGACAAGCGCTGAGAAGACCAGCGACAAAAAAACTAAGGCTGAAGTAGTAGTCAGATGCAGAAAAGGATAAAGACCAGGAGTTGGGAGGAGAACAAGAGGAAGTGGACCTTGGCAGTTTGGACGGGCTCAATGGGGATGGTGTCGAATATTTGCACGACACCAAGAGAGGCGGAGAAACATCAAAAGGGCTGCGCAAAAAGGGAAAATGATCCAAGGCCGAGGGAGAGGAGGAGGTTACTCTGACAGAAGAGGACCTCGACAAGATTGCAGACGTGTTTGCTTCAGCGTCGGAGGACTGATGGAACACTATGGAAGTGAAGTACAAGTCTGAGGTGGAGGCCTTGCAATCAAGTCTACAGGTTCTACAGTTGAAGACAAATTCCTTACAAGCGAGGCCAGTACAAGCGAGCCTGCCAACCACTTCGATCGTCGCAATAGCAGAAAGCAGAATCTGCCCCTTCCTGGGTGCAACCGTGACCGTTGAACAGCCAGAGTTGTGTGCGCAAGTGCAAACCCGTCCTAAGGTCAGCATCGACCTTGCAAAGCTGCCAAGTGGGAAGCTACACACTCTCCACATCTTCATTTCTGCCGAACTGTAGAGCAGAGAGGTGCGCGCACAACAATAACTCAGTGAAGTTGAGAAGACTACAACAACACATACGACAGAGTCTATCCAGGCTTAAAAAGTGCAGCAGGTAGTTGTAGCTCAGCGCGCGGAGCTAGAGAACTTCATTGATAGGTTATGTGGCAAACTTCCCGAAGTAGTCATCCTGGCCTCCGTCGCGCCACAAGCAAAGATTGAGAATCTTGTCGCCGTGTTCAAAACTTCCAGGTCCGAGATCCAGACCGTCAAGGCCGATTTTGAGCAGCAAATTGCTGCACTGCAAGCTAAGCTGCAGCTTGAGACCCCTCTAGAGGTGCGCGCACAACGGGCCGCCCTAGTGAAAACAGCTTTTGTGAGCATCTTCGCCAATGTTGATAAGGGCTCAGAACTTATAGAGATGGCCATGGGACTATGGACCTTTGTGCAAGCTGATCCATTAGTCAATAAAATTACCCAGGAGCTGCGCGCTAAAGAGCAGGAATTCGAGGATTTGCAGGAGGCTTTGCCTACATTCATTCCTACCCAGCGACTGACATGCCTTCAGACCAGCCAAGCATTGTGAGATGAGGTTGAGGAGCTCCACTAAAAGAAACAAAATTTAACCAATCACATGAAGTCGTGGGCGGCTGAGGCAATGAAATTGTCTTAGGACCTTGATGCTGCAGTCAGAAACCTAAACCAGACTTTACAGGGCGTCACTTTGGCCACAGAAGGGCCAACTTCATAGAAGCTAGTGGAGACCATGCATAGCGCAGCGGACCAGAGTGTGGGTGTCTTGGTGCCCTTTACTGCTGCTATCGAGGAGCTCCATAACAAAATGAAGAACCCAGTGCCGGTGTGACTCGAGACAAGTCACAAGATTGTGTTGGGGGCCCTTTGGAGCGGGGTCCCCTAAGTTCGAAGACCATTTTTTATATATTTTTGTAATAGATTTTGTAAGTTTAGTCATGTGTAGGGGCTTTGGGGTGAGTCAAAGCCGCTCATGAGCTGTAATGGGTAAAAAGGGTAGGCCAAGGGGCCGCAAACCACAGTTTGTGGACCCTAGAGTAGTGCAAGTTAAAAGTATAAATATAAGTCTAGATTGAGTCTAAGAAGTCAGTTTTTGGGATAAGTCTGAACGTTGATGATAGATCTAGCTATTTTGTGATACTTTTGTGCAAAATTTTATGGGTAGAAGGCTCCTGTTGGCTGTGTGCGCGGAGACCTTAGTCCTGCTATGTGCAGACTCTGCTGGCTATGTGTGCGGGTGACTGAAGGGTTTTTGTATGAAGGATCTAAACTGATATTAATAAAGAAATGTTGTTACGGATATCTGAGTTTGAAATGCATCTACTGTTCATGTTATGAATGTTTTTGCATGTTATTTCCAATTCATGTATTATCTGCAATTATATCTCTTACGCAACTATTTCTAGGTTTATATGAATGATTATTGGGTGGATCTAATGTTATTGGGCTCTAATATCGTTTGTTAAGAGTTATTAATTGGTTTACGAATCATGTGTTAACCTACGCATAAGATATCATGCATAAGTGACCTAAATTTGTCTATAAGGGTTTCCTAGTTAGGGCTTTTGTTGCGAAGGTTTGTTTATGGTTATTTTGGATCTTAAGGCACCCACATCATTCAAACCTCTCTCAAGGTGTGAAAGCCTAGTTCCAACAACCCCCCCCCATACTACTTCGGGTGAGACTTTGACTTGCGCAAGCAGGTCACTACTGAAAAGGCCAGTAATAAGAGGGTTTGGTTGGTTAATCTCAACTTCAAACTTGGGTCACGACCCCTCAAGCCAACATGATGTAATTATGAAGTATCTAATGAGAACGAGGAAAACAATTATGTTTTTTGCATGGCTCTGTTTTGGAAGGGGTGTCCTTTGTTGCATCCATAGGGAAAGCTTAAATCCCTTGAAGAGTTTGGTGGGTTTTAGTAAAGCATGTGTCAATATATGTTCTCTCTAAAGCACTAAAGAAAGTGGGAAAAGGGGGATTTAGGATTGCATCTCAGATAATAATGTGGAAGAGGATGTACAGATGCTTGTTAATGATGAGATAGTGAGTGAAGAGAATGGTTTAGTCAAAATGGATGGTGTGGAAGAGTGGTGCACATAAGCTTACCACGCCCTTTATCTTCTTTTTTTCCCCATCATTATTGTGAGTGTTTCATTTTGTTTACAACTTCTGGCATTTTGATTATGTTCGAACATTTATTATGAGAACACTAAAGTGGTGCACTAGGTAGATCCTTGATTTTTCCAATGCAGCTTGTGGTAGATGTTAAATTTTTCCCTTGTTGATGAATTGGAAATATAGTAGCAAATTAAAGAACTTGCTAAAGAGCTATGGCATTCATGTACATGGAATAAAGTGAATTATATAATATGAGAAAATTAGTATTATTGAACATTTTATTTATTTATTTTTACAATCATTTATACTAGCTCACCCATATACATTAAATGGTTGAAAAATGCTGATAGGCATTAGTGCACAGTCCGCATCAAAAAACTTATCTAATAATACATCTCATATTGCCAACAAAAAAAATTCATAAAATCTAACTAAAATATATTCTTATTATAAATTATTATTATATTGTTAATTATAAAAGAGAATTAATATATGAGTTAAACATAGTTACATTTTAAAATATATAACAAGAAAAATATAGCAAAGAAATATTGAGCAATAAAACTTTAGTGCCATAAATAAAAATCAAATATAACACTTGTAAATCTGACATTTTTTTAATTGTATTGAAAAGTAAGAATGGCAAAATTACCTTTCACATAAATTTCAAGCTTCTTCCATAAAATTTAAATGTCTACCATCCATCCATAAAATTTAAATATCTACCATCCATCCAAAAATTATTAATAATTACGTTAAAATTCTAGAAGCCCTTTTCAATAGAGAAAATTGAGAATAGCAATAAAAGTAATATTGGTCTCCAACTGCTAACCATCTTGCGAGCATTACAGAAAATGACTTATTATTTATCCCTTTAACCAGAGATGTAGGTTTTGCTTTTCATTCCTTTCCATCAGCAGCACGAAGAGAACCAAGTTGAACAGGGGCTTGAGTGCCAACCACCTTGGAAGACCCATAGATGGAAAGATCAATTCCCTGAGCCTTTTCCTTCTCGATTTGTTCCTTGATCCAGAAATAAGTAATTTTCAAGCCATCCTGCCAAAAACAAAAGGAAACAAATGTGACTCTGCATCTTTCTTTCAATGCACAAGAGCAAATGCATTGCAAGGAGTTTAACAATTTGAAAAACTAATAGCTAGAACCTTACCTTCAACTTCATGGTTGGCGCCCAGCCTAGCTTTTCCTTAATCAATGTATTGTCAGAATTCCGACCACGTACACCCTCTGGCCCAGGAATGTGATGTATTGGCAACTTTTTATTCTCAAAGCTTGACACCATTTCAGCCATCTCATTCATGCTGACCATTTCATCACTGCCAATATTCACGGGCTCTCTAAAGTCTGATTTAGTCAACCTGGCATATCAAAATAAAGATTTCTGAGAAGAAACAAGATGAATCTGACTAAACGGGTAGCAAGAATTAGGTCCAAAACTGAATTTCAAAAGCCATTCCAAGCTTTGGTACCTTAAGACACCCTCCACACATTCATCAATGAATGTAAAGGATCGTGTTTGCTCACCATCCCCCCACATTTCAAATCTATCAGTAGATGTGATTGTCTTCCTACAAAAGGCAGCAGGAGCCTTCTCACGTCCACCTGCAGTGAAAAATGAGTTTATCAACAAAGGGAACATAAATATGAGCATCCTACAATCATTACAATTTTCATAACTTACCCTTCCATGTGCCAAAAGGACCATAAATGTTGTGGAAACGTCCTATCCGGCATTCTATACCAAAGTCCTTGGTGTAGTGTTTGCACAATTCTTCTGTGGCAAGCTTTTCCAACCCATAGGCATCTTGAGGCTAGAGAGCAATCAAATCATTAGTCACTAAAGAGTTCAAATGAAAATGAACTATATATAACAGCTTAATCCTGCATAAGACAATTCTTCTATCTGAGGAAGCAGTCTGGATCTAACAATTGTAGTACAGGAATCACAAGCTAGTAACTAACAAATCAGTTCCTATGATAAACCAGGTGCTATGGTGTTACATCACTTCTCCAAGTTACAGAGGCCCCGATATATCTTGAGTGTACCACTGACAAATCAGAGTGTCCTACTTCAGACGTGTACTCTTACAGTAACCTTCTGAATTTTCAATTAGTTCAACATTCAAAAGCAACCTTGAAATCAGTCAGCACTATCATAAACACTTCTCATCAAACATCCAGCCTCTTCCTAAACAAATTTCAGTACTCAGCTCTTACATTTCCAGCCTCTTCCTAAACAAATTTCAGTATCAGCTCTTACATTGCCTTTTGACCCAAAAATGCTATTTGAGATAGCACCGAATAGCATTACCAGAGTTTTAAAGCAATAGATGGCTACATACCTCAGCTGGCCAAGCATCAGACTCCTTCAAGCTCACATTGGTCTCCAATTGTTTGAATTCGGGATAAATGCATGCACTAGAAGCATAGAAAAACCTGCAGAGAAACAAATAGATTATGAAAAAATATGCCATGTGAAGCGACCGAACAAACTGTCATCATGAGAGTAAAATGGTTATGGTTTTTGAGCAAATAATTTGATGTTCCGTCGGACTAAAATATAGTATCTTCACTACCGACTGAATGGGAATTTCAAGTTTCATTAATAAGTTTCATAGGTAGTACTTGTATAAACTAGGTTAGATCTATTTTAACCTCAGATCTGTGGAGAGCATTAAAAGGGATTCTAGAATAGTTTTGCACCTCTAAGAAGTTATCATAAGTGACTGGGTGCTTGATAGAGTCAAGGTTAAAATGCATCTAAGGTGCTTGATAGAGAGAAGGTTAAAATGCATCTAAGGTGCTTGATAGAGAGAAGGTTAAAATGCATCTAGGGTGCTTGATAGAGACAAGGTAAAATGCATCTAGGTTGGCATAATCATGAGCAATAACAAGAGCAGACATCAACCAAAATTGAAATGGAAATCCAAAGTGCAGAAACAAACCAAAGTCTCACCTTTTAACACAATTGATTCGCGCAGCTTCAAGCATGTTGAAGCTGATCATGGTGTTGTTGTACATGATAACAGAGTGATTAGACTGAATGAATCCCATACCACCCATGTCTGCGGCCAAGTTGAAAACATGATCAACTCCTTTGGTAACAGCCAAGCAATTGTCCATAACTCTCAGATCCACGAGATGGAATTCATTGCAGAACCTGTCCTCTGTCATGTGCTCGTTCTTCTTCCAATCAGAGGCAATAATGTAGTGCCCTTCAGATTTCAATCTCCGGGCAATATGGGAGGCAATGAACCCACCAGCTCCAGTTATGGAAATTCTCAAATTTCCACTTGGCCAGTATGCCTCTCTATCCAGATTCTCATAGGTGTATTCCCCATAGGTCACTCCATCAGCTCCAATGCTTCCCATGGTGCTCAGTGAAAGGAGGATATACAACAAGTCTGCAATAACACAACCAGAGTAAGATATCACTCCGTGTTGAAATAAATGGCAGCCAAGCAGAAAAACATATCAGGAATGACCAAGAAAGCACTTTGATTCATAACCCGCAATGCAAAAGTAGATCAGAACTACTGAAATTCAATGGAATTCTTGGTCTAAAATGGAGAAAAAGGACTCGTGAGCATGACCCAAGGGGCTCTGGAAAAAAAATATTTGCAAATACTCAAACCCATCGTCCAATTGGTTTAAACTGATGGAATTCAGCGAAACACGTTCCAAAAAAAAAAGGAAAATGCTCCTGGTCTCCTGGTCTAGATTTGTTCTACCCCTAAAAACCCTTCGATGGAACCGAACCACTGCACCACCAAGAAGACTCAACTGGGGGCAATCATATCTATCTATCTACATGTGATATGCCCTGTTCTTCGTGAAACCACCTTTTTCTATGAAAAAATGAACAAAGAACTCATAAAATCCAGAGACAAAAACACAAGTTCATGGTTCCATGGGCAGGGAACACCCTAAACCGCGTAGAATTTAGAGAAATCCACCTCTAAATTTAAGAAAGAAGCAATTTAGCTCAAATCCAGATAAAATTCACAGAAAGCGGACTTTCAAAACTATATATAACCCATCAACTTGCCAGTTTGATTTGAGTCTAGTCCAATTGTCAATCTCCCTAATTATTTAATAAAAATTAAAATAAAATAAAACAAAACATACAGTGAACTAAAAACAAATTATCAACTTATTAGTTTCTAGTTGGCATTTCAATTTCAATTGAGAATAGCTGTGATTATGATTATGAAGTCTTATGTGTCAAGAAATTCAAATTCCCAATCTATTGTTATATCCAGAAATCAGAAAGATGTAGTTAGATACCTAGAAGTTATAATGATAGCTTTCTGAATCTACATCATATAACATATCATGGAAATAAGAAACTGACCCAACTATGAATTCCTTACAAGAAAAAAAAACAGAAAAACCTTTTCAAAATTTAGGAAACCCACTTCTAGACTCATGAAATATTCACTTGAGCCAATAAACCAGAACAAATAATCAACTTTGAAAGTCGGAAAATCTGAGGTAGAACTTCCCAACAAAGACATGAAATAATTGCAACACCAATTACGCTTTTAAAAACTGTGAGTAATTATTAAATGACACGATACACTGCTGAAGGTTTAATAATTGGCTACTAAAGAGTCACAGACACTGCTAACAACTCCTGATTGATTATAAAAAACATCAATATCAAACCAAGAAAAGCACTGCCAGAAACGTTCATGATTAACAGTTATGTGCAGCAAAAGGCCCAATTTGAAAAACACACACAAAGGGAGTTAGCAGAGGAGGACAGACCTCGATGCAAAACGCTCTCTCAAGCTTCTGACAATGGAAGATGAGTTAATGGGCACCTGAAATCTATCACCTCTTCATCACACAATACACCCATTAATATTAATATATAGGGAATCTCGATGCTGATCTGTGGTGAAATATTTGGACACCCCAATTCTTTCGGTGTATTTCATGTCTAAAGATACTCCGGAGCACGTAGGAATTAAAACTAGTTGAAAATAGAACAAAAATTGTCAAAATACAACAAAAATTGTCAAAATTAAAACTGGTTAAAAATAGAACAGAAGTTGTAAAAGCTAAGCTATGGCAAACAGCAGTTAATTAAAAGTCGACGTAATCAAAAAGATATTGCAAACAGCAGTTAATTAAATCTCTTAAAAGGTTTTAGGATTTTTTAAAATAATGCTATGTTATGGTTTTTAATGATTTTGAAATTTGTAGAAGCACATTTTTATTATTAAAAGATTAAAACTATTAAAAAATTAGAACAAAAAGTGTGAAAATTAAAACTATTTAAAATAATGCTATGTTATGGTTTTTAATGATTTTGAAATTTGTAGAAGCACATTTTTATTATTAAAAGATTAAAACTATTAAAAAATTAGAACAAAAAGTGTGAAAATTAAAACTATTTAAAAATGAACAAAAAGTGTCAAAATTAAAACTGGTTAAAAATTAAAAATAGAACAGAAGTTGTCGAAGGCTATGACAAAACAGCAAGTAATTAGATCACTTAAAAAGGTTTGTGGGTTTTGGGAATATATATATATAATTAGAATATATAATTATTTTTTAATCAAAATTATTTTATATAATTAGTATAGATTCATTTTAATTGTGTAGTTATTAAGTATTAAGAGAGATTAAATTTGTCAAGATGCTACTTTTCTTTTAAGTATAAAATTTAAAGACAAGATTTATATTTCAAGAAATTAAATTTTTTTAGATGGTTAATAAATACAAAGTTAAAATAAATCTATTTCTCTATATATAAAATAGATCCATATTAACTTTGTATTTGGACACTCAGAGTATATATATATAGTCTAACTAATAAAAAAATAACAGTTTTTCTAGATCATAATAATACATATAATGATATATACATTGCGCATTCTCCAATGCGGGTGTTTTCTGGGCATACCGTTCAAACTACCCCATGCTCCTGCAACAGGCCCCCATTACGCTTTTTTCTAGGTAGTTGAATCATAATGACCATGCGTAAAACCTGGGTAGTCAACAAGGTGGCAACCCTTGATGGTAGTGACAAGCATTACACTTGGTGGAGCACGACATAAGCATGGCAAGAACTTGTATTGACTGGAGATCTTCATATGTGGTATTTGATGTGCCTTAAATGCATACAACACGGAGCATCAACCCCTGTGTGTGGTATAATCCTTAGTTATTCCATCCTTTCTGTCAGTTCAGAGATGGTTTGTCCCGCTCAAGGTGGATTGGATGCCTCTTCTCTCTTGTCTGACAACCAATGTATACTCATTAATGAGAAAATTATGGCGCATAGTCTCTCAAGGAAACCCCATGGTTGCATTCTCTACATCTCGCTAGCAATGGACACATACGCTCTTTCTCTCACATTTGGGTGGTCATATATTTGCATGGAAAAGGTCTCAGGGTGGCAGAGGGGTTTTTTTACGAGCATGCTCTTTGGAATTCGCCAACATTTCGATAACACTTACAATTACATGAGAATTTGTTTTAAGGACCTGCCTGTTATGGTTAAAGAGCATCAGGGTGGAGGTATTGTTTACTGCTTTCTTTTTTCATCTTTCAAAGTATGGTTTTCAATGTGTTCCATTCATGTTGGGAGCTCGTTGGGTACTCAAGTAATTTATCATCCTTGCTTTTGCATATGATGTTTGCAAAGTTCAGTCACAGTCTTCCTCTGATCGAACCGTCCTCTTATTTTTAGTCCTAGGTCATTATCGGTTAGGTTAATTTTTATAGTTGTGCGAGTTGGGTTGATGGGTGTTCTTATACTAGCCATCGATCATTATTTGCAAATTGGGTTGATGAGGGTTCATATACTACTAGTCGGTAGTTATTTCAGTAGTTTCATGTCTCATACTACGGTCTTTAATTCTCCTTTGGGTCAATTTTTTTGGTCCTTTTCTCCACAATTTTGGGTCTGGAACCACCTTTGAACTCATTGCAGTCCTTCCCTCAATAGCTCCTGAAAGCTTGGACCCTACAAGATCAACTTTACTTGTCCAATTTTTGTTTATGGAGTATGGTACCCAAGTACCTTCTCCATATGGTTTTAATAGGGTCTTCGACAGTTGCACCAACTTAAACTTCAAAGTCATTTTTCCACCTTCATGTTTCTTATACCACCTTCGTCCCTCATCGTTCTATCTTATTTGTAGGTCCTCTCTAGTGATTCTTTCAACCACAGGTCGTAGCTATTTGTTTTGTAGGTTTATCATTCTCATGGTGCCAAGGTTACATGCTTCTAGTCGCAGAGGAGGTGCCTCAGGGTCCTCTTCCTCGCGGCATAGGAGGTTATTTAGTTGGGAATCAGTTGCCGACTATTTCAACTCGATGCCCTTGGAGGTACGAAAATAAATTCTTCAATTAGAGGCCAATGAATTTGTAGATCATGCTTACTTTTTAGACTCATCTATTGGAGGAAGTAACCTCAAGTGGGTTCTGGATCTGGGGAAGTTTCGTAGGCGAAGGATCCATTTCCTACATTCCATTACTCGTCATTTTCAATGGAACCTCTTCTCAGCTTGGTCATAAGAGATAAGCAGGTAGACAACTATAAAATCTTCACATGTTAGGAAGACATCAAGCGCATTCTTAGGGACATCATATACAACTTGGATGATATAGTTATTCAGTTGTCTCACATGGAATGCTATGCAGTTTCAAACTCAAAGACTGAGTCAAATGAGCACCAGGAAGGACCTGCAGTCAACAATGCTCCAGCTCAAGCCTCCCCTCAAGCCAACTCAACTGCCACATCACTAGTTATAATTTTGGACTAAAAGGTCCAAAGAGAAATCGAGATGTTGGTCTATTGAAGGAAATGGGCTTCCCTTTGGATTGGTCAACTTTTGTCTCTTTTGTTACACATATATGTATATGGTTCATAGTCTAATGTTCTTGTTTAGTCGTTAGTAGCAGACTAGTCTGATTTTTTTAGTAGCAAGACTGGTTAGGTACAAATTACAGTTCTTCGTTCCTCTCTTCTTTTGGTTTTCATAGTTTTAGACATAGTATTATTCTGGAAAACAAGAAGAAAATGGTGGAAATGTAAATTTTTTGATAAAATATAATTTTTCTTTGCTATTCATAAAAATCTACTATATATATATATGTGTGTGTGTGTGTGTGTGTGTGTGTGTGTGACATGTTTTATAATTTTGTTCATTCAATTTTAATGTAACATGCAACATAACAATTATATATTATAAAAATTAAAAATTTATATACTTATTAATTAAGTTTATATATATATATATATATATATATATATATATATATATATATATATATATATATATATATATATATATTTCACGTTCATATATTTTAAAATATTTATTATTCAATTATATCTTTATATTTCAATTAGAGTGGTACCGAATCCAAAAGTGCATAGTACACTTGAAACGACATGAAAGAAGATTGCTAAATTGCTCAATTGAGTAAGATTATATATCTTAGAGAACATTAATAAGCAATTGAATATTATTTTTAAAACTTGGGATGTTAATTTTTTTTTTTTTAATTTATAATGGATTTCCTTCTTTACATAGTATTCACAAAGGATTTAGAACATGACCAACATATTTGTGAAAATAATTTAAATATTCATTGCAAATGTCTCAAGTTTAAATGAATTCCAAAAACATCTATGTGGACTATCTTTCAAAAGTTCACCAAAATACAAATGTTGCAAGACTCCATTGATATGTGTAAAAAAAATTAATGATAAAAAAGCATTGCTTTCTTTAAATCAATTAAAGTTGTTGAAGATAATGAAGAACCATGATTAATCAAAGAGTCTATGCTAATACCCGATAATTAATTAGAGATGGAAGTGAGCATAATTATAACTTCATGGCTAATGAGTTTAATAATTTAATTTCTTTTAGGGGGAAAGAGATTAAATAGTGGTTCATTACTTTTGTAAATGATAATGAAGATCATCACTTACAATTTAAACAATTAGGCTCAAAATTTAAAGAAATAGAGGGAGAAATATTTTCACTGAGAATAAAACAAGATATTATGGTTCCACTCAAGAAAAATTATATGTAAGATTGGCATAAAATATATTTAATAGAAATTGTTAATCCATAATAACCGCCAAAAGTGCTTACATCAAGACAATTTAAAACCAAGATATATGCTTGAGAACTTAGAGGTGCAAGGGGAGACAAATATTTCCATCCATCATTCCTCTGCAAAATTCCCTTATTTAACTCCAGACTTTGAACATTTTACTTTATTAAGTGTATTTTTCATTTATAAAATCGATCCTTGATTGCATTATTTTTTCTTCTAGGCTACTATTACTATTATATTTGGTCAACGGTAGCCTCTTCCCAATTCGATTAGGAAAAATGAATTTCCTTTCATTGTTAATTATCATGAAATTGTGTAACAATTTCCCAAGGTTCGGTCTAAGTTTCCTTTGGAATGGTGCTTGCCACACATACTTTGTATCTCATTTTTGCCAGGGATACATTGCATGGCGCACACATAGGACCTTGTGCAGAGTCAGCCTTTATTTTTTTCTACTACTTCTGCTAGGGTATCCAAACCCGAAACCCTTGCTTCTGCTCTGCTTTCTTCTAATTATTGTCTTAATTCTTTGTTTTCTTCTTCTAAAGCTTTAATTCTAAGTAGAAAAGACTAGATTTCATCCTTACTTGATAGAGGGTCTTCTTTCAGATGAGGTTTTTCTCCTTCTTTCTACTCCCTTGTATCCTGGATTGGTTCCTTGCTAGGCGAAGGTTTTGGCCATGAGATGACTTTCGCCCGTTTCTTCAGTATCCTGCCTCCTATCATATTTTTCAAAGATCTTTTCTTCGTTTTTCTCCCCGAGGATTGGCCCCATTCTCCAGTCTCCTCTGTTTCTTTCGGGACATCAGAGATTTTAGTTTTCCTTTTCCAGGAGCTTCTTGCCTTCCAACTTATAAATTCATCCCATCTTCTGCCTTGTTGTTCCAATGTGTCCAATACAATTAACTTGATGAGACCATGATTAGTTACGCAGGCCTCTGGGTGAATATCAGTTTTCACAGTCGCAGACAAGTGCCGATAGTTTCTAACAAGAAATAAGGCAGATTAATCAACTGCTTATGTCGCAGGTGAGTCAACAATGGAAAATAGTAATTGAATACAATCATTGCCCTTCCTCCGCAGGTGATGTACTTGATAATGTACAGGGAAACATCTCCCCACAGCTCAGGGAGTGATAATATGTTAATTCCCCTACATTTCTTTTCCAATTGTTCCTCTCCTCGAAGGGACTTTGTCTTGAGAGAGGGGTCATTACTTTTTTTCCAAACCATTGTTTTCCCACAGTCTATAGTGATGTTACCTACGCAATCACCTCTTTTGTTACTTCCAGCTTCACCCCTCAAACTTCTGTCTGATTTCCACTCAGGTTCCAAGCAAACTCCATAGCCACTGACTCATATGATCCCTTAAGATGTTCAAAGAATTCGAACCAGCTTGCTTCCTTGAAGACATGGCATGCCTTGGAGCAATTCTCCAATGCGTCAGTCGAATTGGGCTCATGTCGAACTGCAACTCCTCCCATTTCTATCCCAAAGCTCTGTATTCTGCTCTTCCGAGAATTTTGAAGCAAAAATGCAATACTTCATTGAGGTCGACGTTGGGGTAGTAAGGTGGGTAATAAAGCGAGGATTTCAGGTTAAGGAGGATCACACACAATTATGGTTTCATTATTGACCTGGATCGTGGGGATCTGTCATTAAATACGTTTTAATTTTTGGCATGAAGGGATAATGATGACGACGCTTTTAACAATGATTACTGGATTTAAACTCAAGATCATAGATTACGAAATGACTCGTTCCCTCTGTTTTCACTCCTAGAGACAACCTTGAGTTGTAAAAGACCAGTGCCTAGGACATCTTAATTAGTAAGGAGCATATAGTTCAACTTGTAAAGGTTGTCAAGAAAAGGGGCTCTCATGCTATCATATCTTGAGTGGAAAGGTTAGGTAAAGGTGGAAGCAAGACTTTCAAAACTTAAACACAACAAAAGTAATACTGTAGTGGTAGAGTGTAAACTTTGATATATGAACGTATCAGACAGTTTTAAGACAGCACGCTGTAAAAGGGGCTGGATTCTAAAGTGGTCCACAGAGGTAAGTAATAAGATGGTGATAACTGTGTAAGAAAATGAAATGGATACTAACTGTAATAGAAACGAGATCTAGAAATGAGTATAAACATGTACTGGGCTTATGTAATGATAAGAATCCATACATGAGAATCACTTTAAAGATAAAGTTCCATTGCTGCTAATATAAAAAGAACTATGGTAGAAGTGAAAGATGAAATAGCATATCTTTCCTGAGCCATATTTAAAGCACTAGACATGAGTAAATATGAGTATCAATCAATGATAAATTCAAATCTAAACATGTGAGCACTCGCATTCCAAAACACAGATATAAGAAATATGGAAACAAACGAGATGAACATTTACGCTACAAAATACAAGAGAGAGTTACAGACTGTGAAGCATTCAGATCATAATCCCCAATAGATACGACACTCCTTATCACCGAATCCCAATGGGCTCTTCAACATTAATATCAAAATTTCAACAAAATAACATACAGAGTTCTTTCTTAGTCAGTTCTCTTGAAAATCTGGAACCCTATCTCAGTCCCTGTTAACTGCTTTTATAGAATTTTCAATCAACATATGCGGGAAGATATTTTGGGAAAATATCTTCTCCGCATGCTAGTAGGCAGTTACAAGTCTTAGTCAAAATATCAAAATTTATGATGGGAATAAAACATTCCCCATCATTTTACAGTTCGGGCTCATGGCCTTTTCTAAAAAATATCAAAGCTGTTCTAACTGAAAGTAAATTGCAAGAGTGAAATGTGAGTCTCACTCGGAACATTAAAGTAAAAGTAAAAATAAAAACTAAAGGCCACTCGGGCTGAATCATGAATTATCATTTTCCATGGCGGGAAGGAGTCGACGCAGTGGTTGAAGCTGGCGGTGCGGCGGTTGTAGAAGAGCTGGCTAACAGACTATCGTAACTGGTACACCTCTACCAAGTGTCAACTGCTAGTTCAAGCATCGCGGTGAAACCTTCTGCCTTGATGTAAGCTTCGGTAAGTTCATCATAGTTTTCATCAATAGGAATTTTATATTTCACTTGGTGCAGGAGTGCAAACTCTTTACCGAGGACTGAAACTATGATTTCTGGTTTGAGCCGAGTAGATTTCTAAGAAGGTATGTCGGTCTGGTTCATTACTTCCTTCAGACGGGCCTCGTAGATTGGTAACAGCTGTAGGACTGCATTGGAGGGCTCCCAGCATGACGGGAGTCCTGCAAGTGTTATCTCCGCCCAATCTGCCTCAAACCGTTCTAAATTAACCGCCACCTTCTCTAAGACATTCAAGGCCATACTGCAAGCAGACTCTTTTTCTATTACCTTCTAACACTCTGCAGCTTCCTTGAACCTACTCTTGATACCCCACTTTACCACATCCTATGGTTTTAGCTCTTTTAAGAAAGAAATATACCTCTTAGCGCTTTGAACCCTGTTGGAGGCATCAGTACCTCCTTCATGTAGATTCCTTCTGAAAAGGCGCACAACTGACTTCATTTCCTCGACGATATTTAAAAATTCCCAGCATTGTTTCACCTCTGTGATAATTTCAGCCCATATCAAACGCCTAGCATCTAGGAGGGTGATATTTCCTTTCATTCGGCTAGTGAGCTCCCGGATGGTTTTCTCGTGCTGCGCCTTTTCCGATTTCCCTTCCTCGATCTCTTTCTGCATAGTGTTAATCTTCTTGGAGTTCTCGACGAGGAGGGCTTCGAGCTCGCTGATCCTTTGGTGTGATGTTGAGACCTGTTTTTCCATTGTTTCAATTGTGGCCAGTGCAGTATTCCACTGCTTAGAAAGTGAGCTAGTCCCTTCTGGAGCTGGTGGAGCACACACATGAGTATCCCAGTTGATCTGCAATTGATTCATCCTTCCCTATAGAGCAACCATCTCCTCTGAAATCTTGGTCTTCTCCTCCCTTTCTTTCACAAGAGAATCGGCCATACTTGCCTTATCTTTTTCCACCTGAACTAACTCGGCTGTTTGCACATGGTGAGAGCCAGGTATATTCACTTTGTATTTCAGGGCTGCAACCAGCTTTTTCAACTCAGAGATAAGATGACTCTGGGGGTCTGTTTTGCCTTTCTCTTTCCCTTTTATCACTTCCTGGAGACTGTGTAGGTCGTTTGTGAGTGTGCGGGAGTTGATCTTCTCCTTTCTGAAATTTTCCAGTACTTGGTTATGCTTACTTTGCAGCTTCCTCAGAGTAATGGAAAGCCGCATTACTTCATCCTTTATCATATCGCCAAAACACTGGAACAAATTGCATTTGTCAATTGGCGGAACCTACGACATATCTATTGTTATCTCCAAAGCTCTATAGCTGGTGGTACCAGCCTCTGGGTTCAAGACAACTTCTATCATAGCCATTAACAGTCACTCTTTATCCAAGTTTATCGTCGATGAAAACCTGGTATGGTATTTTTCGACATATCTTTCTAGCTCAGATCGGTGTTTGTCTCTGATTGCTCTGTTCCTTATCCCGCCCTCGCTTGCTCCTTGAGAAATTCTAGCTGTGATGGCTTGTGAGACTTATGAGAAGTCCGAAGAGGTCGTGCTATCCCGTATCACCATGATACCTGCCCTGCCTTTGTTTGATTGCCCATAAGGTATTTCATCTTGAAGCAAATGTTCGTCTCCCATACCTTCTGCTTCGCTAGTCCTTGTTCTCTGTCTTTTGAAAGGGGGAGAACTGTAGATTCAGAAGTGTCCTCAGACACATAACTTTATTGATCATGGAAAAATATTACATAACAAATTACAAGAGTTTACAAACGTAAACTCTCACTCATATTACACTGAAATTAGGAAACTAACCTATTTATAAGCTCTATGTTCTAACTTAATCTAGTTATGGATCACTTGGAAAATCAACAAGTGTCCATTTACAATAAATGATCTTCTAACCATCCTACTAACTTTATTCATATTTTAAAGCCTAGGAAACGACTCTATTCTAGAGTCCTATTTTTACTAACAAAATAGTATTTCTAAGTATCTCAAATATTTATTAAATATTCTAATTAATAAATATATTTATCCTAAATTTACATTATTTAATTTATGTAATTTTGGATTTATAATTGGATTTAAGAAAGAGGCTAACATTCCCCCCTTCAAGGATAAATCCAAAATAAGAACGAGGAACCATCTTCCAAGTTCTCAAGTTGATGCTGAAAAAAATCTTCAATCTGAAGAGACCATGAGTCAGCTGTATGTCTGATTCATCTCTGAATGTTGCTTGACAACTCTATCAAGTGCCAAGTTGCAAAAGGATCCATCTATCCTTTGCATGAAATCAGCATCAAAATTTGTTCAAAGCCCACTGGCTGATGATGTCAAAAACAACTCACTGTTGCTTTTGTTGTCGACTGCCCACTGGCAAATTTGTTGATGCCCACTGGCTGCTTTTGTTGGTTTTGTCGAGACTTTCAATCTAACAACCACTGTCAATTTCATTGACATTTTCCCCCCTTTGTCAGCTGAAAGGAGAGACACTTCTCTTCGAAAGTATTCCTGAACTCCCCCCCTTTAGGTGTAAGAGTTTTACACTGGTGTACTCCCCCGTTCAACTGCATGAGTACCATCATCTTTTCACTGTTGGCTGCACTATGTGTGATTAGATTCGATTTTAGAACTGAGACAATCATTTGACTGTGGATGACCATTTCCAACGGTCAACCCATTCATATTGTATCTTCAATCTGGCTGATTGTTGTTGGTTACGACATTTTTCTGAGGAATGATTGGGCTTGCCATAATGGCGACAAGCATGGAGATCGAAACACTGATCTTCCATATGACCGGTTCATTGAAAATGAGAACACTTCGGTTGGACTTCAACTTCAGGTTGCGTGCAATCTTGTTTGTCTGCAAATTTGTGTTGCGTGCATTGCTGGTTGTCTGTAACTTTCTCAAAACTTGCTGAGGTGAGTTGTGCAAGAAATCCTCCAATGACGAATTTAATTAGCTTGGAATAATCTGGGATACTCAAGTTGATGTCATCATTGACATATCCTAAGCCGCGTCGATTCTTATTATGTTGAATTTCTTCCCATGGCTTGATTATGGGCTTGGAAGAAATTGGAACTAGAACAACTTCGACACTTGAAGTTGTTGGAATGAATGACTTATCATCTGGATGGTTCAAAGACGTGAAAGTATCACTCTTTTTTTGCAATTCAATCCTTTGAAGTTGTGACTCTAGTTGAAGAAACTCAATGGTTTCATGCGTTTGTTGTAGATGCCGTGAAATGTCAGCAAGAGTTTCTTTGCTGACATGCACCATGTCTTCATCACTGGAGTTGATCAAACTATGAAAAATGTTTAACAACTGAATATGTTGCACCATCTGAACTTGCTCACTTGAAATTAGGCTCTCTTTTTGTAGATGTCGTACTTTGAATTGTTTCACTTGAATGACAGGCTCGCTTGAATGTGGCTTAAATGGCACGCTCACTTGATCTGTTGCTTACTGCGCTTGCTTGGAACAATTGCTAGAATTGTAGAATTTCCTTGCTTAAACTCTGGAATTCACGCTCGCTTGATGACGATCGCGTTTGTTTAAGCGCTCACTTGACTTACTTGATGACTTCACGCTCACTTGAATGAATAGTCACACTCGATTGATGGCGATCTCAACTTGCTTGATTAATGTTAGAATTGAACTTGTTTGTTTGCTTTGATGGTTGCTGTAATGAACTTCACTCTGGCTCGCTTGAAGTTTTGAACTTTGTTTTTGTCTTGAAGCAAATTGCTTGAATGAATCATCACGCTCGCTTGCAGGAGATGTAAACTTGTGGCTTGTTTGCTTTAAAAATTCATACACTCGCTTGATTTTTTGTAAAGGAAGGGTGTCGAACACTATCGACAATGCACCCAAGAAAGCTTACAATGATTTTAATG
This sequence comes from Pinus albicaulis, assembly GCA_034641835.2. Lineage (NCBI taxonomy): Eukaryota > Viridiplantae > Streptophyta > Pinopsida > Pinales > Pinaceae > Pinus > Pinus albicaulis. The sequence continues at coordinate 25,800,393 of MU968363.1, read as the reverse complement.
ATTCACTTAAAACAATGAATTTGATTACAAGTTCTGAAATGGATTTGCAAGAACACTGATGCATTAACTTGACTAATTGAATTTGATTGTTGATGTAGAATGCTGATGTAGACAACCTTTGATGATATGTTGTAGTTACACAAATGCATGTGTTGATCTTGCAGCTATTTTGTTACATGTGTTGTGCTTGCTGATATTGAACTTTATGTATGCGATATTAAATGAAATTATTGATGTGTCACAACTAGACACAAATCAAAAACAAAAACATGAAGCCATAAAAAACATGCGCCATCAAACACACATGGTGTACTTAAGATCCCCTTATTCAATTTCGGGCGGATCTAGGACACATCAACACCAAAAAATAATGTCTTTAGTGAGTATTGAGATCATCAACCTTTCATCTTTTACAACATTTCCACTGAAGCTTTCTCAAATAATGAGAATCTGACGCTTGCAAATTTTGGAAACAAAAGTCTTCAAAAAATGTGTGCACTGATCACTCACACCTTATTTCTCCAAAGGACACTTATCTCTTCAAAGATTTCAAAACATCACCCTTATTACTCCAAAATAATACAAAATATTCCTATCACTTCAAAATTCATTTCAATACTCTCAAATTTCAACTTTCACACCTTATCACTTCAATTACAAAGAGAGTCACTTTTTATCTCTCCCATTCACTCATTAAAAAAATATTAAAACACACTCTCCACTTATTCTCTCTCACGACTATAACAAGTCTCTCTTTGATTTTACATAGCAAATTGATGAATTCACTTTTAAAAAGTGAATCAAACTTAATAAAAAAAGTGTCACTTAAAGTTTCTTTTACAACCTACGCATGTAAAGTTTAACCATTCACTTTACATACTCCCCTCTTAAAATATAATGAAAAAAATTTATGAAGTCACAAAAGGAGGATTTTCCTTTTAGATTTAAGGCATGTATTTGGAGAAGTGACGTACGGAAGTATAATTTTTTAACGCAGATCATTTTGTTCATTTTCCTTTGGCGCAGAGAGAAATTACCAATTCTCAGTTGCAGAATTTGATTCCTGCACCTTCTCTGTTGAGGAGAGTTTATCAAAACAGTAGAGAGAAGCAACTTACTGCAGATGTGGTACCTCGTATTATTCAGCAACTTCCTGTGGCAAACAATTCCTAGAAAACGTTGGTTCTTCAAATAATTATCTCTTGAATACATGGCCGCTTCAATGCTTATTTCATGTATCACACAATAAAACTGTATATGTGATCAGCAGTAAATTGCTGCAAAATATCTTGGAAATCCAAGCAGCTACCCATTTCACATGTCTCTTTAAACTTCCATCCAAACTGCCTTTGCACGAATTCTCTGCCTTTTTTTTTATTTAAAGCAATGACGATACCTTAACCTTTGGGAAGAGAAGGTAGACTTTATTTTGCCACGTAGTCACCAATAAAGATTTATTTCTACACATATTCGAGCCAAAACCGTTGTCTCATCCGGCCTGGCAGAGGAAGCGTCTATTTCCTTCATCAGCGCTGGTGCAATGCTAGCTCTTAACGCTGGTTCAACATTGGTTGTTAACACTGGTAGGCTGTCGGGTTTAGACATCCATCCGAAGCAGCAAACTCAAAGTTCAGACCAAGTCGCTGAGGAACAATGTTCGTGTGAAATTATCATTAGTAACAATGTGCAGCAAGCATTACGTATAGCCATAATTCCACTAACAACTTCTTCACAAAAAAATATTAAAAAACTTGAACAAAGCGAAAGCGGATCCAAAGCCAATGCGAATCCAGCGATGGCAAAGAGAAGGTTAAGAGAATCTGTCTCATTCCTTTTACAAGGTAGTTGCTCCTCCTTGCGTCCTTCCACTTTCACAAATGTTGGTTTCAGTAATCGCTCCAATCTAAGCAATAGCTTAGTGATGGTCAACTTTGATTTGGTTATCGAACTCTGCATCATATACACCACACATTTCTCGCATACTCTGCATCATATACACCACTCCGCTTTCCAAAATCGGACCTACAGTACTTGCAAAAATCGGACCTACAGTAGATCCGCAAGGCATATTATTATGAACAACAAATTCCTATGTGGGAAGCTTATTCTTTTTTTTTTTTAATTTCGTGAAAGATAAAAACAGATTTGCAGTGTTGAAATATAAAAGCGAATCTGCAGATTTTTTATAGATTGAAATAGATGAAGGTCTCTACGCTGTTCGGCTCCACTTCATATGCTGCACACATACTTTGCCACAGCAGTTCAAACCACTCGGTTTAAACCTCTCTAAAAAACACAATGCAGAAGTAATACAACAGCAACTATTTTCTACCGATGTCTTCGTCCCGCGAGACAGTCACATATTTTTGCAAATTTTTAATAAAATTGATTGTATAATTTACAAATCTAAAATCAATAATGAAATTTTATGTTCTTTTAAACAAAAAACTTGACAAATTCCATACCAATCATTGGCTGATGAATTCAATGGAGTTTTCCAAGAATGTGTAGAGATGGAATCTCCTCCTCACATCTACTGCAGCATTACCGTGGCTCCGATACCACACGTAGATTCATAAGTGTCCTCAGACACATAACTTTATTGATCATGGAAAAAGATTACATATCAAATTACAGGAGTTTACAAACATAAACTCTCACTCTCATATTACACTGAAATTAGGAAACTAACCTATTTATAAGCTCTATGTTCTAACTTAATCTAGTTATGGATCACTTGGAAAATCAACAAGTGTCCATTTACAATAAATGATCTTCCAACCATCCTACTAACTTTATTCCTATTTTAGAGCCTAGGAAACAACTATATTCTAGAGTCCTATTTTTACTAACAAAATACTATTTCTAAGTATCTCAAATATTTATTAAATATTCTAATTTAATAAATATATTTATCCTAACTTTACATTATTTAATTTATGTAATTTTGGATTTATAATTGGCTTTAAGAAAGAGGCTAACAAGAACCTTCTCCCGATGCACAAACCTCCTCCACCTGTTTCTTATCTGCTTCTCTGGTTGAAGCAGTATCTGCCTTTTCCCCCGTCGCAGATGAATCAGTCTCCATCTGCGAAAGCAAAGGCCAGGTTTCAATATTAGCTCGCCATTCGATGAAAGGCCTTGTTTCATGATTGTAAGGGGTCGATTTATTCTTCTTCCTTCTGGTAGAAATGATGCCCTTCGGATCATAGGGCCAAGCTTTCCCTTGCCTCAAACCCATGCCTTGAAGCAGCTTTTCTACCATGGGAAGGGTGTGCCTTGAATTAACAACGAAAGGGCCAATGGCTGTGGGAAGCTTGAGAATAAACCCCTTTTTTTGCAGGGAGGAAGTGAAGTTGGTCAGCCTTTAAGGTCTGCCGGAGGTATTCCAAAGCGTAAATCCGCTGGGCAGGAAAAACTGGCAGTTGGTAGGGAGAGACCTCGGCTCCATAAACCCTGATTTCAGTGTAATTATCAAAGAGATACCAGTCTCCAGTGCTTTGAGCTTCACTGTACTACAACCATTTCCTCATTTTAGGAAAAACCCTAGGTGGAGGAGAATCATGGATGATAGTATAAGCTATGGGCATGAAATCATTCAGAAAACTTGAGTAACCCACCCCATTTTCCAACTGATGCGTTGCGGGACTCCAGTCAAAAATTGGTCTTGGCTGAGAGTTTGTCTTATAAACCTTATCTAAACCTAAACTCTCAAATTTATTAGCATGCTGGAAGAGGAAAAGATAAAAGACCAGGGAACAAAAACGAAAACGGCCCGTGTCTAAGAGCTCCTGGAACTGAGTTAGAATGGTGGAGGCCAGAAAACCAGGAATATCTAAGACAACACCAGGTTGAGACATTAACCACAGAAAGGCTATGCATTCTTTTGAGACCTACCCAAACCCTTCCACACCTGGGAGACCTGCAATAAGAGCGAGGGTAGGCTGGAGGTCTTCCTTGAACAAGCTCAAGGGCACTGAATCTGCAGTGGGGAGAGTTGTGAAATTGGAGTCGGTAATGGCAGCGATGAAATCACTCTGTTGCCTCCATGGCAGTTTCAAAAACTGATGGGACAGAGTTACTTCACTGAAATTGGCATAGTTAGAACTGGTAGAAAAACAAAGGGCTTTTCTAATGATTTTGGGGGAGATAGTGAATATTTTGTTCCCCTGAGCTGAGAGGAACATGCCTCGATGTTCATCGTAAGCATCCTGGAGCCAACAGATAAATTTGACCACTGGGTATACTGGGGGAGTTATTTGATGATACAAACCAGATAAAACGACTCGAAACCTATCTCTATTTTCCACATGTTTCCTAAACAGTTCAGGCTTGACGCTACTAATGAGAAATGGGTATTACGGATCTTGAATGTTGGCTTGTAAATCTGTAATAGGTTCGGATCGAGGGACAGCCCTGGACTCACGGGCTTGGGGAGTTTCAGGCTCTTTTTTCTTGGCTGTGACTTTACCCATGACCATCATAGAATTAAAAAACAAAAGGAAACCAGATGGAATGAAAGGGATGGAATACCTGCAAAGTAGGAAAATGCTCGGGAAAGTGACACAGGGGTACTAACAACGATTGGGAAGACCTGGTGCTATGCGCTTGCTTTTTCTTATATAGTTATCATAAACCACGAGTATTTTACCACAGTAACTAACAGAACACAGTTATACAGGCCCGAGGCAGCTCGAGAAAAGATGGCAGGGTAAAATGAGTAGGGTTGACGTCATAAGGACGCTGACTGTGAGACATGCGGCATAAAGGTATTGGGTGTTAGACTCTTGTTAGGTGAATACCGTGTGTCGGGTTAAATGTCGATACTGGTCTTGGTACCGGCTGCCCTAAGACTTACCTTACCGTTGGATTGTGGTAACAACTGTACATTGGGACCCGGCCCTTCGAGGACAAAAGGTGATCTTCGTAACGGATCTTAAGCCCGTGCCCTTTTCTCCATAAAGCGCTTGCCTCGTGTCATGCCCCTCGACACGTCATTGGGATTCCGAGGGGGGGAGGCTCCGCCTTACCCCTCTCATCTATGACCCCCCTAGAATTGTGCTTGCAACCTTTGTCTATGTGTGTGTCAAGTATAAGCGAGCCCCGCCTTATATTTATTTACTTCGCACTTTTTAAACCTTCGTTATTTAGGTCGAGGATTTTTTCATACTCCCACCTTGTTATAAAACGCGCTTGTCCCCTTTTATATATGACTCATTCGAATTTTATTTCCACTTCACATATTTTTGAAACATAAGCCGAAATTACTCTTGTCTCGTAAATTGTCTTTTTATAATTTTTCTTCGGGCATTAAAGGTATAATGATATTATCAACATTGGCTCCACCTGGGGATGGCACATTTATCCTCAAACGTGTCGAGAACTTCACAGACCACCTGTTAACCCTCTTAGTGCAGACACGGCTCCTTAGCACCTTCCCCTTGAATTGTGCTTGCAACCTTCGTCTATGTGTGTGTCAAGTATAAGCGGTCCCCGCCTTATATTTATTTACTTCACACTTTTTAAACCTTCATTATTTAGGTCAAGGCTTTTGTCATACTCCCACCTTGTTATAAAACGTGCTTGTCCCCTTTTATATATGACTCATTCGAATTTTATTTCCCCTTCACATCTTTTTGAAACATAAGCCGAAATTACTCCTATCTGGTAAACTGTCTTTTTATAATTTTTCTTCGGACATTAAAGGTATAATGATATTATCAACACCCTCCCCCGATGATCTGAAATGACTGTATTAGTTTTGTTTTGCTAAGGGTCTTTCAGTTTTAAAAACATGTGCATAATTTGTTCATTAGTTTGCATAAGGATTAAGGAGGTTTTCCATGAATTATAGATGAACTTTAGTGAATTAGAAGCATAAAATAAGCATCAATAACACTGAACAGCAGTGTAAAATAGATAAATAAGTCACCACATGAATTTTACAGAGCAGGCATGATGAATCAGTTCATTCCTCCTGGGCTACATCTGTCGATCCAGCTCCCAATGGCTTATCCATCTTTCATTATGCTCAAAATTTTTCTATTACATGTAGTTACAGTGCTCTAATGGTTGTTTTCTCTGCACCAATGGTTTTAGAATGATATAATTAGTCAAGAATGACTCTTCATTCACTCAGAATGGTCAAAAATTGAGCCTCCTACACTTTTTCCCAATATCTCCTAGGAAAACTCCACTAAATGTGGAGAACTACAGCTAATTGGAGTTAAACTAGGGCTGGCTGCCACATTTTGGGTGCCCTTATTTGTTTTGCCAATAAATCCATGCATTAAAATTTATGGTTAGGGCGGTGGCCACATGCGCACCCCTAACCGTTAAGTGGCTTATACGTTAGCGGAAACAACGAAATACAATTACATAGAGTTTATTAACATACATATGCGAAGCGACCAACATCGGATCCCTTTTACGGGAATTCGAAATATTAAAAAAAAATCGTAATCACAATATAAGATATATCACAGATCGCAAAGTATGCGACATCACAGATCACGAAACATACAATTTCGCAGATCGCATGGTTTAACAAATAAATTTAACAGTTTAACAATATATCCGTCGATGCGAAGTTGCGATGGCAATATCGCATCGCATATTTCGCAAGTTCCACTTATCGCATATCAGGCTCCTGCACATTTACCATTAAATACTAAAATATATCACTTGCAAAGTGCGATAGCGCTCGAACCTCCGCCGACACGTGGTCCTCCTCATCGCATCGCGAGTTATATAATTTAACTTGCGAAAATCTTTAACGGTAAACTCTGTTTTATGCAATGTTCTCAACTGCGCTGAGAACTCTCAGGTTGATCTCCCACTGCTGCTTCTATGATCTAATCACCACCGTTCAGCCCTCGCTGTTGACTGGATCACGGCCGTCTGTTCCACCTGTAACATTTCTGCGGTTGTGCAATCCTCGATTCTATATGCAGAGTTCAAGACTCCATGACAACCACCAATTTGGATCCCACTCTACTGGTCGATCCAGTTCTGAACCTGTTTTCCATTTCTAACCCAATCCTGTAACTTTGAATTTTGAGAAAAATTTATGAAATCCTGATCCTTCCTCCCCATTGGGAAGCTTTTGGACCCCAAAAGACTTGATTACATGTTCAGTAGATGAGGGTACAACTCCCTCACTTTTCTATTCTCCATCCATTTTTCCTTGCTTGGTTTAGTTCCTTTGAGCCCAACTCCAAGGTAGTGAACACTTCCCCTCTTTGATGCTCTTGTCCTCCTGTCAAGAATTGTATCTTCATTGTGCTCATCCAAAAATTCTGGCGAGAAACCTGTTGGTGTCCATATATGAACGATATTCAAACCCTTTTTCCGCATAAATTATCAACTCGAGTGCGTTATTTATTTCAAGACTAACGTGCACAGTATATGCAAGAGTCACACAACCTGCTATTGGATCACAGGTGTAAATCGATGAACACACATACTACTGTAACAACAATTAAAATGGATTGCAAAATTAAAAAGGCATTCACAACAATTAAAAGATTATACTGGAACAACATTGACAAAACTAAAATAAAACATGAAATCAACGGAAAGAAAGGTAACGCAGCACCTAATCAGAAGAGTGGGCCCAACTCTCTGATCAAGGTTGTAGCAAACTCACAATTTACAGATAAAACAACAGAGTGTTGCACATTCAATTAATTGCAAAATACTCTGTTACAAAATCTGTATATTCTCTGCTTGACCCTGATTCACAGCTCGCGGGCCCTCTTTATACAACTGTTCAGGAAATCACATATTTCCTCTAACAACTACATATCTACAATTATGCAATTCGTTACAACAGCAACCTAGTTGCCCAAAAGGAAACCATGTAAAAGCATGAAATATTGTTGGGGTGAAACGGAGTCTGTTGCGCTGTAGCATCAAGCGAAGGCAATGCTGGAAATTAGGAGTTGTTCCTCGACTTACAGCTGTAATCTTCCTGCTTTTGCCAAATCTGTAAAAATATTGGAGTTAATGTTTGAAAAATGTAAAACCTCCTTGATTATTACTTCATTAATCAAATATCCCATGTAAGATAAAATAAAGGGGTTTACCTCGTGTGTTTAAGAACAATAATGATACAAAGAGATAGAAAGGTGGGCCAAAATGGGAGAGAAAAGTATACAAATATGGTACCCAACATCTCCCCCCAACTGGTCTATCTGCATGTCCTCATGCAGCTCGTCGTCTCCTCAGATCTGGGTTGGACTGAGTGTGACTGGCATGAAGCTATGTGAGATCATATTCTTCGGCCATTTCTGTCCCAGGGGGTTTATAACCTTCCATCAAAACAACGTCCTTCCACTAGTCTAGGTCAACGTTGTATGCAAGAGTATATTGCTCGGCTAGCAACCAAACCTCAGCCCCTTCCATCTGACCCCATAGGTCTGAATGCACGCTAAAAAATGTGGCATCCTCTCTAGAGCCCATGCAAAGTTAGGTGCTCCAAATGGTTCTCGTCCTCTGACAGCTGGGGATGACAACATCCACCTCCTCTAACAATTGCCCAACGCTTCCTTACGAAACATTGTAAGCTCTCTAATACAGAGGTTAGCACACCATTTCTGGGTTGTCAACATGTGTTCTTTATGCCCCTCAATCTATAGGAAGGTAAAATGCTTGTTATAAATATTTGCTGACTGGCCATGCTCCTTCCTCATCATTAACGGCCTTATGACTTGGTTTTCCTCAAACATATCATAGGCCTTTCTCAATTTAGTTTGATTGATGGTGTAAGAGGCAAAATCTCTTAAATGAATGTCCCCCACGAATGCAACGAGGTTAAAATACTGATCATGCCTCAAAAAGTAACCATGCATATAGAGCTCGTACATTAAGTGTTGTCCTATGATATCATGAATTTTTAAGATTCGGAGAAATTGAATGGGGTCCTCAATCTCGTGCCAAATCTCCTTATATATACTTTCAAGACAAAATAAAATAAATTTTTCATGAAGGAATAAGGCATAGCTATGTGCAGGAGGTCTGCGGGCCATTACATGTTGTGCCAGGGAGAACATCTTCTCCTTATCTGATTGCAGGAGCTGCACTTGTTCTTCCAATTCTTCTATTCTCGTCTTTTGTTTAGCTTTCTTCAGTCACGCCTTATCTAGCTGGTCTATGTATCCTGTAACGATCATGGAAGCCTGTTCTCAAACCCACGTTGTCTCTTTCTTATGTCCATTTGCAGTATACTGCCACCTTTGGATCTTGGTGGCCAAGAAAAATTCTCGGCCTTCAAACAACTGTTCAATCGGACCAGTCTGTGTAGCTGCGGAGGAGATTTGAATTCTTGGCTTTACTGCCCTCCATTTGTAGACTTTTACCTTCTTTTTCAACCAGGAAACTTGTCTCTTCAACTCCCGAACCTCCCTCTTCAGTCTCATTGTTTCATTGAACTGCAACTGATACCTTTTCTTGAGAGGTAACCTTCTCCTCTCACATTGTTCAATCCATTCCTGTTTGACAAGAAATTCATTTTCTAGGCCTATAACATGCTCAGTAGGCGGCAGAATGTTGCTGGTATTATCAGCTGGTTCTTCTATTAGGTCTTTCTGGTTGGGCTTCCTATCTTCAGGGGCATCTCCCTCTACATTTACTTCAGGGAATCTTGTCGTCTGGTTAGCATTTCCATAAACCACTCTATGTTCCGGTGTTTCCACAGGAATCCCATCTTCTTTGTGAGCATCTGAGTGCTCCAACAAAGATTTAGCAATGACTGGGCCGATATTAGCCATGTCCACTCGTGGATCAACAAAATTAAGCATCGTGGAACAACTATTTCCTTCATTAATCGTTGGGGTGAGCAGAATCCCCTCGCCCCTCTAGGCATCATGGACTGGAACAAAGAGCGGGGAATAGCTTCATCATCCTTGTTTCCAGCTTGGGTTGGATTTTCATGCACTATTACTTTAGTCGGGGTCGACGCTGGTTCTTGTGGCACAGTCTTGATTCCGAGGGTTATTTCCCTTATGTCCTCCTGCCCTTTGTGCATTATTTCTTCCTCTGAGGTCGATACCGGTTCTTATGGGACAATATCGACCTCGCGGGTTATTTCTCTTTTATCTTTCTATTCTTCATGGATTGCTTCCTTGTTTCCCTGTTCTAGCTGAATTGGGGGTGGTTCTTGTGTAACACCCCCACTTATTTCAATATCCATGTTTGCTTGGGAAAGTGATGATGTTTCTTGAAAAACAACATCACTTGCTATCCCTTTGTCTAACATTCCACTTTCCTGTTCTTCATTGACAAAAGTCGACCACTGTATGATAGTCTCGACTTCATGCACTATCCATAATTCCTTCATCTGTGGGCTCCTCAGGTGAGGTTGGTTCTTGTGTGGCAGCCTTGACTGTGTCGCCAATTATCTCCTCTACTCTCATTTCTTCAGGTTCTTCCTAATCAACCTCCATTTCCACTTCTTCGGGTTCCTCCTGATCAACCTCCATTTCCATTTCTTCAGGTTCCTCTTGATCAATTTCCTCTGAATTTTCTTCTTCTGCTAGACCAGCCTGAGAGACTGGTTCCTCTTCTCTAGCAGCAATACGGCTTCTATCTCTTCTTCTGATGATCCACAGATTTTCGCCCAAGAAACTCAAAATCTGAATATTGCATGCATGACTCATAAACGCACCAATCCATGGTTGGAAAGCACTACCGACATCCAGCACAAATGTCGAGCATATTGTGCCATGTGCTGCAACTATTTTAATAGGAAGAAGGGCATGTTTAAAAAATGCACCTAAGCCTATGGAAATCGAAGGTGAGTTAGAATTTTGAAATGATATTTAAACAAAGTTGTGGCTCGGCCTTCGCAAGTTATGTATTTCATTACAAAACCTGCAACTTCGTTCCATGGATACGGCACAGACTTGAGCTCATATCCTCTGCCCAATTGAACAATGCTTTCTCTTGCCTGCAAGAATAATTCAGGAAAATCTGGGAGAGAAACTCTCCAAGAAAACCATTGTTTCCCTTGCTGTCTCAGCCCGCTAACTTCTGCAATTATCTCTTCTGTGACAAGAATTTCCAATCCTCTGACCCGCGAGCCATTCTCATCCAAATTAAGCGCAAACTCAATTGTGATTTCCCTGTCAAACCCCTGTAATCTGTTGAAATAGGTATCCCATCCTGCATTGACAAAGATTTTCCATACCTCTGGATTCTTGTGGACCAAAGCTGTATTTTCAAGTTCATGCCGCATAGCCAGTCCGCCCATACTGTGGGGACTGTAACAACACTCTTGGAATAGCAGACTGTTGGACAGAATAGTGGATACCAAATTTGGAAAAACGACATGGTGAAAATGAATGGTGGTAACGGTAAATACGGATGGTAATTCTCGAAAACCAAGGAAAATCATGAAAAAAATATGGTAAGTGCAATGAAAATAATGGTAATTATTTCATATGAAATGGAAAGGACGTGTTACAAATCCAAATACATAATTAATAATTATACAGAATATTGATAAGGATCGTAGGGTGTACCACACACGGAATTGTAATAATGGCTTACAAAATCATCATTATGCCATCATCAAATTATGATGACACCCCCCCAACTTAAAATTTTTCGTCCACGACATTAATGTGTTCACATGTGATATTTAATTAAATTGGAAAAAGTCACGTGGAGGCGTAGCTGGCGGCCTACCTGGACAAAGTGATAGTTGGTAGGATGATGCACAGTAATGATGCGGTTGGAGTAACAGCAGTACGAGTAGCAGCATCTGGAGTAACAACAGTGCGAGTAGCAGCATTCGGAGTAACAGCAGTGCGAGTAACAACATCTAGAGTAACAGCATCTAGAATAAGAGCAATCTGAGTAGCAGCATCCGGAGTAACAACATCTGGAGTAACAACAGTGCGAGTAGCAGCATCCGAAGTAACAGCAACTCAAGTAGCAGCATCCAAAGTAACATCATCTGGAGTAACAACAGTGCAAGTAGCAGCATCCAGAGTAACAACATCTAGAGTAACAGTAGTTCAAGTAGCAGCATTTGTAGTAACAGTATCTGGAGTAACAGTAGCACGAGTAACAGCATCTGGAGTAACAGCAGTTCAAGTAGCAGCATCCGGAGTAACAACAGTGCGAGTACTAGCATTCAGAGTAACAACAACTGACTAACAACATCATGAGTAGCAGCAATCGATACTTAGAAATAATTTCAATTTTTAAAGCATTAATCCTTAGTAGTAACTCCTGCAAAAAGACAGCAAAATAAATAGTAACAGTATAATTCTTTATTTTATTTTTTAATGTATTTATTTATTTAATTATTATTATTATTATTATTTAAACGAAAATGAAAAGGAATAGTTCTTTGTGCTGATAACCTTCAAACCAAATTTCTCAGAGAGGTGTTTGATAAAAGCATCCTTAGAGGCTAGGCGGTGGTATAATCTCAGACGATGTCCATTTGCTATGAATGAAGCAAGTGTATCATCAATTGTGACTATCTTGAATGTTCCATTATCAAATACAGCATCCACCTCATAAAGTCCCATCCAGCGAGTGCAAATATTTCCCTTAAAATCCTTAAAACGGAATTCATAGAGTAGTGCCCAATATCCCCTTTGAAACACCTTGTTCTTGATAAACTTATCGTGCCATTTCATTCTCTGCTGCTGAATAGCAGTAGTTCTCTGGAAAACCATTGAGCGGATTTCATCTAGTTCATTGAGTTGGGCTAGTCGGTGTTTCTGGGCATCTGACAGATCCAAACCAACTTCAAGAGTTGTTCTGAGCGTACTTATTTCAAACTCTATTGGAAACAACGGGGATTTCCAATAAACCAACTCAAATGGTGAAAACCCAGTTGTGTTCCTCCATGTTGTTCTGTATGCCTAGAGAGCTTCAGGCAGCTTCTAAGCCCAATCTCAACGATGGTATGCCACAATTTTTGTCAAGATATTTTCCAATGTCTTGTTTGTGCTTTCTACTTGTCCATTCGCCTGGGGATGGTATGGAGATGTCACCTTGTGTTTGACTCCATATTTCTGCATAATATTTTCTATCATGTTTGATGTAAATTGTTCTCCTCCGTCTAAAACAATCTCTCTTGGAGTACCATAACGAGCAAAAATTTCCTCAAATAGAAAATTTGAGACCACTTTCTTTGTTTCTTTTGCAACAGCTTTGGCTTCTACCCACTTAGTCCCATAATCAGTACAGACTAGAATGTGAACCTTTTTCTGGGAGGGTGGATTGAAGGGCCCAACGAAGTCGATAACCCATTTATCAAAAGGTTCGAGGACTACCTGTGCCTGTAAAGGAATTTCATCAGCTTGACCGGGTTGCCCCATACAATGGCAACTATCACTCCTCCTGAAATAATTTTGCGCATCCCGAAATATAGAAGGCCAGTAATATCCCATTTGTAGCACCTTATGGCATGTTCTTTTTTCTGCAAAATGCCCTCCACAAGGGCCATCATGGGCAGCCTTCAATACTTCATAAATATCATCCTTAGATACACAGTGCCGAATCTACTTATCAGCTCCTGTATGAAAAAGGTCCCCTACCATCCAAGAATATCGGGCACTATGATGAATAATTTTTCATTGTTCCCTATATGAAAAATTATGAGGAACTTTCCCTGTAGCAAGATATTCAACAATATCTGCATACCACAGAGGTTTAGTAGAAACTGCAAAAAAATGCTCATCGGGAAAACTATCTTCTATAGGTGTGCATTCATCATTGTTATCCATTCTAGATAGGAAATCAACAACTACATTATCTTTTCCTGCTTTATCTATTATTGTAATATCAAATTCTTGAAGCAATAGCAACCATCTTGTAATACGGCCAGGAGTGATAGGTTTATTCATCAAATACCTGATTGTTGCATGATCAGTATGTACAAAAGTATGATACTTAGTGATGTAATGCCAGAACTTATTGATAGCATAAATGATAGCCAGGAATTCTTTTTCTGTCACCATGTAATTCAGTTCAACAGGAATTAAATTCTTGCTGACATAATAAATTGCATGCGGTGTTTTGTCTACTTGTTGTCTTAAAACAACTGTTACTGTTGTTTGAGAAGCATCATCATGTTTGTGAAATGGTAATGCCCAATCAGGTCCTCGAAGGATTGGAGCTTTGAAAAGCAGTCCCTTAATTTTCGTGAAAGTTGCTTCACAGTCTTCAGTCCACAAGAATTTTGCATCTTTCATTAGCAATTGAAAAAGCGGATGTGCTATCTTAGCAAAATTTTCTATAAAACGTCTATAATAACCAGCACAACAAATAAAGCTACATACCTATGTGGGTGTCTTTCGTACCGAGAAGTGTAATATTACCTCTAATTTGGTTGGATCAACTCGAATTCCGACATCTGAGAGAAAATGTCCCAATACTATCCCTTCTTCCCTCATCATATGGCATTTAACTGTACTCAAAGATACATGGGTCTGCTTACATATTTTGAGTACTTTCTCCAGAATTTCCAATCCCTCTTCAAATCAATTTCCATATGGAGTAAAATCATCCATATAGATTTCAACACCATCATCGACCAAATCAGAAAATATTCCCATAATTGCCCTCTGGAAGGTAGCAGAAGAATTACACAGGCCAAATGGGAGGACCCTATATGCAAAGGTCCCCCAGGGGCATGTGAAAGTTGTTTTATCCTAGTCTTCCGAGGCTATCTGAATTTGGTTATATCCACTAAATCCATCTAGGAAGGAAAAGAACTTCTTCCCATCCAAGGTGTCCAGAACTTGGTCAATGAATGGCAAAGGGAAATGGTCCTTTTGAGTTTCCTTGTTTAACTCCCTGTAATCTACACAAATCCGCTACTCACCATTCTTTTTAGGAACAATAACTAGCGGGGATACCCATTGGCTATCTGAGATGGGGTAAATGAAACCTACATCCAATAATTTTTGTCATTCTTCTTTGACAATGTTCTTTAGAGCAGGATTCATTCTCCGTTGGGGCTGTCTTACAGGGTGGCAATCTTCCTTAATATAAATATGACGAGTACAAAAATTAGCAGGGATCCCCTTCATGTCGGTATAATCCTAGGCAAAAGCTTCCTGATGATCTTGAAGGACTTTTAAGAGTTGTTTTGTCTAGGATTCAGACAAATTAGGGTTGATATTGAGTGTTTTCCCTGGTTCAATCTCAATTGGAATACTATCACAGGATGAGGATACAGGAATGTTTTCAATTTCATCTTCTGGTTCAATGTTTTCCTGTGTTTTACAGCTCATAGCAGATTCTAAAATTTGACGATTTGAATTGGAAACAGAACTGGGATCATTAATAAAAGTGTTGATGGCATCGTCCTCAGTTTCTGTTTTGAATTGAAGGGCCTGCCCAATAGTGAGGATTTGTCTAACTTCTTCATTTTCAGGTTCAGTCTTTTCTATTGGTAGAGGTTTCTAACTGATTAATAATTTTTCTGATGGGCTAGGTTCCGCAGGAGGGTAGAGGCTAAGATTCTTTGTAACTATCCCATTTGATATGATCATATGCCCAGATCGACACCCTATGTAGGCGTCTGCAGTTGCGATCCAAGGTCTTCCCAGGATTAATGGATTACCACCAACTAAATATCGAGTCTGTAATACAAGGAGGTCCACATGATAATGCAACGAATCCACCAAAATGGTCACATCTTCCAATTTCCCTGCCGGTTTAATTGTAGACCTGTCTGCTAGTTCTAGGATAGTAGGAGTTGGCTTAATGTTTCCGGGACCTAATGCATTCATTTTTTCAGAGGTAATAATGTTGATGGCAGCTCCCAAATCTACCAGTACGTTTGGGACTTCAACCCCATTGATTTGTATTGTTAGAATTGGGTTTCCTGGGTCTCTATATTTCACAGGCATGATCCTTCCTAACATGATGTTGGACAGTCTACCCATCACATGAATGGTTAATGGATCCCCAGGTTTCTTCCCTGGTTTCTTAGAGCAGTAATCTTTGAGAGTTTTTGCATATATAGGTACATCCCTCATGGCTTGTAATAGGGGTATTTTGACAAAAAGATTTTGTAATTTCCCCAGGAAGTCAAACTCTGCTTGAGGGTTTTGTTTGTTCAAGTTCAATCTTTCAGGATATGGAGGAGAAGTTGAATGACCCTGATTAGGAACATATTAGGGAGGTTTATGATTTGTTATGTTTTGGTATGGTTTATCCCCAACTGTCCTATGTTCTGGTTCTGTAACTTCACTGTCAATCTGTTCTATAATAATAGGTGAAGTGGGAGCATTTACTACCCACCCAGATCATAAGTTTATTTCGTTGTCCTACGATGGAAATGATATAATATGGAAGGTTAAGAGTATATGTTTGTTGGACCCCTTTATTATTAGGATTCGAATTGGGCTGGATAGGAAATTGGGGTCAAAGAGTTGGATTTCCAGTAGGTACATTAGAGGGCAACTGAAGTTGTTGTTGAGGCATAGGTTGAGGAAATTGCACAGTAGGAGAGGGTCCATGCAAGTTCTGAATCCATGAAGGATTCGAACTGGTCTGGGGAACCCATTGTTGCCAAGGGGGGTATTTATATTCAGACCACATAGATGAAAATGGTGCAAACTGGGAACCCATATTAAAATTATTAAAATACTGGGATGGGTCCTCAAACATACCTGGATTCATAGCTGGTGGTCGAGGTTGCCATGCCTTTTTCGGCCCCATGAAGTATAGCTTGTCTACCACATTTTCTTCACTTGCCCCATGAAAAACTGCCTTCAGTCTGGGCAAGGAAGGGCATGAGATGGTTGCATGAGTTTGTTCACAGATCGCACAGGCTTCCACTGTGTTTAATGGGAATTTTTTCAAGGGATGCTTCTTTCTGCACTGTGTTGGTTTCCTGTGTTTTGATAGTTTGGCAAATCAAAAGACAAGGCAACATCAGAACCAATCTTTAGATTTCTAGGATCTAGTCCTCCTGTTCTTAGAGAGGGATCTCTCAAATGTTTGTATGCAAAGGTTTATCTTGTGTGCTTAGAGTATGGATTTTAGACTATTTATTAATTGCAGGTGTTTTTTTGTTTGTTTGGTTGGATTGATACAGCAAAATATTAAAGATCTAGGAAAGGTAGGTAGAAAGAGGAAGTAGTAGCTTCATTGGGAAATGGAGTCAAAAGAGGTCATGACAAACTTATCAATGGATATGGGATATCAGAGGGCAAATCTAACTTGGCCATAGGATCCTTTGGTTTTTGGAAAGAGATGGCCATCAATGATTTGGAAAGAGAATTTAAATTCTCAACAAAGGGAATTCGAAGACATAACTTGAACAATAAAGAGCTTTTTGATAGACAAGGCTAACCATGAATTCTACAAATCACACCTTTAAGCAAATAAGGATTTCAAAGCAACTTTTAAAATGAAATCTAAGATTCGGGGAACACCCTATTTCCTCAAAGATTTTATTTCAAATGATTTAGAAAACATAAAATATTCACTGATAATTGCAGTCATAGAAGAGGGAACACCTAAATACATCTATGATCACACTTATAACGACCTTTAAACCAACTGTTTAAGCAAGGACAAAGGGCAAGATCAGAACAGACCTCCTTGACTCACTATAAACAAGAAACTTCAAAGGGAGACTTCAATAACAGTTTTTAAGTGGCAGCAGACAAGCAGGGAAAACCATAAATCACGATGAAACCAACTATTCGAACTATTAAGGAAATAAACAAGCATGAAGAATAAAGAGAGAGATTAAAGACTCTAAAATACTTCAGCAGAAGAAAACATGAAACAGTGAAGGATGAACAGGTCTAAGGTGCTTCCAGGAGTCATTTCTTAGCCTAAAACTTTCAACCTACTGTAGTAAGAAATTATGGAACAGAATGGAAACAGGAGAAAACATTAAACAGTTCAGAATACTTCACCAATAGCCAAACTCATGGATCCAATGATAGAGCCTTCTCAGTAACAAGCATGCAACAACATCATCAGGGCTTCCAAGACTTCAGTTTCTTCTCCAAACTTCAACAGACTATGTATTATTTCAGAGAGTTTTGTATTAAAACTAGTGATCAACCAACCCCTCTCTCATCTTCGGCAGTAGTATTTATAGAAGGATGAGGAGGTGAGATCTGATAAAATATCTCCAAAGATAATTAATACAGACTTAATGGCTTCTTGGCCTTTAGGGGGCTCAATGAAGAAGCTTACATAGGTGTCCTCTGTATTAAATCATTTACCTTAAGATTTAAACTCGTTGGGAGCCTTTTTTGAACTTTGAGGCTCTGTGTGATGTCAAAGTAACTCTGCTGAAATTTTTTACATTAAGTTTTTTTGTATAATTTACCCTCTAGCTGCGCTTGAGACAAATATCTGATCCTGATCAATAACTTCGGCCTTCCGATATGAATGCTTCGACGCACAGGTGTCTTTAAGGTAGCTAGGAGGAATCAATTTGCCTCAGTTGTGGCGGTGGAGATTTTCTGCCTGATGAACCTTTATGATTTTTCTTTTAACTGTGTTTTAATCAGGGATTAGGCTTTTGATAAACCATCTTAGATGTAATCCCCACAGATATTTCTTCAATCTTCTGTCCTAGTACATTTTTGTCTTCGACACTGATACTCTTTGATTTGTGCCTAATTCACTGTGTTTGTTGGTGTGCAGGGCTGCGTAGGGGTCGTGTGGCATCAATGCCTCATGAATCATTGACGAAACATGGATTTGAAACATGCAAGTGATTCCCTTTGATGAATCGAAGGCGGGAGGATCGTCACCCTCTGCCTTTGAATTTTCTTCAGACATAGCGGAAAAAACCACTGGAACCTTGCAAAATACAAACAATGTTATAAAATCCTGCATGTATAGGTTTACTGCTTCAGAAGGCGCGTGGAGAGGGCGTGGTCGTTTGATGGCATCAACCAACGGTCGAGGTTGATTAGAAGGGGTCAAAAGGAAACTGGGGAGGAATTAAATTGGAGCCGTCGATTGTGCTGAGATCGACAGTCGGGAGCGGAGGCGAAAAGTCAAAGTGAAAACAGAGAAATGGTTTAAAACCTTTGTTTTGGACAAAAATGGTCGAAAATCATGTTCGGGGTTTAGGAAAAACGTGGGACGTCTGATGAGATCGGCCCACGCGATCAACGACGAAGTACAGGCGCCAATAAACCTTAGAAACATGCCCGAGCATCAAAAACTTTAATAAAATCGATATGAATAAAACCCCCGGGTCCGAATTTTCCGACTATGTGGGGAAACAATGAAGATCCGCCTCAATTAAAACTCGTCGCGTGGATGCTGATGTGGCACTGGGGACCACTGACTGCCACTGTGGACGAGGGGACCAGGGCGACTGCTTTTGGGCCGTCGATCTGCAGATCAGATCGACAGCGGAGATGTTTTTAATACTGCGCTGTACCTTTGTTATTGCACGGGCTTCTTCCGAGCGTGATCACCGTCTGATGTGCGGCCTCAGATCGGACGGCGCACATCAATATCGCGCTGACTCCACATCCGACCTTTAATGCGCGATGAGGGCGGTTTTTCAAATTTGCTCGGGGCCACGTGTCTTTCGGTGAATGGAATCTCTGCAAAACAGAAAAAATCGCCTTCCTCTTAAAAGCAGTGCAATGAATTCCGCTTGGTTTTGTAATGGTGAGTGGTTGGTGGGGACCACTGGGGCGAGAGATTGCGCGCCGTCAATCTGCGGATCAGATCGACGGTGGAGAGTGACTGGAACTTTGCACCGGCGGAAACTTTAGGAAATAATAAAAAACCGACAAATTTATATAAACAAAGGTTTATAATTTGAGGGCGAAATATTGATTTTCAATACGGTTTGGCGCCCGTCTGTGGGGCCATGGGTTATATGGAAAAACCATATGACTGGGGTTTAGAATAGAGGGCTAATCGGTATCGGAGAACTTGGGGAGGCAAAATACTTGTGCACTATTTTCCTTCGACGCGATAAGCGCCAAAGGGCTTAGCACCTGGTTCCAGCACCAGGGCGTATGGAGGGGAAGGGTTAAAGACTTAGCCCCAGGGGCTTAAGTCCATAATATATAAAAAATGTGATTTTTAGAGATTAAAAATGATTTTCAAAGGAGTTTGAGGGTTTCGGTAAGGTTAAAAAGTGAGTTCTTAACCTTGTAAAAATTATTTTCATGAATGGAAGAACAGGAAACATGAAAATAGAGGAGTTTTATGGAGAAAAGGGGAGCAAAATGAAGGTTAGTTTGAGTGGAAGAAGGAAAAAATGATGGTTTTGCAGCAGAATTTCTCTTGGAATTTAGCAGAAATTATGAGGTTAAGGGAACAGTAATGAAGATTTTGGACACAGGTATGAGGCCTTCAAGAGTCTTCAAGGGCCAACACTTTTTGCAATAAAATTTGTTCCTTGAAGGCTCAAAAATGACTTGGCCACCTTTCGGTATAACAAATTTCATAGGTGGCTAACACACTGTGGGCATAATATAGCCATAGTCTTCTCCAACTCTATATATTTATGTTTTGCTTATAGATTGTCCATCTGGGTGGATAATGTGCTCAAGATATCAGTCCTTAGATTATCCAGTAGGTTTCCAATTTCAACCTTTGTAACCCCTCCACCAAAAGTCTTTAATGACTGAATTCCTTGTCTGCTCCTTGCAGCCCCTCATGAACACTGAATGCAATAGTCACAGATTGTGTCAAAGTCTTCTTTTGAAATATCCCCCTTTCCTGCTATGTTCAGAAGTTGCATAGAATATTCCCTAAGCACCCAGAGAAGAATGATCTTCAAAATATCCTTATCTAGGTCACTATGGCCTGACCTCTATAATATATATTTGAATCATTCCACACAGTCTTCCATGTTCTCATCCTCTTTCTATACAAACTTAAAGATTTCCTCCTTAATGTCATGAGATTTACAGTAATCTTGGTATTTCTCTAAAAAGGCTTCTTTCATCCCTTCCCATGACGTAATAGTTCTCCCTCCTAAATCCATGAACCATCATAGGGTTGTCCCTTTTAGGGTAGCAGGGAATATTTTTAGTTTCTGAGCGTCGAAGATATAATCGTATCCTCGACAGACAATGTCAAATTCGAAGAGGAATGTATTAGGTTCTTCTGAAGAAAGCCCATGAAAATTAGGTAAAGTTGTTAAAGGGATGGGCTTCATTGGTGCATCACCTATAATGTTTCCAATTGGAAAATAAATACAAGAACTTGCAGGTGCCATAAATATCCTCCAATACTCACCTTGGATTTCAACTGGTTCTGCGACTGGTACTTGGGGTGATTCAACTATAGGAGGTTTCATCACACTCCGTTGGTCCCTTGGTGACTCAAAATCCTTCAGGAACTCTCTTTCCAAATCGGAATTGCTTAATTCAACTACAGGAGGCTTCACAACACTCCCTTGGTCTCTTAGTGATGAAAACCCTTTTAGAGGTTCTTCTTCCCAATTAAAATTGCTCAGTTCTTCTGACCCTCTGCTTGTTATTTCTTCCCCTTCTACTGACAGCAGGGATTTCTCTTCCACCAATACCTTATTTATTGCTTCTTCCGTCATCGAAATAATTTCCTCTGGCACCGTGGCTGGAGCTGGATGTTGAACCGATTGCCCTTCGGACATCGTCTGAATCCTTACCCTGACAGCAGCATGAGGGGATGCTTCAGATTTAGCCTTCTCGATGATCTCTTGAATATACGTCTTCCTTCCCATATCCTTTCCTTTCTTTGGGGGTCTTCCTCTACCCCTCTTATTCAAATATTTGTTCATACAATTGGTGAGAAGAATTCATCAAAATAGAAAAAGTGCTCAAGACCCGGAGCAAGACAGATAGCTTCCTCCTCGGGATGAGAGAGTAGGTTCAAAACAGGAAAAAAAAAATCAAAGTTAGGACCTAAAGTAGGGTAATCAAATACCCTCCCCAGGATGAGAAGCTGGCACTTTCAGAAAATAATCAAAAAGCAGAAAAGAAAGAAAAAACTGAAAACTATGCCCAAGACTTAGAGCAAGGGAACAAATACCCTCCCTAAGATGAGAGATCGGTCTTAACAAAAGAAAACAAAGCAAGGAAAAACAACACACTATGCTCAGGACTTGGAGCAGGGTAATAGATTCCCTCCCAAATACGAGAGATCAATTCTAAAGAAAACAATAAAGAAGAAGAAAGACACAGAACACTATGCTCAAGACTTGAATTAGGGCAATAAATTCCCTCCCCAAGACGACATATCGACCCTTAGATCAATTGCATATCGTGTTCTTGCACCTTGTTAGCAACGATGCCAAAATGTTGGTGTCCAGATATGAATGATATTCAAAACCTTTTTCCACATAAATTATCAACCCGAGGGCATTAGTTATTTCAATAATAACACACATAGTATATGCAAGAGTATTCACACAACCTGCTATTGGATCACAGGCTTAAATCGATGAACACATGAACTACTATAACAACAATTAAAATGGATTGCAAAATTAAAAAGGCATTCACAGCAATTAAAAGATTATACTAGAACATCAGTAACAAAGCCAAACTAAAACATGAAACCAATGGAAAGAAAGGTAACACAGCACCTGATCAGAAGAGTGGGCTCAACTCTCTTATCAGGGCTGCGACAAACTCACAATTTACAGATAAAATAGCAGAGTGCTGCGCATTCAATTAATTGCAAAATACTCTATTACAAAATCTATATATTCTCTGCTTAACCCCGATTCACAACCCGTAGGCCCTCTTTATACAACTGTTCAAGAAATCGCAGATTTCCTCTAACAAATACATATCTACAATTATACAATTCGTTACAACAACAACCTAGTTGCCCAAAAGGAAACCATGAAAAAACCTGAAATATTTCTGGGGTGAAACGGAGTCTGTTGCGCTGTAGCAACAAGCAAAGGCAACGCTGGAAATTAGGAGCTACTCCTTGACTTACAGCTGTAATCTTCCTGCTTTTTCCAAATCCGTAAAAATATCAGAGTTAATGTTTGAAAAAGGTAAAACCTCCTTGCCTATTACTTTGTTAATCAAATATCCCATGCAAGATAAAAGAAAGGGGTTTACTTCATGTGTTTAAGAACAATAATGATACAAAGAGATAGAAAGGTGGGCGAAAATGGGAGAGAAAAGTATACAAATCCAGTACCCAACAAAACCTTCAATAGAAGGTAGTAGAACATCACTTCCTTGATCATCAATCAAAGGAGGCTCATACAAGCGTAAGTTTTCAACATTAACAACTGAATACATTTGCAAGTAAGAAGGCAAATCAAGTTAGAATGCATTATTACCAAAAAAAATTATGATCTTGAAAGGACCATAGCGAATGGGTTTGAGTTTTTTACCTTCCCCTTGCATCCTTTCTTTACTAATGTGCAACCATACCTCATCTCCCTTTGAAACTTATGATCAACCCAGTGTTTTTCTTGCCTCTCTTTGTATGTGCTTTGAATTTTCACAAATATTTCTTGAACTTGTTGATGTATCATCTAAATTTTCTCAATGAAATTTCTAGCCTTATCAATATCACTATGGCCATCAATTGCAACATCATTCAAAAGATAAAGTCTAATGGTGATTTTGGAAAATACCCAAAGCATGCTTCAAAAGGTGAGGTTTGTGTTGAAGAGTGCTTTGCCCAGTTTTAAGCGTGCTGAATGTAATGTTGTTGTTCATCCCACAACTTAGGATGTTTGCTGCAATATCCTCTCAATAGATGCACAACTGTTCTGTTCACCACTTTGATTTGTCCATCTATTTGTGGATGAAAAGCAATACTCTTTTTCAATTTTTTGTCCATCATTCTCCATAGATTTGACCAAAAATTCCCAATGAACCTAGAATCCCTGTCACTAAAAATAGAAGTGGGCAATCCAAAATGAACCCAAATAGTTTGAAAATAAAGTTCAACAGTAATGGTCTTCTTACATGGCATAAGTATAGACATTTTACTGAATCTATCCACAACTATAAAAAGATAATCATGTTGCTTTCTTGACATAGGTATACCTCCAACAAAGTCCATGGAGATTCTCTCCCATGGCCTTGATGGTATCGGTAGTGTCGTGTACAATCCAAGCTTCCTATTAGTGGGCTTACTTGTTGCACGCATAGAACAACCTCTTATAAAACGTGACACACTATCTATCATGTGAGGCCAATAAAAATACCTCTGTAGATGCGCCACTATTTTTCTTACCCCACATTAGAGAAGAATGAGCTTCTCTCATGACACTTAGCCTCTCTCCTTGTGGAATACATAGCTTTTCCAAATGAAACAACAAATTGTTATGCATGTGATAATCTCTTTCTTCAACTTGATTCCCTTCACTCAAACTAGCATACACATCTTTGAAATCAACGTCATGTGCATATTGTTCTATGTAACTCTCATGTACAACATAATCATTTTTTAGTAAAGCAGAAGAACTAATGATTCGTCTCTAAAGCATATCTGCAGCTTTACTGAATATACCTTTTTTGTACCTTATAACCAAGAGAAATTGTTGAAGAAATCCCATCCACCTGAAATGTCTTGATTGCTTCAATTTTGTTTGGGACTGCAAGTAATGTAATGGTTAGTGATCGGTTGGTGGTGAAATATTTGGACACCCTAATTCTGTCGGTGTATTTCATGTCTAAAGATACTACATAGCACATGGGAATTAAAACTAGTTGAAAATAGAACAAAATTTGTCAAAATTAAAACTGGTTAAAAATAGAACAGAAGTTTCCAAAAGCTAAACTATGGCAAACAACAGTTAATTAAAATTCATCGTAATAAAAAAGCTATTGCAAATAGCAGTTAATTAATTCTCTTAAAAGGTTTTAGGGTTTTTTAAATTAATGCTATGTTATGGTTTTTAATGATTTTGAAATTGTTAAAAGCGCGTTTTTATTATTAAAAGAATTAAAACTATTAAAAAATAGAACAAAATTTGTCAAAATTTAAACGGGTTCAAAATAGAACAGAAGTTGTTAAAATCTATGGCAAAAATAAATGAAACTCGCCATAATAAAAAATCTATGACAAAACAATAGGTAATTAGATCACTTAAAAAGGTTGTGGGTTTTGGGAAATTATATATATATATATATATATATATATATATATATATGAATCAAAAATGTCATATAATTAGTATAGATTTATTTTAATTATGTATCTATTATGTATTAAAAGAGATTAAATTTATCAAGATACAAATATTTTTTTGAGTATAAAATTTAAAGAAAAGATTTGTACTTCAAGAAATTAATTTTTTCTAGATAATTAATAAATACAAAGTTAAAATGGATCTATCTTCTCTATATATAAAATAGATCCATCTTATATATATATATATATATATATATATATATATATATATATATATATATAGTCTAATTAATAAAAAATAATAGTTTTTCTAGATCATAATAATATATATAATGATATATACATTGGGCATTCCCCAATGGGGGGTCCGGCCATACCGTTCAAACTACCCCATGCTCCGGCAACAAGCCCCATCGATGACTTTATTCGAGCAGTTGAATCATAATGACCATGCGTAAAACCTAGGTAGTCAACAAGGTGGTGACCCTCGATGTTAGTGACGAGCATTACACTTGGTGGAGCAGGATGTAAGCAAGGAAAGAGCTTGTATCGACTGGAGATCTTCATATGTGGTATTTGATGTGTGTTAAATGCCTACAACATGGAGCATCAACCCCTTTGTGTGGTATAAACCCTGATTATTCCATCCTTTCTGTCGGTTCGGAGATGGGTTGTCCCCCTCAGGGTAAATTGGATGCCTCTTCTCTCTCGTCTAACAAACAAGGTATGCACATTAATGAGAAAATTATGGCGCATAGTCTCTCAAGGAAACCCTCTGGTTGCATTCTCTACATCTGGCTGGAAATGGACTCATACGATGATGCAGGAGCATCAACTAAGATCAATTTTATTGACCTGATTGGTCAATCATCATTTAGTAAAGAGGGTTGGACCTCTTGAATTTATTTTTATGATTATTTTTGTAATAGTGAATATAGTGCTACATTAGAAAGAAAAGTTCAGGTTTGTTAGTCTAGGCGTGCATTAGACCTATAGAATAGGGATTAGGTTGTTTGAGAAGATAGAATAGGTTAGCAGCATTAAAACAATGAAAAGAAAAAAAAACGCATTTGTTTTTGGAGGAGCACAAAAAATGTAATGTGATCAAGCCATCAAGGCTAGAGAAAAAAGAAACTTTGTTTTTATTTTTTATTTTAGCATTTTTAATTCAAGAAGGATTGTTGCAGAGATCACTGTTGTTCGTGTTAAATTTTTTGTTTTTTTATCCTCTCTGAATTAGTAAAGATCGTGCCACTAGAGTTGCGAACATCTGTTGTTTTTTATTTATTTTGTTTACACAGTGAGTAATTCACGCAATCACAGTCCTTAAGGAGGGAAACATATGGAGGCCATTGGAGCAATTAGACCCCTTAGATTTCATCAATAAAATTGTAGATCGTGTCTCAGAACCTTGAATTTGACAAATATCAGGAGGAAGCCAAGAAAAATCACGATTTGGTCATAATCCTGTGTTTTCAGTTGAGGTTACGCATTCACTACACATTCGTTGTGCACGTGTTGTGCATTTCCTAAAGATGATGTGCATTCCTTAGAGACGCTACGCATACAGATCTGGTGCTCCGCTACCTTTACACACTATGTTTACCTTTAGAACGCGGAATTTTTATCAGCAATGGGTTCTAGCACTGCGTTTCATCTTTAGCATGCTACGGTTTCACCTATAAGTTAACCCTCACCTTAGCAACAAACAGATGGATCGATCCAAATTCCAGTAAGTTAAAAAAAAGCACATGAAGACAAGGAATAAGGTGTGGAAGGTTGTATGTTGTGAATCATTTTTTTTATAGATCTGTGTATGAAAACATAAGTTTGCATAGAACATAGCGGTCTTCAATCCGAGTTTGTATTCCAGTGTGGTAGTGTGAATCAGAGAGGCTCATTGTATAGAGATTTTTTTTTTTGCAACAGACGAGAAGACAACAATATTAATCAGTGGATTGATTTACCCTGCATCATTTGGTATCAGAGCCCAGACAGGGATTAAGTTCTGCTTCAGCAAACATTCCACCTGGGAGAGGAGCTTGCATAGGTCAGGGAAGACCTGTAGCTAATGTATTTTTGTTGGAAGAGATTCGACACCTTCGCACAAGAATGGAGACAATGGAAATTTATCATAGGAGAGCACCTGATGAAGGGGATGCCAGTGTTGTAGAGGAATCTTCTGAGGAAGAAGAGGAGGAGGAAAGTGAGGCAGCTAAAGTTTTCAAGATATTGGCAAAATCTAGTGGAAGACCAAAGGTGGAAATACCTTTGTATGACAGGAACCTTAATGTGGAAGAACTGATGGATTGGATCATTTCGTTAGATAAGTATTTTGACTTTGAAGAGGTTGAAGATAAAACTATCGTAAAATTTGTAGCTACCATGTTAAAGGGCCGTGTAGCCATCTGGTGGGATGAACTACAAACATCCAGAGAGAGAAAGGGAAAGCCCAAGATCAAGCAGTGGGATAAAATGGTGAGAAAATTGAAAAGTGAATTCATGTTGAAATATTACAAGCTGAATCTTTTCAGACAATTACAAAATTTGAGGTGGAAAGGAATGATTGTCAAAGAGTACACGGAGGAGTTTTATAAGTTGAGAATTAGAGCAGGACATGTTGAGGATGACGTAGAAAAGGTAGCCAGATATATCAATGGCTTGAGATATGACATACAATACGAAATCAGTATGTTGAGTCTGAAGACAATTGAAGATTCCTATCAAAAAACTTTGAAGGCAGAGGAAAAAATGTTGAGAAAGCAAATTCAGAGGCATAGAGGTAAAATTCTAGCTAGAGGAAGAGGAGCTTCCAGATCAAGGTTCTAGCACTCTTATAATGAAGCAGGAAGTTCAAGTAACAGACCACCACAGAGAGGAGACTTTGGTAGGAGAAGATTTGTACCCAGAGGTAGAGGCTGAGGAAGAGAAATTCGATGCTACATATGTGGAGAATTAGGACATGTATCATGGGATTGTCCTCATAGCAAAACAACAAATCAACGAAATGTGAATATAGCATAGACAAAGGAATAAAACCCTCAGGTCATGGGGAAATAAGAGCCACCTGAGGCAGGAGAATCCTTATTGTTAAAAAGGGTGTTGCTTAAGGCAGAGAAGGAAGAAAATGAGACAGCTCAAAGGAAGAGCCTCTTCGGGACTGTATGAAAGTCTAAAGAAAAATGTTGCAAGGTTGTGATTGACAGTGGAAGCACTGAAAATCTTGTCTCCACATAAATGGTTGAGAAATTGGGGTTGATTAAGACGGTACACCCTACTCCCTATAAAGTGTCTTGGTTACAAAAAGGACATCGGTTGTTAGTGACAAAACAATGCAGGGTAGAGATACAGATTGGTACATATAAAGATGTCATATTATGTGATATGATGCCAATGGACGTGTGCCATATATTGTTGGGAAGACCTTGGAAATTTGATAGGAAAGCCATTCATGATGGCAGAAGGAATACATACACCTTAGAGAAGGATGGGAAGAAGCACACATTACTGCCTTTGAAGGATGAAGCAGAAAAAGGAGCAACTGGAAATAATGTTATGTTGATCAGTGGAAAATAATTGCTACAAGAAGTCAAGAAGGAAAAAGAAATACATTTTGTTGTTGTGGGTAAACCCAAGGTAATTTTGACTTATACCAATTTAGATAATCTGCCTGTGGAAATTAAAAATATTCTAGATGATTATGTTGATATTATTGTTGATGAAT